>OX328108.1:8576411-9776411 GCA_946811185.2 Hippopus hippopus | reverse complement strand
TGTGTTAACTTATTGAAAGGGTAGAAAACGATGTGGGAAAAGAAGAAAATGCTGGTTACCAGCATTTTCTCCTTTTCCCACAATGTTTTCAAAAGCCTTCTTCTTCGGGGTCATTAAAATACGGGATTTTGCGCTAAAAGGTTAAACTATCCTTTTTACAACGCCAATTAAGCACGCTTTCAAAGGCATTATGAGAAGAGGAAAAAGTGGGAGAAACCATCATTTTCTCTTTTTGCACGTTTGCTAAGCTTTTTATATAAAAATGTAAATTTGGACATTTGAGCAACGTTTAGTATGTCTTCTTCAAACGTTTTGACCCTTTACCAGACCAAAAACTTTCGGACTGTTCCAAATTGGAACCATTTGCAGACGACAAATGTTAAGGTGGCAAAAATGACGAAATTTGTCATGGTTAGGGTAGAAAACATTGTGGGAAAGGAGAAAATGCTGTTTACCAGCATTTTCTCCTTTTCCCACCATTTTTTCAAAAGCCTTTTTCTTCAGGGTCGTTAAAACTGAGGGTCGTGTGGTAAAGCGTCAATGTGGCCAAGTGTAATATTTTGACTTCCGGCAAAGAGTTTATTACATCTGTGAAATCACCCGTTATATCTAGCACGTCCGAGTCTGTAAATATTTACGATTTCGAGGTGGACATTTTCTATTATTTTTCTTCCCTTTTTGGTGGCAATATGGACACGTTCATAAAGTTGGATAAACGCAATATATTACTTTTTGGTTCCCCGGAGACATGATATTCAGCTTTCAATGTTGTGTTTATTACCGCGTCTCTCTCGTCTGCGTCCCGATGTCACGCTGAATTAACGCGGAGTTATCGGAAGAACATCTATGTTTCTTATAGCAATTGAACGAGTTCCATCTGAAAATGGGGTACCTTTTCGAGGGTGAAAGAAGTACCTCCCCGAGATTTCGAAGGTGTAATTGTAGTCTGTTTTCTCTCAAACTTGTTCTCTTGCCACCCCCAACGAGCCCGCATAGCTCGGTTGGTAGAGCGTAGGACTCGTGAAAGTGAAGTCTCGGGTCACTTAAGGGTGTGGGTTCGATTCTCACGGCTGGTCGTCTAAAATTACTAATAGTCTTTCGGATGAGACGTTAAGCCGAGGTCCCGTGTGACGTTGCTATACACCGAGCACGTAAAGGAACCAGGCGTAACTTAGGATGGGTTTCGTCCTGTATCTGCAGTATTCTCCGTAACAATACTAACAGCCTTCAAGTGGGCGTCGCCCATATGGGCAAACGGTGGCGACGATAAAGAAACGCAAATTCTATCAATTGTTGCCACCCCAATCGCACTTACCTTTACACTTTATCTTCTGAGAAAGGTCATGGCGTCTCTCTTTGTAAAGTATGAACTTGTATGGTGTTGTGGCTTATCAAAAGCAGCATCATTTGCGTAGCCTTTGATTTCGAGGATCAAATTTCAATAATCCTTTCGCATTTTATACCCACCTCTTTTTTTGGTTTGGTTACCAATCATAACCATTCATTACTGAGCCAAGTTCTGTGAAAAGGGTGCTTAATGCATGTGCATAACGAGTCGACCCACGTCAGCCTGTGCAGTCCACACAGGCTGACATGAGTCGAAACTTTTTGCCATTGGTCAGTTTTCTGCATGTCAAAGGACTATTCTACCTCCAGATCCAGTCAATTGTTAGGGGGAAAAATTGGATCCATAATTTTCTGATGGCATGCTCAGTATAATGCATCACAGAGATCCATTAAGCCCCTCTTTGCCAGAGTATGGCTCATTTATTTTCTGAACATTGTCCAAAGGCTCGATTTTATAGGATACACGTAAATAAATTTCATCATTTTTTTATTTTCAACTTTTTTTTCTATTTTCTACATAATATACATGCACAAACGTTATTTTCAATATGTATTACAGTTGTTTACATGTTAGATCATCACAATTTTGTACATTGGGATAGGCCTATTGTCTGTAAGACTGAAGTGTTTTAACCAACCAAAAGCTGGTTCTTCTCGAAAACAGAGATAATTTAATGATTTAAATGTTGAAAAGGTCTAAATGAAGGTTCCCATTTAGAAAACTAATGTCGGCATGCTAGATATATAGGATCTGACATAAGTTGGCGTTTGAGATAAAATTTTGTTAAACGAGTCTAAAGGAAATGTTATTGAGCAAGCCTTTAGCATGCTGAATAACATTTTTTCTTGACGAGTTTAACAAAATCTCATCTCAAACGCCGACGAATGTTAGATTCTTTTTATTACATAACGATATTTTACAAATTATAGATCAAAAGATGCAAAACCATCTATATATGCACCCGCGGTAAAATCCATAAAACCCATTCACCATTATGAAATACGTGCAAAATGACGTCAAAAATGACGTCACTCAAATGTGATATTAAACGTGTGTAAGACTTAAGAAATAATCTTCTTTCTATCTGGGTTTATCGTTCAATAAACCACGATTGTGAGTTATGAGGCACAATAAAAAATCCACGAGGGCGATAGCCCGAGTGGGTTATTCATTGCGCCTCATAACTCATACTGTGGTTTATTGAACTATAAACCACGACAGAAAGAAGATTATTTCGATTCTAACATGACCAACTCTTAATCAAAGGAAAACAAGTTCATTCTTAGAGTAAAAACGAGGATGCAGATTATATTCCATTGAATAAATTACTTACTAACTTTATACAGAATGACGTCACTCTATATAGAATGACGTCACTCTATATAGAATCACGTAGATTTTACCACGCTTTCGTTGCACTGTGTTTACAGTGCCGAATTAACGTGTCATGTTAGAATTAAGAAATAATTTTCTTTCTATCGTGGTTTATCGTTCAATAAACCATAGTTGTGAATTATGAGGCACAATAAATAATCCACGAGGGCAATATCGCCCTTGTGGATTATTTATTGTGCCTCATAACTCACAACTGTGGTTTATTGAACGATAAACCACGATAGAAAGAAGATTGTTTGTTAAATAAACTTTAAACCCTACGTAAAAATGTTTACATAACCTTCAGAAGCTTTTTGCGAAATGTAAATATTGACTTAAGAAGCATTTGTAGAATATGTATACCATGATAGTCTGTACAGGATGTGCAATCTAATTAATTACTTACTTTATACAGAATGACGTCACTCTATATAGAATGACGTAGATTTTACCACGCTTTCGTTGCACTGTGTTTATAGAGCCGAATTCACGTGTCATGTTAGAATCTTGATTTTACACTGTTTTACACCATTTTGCGAGGTGTCCTATCAAAACAATTATGAAATAGCGAGATTTTGGTCAATTTGAAGTAATTTACAGTGTGGCCTTACATCTCTTGCGACTCTGAGGATTTTGTTTCACCACGATGCATATAAACAAATCATTCATAAGTGCATTCTAATTCTCAAGAATCTTCTTTTACAGAAACGTAACTTCTAATTGGCTAAACCAACCGACTGGATTAGCCAATCAGATATTTCCAAGTTTGACATGAGACTATAGATGCTAAATAGAGTGCTTGGTAAAAAAGTGAAATGATTGAATGAATGAATGAATGAATGTTGTCTTCTCCAGCATGCCACAGACCTTGAAAATTGCTAGCCAAGAGAATTGCGACTGCTATCGAACTTGAATCTAAGAAAGGGAATGCACCGTCTTGTGGAGTTAACGATAGTCGTTCCCCCGAACGCCCTCACATACAGAAAAATACTAACCCTTAGGTTGCTAAGCGCGACTCACTGACCTTTTGCGGACAGTGCAGATGAAGATCAGACTGCACAGAACGTGCAGTCTGATCTTGGATCTACACTGTCCGATAAGGAGATATATTTCTCCCAAAACTTCCTTTGGAATAGCAAAATTTGGGTTTTTACCATCGGCTTGGAAGTTTCATGTTAGTTACTTAGCAGGAAAAGGGCTAAAATAGCATCAAGGTTTAGGAACATAACACAGTCTGAAGCATTCGTTCTTTCTTGGACAGCGGCCCAATTTATAAGATATTCGTTGGACGTACCCCAAGGTTAATTACTCCGTCAAGAGTTAAAATGATAAAAATGTCACTATAGGAAAGACAGTAATTGGATTCTACGGTATAATATCATTGCCGGATGATTTTGTGTGTCTATATACAGAGAATGGAAGTGGTTTTGGAAAAAGTAGTGCAATGTTGGGATGAAATTGGATAAAATTTACAATAAAATCAACAACTGGCCTGTTTGTCGTTTTAATGCTTCCTTTCTTCGTGCATTCAAGCAAGTAGAAAAAAGGGACAGAATGGAAAATAGCCGGAGAATGAGAGAGAGACAGACAGACAGAGACAGAGAGGAGGTACACTAAGATCATCACATTTGAGTGCCGTTCTGGAAAAAGGGGGTTTAATGCATCTGCAGTATGCATTGTACCAAGCAAGTTGTTGCATTGTTGATTATGGGACAGAACGGCTCTTTTATCTATAAAAATTATACTTTCGACCCGGGTCAGACTTTGCGGGATATACGTTCATTTTGTCTAAAAACCGATAGAATCATGAGATAGAACTGTCCTTTTAACTAACATACCGAAAATATATCAATAGCAGAGAGTTTCGGCCGAGGTCAGACAGAGTAGACTTTGCAGACTGACTTCCGTCGGTAACGTTTTGCATATGCATGAAACCACCCGTTCACTGAGTAAAAATCATAATTGAGCCATGCTCTTTGAAAAGGGGGCTTAATGCATTTGCGAAAAGTATCGACCCAGGTCAGCCTGCGCAG
Organism: Hippopus hippopus; assembly: GCA_946811185.2. Lineage (NCBI taxonomy): Eukaryota > Metazoa > Mollusca > Bivalvia > Cardiida > Cardiidae > Hippopus > Hippopus hippopus. The sequence continues at coordinate 9,771,656 of OX328108.1, read as the reverse complement.
TCCGCGCAGGCTGACCTGGGCCGACACTTTTCGCTATAGATCAATTTTCTGTATGTCTAAGGACCAGTCTACCTCATGATTTAGTCGATTATTAAAAAAGTTGGCTGTTATGGATCCATAAGTATGTAATGGTTTGTTCTGTGTGATGGATTACGGAGATGCATTAAGCCCCCTTTTGTCAGAGCATGGCTCATATATTTGTTGAGTATGAAAACATAATTTGTTTCATAATAACCCTTGTGCTGCTAAGCGCGACCCAAGGGCCTTTTTGCGGACAGTGTTGATCAAAGATCAGACTGCACAGAACGTGCAGTCTGATCTTGGATCTACACTGTCCGATAGGGATATCCCCCCCCCCCAAAAAAAAAACAAAAAAAAAGTTGAAACAACATTACTAAGATTTTTACTATCGGCTTGAAAATTCATTTCATTTACCTAGCAGGATAAGGGTTAACTCTTTACCAGACGACAGAATTTTAGACTCGACCATAATCAAAGTAACTGCAGCCGACAAGTTAAATATCATTAAGTTAAAAGTCAAAATGTTCTCTGAAAGGGTAGGAAACATTATTAAAAAAACGTTTCGAAACGTTTTCAAAAGCCGTTTCCTTATTTCACAGGGTCGTTCAAACGCGGAATTATTTCGTAAAAGGAAAAGATACATTGTATTTTGTTGTTATTTTTTTCCACAGTTACCTTGACCTTTGACCTTTGACCTAGAGGCGAAGTAGAAACGTTCATGCTACGTCAAATATCCTCTGAATCTGACAGCGGAAACAATTTCATCAGCAGAAGGACAACACTGAGCACACAGTTGCTACACTGCCTAAGGCAATGTATCAGCTTCTTTCGGAACCATTATACATCGTCCGTTATGAGTCTTTAAATGAGAAACTAGGTGTTCAATAGAATTTGATAGAGGATAATTGTTTTGTTTGGTGTAAGATCAAGGCAAGTCTTTTAATAAAAGTTTTCTCATGCTCGGCTCAGCTCGGCTGATCATGAATTTTCAAAAATATATAGAATTAATTTGAAACGCCTCACAGAGCGTCTTTTTTTACCTTTTTGAACTTCGCTCTCCTCCTTATTAAATGAGAATCTATATCTCATTGTGCTTATTGCAGAAGCACCAACGAAATCAAACACCATGAACATCGAAACTGATGTTTTCACCAATGGCGGAGCTATAGGTGGAAATAAGCTATCTCTAATCTCGCGGCAGAAATATTCCACCATAAGAAATAATGCACTTTTGGTGTTCACGAATGAAGTAATACATTGATCTTACATCAAAACAAACTCTTTTCCGTTCGCTTACGGGCTAGAAACGGGCGACATCTTAACATTCTAATTAATGCATTCAACGTCACATTCAAACGACCTTTATTAATACTCATAACCGAGGGTCAGAACAGCCGAAGCTGACTGATTTATTAAATGACTGACTGATTGACTGACTGACTGACTGGCTAGGTGGCTGACTGGCTGGTTGGTTGGTTGGTTGGATTGTTTATCGGTTGGTTTGTTGGTTGGTTGGTTGATTGGTCTATTGATAACGCCGCTTTCAATATTATTTCAGTCATATTCAGGCAACAGCTTGCTCAATCATGTTTGTCCTTGGTTTCGCCAGGTCTAGGCTAGGGCTCTGAAGAGTCTTGCCAAAGACACTTAGACCTTCAAGTGAGACCACCCCGGATCCTCCAGCTTACGTATCCTACACATTCAGCCAAAGTACGGACATTAAATTCGCCGAGCAAGTATACGAAACTGCATTCATGAGCAGATGAGTCATGGCAGTGAAATTACTAGGCTTTCATCCACTGATATTTTTCCGTAACCAGTTGAATAGCACGTAAGAAAATGCATTGCCCCTTTACCAAACAACCCCCCCCCCCTCTTGAGACAGGCAGCTTTAGAAAACATTGTCGGAAAAGAAGAAAATGCTGGTATCTAGCATTTTCTCCTATTCCCACAAGGTCTTCTACCCTTCCAAAGACATTTCTTATCATACGAGCCATACCTTATTTTGTCGTTTGCCAATGCTTTCAAGATTGGACAAGTCTAAAATTGTGTCATCTGGTATAGAGTTAAAAGCATAAAATACCATGTTCACGTGTCTAGCCACTAAAATTGGTGTACAAATTACACGATGGGGTGATAAATGGGTCGGTATTGCGTGTTGTATGATTTATGAAGGCTCTCAACGTGTCAGTATCGCTTGTGTGTGAACTATATATTTTTCATGAAGACCGTCTTCTGTTAGAATATGTAAGCTTTTTTTATGTTATGAAAAGTAAACATACCTCGTACCAGACAGAAAATGGTTTACATCAAGCTCCTTTAAACATCGCCATGTCATCAGTTTCCGGCCGCTTGCAACAGTATTTTATACTTACGTGTCGAATTGTGTCACTTAAAGTTGCACAAAAACGCAAACAATACAGAGCGGGAGCTAACATCAGAATTATTGTATATGTATATTTAGTAATGAAGTTTATCGTTTATAAGATTTAACTAAGTGTTATATATACTCAGTTCCATAAATAAGTGTGCACTTAATTTTCTTTGAGTACTTTTGCAACTTTGGTTTTAGTACCACCTTCATTTAAACTGCAAAAACCTAACTTAAACTTTCTGTTGGTCAAAATCTGATTAGCCTGGCATTTTCTACAGACTCTGAACTAAAGTATGATACCAGATTTGTTGGTCTTCCGTAAAACATGCGACAAGAAATAAAAGAAAATTAAGTGCACACTTATTTGTGGAACAGTATATTTCTAAATGAAAAATGGTTTAAACATTATCACAGGACACACCATCGCCGTTATAGGACGGCCATGTTCCACGACCACTCGCATGTTGTCTTGAAAGGTTTCCGGAATCTCAAGCATTGATTGCTTTTAAATTTTGCAAATGTTTCAAATTTCTTGCGCAGTCGTGTCCGAAAAAAAAAAAAAGATTCGTATCAGAATGTGGTGACAGGTGTGCGAGCGTTGCACAACGTTTAAACCTTTCCGCGTTTGGAAAACAGAAGTTAATTTTGAAATTATATTTGGTTATTTTGCAGTCAGGCAAACCTCATACGTGAGCTTGCGATCTCCAGTGAACAGTCGTGCTTTCGGTTGCGTTTGTAAAGCGACTTTGAGACTATAGTATTGTTCCACATGTCGTATTGGTCACATCGTGCATTGTTTTGCCACCATTGCACGTCTATTAGAGACTCTGTGCGACTATTTCTGTGGGAAATCTGCCTAAAAAGGTCCCATAAGCTATAGGGATAACGTCCATAAACATGTACTCCTAACAACAGAATTACTCAAATTAATGAAAAGGGAATATGTGAAGCAGTATTTTAGCAATGACACAAGCTTTCCATCACATTTTATACGTGTTTATGAACATACATGTACTTGAAAGACAGGCAGCGGCACGGCAATTAAAACTTCGTAAAACCGGCACGCTTACTGCCTGTATGAGTGTTTAACGCTTTACCACACAGTCCCAAATTTTAACGACCCTGAAAACAAAGCTTTTGAAAATATTGTGGGAAAAGGAGAAATGACGGCAACCAGCATTTTCTCCTTTTACCATAAGTTTTTCTACCTCTTCAAAGACAAATCCTAACATGTGGGCCAAACTTAATTTGTCGTCTGCAAAAGCTTTCTATTTGGAAAAGTCTAAAATGTTGTCGCTTGGAAGAGTTAATTGATCCAATGGATTGATGGGCCAGTGCATCAATCTGACGCAGTTTACTAGTAGACTGTACACTCACGTGTGTGTATGGTAGCGACGTAGCGAGGTTAAGACGTATGATTTAAAAGTCAAAACGAAAAAAATGCATAGATCGCAATCGTATATATATGAAAGTATTTAGTTCTTGTCAGCACGACCAAAGAGGCGGTTTTGCTCAACAGAACCGGTAAAAAGTGAAGCAACACAAGATATATACAGAATGTTTCATAATATTTCTCTTTATTCTAAATGATGATATTATCTACAGATATCAGTCTAAAGCAAATGGAAAGCAACCAACTTTTGCCGACATAATGTAATTTTATTTGATAGATATCTCTAGGGCCTAAATGAAATTTTAGTTGATACACAGCACTTTTCCTGAAAAGTCCATTTTACAATAAGCCCTGCAAAACTTCAATTCTAAGCATTTATGTCAAAAAGTCTGTCATTATCTTCTGTATAAGCACAAAATATGATACATTAGTAGAATAGATGCACGAAAATCTGCATGCATGCGCTCTTAATCTGATTGAGCAATCTTAATTCATCTTTCACTATGTTACAGCATAATGCAACTGGGATGTTTGAAATAATTACGGGAAAAAGCAAGCCATGCTCTGCCAAGACGAATTTTATGCATCTCCGTAATGCATCGTACCAAGCAAGTCATCACATAGATATGGCTCCCTAGAATCCATTCTACTTAACAACGGACTGAATCCATAGGAACAATGACCTTTTTATATGGCCTGCAACACGGGAAAAGGGGCATTCGGACAATTGCGTAAAGTGTCGTCTCGGATCAACCTGCGCAGTCCGCGCAGGCTAATCCGAGACGGCACTTTACGACTACATTAGATTTTGTGCTACAGTTGACTTGCGCAAAACAGAAAATTACATAAAAACGGAAAGTGCCGTTTCGGATTAGCCTGAGCGGACTGCGCAGGCTTATCCGAGACGACACTTTACGCAAATGTCCGAATGTCCCTTTTCGCGTGTTGCAGGCCATATGCAGAAAATTTACAAACAGCAAAAATTTCGATTATTTGAAGATGCTTTAAACCCCCCTTTTCACAGACCATGGCTCATTAATGTTGCGTAATTTTTATAATGAACTTTTATACCAATAGATTGACAATATTCCTGTAATGAATCTTCCCCCTGTCCGTTGAATGGAAAATTCTGACATCTTGTAGAGCACAAACGGGCATAGAATTAGGTAAGATATCTAGAGCATGTTTTTGTGTGTACCCTAAAAGTCATGACCTCAGAATACGTCATTCCCAGGAACGCACGTTCAATGTTAGAATAACAAGCACATTAACCGTTCGTTCCCAAGAACAAAATACTCCAATTACAATTTTTCAAATGCTTACTCCTGGATATTCAAGCTGATCACATGTTCGTAGAAAATCAAATCAAATCAATTCAATCGTACGAGTCGAACTGGGGTTCTTTCACATTCTTCCTTGTGGTTCATACATAACCATATACATGTAACTTCCTCGTCTTGCAGCATACCACATTTTTAAGGCCGGATAGCGGCTAAATGTAAACAATTCTGTATATAGAATGCAAGTAAACTTCAATCAAAGGCATTAAAAGTATGGTGATCATTGTAAGTCGGACGATATGTTACGTCTACCAAACGACAAAATTTTAGACTTGTCCACATTAAATCCATTCGCCGACAACAAATGTAAAATAGCTCAAATCAAGAGATTTGTCTATGAAAGGGTAGAGAACATTGTGCGTAAAGGAGAAAATGCTGTCCAGCAGCATTTTCTCCTTTTCCTACAATGTTTTCAATAGCCTTCTCTGTACAGGTAGTTAAAACTCGGGATTTGATGGTGAAGGGTTAAGGTCCGGTTGGTCAGAGTTCCAGTTGCTTACAGATCCATGACCATTAAAACTACTATTAATGTTGCCAACAAGTTTTGTTCTGTTCTGTTCATATTCATCGTCCTGCCAGTGGATGGAATCTTGGCCAACATGAACTTTACAAATCCCCAGACTTATGATAATCGTAATTCTATTAAATAATATGAACGAATTTTTTCTGTACTTTATACACACAACTGAAAACTTACTTTTGGTCCCTATTTGGCTTGTAACTGTAGGAAAAATTAAAAGATTTTCTTTTGATTCGATTCACGAATTATATGTATATTTTGAGCGAAGCCTAGAGCAGGATAGGGAATCATGTGGTTTTGTGTTGACACACTGCACAAAAAATGGTAGAATTCTGATGAAATGGCCATTTATGTCTCTTATGCTTAATTTCATTGATCGATATGCATCGTGTTCAGTCGAACTTATGGTGTGCGTTAATGGTACCACAAAAGTGTCATAAAAGGTCCCACTCTTTGCCAACACAATGTCATGAAGTTCTCATCGATTAATGTCGAAACTAAAAAAAATCATGACAAGGTATTTAGAAAGGGAGTGAGTTTTTACGATACCGTTCGCTGGAACATGATGCAAGAAAGGTGACACCTTACAATAATGGAAAGAATGTTTCGTATGTTTTATTGTACTGTGTAAAAGAACGTAAAAGGTTGCTCTCTGCTTATCAATTTATTATCTGATTTTGCAGATGAAGAACAATAACTGATTGATAAGGTAATAATGCGATGGCAAGGATCCATCGGCGACGGCTCGTTTCATCCTAATTATCTTGAGACCACCGCAAATTGTGACACGTTTGAAAAAATAAAAAAAAAACCGTAAAATTTACTTTTTCTAACATGAATTTACAGTTAGAAAATGAATCTTTAAAGCATTTTACACTGTTGATATTTATTCAGAGACAGACAGACAAACAGAGAGAGAGAGAGAGAGAGAGAGAGAGAGAGAGAGAGTAAGTAAGTAAATACCAGTACAAATTAGCCGAACGTGACTGAACGTTGAAATATAGTAGACTTAAACACTCAGAGTTAAAAAAAATGATAATAATGAAAAAAAAACTTACGTAAATCATAATCGTTATTTTAACAATATTTAATGAAAAAATAAAAATAGTGAATACTATAATTAAACCTTGTTGCGTCCGATTTGCGTCAATGTCTACATGTAACCTGTATATATAGGTAATACTTAACTGCAGGGGTGAGCGTTTTCATGACATTGTCTTGCCTGTTGCTGACACTTCTCGCTTTATAATAAATCCAAAAGGTTAAAAATCTTTAGCACTGTAACTCTTACGAGATGACAAAATCTTAGATTTGTCGAAAGTGAAATCATTTACAGATAACAAATTTAATTTAGCTAAATGTCTGAATTTCTCTTTAAAAGGGAGGAAAACATTATGGGAAAAGGAGAAAATGCTGGTTACCAGCATTTTTGCTATTTTTCCAAAAAGAAGAAAAAAAAACAAAAAAAAACAAACAAACAAAAGCCTCTTTTTTCAGGGTCATTAAAACGCAGGATTGTTTTTAAAAGGGTCAAGTACCGCATGCCGTGTAATAGCAACCTCTTTCAATGCCTGAAAATACCTTCCCCAAAAACTTTTTGGGAAAAAAAAGTGAGAAATGGAGAAATGCTGATAACCAGTATTTTCTCCATTTCCAACAATGCTTTCTACGCTTCCAAAAACAAATTTTAAGTTTTGAGTCACGCTAAATTTCCCGTCAAATACCTTCAATGTGGACAATCTAATTTAAAGTGCTAAACAAATCGAATAAATATGAGCCATGCTCTGACAAAAGGGGGCTTAATACATCTCCGTGATGCAGGATACCATGGAAGTCATCACATGACTGTTGACCCGTAAAATCCATTAAGTCTAACAATCAACAGAATTATGAGGTACACTCGTCCTTGGACATACAGAAAATAGAGCAATAGCGAAAAGTTTCGGTCCAGGTCAGCCAGTGGGGACTGCGCAGGCTGACCTGGGTCGATACTTTTCGCAGATGCATCAAGCCCCCTTTTTACAGAGCATGGCTCATATCAATTTTTAAGGTAATGGTGATAACACAATTTTTGCAATTCCAAAGTTCTTTTTGAAAAAAAGAAAAAAAAAATGTATGTCATAATACTGGACAATGTAGATCCAAGATCAGACTGCGCGTTCAATACAAGTTAATCTTGATCTATTCAAGATTAAAACTGAATCGCGCTCAGCAGGCTTCGGCTGAAATGGGAATCATGTCGTCGGTTTACTTCCAAAACCTCGTAACTACAGCTTGTAACAAGCTGTAGTTACGAGGTTTTGGAAGTAAACCGACGATATGCAGAATCTACCATCGTAACCAAAGTGACGCTTTAACTCTGTACTAAACGACAACATTTTAGGGAATGGTCCAAATTGAAAGCAGTTACAGATGACAATGTGGCTCAGAACATTTTGGAGAATGGAGAAAATGCTGGTTACCAGCTCATTTTCCCACAATTTATTTGAGAAGTTTTCTATTCATGATTCCACCCTTTTAAAGATTACCCCGTAATTTGAGTCACGTTAGGTGTGCTGTCTTCGAACACTATCATGATTGATGAGACTAAAATTTATTGTTTAGAAGAGAATTAAAGGGGCATTTTAAATTTTTTTGTTTCAAATAAAAAAATCCGTTACATACTGATAAATGCAGCAAAATATACTCTTCAATGCAAATGTAAAGAAACTGGACTGCTACAAAAAGTAAACAGTGCAAATATAGCGTCCAAATGAAAGGTTGTGCGCTTTGCAATCGGTACATTCGTCTACTTTTCTGGCATCAAATATAACGCCATCGTTCTTTTTTAGATGCGATCCCACATAATCGTCACGTGTTATTGATCACGTGACAATTCAAAAAACCTTTGCGAAACTTTGACGCAAAATCTATAAATATCTAAAGAGCCAATCAGGGAAATATTACTGATAAAATATATTTTCTCACATTTGTCTTTCATCTTCACTGATAGTCTACTAGCTATCACCTTACATATTTATGGAGAGAATCATTTTTTGGAGTTTAGTATGATTGTAAAAAATCTGAATAGCCCCTGTAAAGGGCCCTATGGTTGAAGAAAAAAAGAAACTTTCTAATTGTTTACTCTCATTTCGCCTGTTCCAAATGCATATTAAATCTCTAGTATCAATCGAACATCAAAAGCCATGCATCAAACTCACTATCGAGCACATGCAAAACAGAAACAAGTTCTAATACACATAAAAGCATTTTCTCCTTTATACATCAACTGCATACATGTGATGGTTTTCATTCACAGTCTATTATCATTGACATTGTTTGACAAAATGTTTCTGATATATGCCGCTCTGGGATACCTTATCCCTTTCGGCGCCATAGGCGAAAACAGTGACTTTTGCGGACGGCATAGATCAAGATCACACTGCACAGAACGTGCAGTCTGATCTTTGATCTATACCGTCCGCTTGTGAAGTCAAGCCTATACAATCAAAATCTTTGTAAGTTTCAATGGATTGTATTTGGAGCCGTCGAAAGAGGTCGACTTTATTTATTTGGCGCTGAAAGAGCTAAGGTGCAACGTCAGTTTGCGTATGATGTTTTTCCTTTTCCGGTTCCAATATCAGTTTGAACGCTTAGGTCCTTAATTGGATTCGAAGTCAGTTGACGAATAAAAGACGTTTGTGTTTTGAAAGTCTGTCTATTTTCATCGGAGATAATGTCATTTACTAGCGGCGTGCCATCTGACGATCTAATAAATAACCCACATGGGGTACAAAAAGTCACCCTGATTGGAGGCCTTCATTACTTTTATCTAATAACTTACGTAATAGTGTCTTCAATAATGGAGAGTTCTGAATGACGGTCTCTGGCAATAAATCAAATAAACTAATATTTATATCTAAACTTCACAGAGCCAACAACTTTATTGTGCACCGATAAACGCTATTTAAAGATACCTCTATAACTCTGCCAGACGACAAAACTTTAACCTTGCCCAAAATGAAAGCTGAAATTAAGTGTGACCCAAATGATGGGGTTTTGCTTTGAAGGGTTGAAAACATTGTTGGGAAAAAGGGGAAAATGCTGCTTACCAGCATATTCTCCTTTTCTCATACAGTTTCCACCCCGTGATTATTTGGTAAAGACCATCATATACGCGTACAAAAAACGTTCCAGGTAATTGTAGTGATTTCTTTTTATCAAGTCATCTCCCTTATTTTCAGTGTAATATACCCCCATTACGAATTTTCTAACGTTACACACGTTTGAGATAGACATTATGTGACGTGGTATGTGACGTCATTTTATTCGTACATCTTTTAAAGAAATGAACCGGTTTTTATTCATGGAATTAACCGCCTGAGCATAAACAGTTTTGCGTATTCTGACCTGTAATTCGTGAAATTTCGTTACGCGATAAAAAAAAAAGATCACCCATTCGTTGAATTCTAAGATATATAGGATCTGACATGAGTTGGCATTTGAAATGACATTGTATTAAACGAGTCTAGAAAAAGTTATTTAGCGTGCTTTTAGAAGGCTTAATAACTTTTTTTTTGACGAGTTTATTTTTAATCTATTTCATTTTATACTTCTCAAAGACCAAAGTATTTCAGATTCTTTTTATAACATAACTGTATCTTAAGGATCATGCGGGAAATAGTAGACTAATATCTATATTGAAAACCCACAAATTCATGAATGAGATTGGCTCACTACTTTTACAGATGTGTACGTTTGACATGGAAATAGTTCCACAAAAGCAGACATATAACTCCGTGATTTCAGATCTACAAAATAAAACAAACCTTAGTTTTACCTTGATGACCAATTTTATAGCTGAACTAACCAGGGTATTTGTGTTAGGCGTGTTGCGGGAATAATAACAGGCATGAGTACAACGCTTTAACCCGTATTCTGCTAAATAAGTTTAATAAAACTTTTAAGCCAATAATAAAAATCCGAACAATATTATTTCAAACTTATTTCTTGGAGAAAAATATCTCCCTATCGGACAGTGTAGATACAAGATCAGACTGCACTTTCTGTGCAGTCTGATCTTGATCTAAACTGTCCGCAAAGGTCATTGAGTCGCGCTTAGCAGCGTAAGGGTTAACTAAAAATTCATAGCATAATTAAAAAATCTTATCTGAAACGTATGTAAGATAATAGAATTTGTAATAGATCTAAGAATATTACACTTAAAACAAGGGAGGTTATGTGATAATGCGATGTAGTTATGTGAGCCTTCTTTCTTTCGAAGTCAGTTGATTTTATTAAAATCTCAACAATTGGAAAGAAAGGTTAGCGTTAGATTTCTTTGGGTAATATAAGCAAGAAAATGTTTTCTTCGTTTTCGGATGCGAAAAAGAGCGTTCTGGAATAAATATAGTCAAACGGCAGTCAAACGAAGTGTTTTTTTTTAACAGTAAAATTTTATAGTATAATAGGATAAATATATGCATGTAACTGTAGAATTCTTACAACTGAGACACAGTTCTAAGTTTGTTAGCGTATTTGAAAAAGTAACCATTTGATCACTGATTAAAAAAAAACAAAAAAAACCGCTATATGAAATAATAATGGCTAGTATCTGTATTAAACTATTAAAATATATAAAAAATTCATTTTGAAAGCTCTATTTCAAAATAATCGCCAACGCACGTGAGCCTCAATTGTTATATTTAGTCAGAAGGTCATTTACTGCCACAGACGGACAATTTTTAGATGACTGTGTAAATATTATGACGAATATATATTAAGGCTTTGATAATGGCATACCCCAAGGAGTCGTCTATCGGGCCCCCTATTTAATTGATAAACATATTTGGCAAGTCATAAATCATTTTCTCTAAAACAATGACTGTGGAGTATTGTGTTAAAATGATTACTTCATCAGCAATCTCTTATAATAGCGATGGAAACGAGAGTTGAATATCCACTGGGTCACATTGCCAAAAAAACGAAACCGTAATTAACCATTAGAACGACAAAATGTAAGTAAATATTCAGTCAGGGGAGAAAACCTCAAATATAACACTTAGCGTTAGGCTTTTTTTGGTCTGAATATCTGACAAAACATAGGACAGTCACTGACAATTCCTAATTGGATTTTAGTCTTAATTTATATTCAGAAAGTAACACAATTTCTGATTGGCTTAACCATATGGTTTAGCCAATCATAAATCGTGTTAGTTTGAAACTTGTAAAATTCTTTAGAATAAGACTAAGACTGATCAGATGAATGGTTGTTGAAAACGGGTCCCGGTCGCACGTACTGTGGCGTCTGAACTAAATGTACTCTGTCAGCAAAAGCATCTTTTAAAAGTTGTGCTTGCCATACCATGACGCTGATAGCAACTAATCCTGACTCTGCAAGGCTTGATATTCTTTGGAATATCTTAGGTAAAATATACATAGATTTTTATCGTTGCATTCTTTTGTTGTTGTTGTTGTTGTTGATGCTTTTTGCTAAATAAAAATAACTATCTGGAGTTGGCTATGTAACTGCACTTTCCTTACCTTGGCGATTAACGGACAACCAAGTGTGGAACCATGACATAACCATGACACAATCAGGTCCATAGCATAAAAGACAACTTGAACAATGGATTCAAAGCACGCAAAGGTACCATTTCGCTTTTGTATCAGTTATAAAACATACAATTACTCAAGGGAAGATCTGTATCAAATTATGGACTCTATAAAAATCACGACGCTCATATAACCGAACCGTTATTGGAAAGATCAGGAAATTCGTCGATAAAAAAGTACGATTTTCAAATGGCTGTCGTGATAGTTATTCATAAATATTGATGTTTTCAAAATACGCGCGAACACGTCATTTCTTGTCAATTAATATGACTTATAATACACACATTTATCGGACCTTTAACCCCTAGAGCGCCTTTCACGACTAAAGTTGCCTTTGCGGCCAGTGTTGATCAAGATCAGGCTGCACAAAACGTGCAGCCTGATCTTTGATCTACACTGTCCGCTTTGCTGAAACACTGTAGACAAATGCAATCATGAAATTGCAATTATTTGGGTCATATTTTTAGGATGAAAATGTATGATAGGTTTATTCGGCGCCCTAAGGGTTGATACTGATGGGCTAGGATGTTATGTACATGTATACTCCATCATCCTATGATAAAGAATTGCTTCTGTTGATTATATTGTTTACTGTCAGGGGCATTGTTAAGTTCGGTAAGGTCATATTGCTCCGTCTCTGTCTACGAACTCTACTGTTTTAATTAAACATCTCTGGAAACTTTTACGGACATTGTTGATCAAGATAAAGATATACAAATAAGTGGCGATCTAGCAAAAGGGGTTAAAGGCATATCCGTGATACATTATACCAAGGAAGTCGTCATATAATCATGGACCCATAAAATCCATTTTGTCTAACAACCGACTGAGTAATGAGGCAAATCATGGGCATGCAGAGAATTGACCATTAACAAAATGTTTCGACTTGGGGCACCTGGAGATGTATTAAACGCGCTTTGACCAGAGCACGACTCAATTATAAAAAATCATAATGGGTCAACTCAGTAGCAAAGTGCTTCATCGTTGAGGTGGACGATTAAAGATTAGCACAGTCCATTGCGCAGGGAAGTTAGGTCACCCGATACGGAAATATAGAATTTAATTTAATCAATAGTTCCACGGTTTTGATACCTTCGAGAAAGTTTTGAGAGCTATTTGTCAAATGAAGCGCAACTATCTTTTTTTTTTTTCCTTTTACTACAACGTTTACAAGCAATTGTAAGCAATTCAATGTTCTTTTTAACCCTTTATCACACATGTCTGAGTTTTAAAGACCCACTGCAAGAAGACTTTTGAAAGATTTGTATACAGGAAAAGGAGAAAATGCTGGTAGCCATGCAGCCTTTTCTCCTCTTCCCATAATGTTTTCTACCTTTCCCAAAACAAATTTCAGTTTTTGGGTCACATCTATTTTGTTGTCTGCAAATGCTTTCATTTTATAAAATGCTAAAATTTTGTCGTTTGGTAAAGAGTTAACCCTAAAAATTATTCGATGGATGAAATAGCAACCTTTTATCAGTATAAAAAAAAAACTGTTGAAAATTTCTTTGCCTTTTTCGCCAGAGTACATCTCGAAATATCGAATAGTGTTGATTCACGGTCAATTTATGAGTTCAGTACAGTCTTTCCTTGATCTACAATGTCAAAAAAATCTACACTTTCTGTTATCATACATATGGCAATTAATTGAGCACCACTTAGCTTTGGAATAAGCAAAATAATCCTAGAAACACCGTTTTTATCAAAGATGACGGAATGTAAATAATAACCAATACTACAAAACCGATTGGGGAAGGCATAAATCAAATTAATTGCCAAAAAATGACGAGTTTCCTGATGCTCTGATAACATCTATATGTAACAGCATTCATCAATTTTCCCCTCATGAGATGAGGGCATTTTTATTGACGAATTTCGCCAGCCATTGAGTTTTACTATTTATCACCATCTGGGGTCGTATTTACCAACCAATTCAAATCCACTGATAGTCATGAGGCTAGCATTCTGTTTTGATCTATCAAATGGCTAGTCCCGGCATTTGAATTATCACAACCATAGAGTTGTTGTTGGTGAGCACAAGCCCTCTTTTTGTATGACATTTGTATGTTAGATATTTTGATCGTTTACAGCATTGTGTTTTCATAATGACATGGGTGACATAATTCTTTGTTAGGCACCTTTATTACACTATGACGAATTAGAGGAACGTGCCATGAACGAACTGCAAAACTTTGATGTGCACAAATGTGCACAAGACCCCGATGAATTTGTTTATCGGGAGGATAAGCATAAGGAATTAAAAACAACACCAACACGAGTTCTTAAGGATTGAGTCATGACATAACAACGAACTAGTTAGAGCGAATGCAAAACGGTTTTTCTAAGATGACTTGTGAATTCGAGTCTAAAACACAGTGCGACGAAAGGGTGGTAAAATAGACGTCATTCTATATGAATTGACGTCATTCTTTATTATACTGCAAAGAAATTTCTCGTGATCTGATTGGATAGTATGCCCCGAACATATATTATCATATATTATCATGTACACTGGCAAAACCCACGTAAAAGCAGTTTCCCTTTCGGGGGCCCCGTATACATGACTACACTTTCAACACAACATCCAAAATGGCGGCGTCGATCGGTCGATACGAGCTGCCCACAAGACAAACATAGTGAGTAGCCTGCACTGTACTATTACTATCTTCCCTTGATGGTTGTCATTAAAACGGAAAGAATGGATTATTTTTGAAAATAAATGAGTATGGAACTTTACACGTATTATCGTTTGATGTCATTCTAAAACAAATACATGGGGGGTTAAAACGAGCCATCCCTTCGTCAGGTAAGCAAATTGTGAAGTGTCGAATTTCATACATTGTGCATAACGTTAAAAGGATAACCTAATGGTCGTTTACTTTTTCCAACAAATCATTAAAATGCATACTTACTTTCCTTGAAGTTGTTTCAATCGATGTTTAAATAAAAATACGACGAATGTCTAATGCAGTGAAATCATCAAGATTATGCACCAAACTGCACGTTTTACCAAGGTTTCAGTGACGTCAGTTCCCACCGACGTCATTTTTCATTGAATTGGGGCACTCAGAAGGGAAATTCTTTTTCGTCAGCGTACTCAATTTTTAAGACCATAAAACAGGGAAAATTCGCTTAACACACGTTGGAATGGTAAAACTTTGCAGTAAAATAAATTCGTTGTTCGGTCAGGTGGCAGCGGACTTGGAAACTTGTTTACGGCTGTGGCGAATAATGTCGCCACCTTGCCTTCGGCTCGGGGCGACATGATTCACCACAGCCGTGAACAAGTTTCCAAGTCCCTTTTCACCTGACCTTACAACTAATAATGTAAAGTAAGTCGCCCGTGGCTGTTCCATGTCTCTGCCCTCCGATATTTTATCAATGAAAGTCACTTGACGTAAACAAATCGTCATTTTTTGCTACTTGACCAAGGAGGAGTGAAAAACTCAAAGATTCACCAGTATAAATTGTTTTTGATAAAAATTGACAACGATGGAACTATTTGAAATGTTACCAGTAAACATATATAAATCAAGTGTCTGTTTATGTTGAAGGTTAGTTCAAAATTGGCCGTCGTTGCATTGGAAATGGAATTGGAAGTTGATGAGTCAGAGCATTCGATGCGAATGCGACTCTAATGCTTGACGATATATCTATTCTTCTCTAAAGGGCAGACAATATAGTAAAACGGTGCGGTGTTTTTCATGTTGCGTTTGATGCCTGACTTTTTATTGAAATTTTGATTCAAGATTTCATTTTTACCGACTGGGCAGTTGCGTTTTGTTTTGGTTAGTAACTGGAACAGCCATTGTTTATTCAAGGAAATGTTTAATCCGCATCCGCTCTTGTACACTAAGTATGAACTTGTTTTCCTTTGATCAAGAGCTGTTCATGTTCTAATCGAAACAATCTTCTTTTTATCTTCGTTGATGTTCAATAAATCACGGTTGTGAGTTATGAGGCGCAATGAATAAACTGCTCGGGCTATCGCCTCTCGTGTATTGTTTATTGCTCTTCATAACTCACAAGCGTGGTTTATTGAACGATAAACCACGATAGAAAGAATATTATTTCTTAATCAACGAACGTCAACGATCATCAAACGGCCGTCCAACGTACTGTGTGTTCTATCTGCGTACGATCTGGATCAATTCGCACGAAAAACCTTGACAAAGTCTCTTGATTCGTAAGAAATACGTTACAATTTGTCAAAGGATTCTGTTGTACGAATGTTACCGTAGAGGTATCGAACCATTGTCTCACTGGGGAGGAACAGATCGTTCGAAATGCATTCATCGAACGGCGCTGCGTATGACTTGTTTGTAGGTACACGTCTAATGCACAAACATGTTTGACACACAGAGCGAACAACGAAGTACGCGAGCATATCTCAATTTAGACCGATGTACGTTGAACAGCGTGTGCTAGCGCATACCAGCAAATACAAACCTGTCCGCGTATGCTGGCATGCGCTTGGTCAATACTTACAGTCGCCTAAAAGTTGCGAACAGCTCTGAGACGACCTTCTCTCTCTTCTATGATTTTAATGATATCTGTCATACTCTGTGAAAATGGGTTTTAATGCATATTCAAAAAAGATCGAAACAGGTCAACCTGGGCAGGCTGACCTGGGTTGAAACTTTTTGCCTGTGGCCAACTTTCTTCATGTCTAAGAACCGTTCTACCTCATGATTCAGTTGGTTATTAGAGCAAATGGATTGTATGGATCCATAATTATATGATGAATTGCATGGTGTAATGCATCACGGAGACACATTAAACCCTCTTTTGCCAGGGCATCGCCCATATATATATATATATATATATACTGAACCAAAAAAGAAACTTCCCCTGTGTTTAAGTGCAGATATACACAAATATGAAAATCAGGATTAAACTAGATTTATATGCATTGAAAGAGTATTTTATTGCGACTTTGTGTGAAAAAAATTATTGCTGAGGGTTTATCCAAAAGTAATGAAACGGTAGTTAAAATGCGGAAGGGGTCGCTCACCAAAATCACAAATTAATACCGGGTATGACCACCTTCAGCATGAAGGACTGCCTGGCATCGTTGGCGCATAGAACGGATAAGTGTATTGATTTCGGCTTGTGGAATGTTGTTCCATTCCTGAATTAAGGCTTGTCTTAGCTGAATGACGTTTGACGGTGGAATAGGGCGACGCGTAACACGCTGGTCCAAATTATCCCAAAGGTGTTCAATGGGATTCAGATCAGGGCTTTTGGAAGGCCAGTCATTAATAAATGCAATGTTATTCGCCCTGAGGAAATTCACATTGTCCCTAGCTGTATGGCTTGTGGCATTATCATGCTGAAAAAGAGTGATATTGGCATTATTTTGAAACAGTGGGATAACGTGCCTCGCAAGAATTTCATCTCGGTAGCGTTGGGCATTCAATTTCCCTTCGATAACGACGAGATTAGTGCGAAAGCCATGTGCAATGCCCGCCCAGACCAAGACTGAACCCCAACCCCCAAAACGATCTCGTTCAAGTAAGCAACAGTCGGCATAACGTTCATTTCTCCTACGGTATACTCGAACCCTGCCATCACCTCGATGAATGGAAAACCTGGACTCGTCAGAGAAAAGAACGCTATTCCATTGTTGTCTAAGCCAGCGTTGGTGTGTACGTGCCCAATTAACACGATTTACGCGGTGACATCGCGTCAAAACACAACCAACGTATGGACGACGTGCACATAGCCCACCCTCGCGCAAGCGATTGCGCACAGTTTGGGCAGATATACGGTTGTTATGTGTACCAGGGGTGTTAGCAGCATTGGCTGTGTCAGTTTGGAAGCGATTGCGCAGGTGGGTGTTCCGAGTATAGCGGTCTTGGCCGCGCGTCGTGACGCGAGGATGTCCACTACGTGGTCGATCTTCCGTACGCCCTGTTGCTTGAAAACGTTGCCTAAGGTGTCGAATAGCACGAGTAGAACATCCAATATTCATAGCAACAGCATTCATCGTCATACCAGCATTAAGCATGCCAATGGCACGTTCGCGTAAATTTTGCGGAATTCTAGGCATATCAAAAATAAAGAAAACTAAAAATAATTTAATTTTTTTCAACGTCTTTTTCTTGTTGACATGAAAGTCTATAAAAATTAGACTGAAAGATTTAAAAAAAATATACACGAATTATACTGGTCCGTGCATGCACGTGAAAACCGCTTTCAGCGGGTTTCTTCTGCAAAATGCTTTCAATCGAGTTAAAATTTGTTTTATCGGACACATAATCGTTCGCCCGAATATATGTAGGTCATCTGATATTTTGATTTTTTTTAATAACATTGCATTTGCACTTAAACACAGGGGAAGTTTCTTTTTTGGTTCAGTATATGTACATCATAACATCTATGTACTCTTGGTTCATTACAAGCTTGGGAGACCTTGACCGGAATAGAAAAATTAATTGACCTACTCTATAAAGCCATCCGAGGGTTCAATATCAACGCTAATGATACCATAGCAACCTTTTGGCTTTGGAGAACCCTATCTTTGGTGATGGGACCAAACACGCAAAAGTTTCATTTTGGTGCTATACCAGCCACCAAGTCACTCCAGGGAATATGTACATATCAACTGGAAATAACGACCCAATCGTCATGAAAAATAATCCTTAAACTGTCTGTGGTATAATTCAAAAGACAACAAATACAGACATTTTTTACAGCTACTTTTGGCATAGCTTTTACAAGACCTAGTCAAGTTATTTCGTTCACGATCATTAGTACTCGTACTATTTGTCATAAACGCCATGAGAAGGGCGAGGGAACCCGGCGAACAAGGTCAATTAACCGGATATTGCCAATAAGACGGTACTCCAGATACATGTACCTTAATTTAATAAATTGTGAAATTTTACATTTATCTATTTCTATTTCATTAGTGTTGGATAATTGTAGGAGAGGAACACTTGTTGCCAAATGCTATTCTTTCAGGTTTTATCTGGATTCAGGATAAAAGTTAAGATATGCGAAAATGTTTACCCGGCTCTCCCATCGATTAATACATCTTTACTTGAAGTTTGTATTTATTTTGTTACTATCTTTTTTTTTATGTATGAAAATAAGCAGTGTACTATAATCGTACGATCAAGAAATAAGTTGCACTTTGATGTCTAATTTAGAAACCAGTCGCTTCTGTTTTAAGAAGAAATCTGCATAGTCTAATGGTAGGAGAGTTCTCTGGCTGCAACAGAAATACGTGTATATTTTAAATGTCAGCATGGGCTTCTCGGTTTATGTTGTGCTTCTTTTCCATAACTGACTTCCACCAACATATTTCGTGTATAATCGTCCGTTTTGGCGATTCTGTATGAAACATGCCGAGGTAAGTCGACGGGCCAAAGCATGGCTAAACTTGTGTAATTCCTGATACTAGTGTTCTATGTTCATTGCACGTACTTGTGTAAAAAGTTAGAGGCTTGCCTTTGAACAGCTAACGCACAGTATGCTCCAAAGGGTGGTAGTGAACCAGACACTCTGACATCTGATGAGACTATAAGATACCGCATTAGAGGGTATCGCCCGATAGATTGATGCAGATGTGTTGTGTGACTAGGCGCGTATTTCATGAGGCCTTGATATCCCATTGGAATAGCCTGTGTTAAAACTTGTGTCTAATTTGCACCTCTCCTGACCTCTTGCGATGGTTCAAGTATATATTTTGTTTTTGTTTTTCGACGTTTTACCGGCAGCCGAATGTGGCCCATTTGCATCTCAGAAGCCAGTCATTTCCAGTCAGTCATTCAGTCCTTTTCGTTTATCGAACTTTGTCAGCCATTTGACTGATTCAATGTTGACTACTAAATTATGACGTTTCATTTAGCCGCTTTGGCGAAACTTTGACTTGTATTAAGGCTAAGTATTCTTTACAACTTTACCTCCAATTTTCATTTGCGTGCAAACGATTACTAGACTGTAACTCAATTTCATTATGAGATCTCCTCCGTGGATTTTTGATCCAGAAGATCTAGGTTAAATACCGACCGGGCAAGCTGATTGCTTAGAATGTCCTTGGCAAAGGCACAGAGCTGAAAGAAACGACTTAGTGAGTTGTTTCCATATATAACTGAAATACTATTGACTCAAACACCATTTGATCTATATATATACTGGTTGACAAATCTAAATGAGACATCTGCATATTCCATGAACCCTGTTTCGGTAAGGCTCGACTTCCGAACTGGCTATAATATCATCCTGGCTCGTATACACCCACAATTCTTAAGAACGTTCTTTTTCTTATTCTCCATAATTTTCTAACTTTGAAAATATCACAACCTCTGATTGGCTAAACCACTCTGTTGGTTTAGCCAATTAGAAGTTGTATTACTTTCAAATTTGGAAAAACTTACAGCATAAGACTAGGAATGCTCTTAAGAATGGTTGGTGAATACGGGCTAGGCCTATCTGACCCCGGTAAAACCACATAAAACAAGTCTT
Organism: Hippopus hippopus; assembly: GCA_946811185.2. Taxonomy (NCBI): domain Eukaryota; kingdom Metazoa; phylum Mollusca; class Bivalvia; order Cardiida; family Cardiidae; genus Hippopus; species Hippopus hippopus. The sequence goes on along the minus strand of OX328108.1, from coordinate 9,750,942 downwards.
CACGAAAATGTATGAAAAGTATGTGGAAGTATTGCGATCCTCCATACAATCTATTACATGTCTGAACACGCTTGTTCCTCTGGATATTTGGCGCAATGCATGGTTTCTATCATGGCATGATGAGCGTTTCGCGTGTGTTTGTTTCATTAATGAAATGCGTTTCTCCCCAGATGTAAGGGTGGGTGGTGAAATCATATTCCCTTTTAAGTCTTTACCAAACCACAAGATTTTAGACTCAGCGAAATGGAAAGCTTTTGCAGATGACAAAATAAATGTGACTCAAAAATTGAAATTTATTTTTGAAAGGTTAGAAAATCTTGTGGGAAAAGGAGAAAATGCCGGTTACCAGCATTTTCTCCTTTTCCCACAATATTTTCTAAAGGCTTCTTCCTCAGGGTCGTTTGAAGTCGGGATCGTATGGTAAAGCATTAATACTGAATCCATGGAGTGGATACCTTTTCTCTGTTAAAAAGATTTCGAATATTGATTCAATTATACATTTATAATTGTTTTTGTCATATCTCGCCAAGTCTAGACCATGTGCGTGTATTTCCAAGATCAGATTACCCGCTTTGTGCAGTCTTATATTGAGCTTTACTTTTCCCCAAAAGATAAAAAGAAAAATGGCTTTTTGTACGGCAGGGTAAAACCAGCGTTTTGATTAATTGCACTCATGTCGTAAACACAATAAAGCAATATAGTTTAAATCCTGAAATTCTTTTGCAGTCGTCATATCCCATGGCAAAAGATAAAACATTTCTATTTTAATTAAATTGACTTTTTTGTCGCTGCGGAGAATCAAGTATCGTACTGTGTCGATCCAAGGCCAGTGTAGTCTAATTTTGGTCCAGGCATTTCGCTGCTTATGTTCCCGATGACTTTGAAACATTGAAAGATTCCCAATCAGCTTAAATTGAGAAAGTAACACAATTTCTGTTTGGCTTAACGGACTGAATGACAAAGTTTTATTTAACATTTCATGAAAATAGTATAGGTGTTGGTAAAAATCCTTTACTCTGTCAAAAACCAATCCCGATATTCACACCCCATTTGATTTATTGTCTGCCTATGCTTTCAATGCCGACGACAGTAAAATATCTTTGGTATAAAAGTTAAAATTTTCGGAAACAAAACATTCGTTAGAGACTGCCTTGATCGAAATGTCAGCCCCTTTCTCTTCTAAGTTTGCAAGTTTGTTATGAGCCATGCTCTGGCAAAAGGGGGCTTAATGCATCTCCGCGATGCATGATACCAAGTAAATCATCACATAAGCATGAATCCATAAAGTCCATTTTTTCTAACAACTGACTGAATCATGAGGTAAACTAGTCCTTGGAAATGGAGAAAATAGACCAATAGCAAAATGAATCGGCCAAGGTTAGCCTGCGCGGACTGCGCAGGCTGACCTGAATCGATACTTTTTTCAGATGCATTAAGCCACCTTTTCACAGAGGATAGCTTATACTTAGTTTTACTGACCTATCTCATGAACAATTAAAATTATTATACTTCAAAAAAATATCTCGCGATCAGATTGGATAATATGCTTCGAACACTCATTGAAGTACACTGGCAAAATTCATGGAAAAGCAGTTTTCCTCTTGGGATCCCCATATACTTTACACTTTGATCGCAGAATCAAAGATGCGCCAAATAAACCCATGAGACATTTTCAATCAAGAAATAACAGCCCTTAAATTCCAATTTTAGAGTCGCTGTTTTCCAGAATCTTTCAGCAAAGCGGACAGAGTAGATCAAGGATAAGACTGCACGTTTTACGTTGTCTGATCTTGATCTACACTGATCGCAAAGGCAACTATAGTTGTGAAAGGCACTCTAGGGATTAAGCAAGCAAGGTGACCTGTGCAAGGACTGTCGAGTTTCCAAAGAAGTAATATCTTTTGAAATGTACCTGTATTATCCTAGCAAGCACATTTAGATTGTCTCTTGGGTGTTTGACTCTACCTGCTTTCATTTTAGACCATCTTCGCTAGCCAAAAGTGACGATTACTTCGTTGTCTATTCAGCCTTGGCTGATCGAGTCGAAATTTGTAATCCCCGAGATGTGCATCATTGTTGGTTGCAGTCTGTTCCAAAAGCACTCATCAAGTAGCGTGTTGCATTTGCCATCTATCATCAGTAAAACATAAATGAAAATAGCGACCGCAGGAGGGAATTGTTTGACATGGTGGGAATCATTACCAAGAAAATATGGACGAACAATATTTACTTCAACATTCACTGTAACAGAATCGGTTAAATGAAGGTTGAGAATACATTCCAGCACTAGATGACTAACTGTTGAAATACATGTGTTGACTTTTGTCGACAGAATTATGTTACGCTAAGTTTGATTGGCTTTCTATTATGTAATTCCAGGGGTGACAACTATCAATATTCAGTGGCCGGCGCGCCGTTACTAATTTCGGCTCTATAAGCCAAGGGTGAATAGAGCAAGGTAGTGATGGTCAACATTGGCTGGCGGAGCTGACTTAAGATCATCTCGAACTTGTATAACCCCCAAATTGAGAAAGTAGAGATAGAACGCTGTTTGCTGTCCCTAACCACACTCTCCCAATACTGCAGAACTGTCCAAGACAGTGTCTTTTAGTTGCTTTGGCAGGCATAATCAGGCAGTGAAGAATGTGCTGTGTGATCTCAGATCTACACTATCTGCTACTTTCTTGCTTGTCCAGCCAGAAATAACCTTGGAATTGTGACATCTGCATCCTTTCAAGTTTTAATAGAGAAGACACTAGTTTCAATTGTTACGGGTGATGACTTCTTCCTTACGGTATAGCTTCTTCCCGTTTAAAATCAATATCTAGTAACTGCGATAGGAAGAATTCTCTTTAGCTCAGTGGTTAGTGTATTGGTCTTTTGTACCTCGATAAACGAAGATCTTTATCGCACGGGACCGAATCCTGGTCTGGGCGGTTTTTATTTCGGCTATGGATTTTTGCGAACCTTCATGTTCGTAAGACAACTTTACTTATCTACGTCAGTCTTATATAAGGGTTACGTAACAATCTAATGTGTGAAATGTTCTTATCTCATATTTCTAAGTCTCAAATTAAATGAAGGTAACTCTGCATACATACATTAAATCATGGCTTGCACTGCTGCAATCCCGTTTATCATTCTCACAATGCCTCAAAGAATCTTAGGATAACGGTGGAAGTTGTGGTGTCAGTCGTAAACCTTTGGTATAGAAGTTCTTCATAGTTTTCTTCTAACTTTAGTAAAACTGAAAGTACCGGATAACTTTCGTTTTCTCATGTACAATGAGACACCGCTTTTGAAAGAGAAAGAAGAAGAAAAAGAAAACGATGATGAGGATGGTTATGACGATGATGATGATCATCATCATCATCATCATTATCGTATTGAAGAGTTGAAAGTGGAGAGCTATATTTAAAACACTAAAGAAGATATGGCATGCACTTGGGATTGCACGATAAGACAGTCACGCAAAGCGACCATCATCGTCATTTTGGGATGCCAAGTTTCATATGAAATATGACAAATCAACGGACGAAAAGGTGTCAGCATGTCTATCTGACGATGCCTGCTCTAGACCGATCGCCTGCGGAGTAATATCAAAAAGGTACTTTGCAACTTTTCTTGCGATCTTAACTCTGAACCAGGCAGCTTTAAGTCTGACCATATTGATAGCGTTTGCAGACAACATCATTATATAAATACGGCTTACATCAAGAAATTTGTATTGGATAGGATAGAAAACATTGTGGGAAAAGGAGAAAATTCTCGATAACAACATTTCCTCTTTTTTCCAAAATCTTTTCAAAAGTAACCTTCCCTAGGGTCGTCAAAGTACAAAAAGGGTAAAGCAACTTTTTTGACATTTTGAGTTTCCTGCGACAAACAACTGATTACTTATTTGGTTTGATCCGTTGATCCGAAAACATGCTAAAGTTTAAAGGATCCTCACAATATTTTACAACTTGTGTGTTTAAGATCGTGTAATTACATGTATTGCCCGAAAAGTAAATTCTTCATGCAAACACAATTTTTAAAATAAAGCGGATTCCGTCAACGGATTTAGATGGTTGAACAAACTGTGTTGAAGATATGAGTGGCATTCATTTAACTATCATCTGGTTTGCCTTGTACACACAAACCACATTTCTGTAGTAAACATTGTGGCTCTCAGTATTTTTTAACATGGGAACGTCTTGTCTTCTGTTTTATTAAACATTTCAATACTGAATAGAAATGTTTACAACATGACAGTAAGTCGCTCGTGGCTGTTCCGTGTCTCCGCCCTCGGATATTTTAGCAATGAAAGTCACTCGAAGTAAACAGATCGTTATTTTTCACTACTTGACAAAGGAGGAATGAAAAACTCATGGATTTACCAATATCAATTGTTTATAACAAAAATTGACAATGATGGAACTATTTGAAATGTTACCAGTAAAGAAATGTAGATAGATCTACACAATCAAGTGTCTGTTCGTGTTGAAGGTTAGTTAAAAAATGGCCGGTGTTGCATTAGACATGGATTTGGGAGTAGGTGGAGTAATATTTAGAGCATTCGAAGAGATTTCGACACTAATGCTTGACGATACATTCATTCTTCTTTGTCATTTGAAAGGGAGAAAATGTAAAAGTAAAACGCTGTGGGTTTTTATGTTATGTTTGATGCCGAAGGTTTTATTGAAATTTTTTATTCTTTTTATACTAACCGACTGGGCAGTGGGGTTTCGTTTTGGACAGTGACTGGAGCAGCCATGGTTTATTCAAGAGAATATAATCCGCATCCGCTTTTGTACACTTAGTATAAACTTGTTTTCCCTTGATCAAGAGTTGGTCAAGTTAGAATCGAAATAATCTTCTTTCTATTGTGGTTTAATATCGACCGAGTGGTTTATTCATTGCGCCTCATAACTCACAACGGTAGTTTATTGAACGATAATCTACGATAGAAAGAAGATCATTTCTTAAATAGACTAGCAATACCGGAAGACAACTTTTTAAAGACTCAATTCCTTGTCAGCTGTAAAGACATTTTTGTTAAGAAGTTGGGAGTAAAAATTAGTACTAGGGGTGTAAGGGCTGTTCTCTGCTACCCTCTCCTTCTACGTCTACGCTGTATAAATGAAATATATATTTTCAGCCATATCGTTTCCATTTGCAAACAGCTTTGACTAGAATTAAAACAGACCTCGTTCCAAAAAAAAAAAAAAAATAACTGTCTATAACCAAACTGCACGTTCACTGCAGTCTGTGGCCGAAATCACGAACCATTCTATGTAAAAACGCCGCAGCCCATCAGATTGCTAGAGTTAGAAATATACATCAGAACTGTTTCTAGAATGTTTGGTGAAATAGGCCCTTGATGTAATATTCAACAACCATTCTAGCCTGCATTATTATTCTAAGGTTCAGAACTTTTTTCTATCATGCGTGATACCAAGCAAGTCATCACATATTTATACATTCATTAACTCATTTTGTCTAACAACTGACTGAATTATGAGGTATAATGGTCGGTTGACATGAAGAAAATTTACAAATAGTAAAATCTTTTGACATGTTAGCCTGTGCAGACTGCACAATCTGACATTGGTCGATACTTGTTGCAGATGCAGGTCACATCCTTTTCACAGAGCATAGCTCAAAGTGTAGTACATTCTGCATTTCACATTTAAAAAAATTTGTGAATACGAGCCCCAGCCTTGATCGACATGGGAAAAAAACACCCACGATCGCTCTCAAGGTCTTCAGAATGAATTCTGTACCAAACGTTTTAGATGGAAGCATTTACTAGCGCAACAAAAATAAATGTGTCATGAAAATTGGATTTGTTTTGGGAGGGTCTAAAACATTTTGGTAAAAGGAGAAAATGTAATTATGTTGGTAACAAATATTTTCTCCTTTTTTTCCCACAACGTTTTTAATCCTTATCCTGCTAAATAGGCGAAATGAAACTTTCTAGCTGACAGTAAAAACCCAAATTCTGCTAGTTCAAAGGTATTTTTGGGGAATAGATATCTCCATATCGGACAGTGTAGATCCAAGATCAGACTGCACGTTCTGTGCAGTCTGATCTTGATCTACACTGTCCGCAAAAGGTCACCGATTCGCGCTTTGCAGCCTAATTCTGCTAGTTCAAAGGTATTTTGGGGAATAGATATCTCCATATCGGACAGTGTAGATCCAAGATCAGACTGCACGTTCTGTGCAGTCTGATCTTGATCTACATTGTCCGCAAAAAGGTCACCGATTCGCGCTTTGCAGCCTAAAGGTTAAGAGTTTTCTTCCTTCGTCGTTAATGTCGGGGTGTGTGGTAAAGGGTTAAATTATTCACCCATCAGGGAACGTCCTATTACCAAGTACCTCATAATTCAAGTGACAATACACCCACTATTTGACAATTAAATATTGAATTGAAACAAGCACATTTGAAATTCAATTAAAACGTTGTCATGGGTGTAAAAATTTGTCAGTTAGCAATCCACTTCATATTGAAATTTAACTACCAAGATCAAAAATCTAACAGCACCAAAATATGTGATGAGTACAAATGTTTTAAATATCAGATCCGAGTTTCGAGAAATCCTTTTTCCTCAATGTACAACTAGATCAACATTAAATTCAGCTTTTGTCCGTCATCCCTCACAAAGTAGCAAGTAGATGCCACTGCAATCCGTTTTCGAATGTCCCCAGGCCGTCAGTTTTGACAATTTAACTTTCGATTGATAAAAAAAAAAAGGAAAATAATGAGCGGAGTGGAAACCAGGCTACTCACAGAGCATCTTAATGACAAACTGTAAAGGCCTAATCGAACTACTGAGAAGTTTGGTGCAAATCATAAGCTTTCTTCTCCCTGGCGCTCGAACATTTCACAATTTTACCACTATTTCACACAAAGCTGTACCAAAATAAAACTGTTTTTGTAATCAAATATGAACAACAGTTTATCCTAGATGAAACAAGATATTTTAGACAGACTATGATAGTGCCTAAATAAATTATGAACCCGTAGACCAGGGTCCGTATGAATTCACCAAGCGTTCTCAAGAACACTCTTTGGCTTATTCCTCCAAGATTTTCCAAATTTGAAAGTAACACCACGTCTGATTGGCTAAACCATTTGGTTTAGCTACTCAGAAGTTATGTTACTTTCAAATTTAGAAAATTCTAGAGAATCAGACCAAGAATGTTCTTTAGAATGGTTGGTGAATATTGCCCCGGTAACTATTTCACGTTTTTCATGCGACATCTCTATACTTTTTTGCATAATACCATCCCATTTGAATGCGGATATCCATCCAACAACCTACTCACTGTGTTTAACTCTTTACCACACAATCCCGAATTTTAACGACCCAAAGAAAGGAGGCTTTGGAAAACATTGTGGTAGAAGGAGAAATGCTGGTTACCAGCATTTTCTCCACTTCCTACTATGTTTTCTACCCTATCAAAAACTGAAATCATCATTTATTCTATAAATAATTTGTTATCTGCAAATGCTTTCAATTAAGTACATTAAAAAATTTTGTTATTTGTAAAGAGTTAAGCAAGCTGAAAGGGACGAAAATCGAGGCCCTTATTTACTAACTGTCAGTATACTGCATTTCATTCTACGAACTAATCTAAATTGAGAAAGGAACATATTTCTTATTGACCATAGGCCTTCCATCATCTGGTTCAGCCTGTTCAGTCAATCAGAAAAAATGCATTTTTCTTTGAATTTACAAAATTCTTGGGCAGGAAACTGCAATTTAGTATGGTTGATAAAAAGGCCCCTGGTTTAAGGTCCATACGCATCTGTTATGTACCAAAAATACCATTGAAAACAGTGATTAAGGGATGAAGTCCGAGACAGCCAATCCTATATACTCAACGTTCCTGAACACGTATTGTGATAGTGAAAGGTTTTTATCAGGACCGACACAGTCAGAATTATTTGTGCCCTCCTTAATAAAGCAGAGCCGACTTGAGAACGTATAAATCAAATTAAGTACCGAATAAATGCCGAATATTCGTTCATATTGTAATAACATCAATATATGGCAACAATCATAGACGAGTTCTTTGGTCCACTTGTTCCCACTGACAAGAATTCTTCGTATTTACCACACCTTCTAAATATCTATAATTGAGCTACGCTCTGCCAGAAAGGGTTTAATGCATCTCTGTAATGCATTATCCCAAGCAAGTCATCATATAAATAAGCCATGCTCTGGCAAAAGGGGGTTTAATGTATCACCGTGATCCATGATACCAAGCAAGTCATTACATAATCATGAATTCACAACAGCCACTTGTTTTTAACAACCGACTTAATCACGAGGTAAACTGGTCCTTTTACATACAGAAAATTGACGAATAGCGAAAAGTTTCGGCCCAGGTCAGCCTGCGCGGACTGCGCAGGCTGACCTGGGTCGATACTTTTCGCAGATGCATTAAGCCCCGTTTTCACAAAGCACGGCTCATTTATCAATTTATATAATCCATTTTGTCTAATAACCGACTGAATCTTGAGGTACGCTGGTCCTTTGACAAGCAGAAAAATTGAACCCGTGGCAAAAAGGATCGACCCAGGTCAGCCTCAGTCGATAATTTTTGCAGATGCTTTAAACCCCCTTTTCACATAGCATAAATTCAAATGTATTTTGCTATCTGCAAATTTTCTGCATGTCAAACGACCATGCTATCTGATGATTTAGTCGGTTTTTAGACAAAATGAATCTGACATGCATGGTATAATGCATTACTTATATGCATTAAAGCCCTTTTTTCACAAAGCGGTGCTCATTCGTATGTCTAGCTGTAAATTAAACCATAACAGAATTTTTGAAACGTGTTAGCCTGTCAGCAACTATCCTCCATTGAAATTAGAAACTATCCTCCATTGAAATTTAAAAAACTCTAAAGAGTTAAGTTGCTAAGCGCGACTCACTGACCTTTTGCGGACAGTGAAGATCAAGATCAGACTGCACAGAACGTGCAGTCTGATCTTAAACCTACACTGTTCGATCAGGAGATTTTTTTTCCTCCAACAAATAGGCATGAAATAATATACACAGTAAAAAATATTTAGCAACAATTTTTGATATGCTATGAAAAAACTTAGATGCATTTGCAATACGTTGATTAGCCTAGCCCACAGGTTTCCAAATCAATGATCGTTAGTATGCTAAACCTTATTTTGAACTAAGTTTTATAACCATATTTCATAAACTGTCAAACATATAGCTGTAAACTACAAGTGTTGCTAAACTTTTTTTACTGGGTATATAATTCTGGTTTTTACTATCAACTTGAAAGTTTTATTTAACTTTTTTAGCAAGATATGGGTTGAAATGAGAATGAAAATTAGACTGGTAGGGGAAAATATCTCCTTTTATTTGTTGCAAGCATTGCGTTACAGGTGCAGCAAACTGTATCCATATTATTCTTATTCTGCCCGATTTGACAACTGAGCCATGCTCTGTGAAAACGGGGTATATAATGCATCTGCAAAAAAATATAAATCCATGTCAACCCAGTCCGCGCAGGTTGACCTTGGCCAAAACTTTTTTGAGGCTGATCAATTTTTCGTTATGTCAAAGGACCAGTCTACCTCATGATTCAGTCGCTTGTAAGACAAAATAGATTCTATGGATCCATAATGACCTGAGTGGTATAATGCATCACGTAGATGCATTAATCCCCCTTTTTACCAGGGGGCTGCTCAATTCCATAATATTGCTTTTTTTTTTTCCTTAAAAAGAAGGTGCAAAAAGTTGATTTCAACAACATACCAGTGACAACAGCGCAACAGTTCACTTGTCCTACCGGTGTTCCACCAGTACCACCTCTGCAATAGATAGCCAAAGGCCACTTAAACGTGAGTAGCGCATTCAGAGGTAATCGTATCAGAATTTCCGTAGTGTATTTATATCAAGGGCATAAACCACAATGTAGCGTAAAATCATACAAGAATGTTCAAGTAAGTTTTGTCTACAAAGTATACATTGTTCAATAATAATACGAATGACTGAATGACGGATAAATCCTTATCCTGCTAAATAAATGTAATTAAATGTTTGATCCGTTAGTAAAAACCCAAATTTTGCTATTTCGAATGTATTTTTTGGGGGAACAATATGGCCTTACCGGACAGTGTAGATCAAAGATCAGACTGCACGTTCTGTGCAGTCTGATCTTGATCTACACTGTCTGCAAAAGGTCAGTGAGTCGCGCTTAGCAGCCTAAAGGCTAAACTCTTCTTAGCCAACCATTACCGTTTCAGCAGCAGAAACACGTTATTTATGTGTCTGATGATTGTAGCGCTGCGAGACGTTATGTCATGGATAACAATTTTCTACATTATAAAGAGAGTTCTTCTTCAACACATCTTGTCTCTGTCCCATTCTAGAGTGATAGTACTTGAACCATGTTCTGGCAAAACGGGATTTAATGCATATCCGTAAAGCATTATACCAAGCGAGTCCTCACAGCACTATAAATCAATAAAATCCATTTTTATCAACAACCGACTGAATTCTTACGTAGATTGGTCCTTTGGCATGCAGAAAATGTAAAAATAGCAAAAAAAAAAAAAAAAAAAGGTCGAGGGGCCCTGTGTGGCTAATTGGTAAAGTATAGGACTCGTGACCTGGAGGCCCCGGCTTCGAGCCTCACTGGCTCCACTGGGTTTTTCACAGGAGTGTCCTTGGGCAAGACACTTCAGAGCCCTTGCATAGTACTTGTGAAACCCAGGAAATACCCGAATATGTGAGCTGTCACCGTGATATGACTGAAATAATGTTGAAAGCAGCGTAAAATACCATTCAAACAAAAACAAACAGTCCAAGAAAGTTTCTACACATTTCATCCATGCTCTTGTAAAGTGGAAGGTGTGTGGATTCAATGCATCTCCACAAAGCATCATTCCGAGCAAGTCATCTCATAATTATGGATCCATAAAATCTATTTTGTCTAAACATTCATGTAGAATGGTCCTTGGACAAGCAAAGTATTTACAAAAACCAAAAATTTTCGATCCAGGTCGGCCTGTATGGACTGCAAAGCTGGGTCGATACTTTTGCAGATGTTTTTACACCCCATTTCACAGAGCACTGCTCATATTTCTAATATTTAATCGATCACAGCGATTCTTTACCAATTTGATAGGGAGGAAGTACATAAATCTATTTATTTCATGCTTTATAGTAGGTTATCGAGAAATCGGTGAAATATTTTTCGATATTTCATGGTTACGACCAGTGAAAATACCGTTTTTTATATTCTAACTCTTCAATTGAAGGCGGAAACAGTTGTTCCCGCGCACTAGTTAACTAAGTAAAATGCGCGTGCCTCACAACCAGATGGAAATATGACGTAATTTACCTTACATTTCTCGCGCTTGACGTAATATTGTAAAGCGTTGCTGTGCGGAGGGGGTACGCCACGGGGAATAACCGAAAAGAACTGTGCTGGATTTGGATTAAGTTCCCCCCAGAAAGAGTTAAAAGCATGAAATAAATAGAATATTTGTTGTTGTTTTTTTTTCGGTAAAAGATCGAAGATTTATTTCATCTCGTGAACATCATCGGTCATATTTTCACTCGTGGCTGCGCCACTCGTGAAATATTATCGACAATGTTCACTCGATAAAATAAATTTCGTTCTTTCACCGTAAAAAAAACAAATATCCTCTATGTCATGAATCATTAGGCTCTTGAGCCCCTGTTGATAAACCATCATTTTATTGTTTTTAACAACGGTTATCATCATCAATTAAGCATATATAGAAACAAGGGAAAAGAAATAAATGAAGAAGTAGTCAGCCAAGAAGGCAACATGTTGCAAAGCCCGTGTCGATATACTTTCTAAAATCATAAATAATAGATACATAATTGCTGTCTACAAAGTGCACATGTCGCAAAAAATGGAACGAATGACAGATTAAACGCCAAAGAGCAGATCATTACAGTTTCAGCAGCAGAAAATACATTATTTATGTGTCTGGTGACTGTAGCGTAGCAGTTTCGAGATGTTTGTTATCGTGGGTAAGAAATTGCTAAATTACAATCTATTTAACATTTCTCCTACGAGGTGCAGTCGGAAAGTTCCCGGGCAGGCCCATTTGTGAACATATTTGACGTCCGATCAAAAAAAAAAGAAAAAAAAAAAAACAAGAGGGCCATGATGGCCTTGTATCGCTCCACTGGCTAATAAGTAAAACCCTACATGCCAAACGTTACAATACTTGGCCAATTGCTTTCGAACTAGAAGACATACAAAATTTTCTCTATAAAATCCCACAAGAAAGTTATGACCCCAGGGCAAAGCAGTTGTTGACCACTGAGCTATAATTACTTGAATCCTGGTAGAGGATAACCCCTATCTAAGCCCATGTGAAACTTTTGGCCCCCGGAGCAGGGCCAAATTTGACCCCAGGGCTATAATTTGCGCACTGTTGGTAGAGGCCCACTAGATAAAGCAACATACAAAATATGGTAGTCCTAGGCTTTATGGCTAGGTACGGGAAGGTTTCTAAAGTTTTCACTATATAAGCCAATGTAGAACTTGTGACCCCCAGGGCAGGGCAAAATTTGACCCCGGGGCTATAATTTGGAGACACTTGGTAGAGGTCTATTAGATAAAGCTACATGCCAAATTTGGCAGCCCTGGGCTAATGGTTTCAGACAAGTTCTTAAAACTTATACTAATTTCTCTCGATGTAAAATAATTATGTTTAAACTAATGGTTTCAGACAAGAAGATTTTCAAAAATTTCAATATTTTTCATTTTTGTTGCCATGGCAACCAGTTTTTTGAAGGAATCAAATTCTTTCAAGAAATTCTGAAGAGGACAATGGCAGAATCATTTCTGTGAAATTTCATCAAAATTGGATGGGTAGTTTTAGAGAAGAATATGTTTGAAATAAAAGTTAACGCACGCACGCACGCACGCACGGACTGACGCACGCACGCACGCACGACGGACACCGGGCCATGATATAAGCCCACTGACCTTCGGCCAGTGTAGCTAAAATGCAAATTTTATTACAAATTCCATAATTTTTCCATAGTTTGCATATATCTTTAAAAGAAATACGCAATAATTATTTAGAAAATGCTGATTTACATATGGTATCTACAAGTGTACGGAGCACTTTGAAAACTCTTTCACTCCGATCTTTTTATATCTTGAAACGGACTCTCGTACAATACGTGTCATTGTTGAAACATGGAAAAAATACATCCGTAAAGGTCCATCGTGAGCTATTTTCATATAGAAGAAAGATGATTTACACAAATTTTGTTAGATCATGTCTTCTACCTCACGACTTATTACATACAGCTTTTGACATCATGATGGGCAAATGAGAAAATGCTCTGATGAGCATTTCTCATTTAGACAAAATGTTTTTATGTCTATTTATCAAATTAGCTTTGATTTCTGGTTATTTCCAACGTTCAGTGGTAATATATAGTGTTTTGCTGCAATCTGTATATGGGGAAAAAATCCTTAGAAGAGAAACGACGTAAAAATATTATCATAAATATCTACCTGCTAATTATTAGAAGAGAAATAAATCGCTTCATTCAAAACACTTTATTTAAGACCCCTTAATACATGCTGTGAAAAGGATTTCATTATTTAAAATAATTTTCGGCTCAGCTTTTACGGATGTAATACCTGAGGTCATAAATAATGTATAAGTAGTTTGTGGAGATAAAGTTTATTGTCTTAGATGATAATATAAAAGACTGATAAACGAATTACATGCGAAAAGCCAACCATTACGTTTCAGCAACAGTGGTATTTATGTGTCTGATTATTGTAGAGCTGCCGTCTCGAGACGTTATATATCACGGATAGCAATTCTCTACATTGTAAACAGAATTCTAACGACAAAACGGCAAAATTTGTTTTCACTTTTATCCAGGAGCTATAATGCTTTAACCCTTATTCTGCTAAATAACTAACATGAAACTTTCAAGCCGATAGTAAAAACCCAAATTTTGCTATTTCAAAGATATTTTTGAGAGAAGGATATCTCCTCATCGGACAGTGTAGATCCAAGATCAGACTGCACGTTCTGTGCAGTCTGATCTTGATCTACTCTGTCCGCAAAATGTTCAGTGAGTCGCGCTTAGCTAAGGGTTAAACATGGTGTAACATAAACGACGATGATGTATGAACACTGATGTTTTTAAGTAACAGCTATAGACTTCTTTCTCAATACAACAAAACTTTGCAAACACAAATCGAATGGTATTTATCTGCTGTCTCTAATACTTTGGAAGAATACTTACGTAATATTCGTGCTCAAATAAAATTTATAAATATCTATTAATGAATACAGTGTAAAGAGAAAAGACTCAGTCCGCCGTAAACTATCGCACTACATGAACTACTCTTGAATTTAAAAGCCTTCTGCAAGTCTATGAGCTCGATAAACAACAGATTTCTCAATCGTAACAAGGTACGAAACTTACAAAGGTGTCAAATAATTGACAAAGACTTTTGTATCTAGATCTGACCCTGTTTTATCGCTGTCCTTGATTGGATCATAGCATTTGGAACTTGCACTGTTTTCTGAAAGTCAGAGAAGATGCACCCGACGGCATCCAATGTCAACAACAATACAAAATGTTCTTCTGGATTCTATCGGTAACATTGATTTAACGCTTTTCGATTGGGAATAACACATCAAAGTTAATTTAAATTAACTTGTTTAGCAGCATGTAATGATATATTTTCTGTGATCAAAGATATGGATGAATAATGCGTGTCTACAAAGTGAGCATTGTTCAAGAATAATACAAATGGGTGATTACACACCAAAGAGCAAACCATTACAGTTTCAGCAGCAATAAAATATAATTTATGTGTCTGAAGTCTGCAACGCCGCCTTACCGAGACATTATTTATTATGGATAATAATAACCTGCTGAATTCTAAATGGAACATTTCGTCAATACATCATGTCTCCGTTATAACTTGAAGCTAAAATACATTCAAAATGATATTTAGCCAGTTTTTTTACTCCCACAGACGAGGGTTTAAACACTACACTGTTATTAAATCATTAAATTTTGCTGACAACGTTTTAAAACTTTCCATACATCTCTTTAAATAAACATGTAAGGCAAAACATTATGGCGAAATGGAAAAGTGGATCATACACGACCAATGACAAAATGATTTTACGTTTAAATTCATGTACTATGCCTAGTTAAATAGTAATAGTTATTGTCTATTTCATACAAAGGTTTATCACATTAAACCTGCCCCAGCAGTGTATTAAACCCATGACTTATTTTTGATAATATGCTAGTGTATTATCGTTTTTTGGGTCCCGGTGCTGATCAATTTTCAGTTTTGAGCTCGTGAAGCTTGAGAAACCAACCACAGTAAATGCCAGAATTTGTACTACTACGCCGTTTCGCGGGAAAAAGACGTCATTGTTGCTAAGGTGTATGCGCGTGGACAGTTTTAGATTTTTATGTTTAATAAAAAGTAAGAAATGCAGCGAAAGCTTTTTAAAAGCAACAAAGTTGCTGAATTAGTTGTACTTATCCCCTCTAGAGACTGTTTTATTCTACTTTCGGTGCAAATGTCATGGAGCTATCTGCTTGTGTATGTACAGATTTGAAACCGAACTACAATTGTCAACATGGACCCGTGAACGCTATATAGGCAAAAGTTGATGAGGCAGGATATTTTTTTGTCTGTCATTCGTTTTATGTGATAAATAGAATCTCACATTCATATTTATGTATTATCATTTTTATCGAACTCGTTGACTAAAATGTATTTGACGCTCGCCAAGGCTCGCGTCATACAATTTTAGTCAACTCGTTTGAAAAAAAAAAAGATAATACATAAACACTCATGTAAGATCCTCTATTTATCGCTAACGCCTTTGTTTTAATGCAAAATACTCATTACAAATTTTCTTATCATACACACGTTTGAGATAAACGTTTTTACGACATAGGGATCTTATGTGACGTCACTCATTAAAACACTGTATGTCTGCCCACCTTTTCTGAATTACGGCAGACACAAATTTCCTTCTCACTTTAACTGTCGGAATTGATGATCTAAGTAGTTTAATTTCAGATTTCAGATCAAATATTAAATTAAGACATTTTCTTTGGAATGATTTTAACCGAGAGCGTATGCTCTTTTCAGAACAGGGAGTCGGTTTTCATTCATGACCTTGTGGGCTTCGCATACAGAAATTTTATCGGTACTCGAATATATTTATGCCCTTCTTCAGATACAGTTATGCAATGTCAAGAATCTGACATCTGTTGGCTTTAGACTCGAAGTTCGACACAGAATTTTGTGAAACTCGTCTGGAAAAAATTATTATTTAGCTCGCTAAAGGCTCGATGAATACATTTTTCTACACTCGTTTATTAAAACTTTATCACAAACGCCAACTTATTTCCAATTTTAACCCTAAGGCTGCTAAGCGCTACTCAAAAGCCTTTCGTGAACAGTGTAGAAACGACGTAAAAATGTTATTGTAAGTATCTATCACAGGTCTGAAGACTGGTATTTTCTGAAAGACATCTCCATATTTATAACGAAGGTTTTCTATAACGTCTTCTCAAACAAGATTTTTTTTCCCCTAAACTCACAATGCTTATTCGAATAAACAATCATGCACAGTCGTTTGTTCAGCATCATTCATTCATTTGCTTCTTCGATTTATTGATTCATTCATTTGCTTGTTTATCTTTCCACTCGCTCCTTTTCGCTTCATTCTGTTAGTAGTTATCACACCCCCGCCACTCATATTCTATAGAATGTTTTAAACACCACAAGTTTTTATGTAAAATGTAGGCCAATGGGTGTTCATGTATTACTTTTATTTAAGCCTCGTTGTAATCATATAGCATATGTCACTATAATGAAAACCTTACAGTTTATTTTCTGACTTGCTAACACACATTTCATATTCTGTAATAAATTACGCGCAGCTGCATTAATGTAATTATGGGGACCATAAATAATGGATTGGTTTCTTTTTTTTTGTAAATTAAGTATATAGTATCAGTACATTTTATGAACGACTGAATGACGAATTAAACTCCTTCGAGCCAACCATTACCGTTTCAGCAGCAATGTTCCATTATTTATTGTGTCTGATGATTTTAGCACTGCCGTCTCCAGACGTTATATATCATCGACAACAATTCTCTACATTGCGAATGGAACCTGTCTTCGACAGAACTGGTCTCTGTCACATCCTGAGGCGATAATAATTTCATAATAGTATATCATATGGCTTTTTCATGTCAAAAGACAAGTTTGTGTGCTTTTATTACCTCCTACAGGAGACTTTTTTTTACCCCACATTACTTAAATAACATTATACAAAACCAGATATGTCTCGTAGATGAGCAATTTCACCATTTGCAATGATTGTTTTACTAATCTTGATGAATTTAAAGATTTTCTATATATACTGATGCTTTCAAAATCACCTGCTGCAAATTTGTATCAAGTAATGAAATAAAGGCGAGAAACCAATTTAACCCTTATCCTGCTAAATAAATGAAATGAAACTTTCCAGCCGGTAGTAAAAACCAGAATAATGTTGTTTTAATTTATCTTTTTTATTTTAATTTATTTTTTTAGGTGAGAAAAAAAATCTTCTTATCGGAAAGTGTATATCCAAGATCAGACTGCACGTTCTGTGCAGTCTGATCTTGATCTACACTGTCCGCAAAAGGTCAGTGAGTGGCACGTAGCAGCTAAAGGGTTAAAGTTTCTCGTGTCGGTGATACACCAGCTATACATGGTGTGTTTCAGGATGATTCAAAGACAGCTCTTAAGAGGTAAGATGGATTTTATAACCCAATGTTAACGATATTTTCAATTACATAAACACAGTTGGCTTGTACACTCTTGGCTTTAGCAGTTGGCTTGTATACTCTTGGCTTTAGCCAGAGAAGATTCACCCATGGACATTCGATGCCGACATCCTTGTCCAAAAAAGAAAAAAAATGTTGTTCTGAGGTATATTGATTTTAAACCAATTACATCTTATATACTATCGTTGATTTTATCCTGTGAAGACACAGCCTCTGATAAATGTTCTATTATTATTATTATTATTATTATTATTATTATTATTTATTGCAATGGATTTTGAACGAATTCGTCAAAAACGTGTCGTTATACAGAACTAAAAAAATGCAACGCAGTTTATATTGATGTAATTCTCGAGATCATAAATAATGGATTTTGTAGACTATTTTGTAGCTAAAGCATACAGTGTTAGATTATACTAATATGAATGACTTATGACAGACAAAACTCCATCTAGTCAATTATGACCGTTTCGACAGCAGTAATCCGTTATTTATGGGCCTGATGATTGTGGCTCTGCCATCCCGAGACGTTATCCATCAATTGTCTATACAATATAAAGAGAGAGCTCCAACAGCAGAACTGCTTTCCGTCACACCTTAGCCCTCATCCTACTAAATAAATTAAATGAAACTTTCAAGCCGGTAGTAAAAACCAGAATGGTGCCATTTCAAAATCATTTTTGGAGAAAAAAATCTACTCATCGGTCAGTGTAGATTCAAGATCAGACTGCACGTTCTGTGCAGTCTGATCTTGATCTACACGGTCTGCAAAAGGTCAGTGAGACGCGCTTAGCAGCCAAAGGACTAAGGCGATTACACCTTCTGGGTTACGTTTTGACAGCACTTTCTGTTCATGAACGATTTATCTGGCTGATATTATACCATTACCTTCCGCAGTAGACTCTCTTTGGTCACAAAGCCCACATACTTTGAATACGTTGGGCAAAAGGAGAGATTGTTAGTAAATGTCTGACTTGGCTCATTTTATGTAATTATTTCTAATAAATCTTTTGTATTTCTAAGAATTAGGAACAAGAAAAAATAAAAGGCTGAACATAGTCTACTCATTTAAGAGTATCCGCGTGCGTTACTAAGGTAAGACATGGGTTATGTATTACAGCTTGATTTCATGCTTTTCGGTAGTTTATCGTGAAATAACGGTGAAATATTTTTCGATATTTCATGGTTACGACCAGTGAAAAATACCGATTTTATGTTCTAACTCTTCAATTGAAGGCAGAAACAGTAGTTCCTGTGCACTAGTTGCCTAGGTAAATTGCGCGTGTCACTCAACGAGATGGAAATATGACGTAATATACCCTACATTTCTCGCGCTTTACGTTATAGTGCGTTGTTATGCGGAGGAGGTACGCCACGGGAAATTACCGAAAAGAACTGTTCTGGATTTTGATGTAAGCCCCCCCCCCCCCCAAACAAAGGGGGGGGGGGGGGTTTAGCAGCATGATTCGCCACTCGTGAAAATATTACCCTTGATGTTCACGAGATGAAACAAATTTCGATCTTTCACCGAAAAAAACAAATATCGTCTATAGAATCTGTATATGCTGCCACTCTACTGCTACTGCATTGCTTCGATCAGAATTACGTCAACCTGAGTGTGAGGACAACAGTTACAAGCCTTTTTATTGTTTTATTGGTAAAATTAAGATCTTTTATATTATTTTGTATTCAAATATTATTTCTATGGCGACTACAATTTTCTCCGTCTTTCCTCCGCACTACGAGTACATCTCTCTGGGGCGTTTTTTTTTTTTTGTTGTTGTTGTTGTTGTAAGTGAATTTAAACAAATAGTCTTTGGTTAGAAGTAAGCAAAAATATAACTGCTATAGTTATAAAAAGAAACCTGTGGGAAAAAATCAAAAACTCATTTTTAGATACCTTCATTCTGCTGACACTCTTGGGTTTTTAATCCTTATCCTGCTAAATAAGTGACATGAAACTTTCAATTCGATAGTTAAAACCAAATTTTTGCTGTTTCAAAGGTATTTTTCGGGGGAAAATATCTCCACATCGGACAGTGTAGATCAAAGATCAGACTGCACGTTCTGTGCAGTCTGATCTTGATCTATACTGTCCGCAAAAGGTCCTTGAATCCCTCTTAGCAGTCTAAGAATTAAAGGGAAACAAAATTATGCAAATGACGAATTTGAAATAATAACCTATAATAATCGTTCTAACTTTTTCATTATATTTATTTTTCCCAGGAATACATTTTGTTGCTCTGGGAGAGTGATAGATTATGAAAAATTGTCCAATTTTATCGAACTATTTCTTCGCACTTTTTCTACTTTGTCTCGAGCACACTTGGGATATGATTGTCATTTATGGTTGTAGAAAATGGCGAATCGTCAGAGAAACAATCATACATTTAATTCAGTCAATGAATAATAATGATCCTTTAGCGTATCTGAAAAAAAAAAAAAAAACAGTCTCTGTCTGTCTGTCTGTCTGTCTCTCTCTCTCTCTGACTCTGACTCTCTCTCTCTCTCTCTCTTTCTCTCTCATCTCAGTGGACATACCTAATTTCACATTGTATTTAAGCACAATGTTAGTAAAAGGAACTTGATTGAAAATAGAGGTACAAAAATTGTTTTAAGTCCAGGGTGTACAATATATGTATATAAAATACATGTAGATTTAGTCAGTCATTAATCTTTAAACTAATAATATAATTAAATGAAAATTTAAAACCGATAATACTGATCTAAGTATTGCGAATTTAAGTGGCTTTTTTTTTTTCAGGAAACCTCAGCCTATCGGACCGTGCAGATCAACGATCAGACCGGTGACCTTGATCTACAATGTCTGCAGAAATGCAATGAGTCTCGTATACCACCTCAAGGGTTAAAATTTTCCAACGTTTTGTTCTGTGTTTCTCGTCTGTTTTTTGTTTATTTTTGCTTAAACCACCCAATGATTCTATTTTTGTAGGTATTACTTTGTAAACTATCTGCAAGTACAAAAAGGTGTAAGTGTGAAAGTTAATCTTTTAGTTGTATTTCTTTGTAATAATATTCGTAGTATGTTAATCTATTTTCAATTTTCACCCTACTTTTTTAATGCCTGTGAGAAGGTCACATGATCAATAGCACTCGATGTGTATGTGGTATCGTATTCATACGATGACGTCATATCCTGTTTGATGAAACTACACTTCTCGATTGCAGAATGACAATGTCGTTCTTTAAGTCAAGTAGCGGCCTAAAGTAAGCAGTATAGGAGTTAAAACTGTTTAAATGCATTTAGATTTAAACCATTTCATAGTATCGAAAATGTTGTGAAGATAACAGGCTTTTATTGTACTGTTGGTCCAGTGTCGCCTGCAGAAAAAGGAAGTTAAAGATTAAGTCAAAAGAAGCCAAGCATACTTTTTACCTGGGTTTAAAATGCATTTTTTGTCAACGAGTAGCATTTGGGCCGATCGAACTAAAGCAGATTGTCATCTTCATATTCATTCCCATACTTTAAAAAGATGTGACTTCAATGTAAATGCATTTTAACATCCGCAGTGTTTACTCGTGGTCGCTACTGTGCATTTGAAAGGCAAAATTTGAAATTGTTTGCTGAATGTAATTGTTCAGTTTCTTTACACTTTCAGAGAAAAAATATTTTTGGGTATTTATCAATATTTTACTATAAACCTTGACAATCTAAATTTGCCCTTTTGAAACCTCACTAGGAATTGGTTCAACTGATGATCTAATATCTGAATAAAAGAAAAAAGGCTGTCGCACGCAATCTATTAATTTACGGAGAAATATCAATATTTTCCATTTTTTCTACATCCGAAATTGTGAAAACCGAACCAAAAGCACTGTCCACGTGGAATAAAAGGGTCACGCAAATCTAGTTTGATTAACTCTTTCCCAAACGGTCCTATTTGTCTTACGACCCCGAAGAAGAAGTCTTTTGAAAACATAAGGAAAAGGAGAAAATGCTTTTTACCAGCATTTCCTGCTCATCACACAATCTTTTCTTCCCTTCAAAAGACAACTTTCAGTTTTTTTGGGTTTTTTTTAGTCTCATGTACACAATGCTTGCAATTTGGACAAGCCTAAAACTTTGTCGTTTGGCGAAGGCTTCACCAAATGAGTCCATGTTTGTTTAAAAACTTTG
The DNA here is from genome assembly GCA_946811185.2 of Hippopus hippopus. Lineage (NCBI taxonomy): Eukaryota > Metazoa > Mollusca > Bivalvia > Cardiida > Cardiidae > Hippopus > Hippopus hippopus. The sequence continues at coordinate 9,728,940 of OX328108.1, read as the reverse complement.
AAATCTTTTGAAAACACTTTGGAAAAATGAGAAAATGTTGGTTACCAACATTTACTTCTCTTCCCAAAATGTTTTCTATTCTACTTTAAACCGGTCTCGTCACTTTAGCCACGCTCAATTGTCGTCTGCAAATGTATTTAATATGGAGCCCGGCGGGGTAACTCAGTGGTAAGCGTATCTGACTCGTGACCTGGTAGTTGCAGGTTCGATACCTAATTTAGAGAAACTTTTTTTCTGCTGATTTTTCACCTCTCACCTCTGATGCATGTGGGAAAAGCAGTCAGTGGCTTGGAAAGAAAATTGTATCAGTACTGGTGTGAGAGACAGGTGCAAAAAGGGTTCAGTGCATCTCCGTGACGCATTACACCAAACAAATCATCACATAATCATGGATCTATAAGATCCGTTCTGTCCAACAATCGACTGAATCATGAGGTAGAATGGTCCCTGGACACTCAGAAAATGTACAAATAACAAAAAGTTTCAACCCATGTCAGACTGCGAAGGCTGGAATGGGTCGATACTTTTTGCAGATGCATTAACCCCTCTTTTACATGGCAATGTTCATATGTAATGGTGAACCACATACAAAAGTAGCATTATGCTGGTAAAGGCCCGGCCGACTGGCTCATTGGTTAGCGTATCCGACTCGTGACCTGGTGGTTGTGAGCTCGATACACGGTTGAGGCAAACCTTCTTTCCGGCGATTTTCGCCTCTCACCTCTGATGCATGTGAGAAAAGTAGTCAGTGACTTGGAAAGAAAGTTACGTCAGTACTAGTGTGAGAAAGCCAGGAAACACATGCGTAGATGCACTGATCTCCGTAATATGACCAGTCAAAACGGCGTTAGTTTAGTTTAAACATATCTATTTTACATCGATTGAGAAACAAGTTAATTCAACTTATACTAATCTCTCGCGATTCTGCTTCCTGGGAACTACACCAGTACTCGCGCCGAATGTGTGGGCCAATGAAAAATCCCAAAGTCGACACCCGCTCCCTGGTATCGAACTCGGCACCTTTTTGTTACCGCGTCAAACTCCGATACAATCAATCAATCGATCTATGCTGGTAAACCTGGATTGCCACAAGCCCAAGCCTTGTTTTGTCTGATAAAGCTGGCGCCACAGTATCCTGCACATAACACCGGATAGCACTACAAATGTGGAATTGTAAATTCCATAAGAATCAAGGCTAGAAAATTGAATAAAAGCCTTGAAAAAGCTAAAGAAATTACAATTCCTGCAGAAGGTCATTTGATTGCTTAAGATGCTCTGAAAAAGGGACCGATGCATTTAAGATCACAGCCAAATCCAAACATATTCTTTATCGTGTGTCCTTTTTTTTTTTTTTATCAATTTCGTGACGCTTGTATCAACTCGTTGACAGTCGACAAAATTTTAGACTGGTCAGAATTAAAATCACTTGCAGACGACAAGGTAGGTGTAGCTCGAATGATGAAAATCAACTTTGAAAGGGTAAAAAGCATTATGGGAAAAGGATAAAATGCCAGTTAACTAGCTCTGGTATTAAATCCTCTACCACACAATCCGGGGTTTTAACGACCGTTAGAAAGAGGCCTTTAAAAAACATTTTCTCTGTTTTCTAAAGCAAATTCAATCGTTTTTGTGGCATTTCATTTGTCGTCTGCAAATGCTTCCATTTAGACAAATCTAAAATTTTGTCGTTTTGTAAAGAGTTAAAACACTTGATTATTTGGCAAAGGGTTAAGCAGGGTTTGATGGAACAAGTTACCACCGGAAAACAGAAAACGTTTGTGTTCAAGGGGTATTTGTGCTTATTTGGTTATGACACCATAGTGATGGAGTTGACAGTTAACAACAGTATAAACTTATTACCTGAATTATTTCTGTGTCTATGATAACTAATTGTTTTTGTCAAACAAATCATATGAACACAAATTCATATAGAGGAATGTCACTTTCAGCTTGAACCGATCGAGCACCTGTCATTTACCGGGTACCTGTCCCTGACATATGCTTCAAGAACACTGCTGGCGCTCCCATTTATTTTTTATGTAAGATAGGTTCCGCGGTTCGTGACGAGTTTTTCTCTTTATTTTTCTGACGCGCTTTGTGGTGCTTTTGTTACAGTCTATTATTCTGTTCATAAAATTGGGGACCCATAATATTGTTTGTCAGTTACATGTACTTCGAAAATTTAGGTATTTTAATGGCATCCAAGTTGCGCCGGTAAACTGGAAAAGGCCTAAAAGTAAGGGTCGAAAGTACCTCTACCTTTCTTGTCGACAATTCTCAATTTTAAAATGTTGGCGAGATGCTAATTGGATCAATGGGGTGCCCCTCTGCTTTCAAAGTTCAAGAAAAGTTGTTTCTTTTTTAGAAGAAAAACGATGTAAGCTTTCTTTGTCCCCTCGCCTTCCATTAATTATTAGACTTGTATTATTTGTGCCGAGCGTGGACTTGGACCGTGGACGACGGACTAGCAGGGGTCATCTCAAACGTAAATAATAAAGGACTCAAACATTGGCTTTTTGGGTTATTTGAATTGTACTTTACGCCACTTTCAGCAAATTTTCAATTATTTCACGGCGAATGTTCACTCATTCACGGTATCTTGGTTACAAATCAGTTAAGCCTTAATTTCTTAAGAGAACGATGATTGAAATCAGTAACCGGATTAACTCAAAATATTCGCAAATGTTTGGTGGAGGCTGGGTCAAAGCCGGTAAAGCAGCAATTATGAAGTTTCTCATATTTTAATTCATATCTGCAAATGAAAAGTGTTATGTCAAAAATATATGTAAAATCGATGATTATTTATTATGAGTCGCATCTATAAATTTTTCGTTACCTGGCGATGTCATTTCGTGTTTGCAACAGGCGACATTTGAAAACACTGTGACTTAAAATGAGTCAGTTTACCCTTGCCCTCAGTCATTTCAATTTCATTAAGACATCTAATTTATATATAAAAATGTAATTTTCACCTATATGGTTGCAAAGTAGTCTGTTATTGATTCGTCACAGGCCATAAGACATTAATGAAGAATCTGTCAATCAACCATCCTTATAGGCTGCCAAAAGTAAACAAAGGGGGTTCTGAATGCGTTTAAATTTAAATGATACAATTTAAAAGTTTGCAAATTATTGTGAAGGTGACAATCTGTTATTGTACGGTTGGTCCATGTCCTAATCGCGGGCAGAAAAATGAATTTTAAAGTGGGCCAAAAGTTGCCAGGTCGCATCATCTTATGGTTATTTTTTGCCTGATTTCAAAACTCATTGTTCTGCCAGTGGCAATCAGTTGGACCGACCGCAAAATCGCCGATTGTCATCTTCTCAATAATTTCTATACTTATAATAGGTATGATTTAAATTCAAATGCATTTCGACCGTTTCTTTATTTTCGGCAACTGTTGGGGCTTCAGATATACCAAAACCACAAGCCAAATAGATGCTTAATATGCACGGAGAAGAAACAAACTGAGTCACTTGAAGAGTTTGTCTCCCGTATTCACCGACCACTCTTCAGAACGTTCTTAGTCTTTACTTTCTAGAATTTTCTATATTCGAAAGTAATACAACTTCTAATCGGCTAAACCATTTGAAAGTTGTTTTACTTTCAAATTTAGGAAATCTTTGGGAATAAGACTAACAACTTTCTTACAAATTGTTGGTGAATACGGATCCAGGACAACATTCCTGAGTTCAACAGAGCAAACCGATTCGAATCGTATCCATCTGGTCGTACTACTTTCACGTGCATTGTAAAGTATACCGATTATCTACATTGTGCGACAGTCACGTGCATAGGAACAGAAACGGAAATTTTATTTCGACATATAAACATACAAGCTCAATGGCCATAACAATTAATTACAAAGCATGCAATATATATGACATAATTATTATCATTTCAATATACAAATTTTTGAATATAATGAATTATTTAAGTGATTAAGTGGACATTGTTTCTAAGTATCTTTAAATGTGAGAGTACTTTAAAAGCTATAAATCCTTTTTCTGCAATGTTTTGTATCGTTAAATGAATTAAATTTGGTTGAAAGCTTTTGACAAATTTTGACAAGGTTGTACGCTGTATGAAAGACTAACATAATTGCATCTTAACTAATACCCATGTTAATTGATAAATCCAAGTTGTTACATTACATGGAAAGATTAATAAGGAAATGCGAGTCTCTTTATCTATTGACCCATTACTGAAGGAACTGAGATTTTAATATGTCCGCATTTAAAGTTTTAAGTAGCACTGTGACAAAAAATAATACATTGCATTTCAGATTGATTTAACAATACAAATTACTCTAGATACGTAATGATTGATTACACAGACTTTTCATAAAAATCTTTTGAGAACTGTAAGAATTCAGCTTATTGTACGTCTTCAGAGCAAAATATGTTTGGTACACATAAATGCTTTTCAATTTTATACCTATATCCATGTTTAAACCAATTTCTAAATTGATGAGACTTTTTTACCCAGTCTACAACTTTTGAAAACATTGTGACACAAGATAAGACAATGTAAAAGTGTTAATACAACAGCTAAGTGGCTTATTAGACAATATATATAGATATCTTAATTAACCCGTTACTGTGAAGATACGACTTTTTTTGTTTTTGCAAGTTTGGGGCTTTTGAAAACATTGTGGTAAATTGTATAAATTCATAAAAGGTAAAGAAATGTAATAACAATCATAATACATATTTACATACATATGTTATTGGTTGTATTGGGGTTTAACGCCACTTTAACAGCTAAGGTCATATCATGGCGGTCGGTGACGCACATGTGTTTCCTGGCTTTCTCACACCAGTACTAACACAACTTTCTTTCCAAAGCCACCGACTACTTTTCTCACATGCTTCAGCAGAGGTGAGAGGCGAAAGTACGCCGGAAAGAAAGTTCGCCTCAACCGGGTATCGAGCTCACAACCACCAGGTCATGAGTCCGACACGCTCACCACTGAGCCACCCGGGCGGGCATTTACATACATATAACTGTACCAATGCATCTTTCTTTTCTTGTAATTTATACTTTTGAAAACATTGTGACACACGATATGATTACAAGCTTTAATACAAAAGTTAAATAGCTTATCAGACAATATATAATTATATATTTATGTGTTTTATTTAACACATTACTGCAAAGATACGACCCTTTTTTTTTTGCAAGTTTGGGGCTTTTGAAAACATTGTGGCAAATTGTGTCATTTTATAAAAGGTAAAAATAAATGTAACAGGCAATCATAATACATATTTACATACACATAACTTTTTCATACACCGTTCTATTCTTATATATAATTTATACTTTTGAAAACATTAAGACAATGGCTGTGACAATACACGTAAAGATTAATACGGCAATGTAAGAACTGATCAATATTCTTAGTTTTGACCAGGGATCGTATATACACATGTATATAAGATCCCTGGTTTTGACATAGGAATCTGGATTATCGTATAAGGTTATCTGAAATATGGATAATTTACATGAAGCAGGAATATAACATTTTAATAGAAATGCAGAAAAGCATTTACTGTAAACAGAGAATAGGATTTTGTACCAAGTAATTAACCTTTTTCCAGTTAAAGACCCTAGGAAATAAGACTTGAAATATATAATATAACCAGCATTTTATCCTTTTCCCACAATGTGTTCTAATCCCTCAGAAACAAATTCAATTATTGACCCAAATTTAATTTGTTGTTTGCAATTGCTTTAAATTTAAACATGTCCAAAGTTTTTGTTATTTGGTAAAGATTTAATATTAAACCGACATTTCTTTTTCCATTTGGCCACAGCTTAGGTAAGTTTGAGACGACCCCTTACCTTTAACAGGAGTCCACAGTCCACAGTCGTGTTCGAATTAAATAATAAAGGTCTATTATTAGCAGCAGAGGAAAAACAGGTCTAGTCTACTCTTCCTCCACCCGAATTTTCTTGGAGGACAATGTTTGCTTTATCAGCCTTATATTAAAACTACGTGTATTTTTTCCTACATTAAATTGTTCCTTTTGGTGCGTAAAAAGCTGTTAGTAAAGCTCCCCGTGGGCGTACATGCATATGTAACATCCTTAAATACTTGGATATACATACGATAGTATGTATACATATGTTAGTTCAAGCCGTTATTTCTCCTGATACAGTGTATGCAGTACAAAATTTAGAAAACACCCCGTTGAAATAAAGACTATCAACACGTCGTATTGGGGTAACTTTGACTACAGGAGAAATCATTCATCACGAAAAATTACCACAATGTTTTTCAAACGTGACCTGGTGCAACTTGAAAGTAGCCGTCTCTTGATGTTACTGTGTTTAACTCATTTAACGCCAAATATGGCTTGCACCACGCGAAAAGGGGCATTCGGACATTTGCGTAAAGTGTCGTCTCGGATTAGCCTGCGCAATCCGCGCAGGCTAATCCGAGACGTCACTTTACGACCACATTAGATTTTGTGCTACAGTAGACTTGTACAAAACAGAAAATTACATAAAAACGGAAAGTGTCGTTTCGGATTAGCCTGCGCGGACTGCGCAGGCTGATCCAAGAAGACACTTTACGCAAATGTCCGAATGCCCCTTTTCGCGTGTTGCAGGCCATATATGAGCCATACCCTAGCAAAATGCATCTCCGTGATACACCATACCAAGCAAATCATCAGATAATTATGAATCCATTAAGTCCATTTTGTTCAACAACCGACTGAACCCTACGATAGAATAGTCGTTAGACATGCAGAAAAATTACCATAGCAAAAAGTTTCAATACAGGTCAGCGTGCGCTAACTGCGCAGGCTGACCTGGATCGATACTTTTTGCAGATACATTAAATCTGCTTTTCACAGAACATGGACCATATACCCCACCTCTATCGACGGCCACAAATACAATGCACCGATACTTTGAAAGATTTTTTATGTTATAAGCTTGACTACACAAGCGGACGGCATAGATCCATGATCAGACTTCACGTCCTGTGCAGTCTGAACTCGAGCTTTTCCACCCACTAAAGCCCCTGTTTTCGCGTATGGCGTTAAGAAGGTGAATGGGGTATTGTGAATAAACTTCAGCGGATTAAGTCAGAAAACAATGCTTGATTTTAAGATTTTTATTCAATGTACATAAATAACACGTTCGATGTGTTTTTTTTTTTCATGCCCCCCCCCCCCTTTTATTTCTGATTTTCATTCATTTTACCTCGATGCATTCCTTTATCAATTCTATCAACAACGCACCAAAATATATCAAGCGATCGATACTGGCGAACGATTCTCAACCATTTTAGATTTTCATTTTCATTCCGGAAGTCCTGGAAACTTTCGATTCTTTCAGACTTTTAACGATTCATTTTGAAATTCATCCATCTAGATTAGTCGCCAGAGAAATCAATGACTGAAGACGTGACGAAAGTGCTTTATTTTGGTGAAATATAATGGAGTTGTGCAGTTCTTTTTGCGACGGAAGCATTTTCTCGCTCTTTCATATCCTCATTGGACCGAATTTTCATGAGGTTTAGCAGAAAATTATTGTTAGCGTGGTTAGTGTTGATTTAAATGGATGGAAAATAAATAGGGTGTTTTGAATAGAAATACAGTCTTTTATATTCATTTGGGAAATAAATACCACTGGGCTTCAATGAAAATAAAGCCGTGTTAAAAGACCTCGTCAATCGTAAATGAAAACTTATCGTTGGTTTTGTAATAAACATAATTAAAAAATTCCACGTATGCCATAGGTTAATTCACAGATAAAAATAACTGTTGGCTTTTTTATGTAAAGAAAATATTTGTGGTCTTTTTAACAAACAAAGAATAATCTTGCTTTGTCAAATAACGAAACTTGTTCTCATTATGAATTTTCTTATCTTACACACGTTTAACATAAGCATTTTGTGACGTCATTTGATACCATTTGTTAAAAGTGAGTCGAGTTTTATTCTTGAAAACCCACCTATGCATGTATGGTTTTTCTCTTAACTCTTTACCACACAATCCCGAGATTTAACGACCCTGGAGAAGAAGCCTTTTAAAAACTTTGTTGGAAAAGGAGAAAATGCTGACATTTTTCCTTTCCCACAATGTTTTCTACCCTATCAAAGAAAAATGCACCATTTGAGCCCCATTGAAATTGTTTTGTCTTCTAATGCTTTCAATTTGGACAAGGCTAAACTTTTGTCGTTAAACCAGTTTTTTATACTCGTTTGATAAATGCATTTGAAATAAAATTTGACTGAAAAAGTTTTTAAAAAAATGATCTTTTACCCACCGTGTAGGTATTGCAATGTATGGCGACACATTATGTCTGAAAAAAAGTTTACAATCTTGAATAAAATCGAAACAATAATAAAAGATGGTGTTGGTTGCGTGACAACCCTGGTGAGGCATTCTTATTAATTATGCTTCTATATGAAAATTTATGTCAAAAACAATAGAATCATAATGGAAAGATTATTTAATTTGGACATTTAAAGACCACAAGGGAATCTTTTCACAGAAACTGTGGGAAGAATTATCAATTCAGTTTTTTTCCCTTGATAACATTGTTACCATAACTTAATGCCAAATGTGGTTGGTCGCTGCTATTTCATAGTGGCATGATTCAGGAAATTATTATGGTAAATAAGGTTAATCGTTTCTCTGCATACACTTTAAAATCTAAACACTGTTACAAGTGACACTGACGGGAAACGACGTTTAAATTTGAAGAAAAATTAGAATTTTCAATGGTACGAAAAGTATTCAAAGGAAAGGAGCTTGTTAACGGCGATTTAAGAGTTTAACAACAACAAACAAAAAACAAACAAAAAACAAAAATCTTCCAAGGATGAAGCTTACTATTCTTATAGCGTTAATGGCACATTTTGATCTGCATGATATACCACAGTTATGAATAAATACATGAAAATTTTTTACAGGATTGGCCCTCGGCCCAATTTAATTTTAGGTTTGATTTCTTGTTAAAGAGGATAGTTCACTTAAATTGAGCCATGCTCTATGAAAAAGTTCTAATGCATCTGAAAAAAGTAACGACCCAGGTCAGCCTGCATGGATTGCGCAGGCTGACCTGAGTCAAAACCTTTTGCTACTTGTCAATTTTCTGCATGTCAAAAGACCAGTCTACCTCATGATTTTGTTGAATAAAATTGATTTTATGGATCCATAAATAAAAGATAACTTACTTGGTATTATAAATCATGGAGATGCATTAATTCCGCTTTTGCCAGAACGCGGCTCAATCCTATGTCTTGCCAAGCTTTAGATTCTAATATTGTCAACTTCATACCATACTTGAAATTATACTTTATTATCAGCTGTCTTGCTACAGCTTCTTTTTTTTTTAATATTTCAGCTAAGCATACATTTGTATAATTATTTTTTTGTTACTTCTGAAAAGTACATACTTCTTTTTTTCAACCTTTTCCTAAATCCTTCCTTCTGTTTTATCAACTTCTCCCTATACTGTACATTGTCATCATAATTTTTTGCTACAGCCTACCATCTTTTAAATAACTTCCTGCCATATCCTACATACAGCTTTAGCAGCTTCTGTCTATACCCTACATTTTCTTACATTAACTCCTTGCATTAACTTATGTTCTGTCAGCAACTTTTTCTGTCTGAAACTGTATACAATACCTTTCATTCTGTTCTGTCGGAAAATTTCTGTTGTAGCTGTCATTCTGTTCTGTCAGTAACTTCTGTCTATAGCTTATATTCTGTTCTGTCAGCAACTTCTGGCTATAGTTTACATTCTGTTCTGTCAGTAACTTCTTGCCATAGCTGTGTTACGAGACAAGCGTAACGAGAAAGAAAACCAGCAACAAGTCTTTAACAATTAACAATATTTATTAATGAACAAAGACAAAGGAGTACAGTAAGAGTTACGTTTGAATGAAATTTTGACAAAATTTAATCTTAGAACAAGAGATAGAATAAGTCCCTCAAAATTAAGAATTATGTTTAGACTACAAAAAGTATGGAATTTCTGGTTCCTAAAACCTAAATTAACAATAGTTTTAACTTGAAAATAGATATGAGCACCCTGTATAAGAAATAAATAATTCCAACTTACAGATCTATATTCCAATCGAATAAATCCAACACTTTCACTAATTCTGTATCCTCAAAGCCACAAGTCTAAGTTCAAAATTCATATCACCAAGTAAGTCACTCCTATTTATATCAGCTTGGAAAATTCTAGATTAGTCTTTTCTAGAAAGATCGATTGGTAAACAACTTGTTTACTAACAACCTGTTTCTAAAAATAACCACAATGGAAAAACCAATGAATATTCTTTATGTTTCTAGAATATTCTGTATACAAGTGAAAGTGATAATGAAAACAGGTTACATGTATATCCTATTTATATAACACTTCCCCTCCTAAAGGAAAAAAAGTTTTAAGAATTAAAACTTTCTATTGTTAGAATATAAAACATATCATTACACTTAACTGTATATGAAAATGTATTATACATAAAGACAAATGTTAACTAATTACAAGTTAAACTCTAGACAAAGCATCAGGGATAATATAGTCCATCAGGGGTTACAAACGCAGAAATCTCTTTAGCTTTTTCGGTTAGAGAATTTTGCCAAAATCCTTTTAGAAGATCAAATTTGGTTACATATTTTGCATGACCAATATTGTCTTCTTGGCACTGGAATCGAATCAGTCTTGGTCACAGTATTAACTTTTCTATAGTCAGTGCACATACGAAAAGTTCCATCTGGCTTTGGTACAAGAATACAGGGAGAACTCCATTCACTTTGACTAGGTTCAATAAAGTCATTGTCCAATAGATACTTGATTTCCTCTCTAAGATGCTCCAGTTTCTTGGGAATCATTCGATATGGATGTTGTTTCACTGGTTTTGAATTTTCAATGTCCACATCATGGTATATTGTATCTCATATTCAGAAATTAACTTTTTTAATTCATCTTTTTGATTATCATCTAAATGTGAATGTTTTTGATCTAAATTTCTTAAAATGTCAGAATTCTGAAGTTTTGAACAAATAGGGTTAGACTTATCAAATTTCATTTCTTCACAATTTATGTCTTCATGGTTAATGTGATTTTGATTTTGAGGGACTGAGGAAACTACATTTATTGGTGAAATATTTGAACTATCCCTATAAACATATTCTTTTTGTATATTAATATGACATAATTGCTTTTGCTTTCGCCTGTCAGGAGTTGTTATCACATAATTTAAGTCAATGACCTTTTTCTCTACAGAATAAGGACCAAAATACCTTGCTTGTAGAGGCCTACCAGGAATTGGTAGAAGAGCTAAAAATTTATCTCCAGGTTTAAAATTTCTTTCTTTAGTATTTTTGTCATGTCTTTCTTTCATTTTACATTGAATTTTCTTTAAATTTGATTTTGCAACCTCACAAGCTTTGAATAATCTTTTTCTAAAGTCAGATACATACTGAAGTAAATTTAAAGGAGAGTCTTCTTGTGAAAGAAATGTTTCTTTTAAAAGTTTTAAAGGTCCACTAACTGTGTGGCCAAAAACAAGCTCAAAGGGACTAAAACCAAGAGATTCCTGTACAGACTCCCTTACTGCAAAGAGTAAAAGATGTATACCTTCATCCCAATCCTTTTGTGTGTCAAAGCAATATGACCTTATCATATTTTTCAAGGTCTGATGTAACCGTTCAAGGGCACCTTGGCTTTCAGGATGATATGCAGATGACCTATATTGTTTAATTCCGAACTCGTGCATCACTTGTTGGAAAATACCAGACATAAAATTTGACCCTTGATCAGATTGAACAGATTTAGGAAGTCCTACAAAAGTGAAAAATTTCACTAAAGCTTTTACAATTGTTTTAGATTTTATATTTCTTCTCCTCACGGTTGCAAGGTTGCTTAGATTACGGTCGATAGAAAATGAATTTCGCTGAGTTGCGGCCTTCCATGTAAACAGACTCGTCATTTCTGGTTTTTGAATCGAAGATTTCGATATGTCCGTTATACACTCGGGTAGATTCGTATGATGATCATGCATTCTGTCATGTGACTATATTTGACCTTCGCCCTGTGTCTAATGAGGTAAACGAAGGAAAATGGAGGCTTCTCTGTTGCAGCCTCGATTTTCAGACGGAGGTCGCGGCCTATATATGCAAATTACACCGTATCCGACTCTAGGCGGAAACCAACGATAAATTTCCGTGACGCACCGCCATTATATACAGCTTCGATCGTCAGCCAGTTTTCTTCTGACCAATATTCGGTTTCTAATACAAATCTCCGTGTTTCTTTTTTTCAAGTACACCATATATGTCAGTAATTTATCCATGTTTACACAAAGGACTGATTTCTTTACCATTCTAAATTGTTTGAAATTTAACAGCGTTTTTGCTCACCGGCTGTAGACGGGCATCTTTAAAGGTATTGCTTCAGGAAAACGGGTGGAAGCACACATAATAGTCAAAAGGTACTCATTACCAGCCTTAGTTTTTGGCTATGGACCTACACAATCAATTATAATCCTGCTAACAGGTTAATCAAATGCAGGGATCGGCTGTAGTTTAGCCTTAAGTATGACCTGGTTGGGTTTGCCTACCATTTGACAAGTATGACAAGACTTACAATAGTCTGATACATCATCTTTTAGACCAGGCCAATAAAAATGATTAAGAATTTTGTGATAGGTTTTATTGATACCTAAATGACCTGACATAGGTGTTTCATGAGCTAAGCTTAATATTTCTGATCTATAAGATTTAGGAACGACGACTTGATGATTGACAGCCCACTCATCATCAACAGAGACTTCAGGGGGGCGCCACTTTCTCATTAATATTCCATTTTTTTTATATAAAAACAGACAGGTTCCTGTGAAAGATCAGTTTCACTGACAGCTTTTTTAAATAAAGGTGCAAGTTCTGGATCATTGTGTTGGTCTTCACTTAGTTTTGACCTTGACCTTGTATCATGGCCTTCATTAACTAAGGGTGAAGATATATAATCAAATTCTGATGAATTATGTTTAGAATTTGTCTGACTTTCAGACGGGTTTTGTGAAATAGACCTGTTAATTTCATTTTTAAATAAATGACCCAACAAAGAATCAGATAAGTCAATATCAGACTGATTGTCAGTCAAAATGGCCTTCTTTGCCATAGCTCTAGTAACTGCACATGATAGGTAACGGTCAGGGATTTCTTCCTCAATGATCGGGTGATTGATCCATGCAAGGTGTGTCAGTTACAAGTGGATTAACAATTACCTAATCTCCGGCTAAATCATTGCCTAATAACAAATGAACACCTTTAAAAGGTTTTTTTTTTTTTTTTTCTGACATCAACAGTCACTGGACCATTAATTAAGTCTGAAGACAAATAAATGTTATGAAGCGGAACATGAACAAATCCACATTCTACACCCTGAATAAGGACACTTGTCCCAGAAGAAGTCTTCTCAGAAAAAGGCAGGACATCTGCTAAAATAAGAGATTGTGAGGCTCCAGTATCACGTAAAATTTTAATAGGGGTAGACTGGGCAAAATCACTTTTTAGTGACACAAAACCATCTGACAAGAATGGTTCATAAATCTCCATAACGGTATCAGTCTCAGGTACTTTGGCCTGGACAATGGTTTGGTCCTTGATACATGACTGAGATGTGTACTTTAATGAAGTAAAGCCTGTCGGCTTGAAACTTTCTTGTTTTTCCCGTTTTCTTTTTAAAACAGGACATTCAGAAATAATATGGCCTGGTTCTTTGCAATAATAACAAGTGGGTCGACATAAGGGATTTTGACCTTTGGCTTCATAAGGAGACTTGGCTTTGGGAATATTCTGATTGGAATTGTCATTATTTTGATTAAAATTTGGTTTAGGACCAGTAGATGAATAAAAAGGTTTTCGAGGGTATGATTTAATCATGAAAGAGACCTTATGCGTCAAGGCAAAGTTCTCTGCTAGGCAAACAGCTTCTAACGTTTCAACTCCTTTCTCATCTAAGAAAGTTTTTATATCTGAATTAATGCACCTTTTAAAATCTTCAACTAACAATTATTGTCTAAGTTTTCCATGGTCTGAATCTATTTTCATTGAATGGCACCACCTATCAAATAATTGTTCTTTAGTTCTAGCAAATTCAACATGGGTTTGACTGTTTTCTTTTCTGCAATTCCTAAATTTTTGTCTATATGCTTCAGGTACCGATTCATAAGCCTTTAAAATCAATTCCTTAACATTATCATAATTAGAAAGCTGTTCAATACTTAGTTGAGAAAAAATATCGCGGGCCTTTCCAGTTACAACGCTTTCCAAAAGTAAGGTCCAGTGCTCTTTTGGCCACTTCAAATTTTCAGCAAATCTTTCAAAATGTGAAAAGTATTTATCAACTTCCTGTTCTTGAAATGGTGGAACAAGTCTGAGGTGTTTTGTTATGTCAAAATCATTAATCATATGCAAAGATTGTTTTTCTTTATTTTCTATTTCTGATTCTTTCATTCTCAACTGAAATTGCCTATCCTTTTCTCTTTCTTCTGATTCAGCATACATTTTTTCTTTTTCTAACTCTTATTCTTTTTCTTTCATCCTTTCTTCTTGTTCTAATTTTAATTCTTTTTCTTCTTGCTCTAATTTTAATTTTTTCTCATGTAATCTTTTTCCATCTGTAGTTTTAATTTTTCTAACTCAATATTAGTTTTAACGTCTGTCTGAGACACAAGAATAAGAGACAGAGCAGACGAGTCAAGTATTTCTTCATCCACTAAAAACTGAACAATAGAATTCCTAATTTCATGTTTTAACATAGTACTTTTAATGGCAGTCAGTTTATGGTGAGAAGCAAGATCTAATAAATCAGACTTTTTTGCCAAATTTAACAACTCTTGAGAAGGCTCAGCAATAAATTTTTCAAGATCAAAAGACATGATTGCTGTTTGCTGGTTCAATTGAATAAAATTTAAATTTTGGTTTTTTTTTATAATTCTTTTTATCATCTAATAAACTTTAATACTGTAACAAGTTCAAAAAAATTTCAAAGTATATCCAAAATGACTAGATGATCAATCCCTGACGAGCGCCCAATTTCTGTTACGAGACAAGCGTAACGAGAAAGAAAACCAGCAACAAGCCTTTAACAATTAACAATATTTATTAATGAATAAAGACAAAGGAGTACAATAAGAGTTAAGTTTGAATGAAATTTTGACAATTTTTAATCTTAGAACAAGTAATAGAATAAGTCCCTCAAAATTAAGAATTATGTTTAGACTACAAAAAGTATGGAATTTCTGGTTCCTAAAACCTAAATTAACAATAGTTTTAACTTGAAAATAGATATGAGCAACCTGTAAATAAATAATTCCAACTTAGAGATCTATACATGTATTCCAATCGAATAAATCCAACACTTTCACTAATTCTGTATCCTCAAAGCCACAAGTCTAAGTTCAAAATTCATATCACCAAGTAAGTCACTCCTATTTATATCAGCTTGGAAAATTCTAGATTAGACTTTTCTAGAAAGATGGATTGGTAAACAACTTGTTTACTAACAACCTGTTTCTAAAAATAACCACAATGGAAAAACCAATGAATATTCTTTATGTTTCTAGAATATTCTGTATACAAAGTGAAGGTGATAATGAAAACAGGTTACATGTATATCCTATTTATATAACAGCTGTCATTCTGTTCTGTCAGTAACTTCTGTCTATAGCTTACATTCTGTTCTGTCAGCAACTGCTGGCTATAGCTTACATTCTGTTCTGTCAGTAACTTCCGGCTATAGCTTACATTCTGTTCTGTCAGTAACTTCCGTCTATAGCTTTCATTCTTTTCAGTCAGTAACTTCCGTCTATAGCTTACATTCTGTTCTGTCAGTAACTTCCGGCTATAGCTTACATTCTGTTCTGTCGGAAAATTTCTGCCGTAGCTTACATTCTCTTTTGTAAGTAACTTCTGGCTATAGCTTACATTCTGTTCTGTCAGCAAATTCATGTCACGGCTTACATTCTTTTCTATCAGCAACTTCTTGCCATAGCTTTTATGCTTTTCTAATAGGAACTTCCAATCATCTTGTACCGTCAGCAACTTCCAATTATAACTTACATTCTATTCTGTCAGTAATTTTTCTTAACTTCCATTCTGTTCTGTGAGCCACTCCCTGCCTTACCTTACATTCTGTTGTGCCAGTAACTCTCAATCATTGTTTACGTCTTGTTCTGTCAGCAACTTCCTCTCAAACATGCTGTTCTGTCAGCGACTTCAGGTCGTAGCTTACATCATGTTCTGTCAGCGACTTCAGGTCGTAGCTTATGTCATGTTCTGTCAGCGGCTTCAGGTCGTAGTTTACGACATCTTCTGTCAGTGAGCTCTGATTGTAGCTTACATCATCTTCTGTCAGTGACTTCTGGTCGTACCTTACATTCTGTTCTGTAAGTGACTTCTGGTCGTAGCTAACATCAAGTTCTGTCAGCTACTTCTGGTCTTAGCTTACATCATGTTCTGTCTGCCACTTTTGGTCGTATCTTACAACATGTTCTGTCAGCGACTTCTGGTCGTAGCTTACGCCCTGTTCTGTCAGCAAATTCTGGTCGTAGCTTACGTCCTGTTCTCTCAGCGACTTCTGGTCGTAGCTTACGTCCTGTTCTGTCAGCGACTTCTGGTCGTAGCTTACATCATGTTCTGTCAGCGACTTCTGGGCGTAGTTTACATCATTTTAAATCCTGTTCCGTCAGTAACACTCTGTCATAGTTTACAGTTTATTCTGTTAGCAACTCCCGGCCATAGCTTATATTGTGTTTTCTTAGATTGTTGGCTTATTATTCAATGTAATTTCTCTCTACATTTTACATTTTGTTTAATCGGTCTTCTCATTCTGTTTTATCAGGCTGTTGCAAAAACGTTGTCATTTTTTCCAGCAGATTATCATTATTATTATTATCATTAGAGAAACGTCTTAGTGTCTAAAGTATCTAAGTACTTTGATTTCCACATTTAATGGTTATGTTAAGTAGTAGTTCCTCTTCTGTTCTTCTAGAAAGTTAACCCGGCAATCGTACTCAATTCAAGCTGGGCTAGTAAATTTCCTTTCAAATTACGTCTGTAGGACGCAATAAACAAACATCATCCAATGGAATTTATGAACATTTTACATTCCAAATGTTTAAATTCTATACAAGTAATATTCTTGACTGTAAAGACACCTCGCAATTTAGCAATGAATATAGTTTACCAAAATCAAATGGTACAAACGTGTTATTGGTGTTTTCAAACATACATGTATTTTATAATCCCAATTTAAGGCATAAAAAATTTAGCGCCCAAATGCAAACAGTTCTGTGTATAAAATACTGGTAGATTTCAATCATAACATTTAAAAATATGACGATTATTGTAAGTTTGACAACCCACGATTGGTCAAAGTCCCAGTCACGGGCGGAAAATATATATAGAATTGTTTACATATGGATGTTATTAGCCCTTCAAATAACAATAATTAAAAAAAAAAAAGATTGCTTAAAGAAATCCGAAACCTACATAATGTTGCAAAATCAATACTAGTCTTAAAATTCATTGTTCTGCCAGTTACTGGAAATTTGACCAAGCATACTTTAACAGATCAGCAGATTTATGACAAAGGCCATACTTTTAACCGGTATGAATGATATTTAAATGCATTAAATGCACATAACAGATTACATGTGGCTGCTATTGAGGCCATAAATAATTCCCCACGAAATCCGAAACCTATTTAGAGATTTGTTATCAATGATACAAAATTTATATGATATGAAATTTAGGCATGTGACGACTTAACCGAGAAAAGCGACGAACTATAATGAAATATTCTCTATCATTAGGTCGATGATTCAGATTTTTGCAAACTCTTTGCCGCTTTCGTAAAAAGTTCACGAATTCTATACCATTGTCTAAAATGTGTCATATGAAAAAAGGTTGAATTCTAATACTGGAAACAAGGTGTGATCTTAGGTACCTGGGGCTGGTCACGACCTCGTATGGCCTGAAACAAAGAGTCAAATGAGCTTTACATGCGGAATATGTAAAGTGTCGTCGAATGGCTGCACATCGTACATTAACCAGTGATTTATTTCTAAGGCGAGGAAAATGTGTCGTTTCACTGCCATCTGCTGCCGGATCACAGTATCAAAAAGTAGTCCGGCTGGAAAATTTGACAAGTGGCTCTTCTGCTGCACTGTTTTACCGGAGAAAATAGATCTGGAAAAAAAAGTTTTTCTGATCTTGATTTGATAACTTCTTTGGAAATAGGGTATAAAGCTTTTTATTTCTTGGTTAACAATTTCGTGCCTGTGACCATATAAAATGAACGTGGTCTTCCGTAAGGAAGGGCCATTTTTCACTGTGTGGTTTTTGAGGGTGACCGTGATTGAGGTGAAAAAAGCAAAAGCCGAAATTTGTTGACCTGCCTTTTTCCCTTTTTCTTCTTGTATAGACCACTGAACATATATTTGACAGAAACAATATTAGCAAAGCTGTGGGTTTACAAATAAAAGCAATCTACATCAGAGGGTCAAAGAATGTGATTTTTGCTCTTTATTCCAGTGTACCAAGGAAAATAAAATGATCTAGTGGTGTGTCACCGTCTCTAGTGGAGGAAGGGAAATAACTATGACAGACCTAGAACTTTCACGAAAAGACGAGTATAACTGTAAGCTTCCAGAGGGAAGCTAAAAAGGGAAATCAGCTTATAGATAGATAAGGCTGAGTAGAAGAACGGATACTCATAGACACCTATGTGAAAATTACTTATCCTTTTATCATCAAACGATCCCGTGTTCTAACCAGGCGCATAGCCAGGCGGAAGCCCGGAAGCCAGGGCTTCAACATTAATCTTCGAGGCATCCAATAAACGAAATGCGCTTTCTCAACCAAGAAAAGAGACCAGATCATCTCAATTTCAAAACTGCTTTTGTTAGTAAACGAAAACTAAGCAGGGGATAATGTAGATCAAAGATCAGACTGGACCTTCTGTGCAGTCTGATCTTGATCTACATTGTCCGCACAATGCAGTCTGACCTTCATTTACATTGCCTAAAATTGACAAAGTTTTGCTTGGCTCCCAAGGTTCTAACAGATCTATTTTGCTGAAGGAAAACCGACGAAAGAAAGAAAATCGAGAGAAGAAAATTTATAATAAACTCGGCTATTTGCCCTTTAATTAATGTAGCAAATTTAACCTGTTTGCTACACAGGCGTTTGTTTTATTACGAACTTCGCCACCTACATAATGTTATAATATAATATATAATATTTATTATATAAGTCTTATATTTTACATTATATAGGTGGCGAAAATCGTCATAAAACTAACGCCTGTGGTTTGCTATCGAATAAATAGGTATGTCTTTTTCAAAGGCTAAAGATTAAATTCTACAGCCATCGAAGACACTCTTAGATTAGAGTTTCGAGTGAAAGAGCAAACCCGACTATGATCAGACAGAACTTTTTTTTATTTGAGCTTGATCTAGACTTTATGCCGTTCAGACAACATATGCTACAAATGTCGACCGTAGCAGAGTAAAAGGTTAAAGGTCATTAACGTTTGGGCTGCTAAGCGCGGCTCAAGGACCTTTTGCGGACAGTGTAGATCAAGATCAGACTGCACAGAATGTGCAGTCTGATCTTGGATCTACACTATCCGATAAGGAGATATTTATCCCCCTCAAAATAACTTTGAAATAGAAATATTTGGGTTTTTACTGTCGACTTGAAAGTTTCATTTTAGTCATTAAGCAGTTTAAGAGATAAAATATTCTAAGTAAACACGTCTATGTTAGTCCTTTTTCACATGATTCTATGAAGCAGACAGCATTTCAAAACATCATGAGACCAGCATTTTCTCCCATTCCTACAACGTTGTCGACCATTTTAAACGGAAAATCTCAGCGTTTGAGTCACATTTGATCCGTCGTCTGCAAATTTTGTTAACATAGATAAATCTATAATTTTTGTCGTCTGCGACAGAGCCAAGCTTAGGCTATGTCTCTTACTATCATGATATCATTTTTTGTTCAATATTTCTGGTCACGCTACTTTGCCATAATAATATTCTATTAGTTATCTAGATATAGCTTTAGAGAAAGACGGTTTTTGAATGTTAAATAACCTGGTCGGCGCCAGAAGCGTGATATTTTCTGATCTATATATATGACCCCTATAAAACCTTTAACCCTGTCAGCGCCAAAAGAGGGAAAGAATCCTTTGTGGACAGCATAGATCACGATCAGAGTGTATAGAACGTGCAGTCTGATCTTGAATCTATGTTATTAGTTTGATTAATCAAGCCTATACGATTAGAAAATAAATAAAAACTTTATGACTTTCAGTGGATTCATGGCCATAGAGGAGATCATGGTCTCAGTTTGTGGACAACATAGATCACGATCAGACTACACAGAACGTGCAGTCTGATCATGATCTAAGTCGTCCGTGTGATTAGCCAAGTCTATAAGATTAGAAATAAAAACTTTCAGGCTTTCAGGTGATTGTACTCTCAGCCGTCGCGAGCGTGGAGTTTATTTCCTGGAGGCTGAAAGCGTTAACTCTTTACCAAGCAATCCTGTGTTTTAACGACCCTGGTGAGATTTGTATGATTGATTGATTGATTGGTTGGTTGGTTGTTTGGTGGGTGGGTGGTTGGTTGGTTGGTTGGTTGGTTGGTTGGTTGGTTGGATGGTTGGTTGGTTGGAGGGTGTGTGAGTGGGTTGGTTGGTTGGTTGGTTAATTGATTGATTGATTGATTGGTTGGTTGGTTGATTGGTTGATCGATTGATTGATTGATTGATCTATCGATCGATTGGTTGGTTGGTTGATTGATTGAATGGTGAATAACGCCGTTTTCAACATTACTTCAGTTATATCGCGGCGGCCAGTGTACCTATCCATGCTTTCCTGGAGTTTCTTTTACTAGTACTCCGCACAAAATTCTTTCTAAGCAACTAGCTGCTTTCTGTCATAACCATCGTCGAAGCAAGTGAGCGGTGATAGGAGAATGAATCCTGTCGCAATGACTGTCATCAGTTTTCAGGAAGAAATTGGCCGAGCCGGGGATCGAACCAGCCACCCGCTGTTCTCAAGTCCTGGATGCTACCGACTTAGTTCCCGGGGCTCGGCCCCCGATGAGGAAAACTTTTTAGAGGAAAGCTTTTGAAACCATTGTGTGAAATTGAGAAATTGATTTTAACAAGCAATTTCTCCTTTTTCTACAATGTTTTTACACCTATCAGAGAACTTAACCTCGTTTGCACTCGTTCAATTTCAAATTTGTCGTCTATATGCTTTCAATTTGAAAGTGTCCAAAATTTATTGTTTGAGAAAGGGTTCACCGGGATACTGAAACCATCCTTACCGGTTTAAAAGTTCAGTTTGTAGGATTGTTCACTGGCCCACCCATTCGGCGCGAGGACAGGTGTGGTGTCCAGGAAGCAGAATGGAGAGAAATTAACCCTTATCCTGCTAAATAAAAGAAATGAAATTTTCAAGCTGATAGTAAAAACCCAAATATTGCTATTTGAAAGGTATTTTTGGAGAAAAGATATCTCCGTATCGGACAATGTAGATCCAAGATCAGACTGCACGTTCTGTGCAGTCTGATCTTGATCTTCATTGTCCGTAAGGTCAGTGAGTCGCGCTTAGCAGCCAAAGTGTTAATTCAAGAACATGTTTCTCAATCGATATGAAATAAATATGATTTTTTCATGCTTTTCGGAAATTTATCGGGAACTGATGGTGGATTATAAAGTTTTATAATTCATGGTTACGACCAGTGAAACTAACCAATTTCATAGCAACCAGTATGGAACTGCATAGATTCTTTGCACCATGTTTATAACTTCGCCCTTTCAAAATGTTTATTTATCTTGTTAAATTCAGGTTTTTGAGTTTTGTTGATTTGTTGTGTCACTTTGAATGTAAATAATGGCAGACACTAATGACACTAACGCAGACGGATACCTTTAGCAATCGGAAGATTAAAGATTGAAAAAAAAAATTGAAAATTGATTTTTGTCTTTTTTGAATAATTCACTGTACGCGATTTTCTCTCAAATTAATTAAAACACAATTCTGTCACAGTTCTGGTCTATACCAACGACCTGTATTGTTTTTCCGTGAACTGGTAAATAGCTTCTTATTGTAATGCGTTCTTCTGTGGGGGGGTGAAAGGTACGCCGACGGTAATTACCGAAAAAAGCTGCTCTGAATTTTGATGAAATTCCCAACCAAAAAGGGGTAAGAAGCACGAAAAAAAATATTTTGGGTTTTTTTTTTGGTCTTGTGAACATCATCGGTAATATTTTCAATCATGGCTGCGTGGAAATATTAATACCGTTGACTCACCCTATGAAATAATTTTCGATCTTTCATCGCAAAAAAAACAACAACAAATATCCTCTATGTCATGCTCTGGCAAAAGGACCATGAGTCTGCGCACTCCACGCAAGCTGACTTAGGTCTAAACTTTTTTGCTTTTGGTAAATTTTCTGCATGTCGAAGGACTACTCTACCTCTTGATTTGAACAGTCGTTTGTCAGACAAATTACGTTTGATGGATCCATAATTACGTGATGATTGGCTTGGTATAATGCATCACGGAGCTGCATTAAATCTCGTTTTGCCACAGCGCAGATCATTTTTATTCTACTGGAAACATAATTAAGGAGACAATAAAAAGTATACAAAATATTGACGGACCTGCCAGAAGGCTAGTACACGCATGCCTACAGACTAGCTAATCGTATTCATAAGTGCAACACACACACACACACACACACACACACACACACACACATACTTGTATTTTCCTGAAACTCACTACACGGGGATGTACACCTGAAACTCACTACCACCCTTTATAAGCATGCTTGAACTAAAAACAAACCAGTTTCACAATACTGATACATTCTACATAGCATTTATCGAATTCAAAACGTGAAATACTTATTGGGTAAGTTTTGAATTTTCTCCTGAAGATCAGTTCCGATGGCAGAGAACACACACATTGAACTCACTACAGATGTTGTATGATTACACACATCGAACTCAGCTCATTAAATCCATGATTACACACATTAAACTCAGCACAAATATCGTATGATTACACACATTTAACTCAGCACATTTAATTCATGATCGGCTTTATGGTGTTTAACACTGTTTTCAACATTATTTCAGTTATATCGCGGCAAACAGTGCACCAATCCATGCTTTACTAGTACCCCCCTTATATCTTTTCAAGCCACTGGCTGCTTTCCCACATAACAATCGTTGAAACAACAATCAGAATTGAGAGAGGAATGAATCCTGTTACGATGACTATCATCATTCTCAGAAAGAAACTGGCCGAGCCAGGAATCGAACCATCAAACATCAAACTTAGCACATTTAATTCATGATGAATACACACATTTCACTAATTATAGATGTCGTATGATTACACACATCGAACTCAGCACATTCAATCCATGATTTCACACATTAAACCCATTACAGATGTAGTATGATTACACACATCAAACTCAGCACATTCAATCCATGATTTCACACATTAAACTCACTACATATTGCACATGATTACACACATCAAACTCAGCACATTCAATCCATGATTACACACATTAAACTCACTACATATTGCGTATGATTACACACATCAAACTCAGCACATTTAATCCATGATTACACAAATTAAACTCACTATATACGTCGTATGATTACACACATCAAACTCAGCACATTCAATCTGTGATTTCACACATTAAACTCACTACAGATGTTGTAAGATTACACACATCAAACTCAGCACATTCAATCCATGATTACACACATTAAACTCAATACAGATGTTTTATGATTAACACATCAAACTCAGCACATTCAATCTCTGATTACACCATTAAACTCAGCGCAGATATCGGTTGATCTCACACATTCATCTCAGAACATTCAATTGGTGATTACACACATCCAACTCCGTAAATTCAATACATGATTATACACATAAAGCTCAGCACAGATGTTGGATGATTACACACATCCCAGGGATCCTGCGCGGCTCAGTGGTAAAGTGTAGGACTTGTAACCTGGAGGCCCTTGGTTCGAGCCACACTGGATTCACCGGGTTTTTCGTGGGAGTGTCCCTTGGCAAGACACTTCAGAGCCCTAGTCCAGTAATGATAAAACCCAGGAAACATGAATATGTGAGCTGTCGCCCTGATATGACTAAAGTAATGTTCAAAGTGGCGTAAAATACCATCCAAGCTATCAATACAAATATCCAACTTAGCACATTCAATTGGTGATTAATTGTTGATTAATTGTTTGGTGTTTAAAGCCGTTTATGACATTATTTCAGTTATATCGCGGCTGCCAGTGCACCTATCAATGTTTTCTTTGGGTCTCTTTTACCAGTACTCCACACTTCTTTCCAAGCCACTAGCTGCTTTCCCAAATAACCATCATCGAGACAATGGCAAGAGGTAGGAAAGGGATAAATCCTGTCGCAATGACTATCATCAATCCTCGGAAAGAAATTGGCCGAGCCAGGGATCAAACCCATGACCCCTGTTCTCAAGTCCTGCACGCTACCGACTACCGGGACCCGGCAACTCATTCTAAGGTGAGCTAAAAATGGATGGATTATTATAATGGGTAATGGTCTGGTTGACTGTATGGAGATTTAAGTCGCTTTAAAAAATCTTGCAGTTATATCACACGACTAGTGCACCTAACCATGTCTTCATCATTTCTCACACCAGTACAAACACAACATCTGATACGAGTTACCAGTTGCTCTTCCCACATTGACAAACAACATATCATTCGCATATTGGCAAGAGACATACGATGCTTGTCACTATGACTTTACTCAAATGTCAGAAAGGATGTTTTGTCCATTTTGGAAATGAACACACACTCAACCCCAGGGGTAAGAATCTCACAGGTTACCGATTGGGCAAACTAGGCTTGGCGGTAATGGTCTGGCAAAGATAGGTAGTGGTATTTGTTTCGTACCTGAATTAATAGGGGAAAAAGACTTCATGGGTTCCAAGGATAATAAAACTAATACATGTAATGTTTTTGATGTTTTTTAATTCAACATTTTCACTTAACTCCTTTTTTCAAATCACAACAAAAACCTTGAATGGTATACAGGGCTGTGGTGACCAAAAAAGCCATACAGTTTCTGCCGAAGCGCCTCAACCAGGGATCATCCCTGTCAAGCTTCACCAGTATTGACCCTGCGGTTAAGGAAAATATGTTTCATGAAAAATGTAGATGATGCAGGCCTGACATTGGATGATCATAAAAGCTCCCAATAAGCACGCTGTGCAAGGTGCTAGTTAGGGCCTGATATGCTCTACTGGCTCTTTTCCTGTGTTTTCTTACAGAAACTCTTCATTATCAATACAATTCATCCTTGTGGAAAACATTCATTGTAGGTTTCACCAGAGTCAGAGGAAAACTTTCACGCTTATTAATGTAAACAAGAAAATTCTACTCAAAATGTCATAAGGCCGCTTTTCCTGAGTTTTCCAAAAGAATCCACTTCCTTTTGATCATATAAACACTTTGTTTCCATAGAATCTGATCATAATTTCTTCTAATTCATTACCTGAATACATGTTTGAAAATTCTGATCATAGCTTGATAAGACCCCTTTTCCTGTGTTTTCCAACGAAATATCTTTATTTTTGATATGGATCAACCATGTGGTCATTAAAAGAGCCTGTGGAAGTTTCAAAGAATCAGAATAAAATTAGAGATGCTATCGCGTTATCAGAATTTTCTCCTTTCCTGTGCTTTCTGGTAGAATGTTTATTTTCCACAACTACAAGGCTACGACTTTAACTTGACATTTTCTTCAAAAACAGATAAAGGAATCATTACATCCCTGCATACCTTTATAAAAACATTTGAGTTAAAAACATCGACAATAACAATGAAACTAAAAAAAGGCCCATGAGGTCCAGTATTGCTCTACTGGTAAATAAAGAAACAAGGTTAAGGTTTGTACCGTATTTTCCGGACAATAGGCCGCGGCCTATCTGTAAAAAAAAAAAAATGGAATTTTTTTAGGGTGCGGCCTATAAGACGAAGCGGCTTATATGTTAATCTTATTTTTCTAAATGACCTGTTAGTGCGGCCTGTAAAACTGAAAATGAAGGCAAAACCAGTTTTCAATTCCCCATGTTGGTGCCACTTTGGTTCACGCCCAGAAAGTATTTCTCGAACACTTATACCTTTGTTTTGTTGGTAGATAAATTAATCCGCTTGCAAACTTGTGAATGTGTTAAAATTCGTGACCAACCTAGATTTTCACACCTGTGTTTGAGCGGTTAATTGCGAATGTAATTAAAGGCGTTGTTTGGTGGTTACCGTCAATCGAAGCAACAGTTTGACAACTTCGAAATTCCCTAAATTATTCGACCATGGATGAACGAATGATAACGGTCTCTAGTGTTCTGAGTGATTTGATCTGCAGGTGATATCACTCCAATGGAATGAAAAAATGCAAAAAACAACGGATAAAATTGTTTCGTATTTTAAACATGTATAATACATATATCGGTTCAAATACATGTACATGTACATGTATCTAGAGAGGGTTGACATTATACAGAAACCAAGCGTATCGGCCGCGGCTTATGTGCCGGTGCGGCCTATACAACATTTTTTTTTTATTTCTAAAATGATTAAAATGGAATGGTGCGGCCTATACAGTGCAGCGGCCTATTGTCCAGAAAATACGGTACAAAATTTTAAATTGTTGAATCCCTGCTGGTGATACAAAAAATCAAAACAAAAAACAGGGGACGAGGACGTTTTCCATTGCACAATGTGTAAATGTCTTCAAGATATCAGTTTTTAAAATTTGTTCCGAAAGTTTACGGCCATGATGGCCCTGTATCTCCCCATGTCTAATAAATACAAACCAAACATACCAAGCATTACAATTCTAGGCCAAATGGTTTCAAACAAGAAGATTTTCAGTTTTCTCTATAAAAGCCAATGAGAGAATTGTGAGCCCAGAGTAAGGCAATATTCAACCACAGGACTGCTTGAACCCTGGTAGAGGTCTACAAGATTAACTCATAAAACACTTGAACCAACTTATGTTCTTTTTGCGGATAGTGTTGATTAAGATCAGACTGCACAATGTGTGCAGTCTGATCTTAGATCTACACTGTCCGTTATTTTGTTGAATATTGTGGCCAACACAACAGAAAAGAATTTCGTACGTTTCACCGCAATGAAATGGACCATTTCATTAATTCAGTGCTCCAAGGGTTAAGGGATGTACCAAGTACTACAGATCTAGGCAATATGGTTATAAACAAGTCCATGTATATTTGAGGGAAAATAAATTGTTTAAACTAAGACAACATGAGTTTTAACAAGAATCGAATTCTATCATTAAATTCTGAAGAGGACTATGGCAGGTTCATTTCTGTGAAGTTTGGTTAAAATTGGATTAGAAGTTTCAGAAAAGATGTTTAAAATTATTTGGTAGCTCAGACAGACCTGACAATGGACACAGGTCCATGACATAAGCATAGGGGTTTGAGGCTAGTGAGTAATGAATGAAAGCTCTAAACTCTTTACAAGGTCCAAAATGTGCTTTTTTGAAATTCAAAGGCAGATAACTCTAGACTCCATGATTCAATTTTGCATAATTTCAAAAGGAACCATACTCTCATGGATGTCTATAAACTGTGCAAGTTAAGTAAATATTGAATGCGAAATGAGGCCTCTAAGCTCTTACCAAGATAAAAAAGACAGCACGAGGTAGAGATATGGTTCTTTCGCACTGCACTCCGTATTATTGCAACAAACACAAATGCCAAGTTTCAAATCAATCGGACTGGAGATGACAAAGTTATGCTCCGGACAAGCAGAAAATGCTGTAAAAATGACGATCAAAGGGAAATAACTCAAAGACAGCACGAGGTAGAGTCATGGTTCTTTCGCACTGCACTCCGTATTATTGCAACAAATACAAATGCCAAGTTTCAGCTCAATCCGACTGGAGATGACGAAGTTATGCTCTGGACAAAGAACTGGACGCCGCCCGCACGCCTGGACGCCCGCCCGCCCGGACGCCGGTACGCCATGGGTAATCCCATAATACGTTCCGTCTTCGACGGGAGTATAAAAATACAACTCTTTGAAATTCAAGGACGCATAACTCCAGACTGTGATTTTCGCTAATTTTCAAAAGGAATCATACTGTAATGGATATCAATATAAACTGTGTAAGTAATGTAAAGATTGGATGAGAATACAGGGTTCTAAGCTCTTAAGATGAAACTTTTTCTAAATTCAAGGGCACATTACTCCAGACTCGGTAATACATTTCTGCTCATTTTCTAAAAGAAACAAGATCTCCTAAATATCAGACTAATGACTTTGTAAGTTTGGTAAAGATGGAATGAGAAATGAAGGCTCTTGACAAGACCAAATTAAACGATGGACAAACGACAGACAACTCAATATCCCATAATCTCTTCTTGCCAGTAGAGCGAAAAATGCAAATAAGGTCTTTGTAACCCTTCACAAAACAAGCAGAAGAAAAATCTATGAGAGAAATGGAAAAATTGCTTTTTCAGGTTGTGATATTTTTTGTTTGGGTGGTTTCTATTTACCAAATGTGTACAATTGCCATACGAAGTCTGTTTATCTGGGATTAAATGCACTTTTCAGGACCTCTGTTCATCTCACAGGGTCAGCCTATCTACCCAACATGCTTTCTTAGCTTTCTCACACCAGCCCTAGCAATACTGGTAGCAATGTGAGCTTGTAATTGTCCCATATTCAAATTTTGGCTCAGCGCACGTTTTTTCCATATATTGATCAAAGAAAAAACAATTTTTCGCATGAAAGACTGTTGTTACCAGGAACACATTGGTAAATGTACTGACTGCACTCTTTCACAGATAACAAAATAAAGATTTGTCCAGATTGAAAGCATTTGCATAGTACAAGTGTGGCCCAAACTATTGAATTTGTATAAGACATGATCACAAATTATTTTCTTTTACCTGATGTTTTCAAGAGCTTTCTTTCTCTAAATTGGAGGGGTCCTGTGTAATTCAGTGGTTAAGGTTTGGACGTGTAATCAAAGGGTCTTGGGTTCGGTCCTCACTCATGCCAATGGGTTTTTCATGGGAGTGTCCTTAGGCAAGGCACTACAGAGCCCCAGCTTTTTATTTGTGAAACCCAGGAAACATGAATAAGTGAGCCGACGTGATATAACTGAAGTAATGTTGAAAGCGGCATAAAACACCATTCAATCAGTCTCTAAACCGGAGATTGTTTCATGAAGGGGAAAAAATACTAAATTACTGGGAAAAAAAAACATTTAACAAAACTACCTAAACCAACAACCAGTGGTATAAACTAACTTACTGTAGACACCCTATTTACCAATACCAAAGACTAAAAGTGGCATGGCTGCCATAATTTGAACTAACTTAGTAGAGATATAGAGTTACATGGCGCTAGACCTTATAAAGGATCTGGACAATCGATTGATTGAACTGGAGTTTAACGCTGTTTTAACAGCTAAGGTAATATTATGGCAGTCAGTGCACCTACGCATGTGTTTCCTGGTTTTTCTCACACCAGTACCGACACAACATTCTTTTCAAGTCACTACTTTCTCACATGCATTGAGACTTGAGAGGCAAAAATCACCTGAAAGACAGTTTGCCTCAACTAGGTATTGAACTGCTACTTACATCATTTCAAAGCTTAAAGCCTTACAGTTTGGGTCAACAAGATCTTTGAAGTTTTAACTATTTAACTGTATGCAAACATATGACCACTTTTCTTGTACCATTTTGGATCCAAAAGTATTAATCAAACGATCTTTAAGTAGCAATAGCTGCCAAATGTAAACAACGATGGTGTTAAAATGCATTTAAAGATAGGGCACCCTAACGTGATTGGTGTAACATTACCTTTCATCGCCGAAAAAACGTACGGATTCCGCTAAGACTCAGGTAATCCGTAATCGATCGGCCGATGCACGCTGCTTCCCCGCATCGATTACGGATTACCAGAGTCTTAGCCGAATCTGTATGATTTTGCGATGAAAGACGCATTACATAAATCCCATTAAGGTGCCCTATCCTTAAATTTAAATGATTCCATTCAAAAGTATGGAAATTATTATGAAGATGCCAATCTGTTGTATGGTTGGTTCATGTGTTAGTCACTGGCTGAAAAATGAAATCTAGAACTAGGTTAAAACCTGCTAGGTTGCCTTTTCTTTTGTTTACTTTTTACCAGATATGACAATTTTCATGCCAGCTACTACCACTCGCAGCGACCGTACAATAACAGATTGGCATCTTCCTTATAATTTCAATACTTTTAAATGGTATAGTTTAAAATAGCATGCATTTTACCACCACATTGTTTTAGTTTTGGCAGCTATAAAGCCTTTAATAGAGGTTTATTCAAACTAAATAACAGTCCTTATCTTTATAGTTTGGTACAAGAACATTTTGAAAATTTCCTTGTATTTTTTTTATGTAAAACAAACAATCTGCAATATGGTGCCCTTTTAGGACCCACCCTCAAATACCAAATCTTGTTAAAGACCAGTAGGTGATGCTATATGCTAATTATCTACAATTTTGAAATCTGGATAATAATGTGAACAATTTTGTCAACATTTACCATAAAATAACTCACACAGAAACACTATTCAAAACTTAGGAACTTGAGTAACAGTATATTAGGGTTCCTTTTTTTTTTTGTTCAGTACAGGTTGCAGGTGTGTAAATGAGTTAACTATTTTTCGGCGTAGCTGTATGATCTCACTTTTGACCTACTTTAAGTACTAGGAGGAAATGAATTGTAACTCATTTTGTGATTGGCCAAATATATGTAAACTACGCAAAAAAATAAAGGTCACAGTAGAAATTTACCAACATTGGATAAAAGCGTTAATGACTAAAAAATCACGTAATTATCACATTTACCTATGTAAAGTTGTACTTTATGGCCATTCAGATTTTAAACTCTAGCAAAACATCCATAATCTAAATCAAATGGATAAACTAATAGCAATGAGTATTGGCGAGTTTTCTATTGTGTGCAGTGTAGAGATTTGGTACTCGTTTTTCCTCGCGTAAAACCGAATACAAAGTGCAACGGCAGGCTACCGCCCTATTGTCTTACACGAAAACGGGTTGTAAAACAACTTTTTTCGTTTCTTGTTACAATGAAAAAAGATGCTATATCTTGAATTTGGTGATTCAATTCGCAACGTGAATAACTATGCCTACCTAGGGGAACAATCTGTTTTATTGCGTTGTTAGCGAAGAAACTGGGTTCCTACTAAATTACTCCTAGTAAGAGTAGGAAGGTGTGGTCAAGCATTGAGAGGGGTGATAAAACCCCGCCTTCTGACAACGACAAATCGTCGATGTTTGAAAGGTGCTTCATTTTAGTACAAAAACATGCTTCCCCATTCTTAAATGTTATTGATAATTCCGCTTTCAACCATATGCAAAACAATTTAAAAGAGGCTACTTTCAGACCTGTTTTCATCATTTCTCTTCATATTATACTACAAACGAATTTAAATATTCATATCCAAGTGCCTCTTACGCCGTCTATCTTTTTTTTAAAGATATTTCTTGACTCATCTGAACTCTTTCTGCCCCTAATGTATAAACTCAACCTCTTAGGACAGTTGAAAGTACAATCCATGGAAATTCCGAAAGATCTTTATCCTACAAGCTTGACTATACAAGTGGATGTAATAGATCAAACTGTATGTTCTGTGATGTCTGTTCTTTATATATGCAGTCCTCAAAAGTCCCCTGTTTTGCCTATGGCACTGAAAAGGTTAATGACCTCTGTCTTCTTGTTTTTTACAGCAAATTTTACATTCCTCCAAGTAAATCCCCCAAGACATTTTTCCAGTCTTATTTCATTCAAGCACTCTAACTGTCCTGGAGTTTTTCCAGGGTTGATGGACTTTTTGATCTGTCTAGCCATTGCAGCCTTTTCTTCTTTGGTAAAAGTGTGTCGAACAGCAGGTACTAAAGTAAAAAAAAATGAAGTTACATAAAAATCTCATTTTTTCGGGTGTTTTATTTATATGATTCTGTCATAAGTGTCACTGTCTCGGTAGCATAGAGGTAAAATGTCCATCTCCGAAGCAGGAGGTAGTGGCTTCAAATCCCAGCTGAGTCATACCAAAGACCTTAAGAAAAGAAGTAATGGTTTCCTTCCATGGTTCTCAGGGTTGCAATGATAGCATTACAGTGTCAAGACTAAGAGGGCCATGATGGCTCTGTATCACTCCAGTGGCTAATAAGTACACACCAAACATTACAATTCAAGGCAAAATGGTTTCAAACAAAAAGACTTGATAGAGGTCCATTTGATGAAGTTTTCTCAAAATAAGCCCATGTGAAGGTTGTCCGGCCATTTTGACCACAGAGCTTCAATTACTTATAATTTGAAGAAACTTGATAGAGGTCTGTAAGATGAAGCTACATGTACATGCCTAATTTGGTATCCCTAGGCCTTATAGTCCCTGACAAAGATTTTCAAAGATTTTCACTACATAAGCCCATGTAAAACTTGTAACCCCCAGACGGGGGCCAATTTTTACCCCAGGGCTGTAATTGAAGAAATGTGACAGAGGTCCATTAGAGGAAGCACATGCCAAATTTGGTAGCTCTAGGCCTTATGATTTCGGACACTATATAAGCCCACGTAAAACTTGTGACCCACGGGCTGGACCAATTTTGACCTTAGGGCTATTTCATTAGATGTTTTTGAGATTTACATAAACGACTTCTAAAAGCGCTCTCGGTAATGAAACCTTTAAAAATTTGTCCTAGGTCATGAGTGTCACTAGAAATTATTTGCATTTCGTTGCAATACAGATTAAATCAACGAAACAAAGAGCCAGTACAACACTGTAGCTTTGCAACTATAAAATTCACAGTGGACGGTATGGTGCACAATAAATGTCCAAATATGAAAAGAGGCATCATTAATCGTTAACTAATTAATGATTTATATCATGGCGGCACAGACACAAAAATCGAACTTCTCAGTACAAATACATATCAACCATGCACTGGCAAAAGGAAGGTTAATGCATCTCTGTCATGTATTATACCAAGCATGCCTTCACATATTTATGGATCCATAATAGCCCCTTTTTCAATGACTTAATCATGAGGTAGACTGGTACTTGGACAAACAGAAAATGGACCAATGGCTAAAAGTTTTGGCCTAAGTCAGCCTGTGCAGACTAATCTGAGTTGATACTTTTCAAAGACACATTAAGCCCCTTTTGCCAGAGCCCAACTCATATACAAAACAGTGAGTTTGCATCACCTCTTGCCCATTTGTTTCTTATTTGATACATGCAACAAGTAAGCAAAACATAAAAGAAAACGTACCTTGCAATGTCTTTAAAGTCCTTGCTTTTTCACAATCAAATTGGTCACCAACACTTTCCAGTGTATCATCTGCAATACAATTGACTTTTCTTTAGTTTCAATAGCACACACTCAGCAATAGTTATTTTTTATGAAAAATAAACATACCGTGATGGAATCTGAACAAGAGCTGTCAGAAATGCTAAAATCCACATAGTAGTCAAGGAAGCCAAAATTCATAATAAAACTCACTTAGCTCAGTAAAAAGCTATGTGCCTTAGTTGTCTAATGCCCCTTAATACACCTATTAAAGGTCAAGTTAAAACCATTAAAGGTTACCCAAGATGTGACCACAATAGTATACTTCATCCAGAACTTCATTAGAAATTTTCTAGTATACAAAGGGCCTTAATTCTTAATACATGTAAATTCAATCAAGAGTTGACTACTTAGATTTTTTTCCTTGCAAAACTCTTTGGAATTTTCGAAGTTAAATTGGAATTAATTGAGTCATGAGTTGTCTGATGTCTTGAACACATTCATGAACTTCTAAGTCAATTCCACTGATAACATCTGCTGATAGTATGCATGCTGAACTACAACTAATTTTTTTTAAGTCAAGAAATTGGTATAATTTGAATCTAAATCTTTAGAGTTATTAAAGTTTCCATCAAATACCAGTTCCTGACATGGCAATTAACATGTGTTTATGTTGTAGGCCAGCTACTCACTACATGTGTATATTTTACAGACCAACTTCTCACTACCTTCACATGTGTGTATTTCTTGTTGACCAACAACTCGCTACATGTATGTATCTTGTAAACCAACTAATCACTACCCTCACACCTTTACATGTGTGTATCTTGCAGACCAACAACTCACTACATTCATGCAATATGTTGTAAGCCAAGCACTAGCTCAATATATTTAATTACAAAAGTATTCACTACATGTGCATATTCTGAAGACCAAATACATAATTGAGGTTTGTCGTTTGTTTAAAAGAACTTGAAGTATATCAAGCTAATCAGTGCAATTATGAATGTATTACAAGTAATTGTATTTCTTCATCTCCACTATATAGAATATTTTCTCAAAGAGACTAAGTCTATTTGAGGAAAAAAAATGAATCAGCTAATTTGACTTTCATCAAACGCCAACAACATGTTCCAAGCAATAATCCTTGGTAAAGCAAAAGCAAATCAAACATGAACAATATCTTATAATTCACAAAAGATCATGCATGAAAGATATTACTGCACATATTCATGCCAATCTTGACCACGCTATTAACCCTTTATCACACCCTAAAATATCAGACCTTAACAAGGTTAAAGTATAGGCCAGTGCTAAATCAAATGTGGCTAAAATTGTGGAACTTGTCTTTGGTAAGTTAAAAAAATATTGGGGGAAAAGGAAAATAAATGCTGGTCACTCGCATTTTCCCCTTTTCAAACAATGTTTTCAAGTCTTCTTTATCAAGGTCGCTAATGGTTTCCATTGTATAGTTAAAGGCTAATTATAAATTTTTTATCTGCAAACCATACAGATGAAAACCTCTTCATTTCTTACTTTTTTTCTGTTTTACCTCGAAGCTCTCCAAGAGCCTCACTCTAGACGCTTCTCAAGAAAACCCAACTAAGGAAGAGAGCAACTTTTATACATTAGCCCAGTATAGACACAAAAAATGAAATTCTTAGAACAAATACATGTCAGCCATGCTCTGGCAAAAGGAGGCTTAATGCATCTCTGTGATGTATATTACCAATCAAGCCATCACATATTTTTGGATCCATAACAGCCACTTTTTTATTGATTTAATCGTGAGGTAGACTGGACCTTGGACAAACAGAAAATTAACCAATGGGAAAAGTTTTGACCAAGGAAATGTTGCACAGACTTCACAGGCTGACCTGGGTAGATACTTGTAAAAGACGTATTAAGCCCCTTTTTGCCAGAGCCCAACTTATTCACAAAACAGTTAATTTGCATCACCTCTTGCCCATTTATTTCTTGTATGATACATGCAATAAGTGAGCAAAACATAAAAGAAAATGTACCTTGCGATGTCTTTAAATTCCTTGCTTTTTCACAATCAAATTGGTCACCAACACTTTCCAGTGTATCGTCTGCAATACAATTGACTTTTGTTTAGTTGATATCATAAAATACCCATGAAATATGTGTATATGAGGCAACGTAAGATGTTTTAGGTGCTACTTATTAAATGAAATAACAGTGTTGCAGACATTTGAAATATTGTGACACCAGAAGAGATTTCTTCTGATTGACAATTTCTTCTTTTGTCACCTTCTGAGTCTCTACCATGAATAATTTAAATGGCTGTTTGTCTCTTTTCTTGAATTTTTATTACCAGTGACTTCTATTTTCCCTTTTAAATAGGGACGAATAGAGATGGCCTGAGTGCTTGTCATAAATTTTGGCCCAGACCTTTAAGTATGATCTTGACCTTGGAGTTATTGCCCAACTTCACATGACACTGCCACTTATGGTGCTTTACCTTTCAGCAAAATCTTTTCAAAATACATCCATAAGTTAAAAAACTGGAGGGATGGACAGACTGAGGGACAAACAAAGCCCTGGCTATACACTCCACCTTAAGAAAGCATAAAAAGTCATGGACCAAACAAGAAACTATTGTCCGGTTCGTTTGGGCTCTGCTAAGAAGAGAATGCTACTCACAGAAGCGATTAGAATAGAAAGACAATCGAACGAATTTAGAATCATTCAACATGGCGACTTTTTGCAACAAACTGCTGTTGTTTGTAGAAGAATGGCTATTTGATGAGGATGACGCAAGCTTGTTCTGTCTAAACAGGCCTAGAACAATCCCCAAAGTAGCAGCTTTGTATTCATCAGTGTAAGTTCAATCAGTGATAAATATATATATACTTTTTATACAAATTCGAGAAGTATCAGAACGTTTCGCACCCAAGACATTTCGTCTCCAAAAATTCCACAACTTGTGACAAGACAATAAATTTATTTCCAAACTCTTTACACATTGAAATATACATTATTGTTCTAATTTGAAAATGTTTTCGGCCGTGTTAAAGTAATTAGGGGCTGCATAGGTTTGTAATAAATCATTAGTAAATAATTGTTTTGCTTTTTCTACCGCATCTCCAATTTTTATCGAAAGTGAGTAATACTAATTTTATTTGATGCCAATGTTCTTGCAACATGATGCATATTAAAACATTTTATATATAATTCAGAGTTGAAATGTTTTATTATTGCACAAGGAAGAAATAAGCAACCAACAATTACACCATATGAATTGTTATGAATATAATCGATCAAAGCCTAGGCAGACAAAATAGTATTTAACAACAAATAAAAGTTTGAATTTTTAAGACCAAGTGGATAACAGTGATAATCAGAGATATGGCTCGATACAATAAATTATTTTGTTTTGCATAATGTTTTCCTAACTAATTGTCTGTAGCAGATGTATTAACTTAAAATGAGTATTTATGAGATTCTAGTTAAGCAGGATTCATACTTAAATTTCAAGATATACTGATATCACGCCTTTGTTGTTTTCAGTTACAGAGAAGATGTACCTAAAGTAGAGAATTACATTGAAGTGACTGTTCCTCAGTATCTCCCAGATGATTTCAAAACCTTCTTTCGAATGACTCGAGGTACATGTGAAAAAATCCTTGAGCATGTTTCTGGAATAGAACAGCTGCGAAGACGTGTTGGTTCTGGTGGTCGTGAAGAAATTCCATTACAAAAGGATTTATTAATGACACTCTGGTTTCTAGGTAATTTGGAAACTGTACGATCTGTTGCAGATCGTTTTAATGTATCCAAGTCCACTTTCATAGATCACAAAAGAAGAATGTTATCTGCTATTTGTGGCAGCCTGCTAAAAAAAGTCATATTTTGGCCTACTAATGATGAAAAGCAGACTGTGATTGATGAATTTCAGGACAAAAAGGGTTTTCCTGGAGTTTTAGGTGCCATTGATTGCACGCATATCAGGATTTCCTGTCCAGTGACTAGACCTCAAGATTATTTCAACCGAAAAGGATACTACTCTGTAATCTTACAAGCTGTGTGTAGAGAGGACAGAAGATTCACAGATGTATATTGTGGATGGACTGGCAAGGTTCATGATGCGCGTGTTTTTAGGAATTCTGATTTGTTTGAAAGGCTGCCAGAGTTAACTGGTATGAACCATATTCTTGGAGACGGTGCCTACCCAGTGTCTAGACATCTCATGACTCCTTATCGTGACAATGGCCATCTGACAGTGGAGCAACAAAATTTCAACAGAACCCTATCAGGAACCCGCGTTGTAATTGAAAACAGCTTTGGCATGTTAAAGACCAGGTTTCATCGATTACAGAACATTCATATGACAGATATGAAATTTATTGTCAAGACGGTCATTTGTGCTTGCATATTGCACAACTTGTGTATATTAAATGAAGATGAAATAGATATACTTTTTGAAGATGATCAGCCTGATGACAGTGGTATTAATTATGGAGTGAACCCTTTTCCAAATAATGCTGAAGGTATTATGAAAAGAATGATGATAACCAGACAACTGGCGAGAAACTGAAATTATTCGACACTTATATTAATACCAGTGTTTTTACCTGTCTGCTATTAAGCCATTACCAAACGACAAAATTTTAGACTGGTTCAAATTGAAAGCATTTGCAGACGACAAAATAAAGGTGACTGAAAAATTGAAATTTGTTCTGGGAAGGGTAAAAATCACTGTGAGAAAGGGAGAAAATACTGGTAACCAGCATTTTCTTCTTTTCCTACAGTGTTTTCAAAAGGCTTCTTTCTCAGGGGCGTCAAAAGTAGGGATTGTGTGGTAATGGGTTAAAGTCAAATGAAAAACATTGCGGGGGTAAAATTACTTGTAATGAGCATTTTTTCCTTTTCCCACAATGTCTTTTATCCTATTTGTCCGGATTTAAAATTGTTGTCTGCATAATTTTTCAATTTTAGACATTCCAACTTTGTATGTTAATGGGTTTATTGAAATAAATAGGGAGACTGAGACCTTGCTTGTATTGAGCAACTTCTCCTATTTCACAATATTTTAAAAAAATTTCTACAGCAGACATGTAAAAACATAGGATGGTTTATGACAGGATATTTCATAAAACGTCAGAATTTGCTGATGTCCATGATAACCCGAACTGCTGGAATTAAAGGATTTAGCAGGTTTACATTGTAGACTTAGAACTATGATTTCTTATCAGGTGACGCATATCATTTGACAAGATACACAATTTCAACAAAATTTCTTCTTTTCAAACTTTAATCAACTGATAACAAAATGTATGTAACTGTAACAAAATACTGTAATTTAACAAGATTATGTACACATCCTGATACATTAACTTTTTACCCCTTTCCCAAACAAGCCCTGGTTTACATATGTCTGTTGTACAAGTCTTTTGAAAACACTGTTGGAAAGGGAGAAATTGCTCATAACGAGCAATTTGTCCTTTTCCCACAATGTTTTCTATCCATTTGTAGAACTCTCCATCATTTTCAACAAATTCAAAATTGTTGTCTGCAGACACTTTCAGTTTGGAGGATTCTAAAATTTGTCGTTTGGGAAAGGGTTAACAGAATAAAAACAAGAGGCATTGAGCCATTGACTGCCCAGTACAACACGGCATTTAGAACTTGAGGCTTCAGTGGTTTTCAATACCGTGAAATAATGTATGAAAGAAAACATTATGGGAGACAGAAAATGCTCGTCACAAGCAATTTTTTCTTTTCCCACAATGCTTACTACCATATAAAAATGCTATCTTTCCAATTTTAAGCAACTCTATAATCATTATGGTCTGCAACCTCTCATTTTAGACCAGTCCAAAATTTTGCAATCTGTAAAGTTAATGAAAATTTTAGAAGCCTTTTTCCTAACATTATAACAGGAGTCCTTTTCATTTACAATAGGATTATTCCTTGTGACAAGGCAAAAGAATAGGACGGATTTTGCACAATTGATCACATAAACAATAACCTGTAAATGGAAAGACATACAGAAACCATGCCATCCCTATAGCTATTCCGGTTTTCAGCCAGTGTAGCAAAAATGAAAAAAATGAATAAATACAATATGAACACATCCTGGTTCTTACACAATTATAAAGAAAAAAATCATTGGGTATTATTTATCATTTACCCAAAATAAGGGA
The DNA here is from genome assembly GCA_946811185.2 of Hippopus hippopus. Lineage (NCBI taxonomy): Eukaryota > Metazoa > Mollusca > Bivalvia > Cardiida > Cardiidae > Hippopus > Hippopus hippopus. The sequence goes on along the minus strand of OX328108.1, from coordinate 9,689,282 downwards.
TATCACTCAGAAGGGCGGATCCAGAATTTTTAGTTGCTTGAGCAACTACCTCTACAAAGTGACAACCTTCATTAACTCATTACCAAACAACAATATTTTAGGTTTCATCAGTTGTCCAAAATGAAAGCATTTGCAGACAACAAAATAAAAGTGATTGAAAATTTGAAATTTGTTTTGTGAAGGGTAAAAAAGCATTGTGGGAAAAGGAGAAAATGCTGGTAACCAGCATTTTCTCCTTTTCCCACAATGCTCTATAAATGCTTCTTTCTCAGTATTGTCAAAAGTTGGGTTTGTGTGGTAATGGGTTAAACCACACAATCCCTTATTTTGACGCCCCTGAAGAAAAAAAATAATAAGGAGAACATGGCAAGCAATTTCTCCTTTTTCAGAATGTTTTCTACACTGTATGGTACTTATTTTTCCATTTATATGCACTCCTAAATGCCTGCAATTTTTTTTTGTATTTGGATGGGTCTAAAATTTTGTTGTATGGTAATTGGTTAAGCGACTGATAATCAATGTCCCAGTTAAAGGGGCAGAAACAACATGGTATATCCTTTTTTTTAAATTTCAGTTCTATGTTGTTGGGTACTCATTAGAATCATCTCCATGAGACAATTCTAATGAGTACCAATAACATAGAGTTTGGCTGAAATGCTGTGTTGGTTCAAACTAAAAGTCTACATTCATAATGGGGGTGGGGGGTGTTGTTCCAAAGTCCCTAACTGATTGATTGATTGTATGGTTTTTAATGCTTTAACACTGTTTTCAACATTATTTCAGTTATATCACAGTGGCCAATGCACTTATCCATGCTTTCCTGAAGTTTCTGTTACCACAATATTCCGTACAATATTCTTTCCAAGCCACTGGCTGCTTTCCCACATTAATATATTGTCAAAACAACGATCAGCAGTGGGGGAGGCAAGAATCCTGTAGCAATGACTATCATCAATCCTCTGAAAGAAATTGGCCAAGCCGAGAATCAAACTCGCGACCCCATGTTTTCAAGTCCTGTATGCTACCGACTGAGCTCGAGGGCTCAGCCTGAACTCCCTGACACCCACACCACTGGATCCAACCACGACTCATTACAACATGTTAGATCACTCATTGACATTCCACTCTTGATATCTATCCGAATAATTGCCATCACACATCCATCTCAAACAATGTGATAACACATATTCTAACAAGGGATATATAATTCTTCAAGTATCTGTTACATATATGATAACAATAATTAAGTTTGTGATATCGCTTATCATTGTTAACTCTTCACCAAACGACAAAATTTTGAACTAGTCTGAATTGAAGCATTAGTAGACAACAAAATTAAAGTGACTCAAAATTGAATTTTTATTTTGGGACGGGTAGAAAACATTGTGTGAAAAGGAGAAAATGCTGGATACCAGCATTTTCTCCTTTTCCCACAATGTTTTCAAAAGCTTTCCTTCGCGGGGTCTTTAAAAGTTGGGATTGTGTGGTAAAGAGTTAAACAATAACATGCCACAAGACTAGAACTGAATCCTTTCAACACTAGATGCTCTTGAACTTGGTTTTGAAAATTTAAAGTGAAATAAATTTGAAAAACTGTAATTAAAATTTTAGGCCTTTTTTAAAATTACTTTTTCAGGACATCAAGAAAACTCTGGAAAAGAGACATTTTCTCATCATGCATCTTTTGAGCTTTCTCCATGCGTTCTTTTTCTCTTTTGTCTTCTTGCTCTCCGTAATCTTTTAAGAATTTTAGTACTTGGGAAGAAGCACTCTGGCTCTTTCTTTTTATTTTATGGAGACCTTTTTTTTCACTTGGCTCCCCGGATTCAGATGATTCTGCAACTTCACTACCACCAGAGGAACTACAGGTAGAAGATGAAATGGTGAAAGACGGTTTTGTGTCATGTCGCTCTGAGAAAATCTCATCAAGATGGCTTTCGTATTCAAAGTTTTTCCTGGCTTTGCCAGTAGATTTGTTGTTGTCTTTTACACGGCGGTAAGCTGCTGTTAGTGTCTTCCACCGCCCTTCAATTTGCTTGCTTGTGTAATTATAGGCCTGTAGGTTCATCTCTTTTGCTATTTCTTCCCATAATGTCTTTTTCTTTAGTAAAGGGTTCTGAAACTTTTCATTCCTTTCTTTATACAGTTCAATCAACAAGAGAGTCTGGGGTTTAGACCACAATTCAAGTAAACTTCCATTCTCTTCACTTTCTGTCTTTGATGATTGCTCTAAAATATGAAAAGCATTAATTTTAACCCTTTTCCTCATAATTATACTAGAAGCATTTGGATACCACATGAGGAAGAGGATTTTTATAATTGAATTCCAGCCTAGGTTTGGTCATGATTTCTAATCCCAGACAGCCTATAGCTTAAACTAAGACTAACATACATTGAGTGTCATCATCATTTGCCTATCACTGCTAATTCAAGTGGGAAGGTTATGCTAGCAGCTACTTGTGAAAATGAGCATAATAATACCATCCATTCCTCTATTAAAATGACGCCGGTAGAGGCTAGTAAGAAAGAGAATGAAACTATGGTTTGGAGAAACCTTTACCCTCATAGTGGTAAAGAAAAAGCACCTAAGTTTTCCGTGGGTGATAGGGTAAGGATAGCAAAAAAGAAAAGGACCTTTGAGAAGGGTTATACGACGAGATGGACGGAAGAGGTTTTTATAGTTTCCGAAGTAAAACATACATCGCCTATAACGTATAGTATTAAGGATCTTAATGGAGAAGAAATAGAAGGCGCATTTTATGAACCCGAACTTCAGAAAACTACCCAAGAGACGTTTAGGATAGAAAAGGTTATTAAAAAACAGAAAGATAAATCTCTCGTAAAGTGGAAAGGCTACTCCAACGAGTTTAATTCTTGGATCGATAATAAGAATATCGAGCAATTCTAAAAATGGCAAATATTTCGATCGAAAACGTAATTTTACCCAATAAACCGTTGAGCAATTTCGAATTGGAAGATGCGGCGAAAAGATTAAAGATTCCTTATTTTAGAGGAGTTTTTTTACTAGATACATTACCGAAAAAACCTAGTAAAAAAGAATGCGGTATAGTAAACTTCGATAAAAGCGGTGGACCCGGTACACATTGGGTCGCTTGGTATAAAAACGGTAAAACTAAAATTTATTTTGACAGTTACGGCGTACAACCCCCCATTGAAATTCGAGAGTATTTAAAAAGCCCGATACAGTACAATACCGATCAATTTCAAGGAGCGGGACAAGTATTTTGCGGTCATTTATGTTTATACATTCTAAAAGAGTTATCCCGGAGGAAGGCGTTTCAAAACGTTTTAAATAAACTTTTTTAGTATTAAAATGCCCGTTGACAAATTCGGAAGAATGAAAGATGATAGCGGCACAATCAGTGATGGTGTGTCACTCGCTTACCTGAACAATAACTTTTTACGCGTGGATGGAACGACTGTTGTTACTGGTTCTATAGACATGAATGGTAATACATTAACGAGGGTTAGTAACCCGGTAAATTCGCACGACGTGGCGACTAAGGATTACGTGGATGGAACTTCAAGTGGGGGGTGGATAAAAGAAAACGGGGGGTATCAGGCACTCGGATTTATAAATATGGGTTTCAACGAGATACGGAATGTTAAGGAACCGAAAGAACCTAATGAAGTTGCTACTAAGAAGTATGTTGACAATTACAATCGAGCCTTCGAACTTAGAGACGGAAGGTGGTATCAGGCAGTTGATGCAATCTCTATGGCAGGGCAAGTAATTAACAATATCGGAACCCCTACGAGACACGATCAGGCTGCTAGTAAGTTTTACGTAGATACCACCGTAGATAAGGCTAAAGGACCCTTCAAAAAAGTAGGAGATTTTTTCATAGCAGAAAGTGGCATTGATTTTAATCTTATACCGATAACAAGCAGTAGATATCCAAATGATTATAACGATTTAATAACCATGCTTTATTTGGATCATCGCTTAGAAGATTTAAAACAGCAAATCTTTTACAGAAAAAATATCATAACCGTGTGGGCAGAAGAAAACGGACCGATCGCAAACGGTAACTTCGAATTTTCCTTCGGTAATGGTAATTCTGGTAGAAAGCATGGTTTGGGAGGTTATTGTATGAGTGCGAAGGGAAGAATCTTAAGGGGAAGTTTAGCGGTCGTAAAGAACGATCGTAATGCACCAGAAGAAGAGGTTAAAATTAATATAACGGTAAACGGTACAGAGCAGCTTGATTACTCTATTATAAAAAGAGTGAACGAAAATTGTAGCTGTGAGGTTTTTCCGACGGCGTTAGAGGTAAATGAATGTGACATCATAAACTTTATCTCGAGGACAGACAGTCGTAATATAACACACTCTTATATATCTATCCTGATAGAATTAGATTTATAAAAAAATATAACTTCTTGTAAGTTATATTTTTACGCTGGGTGCTGACTGTCGAGTCTGGTCGTCAGCAGGGCACTTTATTCATCATCCTCTTCCTCGTCATCACTCGGATATAGACATTCATCTAAAATATTAGGAATTGCCTTTTTCTTCGGTATTTCTACATTCTTTTCTACTATTTTTACCGACATAACTCTAATCTGGATCCTTTCAACGTCTCTATTTTTAAATATTCCTTCTACTTTTAAAATACAAAACAACTTACAAGCAATTTCCTTATATGAAAGAGGGTCTTCTACCTCTTTGCCGTCTTTATCGTAAAAGAGGGTCCTAGATTCTCTGTTTTCGTAAAGTTTTGCGTATATCATAGCTGATCCATCATCAGTATATCTTAAAATATTAATTGCGCCTAAATTTTTAATCTTATATTCTTTTAGTTCTTCGTCCTTTCCATGCTCTCGGAAGAAACCCGTTAGTTTTTCCAGATCTTCTTTAAAAGCTCTTTCCTTTTTCATAGGTTTTTCACCGTTATAACATAGTAAAGATAACGAGAAATCTTTTAGATCTTTCGATTCATCATTAAACGAATTAAAACCGTATGAAAACAAAACGGGGGTACGCATAAACAACGGACCATTTCTATTATTAGGGTATCTGTACTTTACTGGAATCTTAACAAAATTATACTCCTTGCTTTTATATTTATTCGCGTAAATTATAGAAAGATTTTCTTTACAAAGTTCTCCACTTTTGATACAATTCATATCCTCCCACTTTTTATATAGGATTTCTTTACTTAAATTTAATTTTTATGCTTCGATCTCTTTAAAATAACTCGGAAGTATATATTTTTTTAGCGAGAAACTACTAGTTTCTTTCGCTTTTATATCCACACGTTTTACTAAATCTAATAACCATTCTATAACCAGAGTTTGATACTTCTCATGAACACCCGAACACAGGACTTTTCCCGTTGAAAATATAAATATGCTAATATATTTCTTAGCTTTATTAATTCCAAACTCGCTATAAGTTATATTTGATTATTCTATTAATCTCTCGTCTTCTATTCTAATTTTATAAACTGGCATATCATCTATCGAGTCTATAGTTACGCGATACTGCTTTTCATTAATGCGAGACAGCCCCTCGGGCGACGAAGCAGGGATCCCGCCGACTCCTCGCCGACGCTCGGAGGCGACACCCTCGTTCGAATTTTTAATCACGTATCGAAATAACTTTTCTCTATCAACCGAGAATCCCAAGTTAAAAATAACGTTTCTCATTGTCGAAACTATATGAGCTTCTAAATGATCAAACTTAGGACAACATTTAAGACTCCAAAATAAAAGTAAACCCGATTTACAATCATCTAAGTTTTTACTACCCGTAACTTGAATTACCCCGTTTCTAAAAAGTTTAAGGTTAACTTTCTTGGAAAAAGTAAATGATATACAGTTTAATAAATGTTTCGTTTTATTTTCCTTTCTTTTCTTAAAACCTTTTTCTCTCTCTTTATATAGCATATGGATGAGAGAAGAATTTATGTCAACTTCATCAAAGATTACACCTAAATCAAGGTCGTTTAAGTTTGTGTATACCATGAAAGTGTGAGTGGATACAAAAAAGTCAGACATTTATAAAATTTCTTTATTATTAATTTAATATCAATATTTTAGCATCCAACCTTTTTAGCTATTTTGTTCGTCATATTTAAAATTTTTAAAGCTTGTCCTCCTCGCACTTTTCTTTTACTCTTTATATAATTTGAAGTACCACCCACAACCACGCATAAAAAATTTACTACCGTTTCATACACTATTTCGTTTCTCGTTAGCCCTTTCTCTACTTTTTGCCCTAGAGTATTCTTAATCTTAAATATTAAATCTCTCTTTGAGAGGCTTTCACTCGCGTAAATGTGTCTCCAAAATGTCACCTTTAAGCCAAAATCTCGTCTAATTGCCAGATTGATAGAATCTAAAATAAAGTTCGTATACGTAACTAGAAGCGTTGCGAATCTTGCGGAAGCCTGTCTTCGTTGCTCATCCGGTTTAGAGTAAATTAACTTTTTAAATTTATCTTTAGCTATATCTATATTTAGCAAATTCTCTTTCATGCTATATATAGCATCCATTAAACCTCCGTCTTTGTCTAAGGTTAATTCTTTTAGAAACTCTTTTAGCGGTTCCATACGTTTTTACGTTTACTTAGATTTATTTTTTCAAAAATGAGAGATGCTGGCTGTCTCGCCTGGGGGCCGACCCCCTCAGATTAGGCACTCAGATTACCCTGCTGACCGCCTCGCTTCCTGAGCGTCAGCGAGGAAGAGGGATGCATCTTCAGGCACTCAGATTACCCTGCTGACCGCCTCGCTTCCTGAGCGTCAGCGAGGAAGAGGGAAGCATCTTCTGACACCGTTTGATCTTAATGCACTCAGATTACCCTGCTGACCGCCTCGCTTCCTGAGCGTCAGCGAGGAAGAGGGAAGCATCTTCAGGCACTCAGATTACCCTGCTGACCGCCTCGCTTCCTGAGCGTCAGCGAGGAAGAGGGAAGCATCTTCTGACACCGTTTGATCTTAATGCACTCAGATTACCTTCAGGCACTCAGATTATCTTCTGACACCGTTTGATCTTAATGCACTTTAACCTTTAGCCCATTTTACCTTTACCCTCTGATGACCTTAATGCACTTTGACCTTAATGCCTTTGACCTTTACCCCCATTTTACCTTTACCCTCTGATGACCTTAATGCATTTTGGCCTTAATGCAGCGGTTTTTCCTTAATGCAGAGTTACGTGGATGAATTGGGAGGGGGAAGGGGTTTGACCATGAGGTGGTGGCCCAGCTCTCTCACTTTATATCTACTGCCCTAATTTTGAATGAAATCAATCAAGAGTTGAATACTTAGATTTCTTCCTTGCAAAACTCTTATCATTGTTCCAAGTTAAATTGGAATTAATGAATCATCAGGACATCAGACAACTCATGACTCAATTAAATTGAGTCATGAGTTGTCTGATGTCCTGATGATTCAACCATACATATAGTGATCCACTATAGCCATCATACTATGCATGTGTATATTTTTCAGACCAACTACTCACTACCTTCACATGTGTGTATCTTGTTGACCAACAACTCACTACATGTATTTTGAACACCAACTACTCTCTTCGCTCACATGACTGTGTGTACATGTACTTTGTACACCAACTATTCACTAGATGTGTACTCATACATGTATGTTTATAGACCATAAACTCACTACCTTTACCTCTGTGTATCTTGCAGACAAACAACTCACTATTACAATCAAAATGCATCAAATAGATCAGAGTAGTATTTTTTACCCAATGTGACCCGTTTTCAATCTCATCTTATTGATCAACAAGAAAACCATTCTGGCTAATTTTCTTAAGTATTGGACAGAAAATGTTGGCTCTAGAGCGACACAACTATTTCAAAGATTTGACCTGGTGACCTAGTTTTTGACTGGATGTGACCCATTTTCAAACTCATTCCGGATATCATCAAGACAAACATTCTGACCAACTCTCATGAGTACGAGGGGTGATCATAAAGATCGTGGACTACCTCGTTATTTTGAAAACTACTTCACGTTGGATTACCAAAAATTGCACAGATCAGCATCAATATCTGGTATTCGACTTAAGCTCTCAAATGTCGTCTTATTCAAATAGGTAAAGTGTGGCGTCATTTTAATGATGTCATATACTGCATTAGTGGTCCAAAATGTTGGACGACGTTTTATTTGAGCCGAGAGTAATCGTAAAGTTTTACTTCAAACTCGGAAAGTATTTATCAGAAATCAAAGCCGATTTAGAAAAAGATTAAGAGCAATCTGCACTCAATGAATCTGATATTCGTAAATGGATCGGACCGGTTTAGACACGAGTGCGATACTGTTAAAGATGACCCTAAATCTAGCCGTCCATCAACATCAGTCATTGACAAAATCATCACAGATGTAGAGCAGTATGTAAAACAAGATCGCCGAGATACTGTCAGCAAAATAGCTGACACATTTAGCAATTCATATAAAAGTGTCAAGGTGATTTTGACTGTCAATATTGGAATGTCACGTGTTTGCAAAAGGTGGTTAACTCGACTATTGACGCCAATGGGGTATAGGGTCGAAATCTGTCAAGAAATTGAGAACGCATTAGGGTAGAGGGGTCAAACTTTAGCGATCGTATTGTAACACGCGATGAAACATAGGTACACTTCAACAAGACTGAAACTATACAACAAAGCCGTGAACAGAATCATTTTACATCACCTTCCGCCTTTAGAGCCAAAAACCAGGTCACCAGGTCAAATCTTTGAAATAGCCTTCCGCCTTTAGAGCCAAAATTTCTAAGTCACTCGGTAAAGTTATGTGCATCATATTTTTCTACACGCCTTTTTTCTTCTAAATCATGTTGTATCTATACATACAACAGTCAGTGCTGAGTCAAACCACACTTGTACAGTAAACTCTACAAAAACTAAACACAGAAACACTAGCCAACCCTCGCTGTAAGTCAGTCCTGACCCCCTGTGACCTTTTGATAGTTCATGTTTTGAAAGATTCTCTATGTGGCACGTACTACGAGAGCAGAGAGGAACTAACCCTAACTTTGACCGGGTCCTTGAGAGTAACGTCACATGACGAGCTCGTGCACGTGTTTTGCGCATGGAAGTCAAGAATAAATAAGCACATAGAATGCGATGGAGGTTATTTTCGAAAAATAGTAGACAATTCCAAGTTTTTTATAACAATATTCCAATACATGCACTGGTCCACGTTCTTTCTGATCACCCCTCGTATTGGACTAAAAAAATGGCCTCTAGAGCGTACACAAGGTTTTTCTAAGACTTGACCTAGTGACCTAGTTTTAAACTCGACATGACCTATTTTCAAACTTGTCTGGAATATCATCAAGACAAACATTCTGACCAATTTTCAAGTCAATTGAGCAAGAAATGCGGCCTCTAGAGTGCCCTAAAGGTATTTCTTTAATTTGACCTAGTGACCTAGATTATGACCCCAGGTAGCCCAGTTTTGAACTCATCCTAGATTTTATCAAGCCGAACATTTTTACCAATTTTCAAATCAATTGAACAATAAATGTGGCCTCTAGAGTGCCCAAAAGGTATTTCTTTAATTTGACCTAGTGACCTAATTTAAGACCCCACATGACCTAAATTCAGACTCATGTGAGATTTTATCAAGACAAACATTCTGACCAATTTTCAAGTCAATTTGAACAATAAATGTGGCCTCTAGAGTGCCCACAAGGTATTTCTTTAATTTGACCAAATGACCTATTTTTATGACCCCAGGTGACTCAATTTCAAACTCATCCGATATTTCATCAAGACAAACATTCTGACCAATTCTCACCAAATTTCAGGTCATTTGAGCAATAAGTGTGGCCTCTAGAGTGCCCACAAGGTATAACTTTAATTCGACCTAGTGGCCTAGTTTATGATCCCAGGTGACCCAAATCCAAACTCATCCGGTATTTCTTCAAGACAAACATTCTGACCAATTTTCAAGTCAATTGAGCAAAAAATGTGGCCTCTAGAGTGCCCTAAAGGTATTTCTTTAATTTGACCTTGTGACCTAGATTTTGATTTCAGTTGCACTAATTTTAAACTCATCCTAGATATCATAAAGACAAATATTTTAACCAATTTTCAGATCAATTGAACAATAAATGTGGCCTCTAGAGTGCCCACAAGGTATTTCTTTAATTTGAACTAATGACCTAGTTTAAGACCCCACATGACCCAAATTTAGACTTATGTGAGATTTTATCAAGGCAAACATTCTGACCAATTTTCAAGTTAATTGAGCAATAAATTTGGCCTCTAGAATGCCCACAAGGTATTACTTTAATTTGACCTAGTGACCTAGTTTATGACCCAGGTGACCCAAATCCAAACTCATTCGAGATTTTATCACGACAAACATTCTCACCAAATTTCAGGTCATTTGAGCAATAAGTGTGGCCTCTAGAGTGCCCACAAGGTATAACTTTAATTCGACCTAGTGGCCTAGTTTATGATCCCAGGTGACCCAAATCCAAACTCATCCAAACATTCTGACCAATTTTCAAGTCAATTGAGCAAGAAATGTACCCTTTGGATTGCCCTAAAGGTATTTCTTTAATTTGACCTGGTGACCTAGATTATGACCCCAGGTGACTCAATTTTGAACTCATCCGAGATTTTATCAAGACAAACATTCTCACCAAATTTCAGGTCATTTGAGCAATAAATGTGGCCTCTAGAGTGCCCACAAGGTATAACTTTAATTCGACCTAGTGACCTAGTTTATGACCCCAGGTGACCCAATTTCTAACTCACTGAACACGATGTGCTCAGGTGGGCTAACAAACTTAGAACAGGTTCACTACATACCAAATAACAAAGCTCTATGCCTTCCAGTTTTAGAAAAGAAGAATTTTAAAGTTTTCCTTCTTTGTTCCTATGTTCGAACTTGTGACCCCCGGGGCGGGGCCAGTTTTGACACCAGTGACATCATTTGAAGAAACTTGGTAGAGGTCCACTAAGAGATGCTACATACCAAATATCAAAGCTCTACACCTTCCAGTTTTAGAGAAGAAGAATTTTAAAGTTTTCCTTCTTTGTTCCTATGTTAGAAGTTGTGACCCAAAGGGCTGGGCTAGTTTTGACCCCAGGGGCATCATATGAACAAACTTGGTAGAGGTCCACTAGGAGATGCTACAGACCAAATATCAAAGCTCTACGCCTTCCAGTTTCAGAGAAGAAGAATTTTAAAGTTTTCCTTCTTTGTTCCCATGTTCAATCTTGTGACCCCCAGGGCGGGACCAATTTTGACCCCAGGGGCATCGTATGGACAAACTTGGTAGAGGTCCACTAAGAGATGCTACATACCAAATATCAAAGCTCTACACCTTCCAGTTTCAGAGAAGAAGAATTTTAAAGTTTTCCTTCTTTGTTCCTGTGTTCGAACTTGTGACCCCGGGGCGGGGCCAGTTTTGATACCAGTGACATCATTTGAAGAAACTTGGTAGAGGTCCACTAGGAGATGCTACGTACCAAATATCAAAGCTCTACACCTTCCAGTTTCAGAAAAGAAGAATTTTAAAGTTTTCCTTCTTTGTTCCTGCGTTCGAACTTGTGACCCCCGAGGCGGGACCAGTTTTGTTTCCAGGGGCATCATATGAACAAACTTGGTATAGGTCCATTAGGAGATACTACATACCAAATGTCAAAGCTCTACGCCTTCCAGTTTCAGAGAAGAAGAATTTTAAAGTTTTCCTTCTTTGTTCCAATGTTTGAACTTATGACCCCCAGGGCGGGGCTAGTTTTGACCCCAGGGGCATCATCTGAACAAACTTGGTAAAGGTCCATGAGGAGATACTACATACCAAATATCAAAGCTCTATACCTTCCAGTTTCAGAGAAGAATTTTAAAGTTTCCTTCTTTGCTCCTATGTTCGAACTTGTGATCCCCGGGGTGGGGCTAGGCTTGACCCCAGGGGCATCATATGAACAAACTTGGGAGAGGTCCATGTTGAGATACAACATACCAAATATCAAAGGTCTACGCCTTCCATTTTCAGGCAAGAAGAATTTTAAAGATTCCTTCTTTGCTCCTATGTTCGAACTTGTGACCCCCAGGGCGGAGCCAGTTTTGACCCCAGCGGGTTTATTTGAACAAACTTCGTAGAGGTCCACTAGGAGATGCTACAGACCAAATATCCAGTTTCAGAGAAGAAGAATTTTAAAGTTTTCCTTCTTTGTTTCTGTTTGAATTTAAGACCCCCAGGGCGGGCTAGTTTTGACCCCAGGGGCATCATATGAACAAACTTGGTAAAGGCCCATGAGGAGATACTACATACCAAATATCAAAGCTCTATACCTTCCAGTTTCAGAGAAGAATTTTAAAGTTTCCTTCTTTGCTCCTATGTTCGAACTTGTGATCCCCGGGGTGGGGCTAGGCTTGACCCCAGGAGCATCATATGAACAAACTTGGGAAAGGTCCATGTGGAGATACAACATACCAAATATCAAAGGTCTACGCCTTCCATTTTCAGGCAAGAAGAATTTTAAAGATTCCTTCTTTGCTCCTATGTTCGAACTTGTGACCCCCAGGGCGGAGCCAGTTTTGACCCCAGCGGGTTTATTTGAACAAACTTCGTAGAGGTCCACTAGGAGATGCTACAGACCAAATATCAAAGCCCTACGCCTTCCAGTTTCAGAGAAGAAGAATTTTAAAGTTTTCCTTCTTTGTTTCTGTTTGAATTTAAGACCCCCAGGGCGGGGCTAGTTTTGACCCCAGGGGCATCATATGAACAAACTTGGTAAAGGTCTATGAGGAGATACTACATACCAAATATCAGAGCTCTACGTCTTCCAGTTTCTGAGAAGAAGAATTTTAAAGTTTCCTTCTTTGCTCCTACATGTATGTTCGAACTTGTGACCCCCGGGGTGGGGCTAGGTTTGACCCCAGGGGCATCATATGAACAAACTTGGGAGAGGTCCATAAGGAGATACTACATACCAAATATCAAAGCTCTACGCCTTCCAGTTTCAGAGAAGGAGAATTTTAAAGTTTCCTTCTTTGCTCCTATGTTCGAACTTGTGACCCCCAGGGCGGAGCCAGTTTTGACCCCAGCGGGTTTATTTGAACAAACTTCGTAGAGGTCTATTAGGAGATGCTACATACCAAATATCAAAGCTCTATGCCTTCCAGTTTCAGAGAAGAAGAATTTTAAAGTTTTCCTTCTTTGTTCCTATGTTCGAACTTGTGACCCCCGGGGTGGGGCCAGTTTTGACCCTAGGGGAATCATATGAACAAACTTGATAAAGGTCCACTAGGAAATGCTACATACCAAATATCAAAGCTCTACGCCTTCTAGTTTCAGAGGAGAAGATTTTCGAAGATTTTGCATTTTTTCCCTTTTTGTTGCCATGGCAACCAGAGTTAAGGGTGGAATTCAATTCTTTGAACAACTTTGGTAGAGCTTTACTCAAGGAACATCCCTGCAAAGTTTCATCAAGATTGGCCCAGTGGTTTAGAAGAAGATGTTTAAAGAAATTGTTGACGGACGACGGACGACGGAAATAGGGCGATCACAATAGCTCACCTTGCGCACGTTGTGCTCAGTTGAGCTAAAAAGGGAGCACTAACTATTCCTAAACAAGACAAGGTTGAAGTCTTTTAGGAAACACAGTGGGAGAAGTAGAAAACGCTGGATGTTATACATGAGTTTTCTCACACTTTTCTGTTCTCACAGTGCAACCCATTCATTTTGGTCTAAATTGTCATCCACAGATCCTTTATAGATGGACACAAATCTTAAGACTTAAAGCGCCCCCAAGAAAAACAGAATTTTTCAGTCAAGAATAACACCCAGATATTTGCTCAATTTCATGGTTGCTTATGTGTGAACTGTTTCAGCAAGCAGACAGTGTAGATCAAAGATCAGACTGTACATTTTGTACAATCTGATCTCAATCTACACTGACTGCAAAGGCAACTACAGTCGTGACAGGGGCTTGAAGGGATAAAACCATGTTGTATGGTATGGTCAAAACATATTTTTAATTTTTTTTACACGTCTACAGTAGCCTGTGTTGTTATGGATAAAAGGCCTACAATAGTGTGCAGAGCCCCGGTGGCTCAGTCGATAGCGTGCAGGACTTGAGAACAAAGGGTCGTAGAATCGATCCCTGGCTCGGCCAATTTCTTTCCGAGGATTGATGATAGTCGTTGCGACAGGATTCATTCTTCTCCCACCGCCGACCATTGTCTTAACGATAGTTATGTGGGAAAGCAGCCAGTGGCTTGGAAAGAAAATTGTGCGGAGTACTGGTAAAAGTGACTCCAGGAAAGCATGGATAGGTGCACTGGCCACCGCGATATAACTGAAATAATGTTGAAAACGGCGTTAAACACCAAACAATCAACCTACAATAATGTTTATCCACTTTCAACAGCACTTTGACAGCTGATACAGAAAGCTCATTCATGTCTTTTCCTGGCTTTTATTAAAGCCTGGCCAGAGTCTTTCCCGAATTTCAATGTGCAAAAACTATGTAGTACTAGAACTTGTTTTTCTACAAAAAAAAACAGATGTCTCCCCCCTTTTTGGTGTCAGAAGGATTGATATGTCACCAAGGCAATTTCTAACTGAAATAATGGTCATTTTTCTCCAACGGATTTTGAGTCATGGTGCGGAAAATCAGTAAGGTAAATAATCAAAGGGAAATAACTCGAAAAATATATAAGCCAGAGTCATGGTTTTTGTGCATGAAACTTCGTATCATGGTGCTTTACAAATGTGTGAAGTTTTATCAAAATATCTTAAAAGGTTTTCGAGTTATAGAGCGGACACGATTTGTGAAGAAAAATAATCAAAGGGAAATAACTCGAAAAATATATAAGCCAGAGTTATGGTTCTTGTGCATGACACTTCGTTTCATGGTGCTATACAAATGGGTGAAGTTTTATCAAAATATCTTAAAAGGTTTTCGAGTTATAGAGCGGACACGATTTAAGAAGAAAATAATCAAAGGGAAATAACTCGAAAAATATACAAGCCAGAGTTATAGTTCTTGTGCATGACACTTTGTGTCATGGTGCTTTACAAATGTGTGAAGTTTTATCAAAATATCTTAAAAGGTTTTCGAGTTATACAGCGGACACGATTTGTGACAGACAGACAGACGGACGGGCAGACAGACGGACGCACGGGGAAAAACAATATGTCTCCTGACCTTGACGGGGGGAGACATAATGAAATGAAAGAAAGGATTGGAAACAACTGCTTAAAACCCTTTACCACACAATCTCAAGTTTTAACGACTATAAAGAAAAAGGCTTTTGAAAACATTGTGGAAAGAGAAGAAAATGCAAGTAACCACCATTTTTTTCCTTTTTCCCTTATTGTTTTCTACCCCTTTTAATGAAAACACTATAGTTTGACCAACATTCAATTTTTTGTCTAAATTAAAATTCTTTCCATTATTACAAGTCTAAGAATATTTTGAGTGGTAAAGCGTTAAAACTGGGCAATTTGGGGAATAGAAAATATTAGTAGGATAAATAACAAACACAAGATCAGTGATATATAATTTTCCTATCAACGTTTGAACAGAAATATCATCATAGAATGTAATAATAACAGAATTCATAAATAGGGTAATATCTGGAGAAAAATAAAATACATGTAATACATACAACTTGAACACTTGAGCATGAAAAAAGATTAAAAAAAAAAAATGCACATCTAAACCATCAGTGATGTGAACCCTTAAACTACTACATAACTAAAAAGAAGTCGACAGTAAAAACCTGAATGTTGCTATTTCAAAGTTATTTTTTGTGGAAAAATTCATTCTTATCGAATATGATAGATCCAAGATCAGATGGCAGGTTCTGGGCAGTCTGATCTTGATCTATACTGTCAGCAAAAGGTCAGTGCGTTGTGCAGCCTAAGGGTTAAATCTTTTTCACATGACAAAATTATAATCTTGTCCAAATTGAAAGGAATATATCTAGTAGACAACAACTTAAATTTTACTCAAATCATGAAATTTGTTTTTGAGTGTATTGAAAATATTGAGGGAAAAGGAGAATTGCTGGTTACCAGCATTTTCTCTTCTTTCCCAACATGTTTTCAAAAGCTATTCTCGTCAAGGTCGCTTTAACTTCGGGTTGTGTGATAAAAGGTTAATACAGACTTACTAGACAGGTATCTATCATGTAATATCACATTTACAATATTAAAGAGGCCAAGTTGAAAAAAAAATTATCCTAGAAATAAATGGTACAGTTTAGAAAAATTAGAACAATACAAAGATTACAAAGATTGCTACAAGTATAATATTCGACACATCTGGGCATAACCTCAAACATCAAAATTTATCACTGTGGTGAAAAATTGAACACTATCTCTTCAGTAATCAAGCAATTTCGTTGAAATGATATCCCCTGCCGAAAAAGACCTTTTTTGATACAAACATATTAGAGGTATTGTTTGTTGCATGAACATGTGGCCTTTTTGTTAATGGTCCATGATAAAATTACACATTAAGCCCCCTTTTTCCATGGCATTTCATTAAATGAAAAATATATAAGCGGTCCATGATGAGATTATACATTAAGTCCCCTTTGACCATAACATGGCATTTCATTAAATGAAAACAAATGATGAAAATATACATCAAGCCCCCTTTTTCCATGACATGTCATTATATATAAAAGAAAATTGTATCAACGGACTATCCTAAGGAAGACATGCATGAAGTTTCATAAATGTTCGTCAAGGACTTTAGAAGATATCTGTCCAGGCGGACGAATGGGCGAACTAACTGTTATTGGTCCATAATGAAATTATACATTTAGCCCCCTTTTTTCATGACATGGCATTTCATGAAATAAAATCAAATAACTATTGTCTGTGGCTTAATAAAGATGAAGAAGTTTAATTACATTTTGTCCTGTAGTGAAAGAGATATTGGACCATAATGAAATTATTTGTCAAGCCCCCTTTTTCCATGACATGACATTTAATGAAACAAGAGGGCCATGATGGCCCTGAAGTCGCTCACCTGAGCCTTTTGATCAAACATGACCCATTTCCAATCTCTTCAGAGATATTAAGACAAACACTCTGACAAACAGTCATTAGTATTGGGCTTACAAATATGGCCTCTAGAGTGCACACAAGCTTTTTCTAGAATTTGTCTCAGCGGCCTACTTGACATGTAGAAATTATCCAGACATACATTCCGAAAAACTTTCATGAGTATCTGAGAGAAAATGTGTCCTGTAGGGTGTATAAAAGGTTTTTCAAGGATTTGACCTAGTGACCTAGTCTTTTATCCAACATGACCCATATTCATACTAGTGTAAGATATTATCAAGACAAACATTCAAAGCAAATTTCAAGATTATTGGACTGAAAATGTGGCCTCTAGAGCGTACAAACGGTTTTTCAAGGATGAAACTTGGTGACCTAGTTTTTATTCAACGTGACCTATTTTCAAACTCATGCATGCAAGATATTATCAAGACGAACATTCTAACAAAAGTTTAAAGAATATTGAACTGTAATCATAGTACAAAAGGTTTTCCCGAGATTTGACCTTGTGACCTAGTTTGTTATCCAACATGACCGAATTTCATATTAGTCTAAGAAATTATCAAGACAAACATTCTGTCCGAATTTCAAGATTATTGGACTGAAAATGTGGCCTCTAGAGCTTACATAAGGTTTTTCTAAGGTTTGACCTAGTGACCTAGTTTTTGAACTGACATGACCCATTTTCAAACTCATCCAAACTAATATCATGACAAACATTCTGACCAACTTTAAAGAGCATTGGAATGAAAATGTAGCTTCTGGAGCGTACACAAGGTTTTTCTTAGATTTGACCTAGTGACCTAGTTTTTGACCCCACATGGCCCACTTTCGAACTAATCTGCGATATTATCAAGACAAACAATCTGACCACATTTCAAGAGTATTGGACAGAAAATGTGGCTTCCGGAGCATACACAAGGTTTTTTTCAGATTTGACCTAGTGACCTACTTTTTGACCCAACATGGCCCGTTTTGAAGTTTGTCAGAAATATCATCAAGACAAACATTCTGACCAACTTTCAAGAGTTTTGGACTGAAAATGTGGCCTCTAGAGTGTACACAAGGTTTTTCTAAGATTTGACCTGGTGACCTAGTTTTTGACCTGAAATGACCCATTTTCAGACTCGTCCAAGATATAATCAAGACAAACATTCTGACCAACTTTCAGGAGTATTGGACTGAAAATGTGGCCTCTAGAGCGTACACAAGGTTTTTCTAAGATTTGACCTAGTGACCTAGTTTTTCACCCGACATGGCCCATTTTTAAACTCGTGTGAGATATCAGCAAGACAAACATTCTGACAATTTTTCAGGATTATTGGACAGAACATGTGGCCTCTAGAGCGTACACAACGTTTTTCTAAGATTTGACCTAGTGACCTAGTTTTTGACCCGACATAACCCATTTTCGAACTCGTCTGAGATATTATCAAGGCAAACATTCTGACTAAGTTTCATGAGTATCGGACTGAAAATATGGCCTCTACAGCGTACACAAGGTTTTTCTAAGATTTGACCTAGTGACCTAGTTTTTGACCCGACATGACCAATTTTCGAACTTGTCCGAGATATCATCAAGACAAACATTCTGACCAGGTTTCATGAGTATCGGACTGAAAATGTGGCCTCTAGAGTGTACACAAGGTAAAAGTTGATGACGCACGACGGACAACGGACGACGCACGATGGACGACGGACACAGCATGATCACAATAGCTCACCATGAGCACTTTGTGCTCAGGTGAGCTAAAAAAGTCTGGAAAACTGTTTTTTCCTAGAAAATTTCTAAGTCCAAGGCCTGTACTTTCGGCAAAAATCAGTGGCCCAGAACGAAACTCGAACTTGATCTGTAACTCATGTTGGTTGACTTACACACCAAAAATCAGCTCAATATCTGCCAGCATTTAGAAAAAAAGTCCGGAGCCGGCGCTTTGACAGAAACAGGCAATTTAACAAAAAATTTTCTAAGTTCAAGGGGAGATTACTCTTGAATCATAGGGAGTAGATGATTGAAAACTGCGCCTTGCACAACTTCAGTGTACGATCAATGTATCAACAAACTTTCAATACAATAGCAGCAAAACTGTAGGAGTTCGCGACACAAAATTACTAGTATTTTGTACACAGACAGACACACGGACTGACAGGATGATTCCAGTATACCCCCGAAAACATTCGTTTTGTGGGGGTATAATAAATCTGTTAATGCAGCTTTTCAAAATGGCCTCTTTTCATTGTGCTGTACATGTAATAATTTGCTTTTCAGCTACTTGGCTTTTGACCAAAAAGTGCTGATGTGAAAGGTTCACTCTGCAAATGAAACATGGCTGCCTCTGAAAAGACCAACAAAGCTCCGTCAGTGGTGACTTTGTCAGCTCTCTATTTGCATATAAGAGTCTATTTGCATATAAGAGTGCATTTATAATGAACCTCCCATTAGTTCTGGAACAGTCTGTAGAAAAATCTTAAGTCTCTTGTTTGTTCCAATAACCTAACACACTCAGTGTTAGACTATGTTGAGTTTATTCTTTGAATCATGTTTCACAAAATTTTGTGTTCAGTCAGTAGCTATGCTTGCTTATGTAACCACTGTACACTCAAATATAGCAGACTTTGTGATGTGCATATCACTGGTTGTGGACTTAAGCCTTTTTGTGATAGGGAGATATGGCATTTCAGAACTTTAGGAGAACAAATTTTCTACAATTATCTGCCCCTGAATAGATTAACAACCTTTCTGGATTGCTTTAATCCGTCATTGGTGACAGTTTATCTGCAGTTTTGAGTCTGTTCATAATTTGAAAATCAAAACTTTGGTCAAAGACATCCATTGTTCCATTAAACCTACCCATTAGTCCAATCTGATGGTGAAAAAGGTTGATCAAGTTTTGTCTCACCTAGGTTTTTGCCAATGCATACCAATAATTTCACAAAAGTTATTTCAGCCATTTTAAGGATTTCCATCAACAGATTTAAGTTACCAATCAAACATCATCTAACTTGAGTGATTTTCTGAAATAAAAATAATGACAATTATATAAAATCTGCTTTACTTTACATTTCGATCTAAGTCTTCAGCTTTTGTACTGATATACCTGTGGATTTAAGATCCTTAACACCCAACACTGCATGAGACATTGATTCTTTTAAGAATACCCCCAACCCCGATCATAAATTGAGGGCATATTATTTTTATTCTACCAGTTTGTCAGTTCATTTGTAAGTCTTTTGGTCCATAGAACTTGGTTTTCATTACCTAATTCCAATTGTGTCAGATTTTATCAAAATGGAAAAGAGATCTTTATAAATGAGATGGCAGCTTGGTTTGATTACAGTCAAACTCCATTATTGTTTGGGAGAGTTATGATACTTAGATATGCTTAACACCAGAAAGTTCCTTGCTTCTGTCAAACAACTTCAATATTTATCAGTAGATTTACACAAAGTCTCCTTATGGCTTTATATCAATGTAATACTAGAGGATTTTGATACAAGTAAAAATATGACGACATAAAGTTCAATATGTTTTTAAGTTATGCTGTTTTCTTCACCAATGCAAGGGCAAGATTCTATCATGCTAAAGTTCATTTTACTTTTGCATTGCCATTATTCATAATTTAAACAAACACGATAGTAAACATTTTATTAATATTTTCCTCACTAGAAATTCTTTTATGCCACAAATACGCCTTACATTTACAAACTTTGTATATCTTTTTGCTACAGGTTAATCAGACTACACATGGCCTTGTAATACCTTAGACCAACAAAAATAGTACAGAAACTTGCAAGCAACTGCTGCAAGTACATGCATACACACTAAGATTTATATTGCATGTTTTTTTCATGTTTCCAGCAAACTAAAATGACATCATGATAGTCACGCCAAAATACAGAATCATAAAATAAATGGATTTTTTTTTACAGGTATGTGCATACATACTTTGTGCAAAGATGAAAAAATCTTAACACAGCAATGCAATTGAAATTTCTGAGATTGTAACACAGCAATGCAATTGAAATTTCTGAGATTGTATCAAAGAGTCATGCATAAAAAAATCTCATATTGGCTCTGTTGCTGCAAGCAAGCACATCATTTACATATTGGCCGTGTTTTTTACTTGTATCTTTGTTTTTGTAATATCACGATAAAATTTTGTCATCAGTTCCTAAATTTGGAGTAAAATGCCAAATAATTATGTATCAGCTTGTAACCTTTTACTACATAATCCTGGCTTTTAAAGAACTGGGGGAAAAAGGCTTATGAAATCATTACTGTAAAAAGAGGAAATGCTGTTGACCAGCATTTTTTGGTTTCCCATGTTTTCTTCCTGTTGAAAGACAAATAGCATTCTCGCTGCATTATATGCCGATAGTCTGACCAAGTCTAAGATTTCAGTGTGTGGTAAAATGTTAATGATGATTTGATTAAATCATCTCATTTGTTGCTGTAATTAAGAACTGTGCACCCTCAGTACAACTTCTTGCAAAAAAAGTTAAAAAGTGATAATATATCATTGTTTTTAAACACAGACACTTCTTGCTTTTTCTTTCCCAAACCCACTCTCTTTCCTATGCTGAATTATTATACACATGCAGCACACAGGGATTCTGTTTACAACATAAATGTATCGATATATGCATGGAAATCAAAATGAAAATATAAAACCTCAAATACCAAACTGCAACAAGTCTACATTCACAGCATTAGTATTGAAAACAATACATGAAGCTTTTAACTCTTACTAAAAAACAAGAGGGCCATATTGGCCCTGAAGTCGCTCACCTGAGCCTTTTGATCAAACATGACCCATTTCCAATCTCTTCAGAGATATTAAGACAAACACTCTGACAAACACTCATTAGTATTGGGCTTACAAATATGGCCTCTAGAGTGCACACAAGCTTTTTCTAGAATTTGTCTCAGCGGCCTACTTGACATGTAGAAATTATCCAGACATACATTCCGAAAAACTTTCATGAGTACAGTATTCGAGAGAAAATGTTGCCTGTAGGGTGTATAAAAGTTTTTTCCGAGATTTGACCTAGTGAGCTGGTTTTTTATCCAACTTGACGCATTTTCATACAAGTCTAAGAAATTATCAAGACAAACATTCAAAGAAATTTCAAGATTATTGGACTGAAAATGTGGCCTCTAGAGCGTACAAACGGTTTTTCAAGGATGAAACTTGGTGACCTAGTTTTTATTCCATGTGACCCATTTTCAAACTCATGCAAGATATCATCAAGACAAACATTCTAACAAAAGTTTAAAGAATATTGGACTGTAATTACAGTACAAAAGGTTTTTCCGAGATTTGACCTTGTGACCTAGTTTGTTATCCAACATGACCCATTTTCATACTAGTCTAAGAAATTATCAAGACAAACATTCTGTCCGAATTTCAAGATTATTGGACTGAAAATGTGGCCTCTAGAGCTTACATAAGGTTTTTCTAAGATTTGACCTGGTGATCTAGTTTTTGACCTGACATGAACCATTTTCAAACTCATCCAAGCTATCATCATGACAAACATTCTGACCAACTTTAAAGAACATTGGACTGAAAATGTAGCTTCTGGAGCGTACACAAGGTTTTTCAAAGATTTGACCTGGTGACCTAGTTTTTGACCCCACATGGCCCACTTTCGAACTCATCCACGATATTATCAAGACAAACATTCTGACCACATTTCAAGAGTATTGAACTGAAAATGTGGCTTCTGGAGCATACACAAGGTTTTTTTCAGATTTGACCTAGTGACCTACTTTTTGACCCAACATGGCCCGTTTTCAAATTCGTGAGATATATCATCAAGACAAACATTCTGACCAACTTTCAAGAGTTTTGGACTGAAAATGTGGCCTCTAGAGTGTACACAAGGTTTTTCTAAGATTTGACCTAGTGACCTAGTTTCTGACCCGACATAGCCCAATTTCAAACTTGTCCGAGATATCATCAAGACAAACATTCTGACTAACTTTCAGGATTATTGGACAGAAAATGTGGCCTCTAGAGCGTACACAAGGTTTTTCTAAGGTTTGACCAAGTGACCTAGTTTTTGACCCACATGACCCATTTTCGAACTCGTCTGAGATGTCATCAAGGCAAAGATTCTGACCAAGTTTCATGAGTATTAGACTGAAAATGTGGCCTCTAGAGCGTACACAAGGTTTTTCTTAGATTTGACCTAGTGACCTAATTTTTGACACGTCATGACCCATTTTCGAACTCGTCCGAGATATTATCAAGACAAACATTCTGACTAAGTTTCACAAGTATTGGACTGAAAATGTGGCTTCTAGAGTGTACATAAGGTAAACGTTGACGACGGACGACGCACGACGCACGACGGACGCCGGACACAGCACGATCACAATAGCTCACCATGAGCACTTTGTGCTCAGGTGAGTTAAAAGGGTAAAATAATGATGTTGGCAGACTAACATAAGGAACACACGTATGAAGTTTCATAAATTTTTGTCAAGGAGTTAAAGAGATATTGATCCATAATGGAAATCTACATGAAGCCCCCTTTTTCTGTGACACCATATTGAATATCAACAAAGCAAAGAAAAAATCAATATCGGAGGAGATCATAAGGAACACCTGCATGAATTTCTATTACTTTTTGTCTAGGATTTATAAGATTTCTGTCCAGAAAAACGGACAGAGATGGTCATTGGTCCATGATGAAATTATACATTTAGCCCCCTTTTTTCATGACGTGGCATTTCATGAAATAGAAACAAATATCTGTTGTCTGTGGCTTGTAATAAACAATCTTAAAGTGAGGTTTCGTAACATTTTATCCTGCAGTTAAAGAGATCCTGGTCCATGATGAAGATATACATCAAGCCCCCTTTTTCCATGACACGGCATTAAAAAAGCGTATATAACTGTGGTATTGCACCGTCAATCTGGGTGAAAGTTTTTGTCCAGCATTTGAAAATGGTGGTTGATAGATGTGACAAGTTCGATGTAAAAACTCTGTATAGTTTCAAGATAAGACTGAAAACAACAAAAATTCACTCAACCGCGTAACTAAAAATCGCTCCCAGTCGGCCATTTTGCATCGAATCAAAAAAACAAAAAAAGTGTCTCGGCAGAATGGGTTGTTGTACACACATACAAAATTTCACGAAATTCTGTCCAATGGTATTGGAGATATTCTCCCGGACGGACACACGGACGGACGGAAGGTCGGAAGAACGGACAACGCTAAAACTATATCCCTCCGCCTTCGGCGGGGGATAAAAAAAAAGAAAGTATACAGTACTAACAATGTTGCAGAAAATTACAAGTTATAAAATGTGTTCACTGTCTGCAAGGTGAACATTTGATCAGAGTTTTAGGCAAATCTTTCATAGGGTTTAAGAGAAATGGAACTTATATGCTAGCATTCAAAAATATTTCAAAAGCTGATTAGAAATTAGTTTCAAGGTGATATGAGATATTAGTAATGCACATAGACCATGTCAGTGAATCTTTTAAAGGCACAAAGTCCTAAATACCCTATCTGTTTGATATTGAATCATTATGTATACACCAGTGAAAACCTTGCCATAGGAAACATCTTTGAGAAGTTTGTAAACCAAAAGAAATTATTTACATTCAAATATTTGGGACAAAAAAAAAATCAAGCTGTCCCGTCTTGTAAAACACTATGATCAAAGCAGTCTGTCTCATCAAAAGGTTGGAGCAAAGCAGTCTGTCTCATCAAAAACCTGTGAACAAAGCAGTATGTCTTGTCAAAAACTGAATGAAGCAGTCTGTCTTGTCAAAAAACTGAACAAAGGGGTCTGTCGCATCAAAAAACTGTAAACAAAGCTGTCTGTCTTGTGAAAAACTGAGAACAAAGCAGTCTGTCTCATCAAAAAACTGTTAACAAAGCAGTCTATCTTGTCAAAAAACTGTGAACAAAGCTGTCTGTCTTGTTAAAATCTGTGTAATTGCTCCCGGTCTAGCTGCAGACAAATTCCATCTATGCCTGTCCCTAAAGTCTTACAGAACTACACTAACACCTTACACTACAAAGGTGTGTCAAAAACCTGCATGCAGCTTCCGGTCTGTCTGCTGTCAGTGTCCATCCTTACCTTTACCTTGCACCTTTTTGGTTCCTTATATACAGTAGTACTTCAAAAAGGATGCAAGAGTTATGTGAGACTCTTTCCCTTGCACCTTTTCGTTCCCTAGTATACACTAGTACTTCAAAATGGATGCAAGAGTTCTGCGAGACAAGAAAGTTTCCTTATTGGGAATAAACAACAGTTAATGAACCGATATGTTGCATTACCGTAATCAAAAATCCCTAACAGTCAAAAAAACTACCAGAGACATGAAAATACTTAAATGGAATAAAAGACAAACCTACCGTCATATGTGATCGGACTATAACAAATCCCTTTGATTTACAAAACCTCAAACATGTAACAGCACACAAGTGTGTAAAAAACACGTTTTGATACATCAATTTGTATCATACCAAGCAATTTTATATGATATGGTACACATCAAAAAGATTCAACTGACCAGTAATGGAATTTTTTACCATTCTCTTCCTCTCAGCTAATGAAGTATCTTTAACACTTACACATGTCAAACACCTAAAGCTTGAGAAAAAGCTTAAAAAACAGAAACTGTTTTTGACATAATTTTGTTCCATGAAATCTCTACCGTATGACAAATTCTAGACTTGTCAAACTTGAAAGTATTTTCATACGACAAATGTGGCATTTATCATGATTTTTCTTCCATGAAAGAGTGGAAAACAGTGGAAAAAGGAGAAAAATACTGGCTACCACCGTTTTCTCCTTTTACCACAATGTTTTCAAAAGTTTTTTTTTCTTGGGCTTGTTAAAACTCAGGATTGTGTGGGAAAGGAATAAATTTTAGACCTCCTCATAGAACAACCCAAGTTAACATACCAGGTATACATATTCACTTCAAATGTTAAAATATAGTACAGAGCACTAGAGAGAGCAAGCATATGTAACTGCAAATGCATTACACACATAACTAGCCTTGAACGCAATGTTGCAATCATCATCCATTCTTTAACTGGGACAAACTTGAAGAACTATTGTGAAAACCACTTTAACTTGTCACTACTTTGTGTCCATGACCTCGTTCAGTTTTCTGGTATATGCCTCCATCTAAACAGAGTTCAAATGTTGAAATGATCTTGTCACCATTTTCATGGTTAAGAGAGAGGTAAAATACCTGGACACATGATCCCGAAGTAAACATCTTATAAAATCATAAAGTTATCAGAGATCTATAAATAATTCACGGAAGAGGACGGAATATTCATTAAGTGACAAGTGAAAGGGGTTTCACTATCAATCTCTATATTTCATCTTAAACAACAACAACAACCTTTGCAAACAGAGATGCTAGTATAGGCTGTAAGAAATGACCTGGCAGGATGGAGCTATGTCACATCTCGCTGCATTTTGGATTGAGGTAAAATAGTTAATTCAGAAATCATTGTAAGTAGCCGTATTTCATAAAGCAAAGAATCAATAAAGTAGTCATGATGCATGTGTTTACATAGATTTACAACAAACTGGGTTGAGGCCACTAACATGAAAAACTGGTTGACTTAGTCAAAATATAGCTGCCAGGTCAATTCTTACAGCCTATATTTTCAGATACATTGGATATACAAATACATATGTCAAAGAATTTTGTTCAATATACAGCTCAATCCAGTGTGTACAATACATCACTGTATGTTGTAACACTGTATAAATGACTGTGTGGTGATTTCTGTCCCTTTCAACAATATTTTTGAAAACATGAGTAGTATCCATTTATTTCTTATTGAAATTAATATCATTTATTATCCTATGGCCGACTCACCCAGGAAAAACCAGAGATAATCAAAGCGTTGAGAACCCTGAAGTGGTATTTGTCAAGGAAGCCAATGTGTGGAATAAATAATTTGAAAAAAAAAAGAAAAATATTATTCAAATATTGGCTTGAAAGTCAACCTACTAAGCAAATTAATACCTTTTTTCGTTGAAGGGAGAGTACTCATGACAAAATTAGGATTTTTTGTGTATTGGTGATCTCCCTTTGATCATTAGGAGTCAAAAGTAACGTTTCTTGACAGTACGATGCATGATGGAGAGAGAGAGAAACCATGTGAATATATCGAATAAAATTAATTTTGTACCTGAAAACTATGATTTTTGAAATATCTTTGGCCGTTAATATTTAATTCCCAACATTACAATCAATTATTTCGATCTATAAATATTCATGCCCAATCAAATGGAGTAGCTCGCAATCATTGGATGAACAATGAATGAATGAATGTTGTTTTATGGCGCATCGACAACTTTGGTCATTTAGCGCGCATATCTGTGTTAAAAGATAGTAAAAGTGGAATTGTTTAAACCGAATAAAGTTTGAATACATTAATGATAATAAAAGAACTGAATTAAGAAGTATTATGTGTGATCTTCATATGCATAAAGGGCATTATTCAGTCACAGGGCAATCCCTATCTACTCAATAGTTTTAAATGATAAGAGTTAAGAATATGATAAAAAAGTATGAAGTAAATGCTGGATTGATAGTAAGAAGTCTTTAAATGAAGTAGAAATATGTTTCATTTATAATGTGCATAAAATATGATATTGAGTGGCTGGGCATTCCCTGCCTACTCAAGAGTTTTAAAAGGTAAAACTGACGATATTGTTTTTCCTTGGAAATGAGTGTTAAAACTGGTAAAGATTGGAGCCTCCAATGGGATCAGTATACTCCCATTAAAGAGGTCCGTCTCCAATGAGATAAGATGCCCCCAAGAGGGCTAATCCTCCCATTAAGGAGATGCAAACTGAATATTAAAGGAATAAAGAATGTTGTAAAAAGATGGGTAAGAAACGCAAGAGTAAATATCACAGTTTATTGTAAATGCCAATCTCCTTTATGAAAGCGATAATAGATTCAACGCTGACAGAATCAAAAAGATTTTTCAAACTATTGACGTTGAAATATTTTGAACGAACTGGCTGAAAGTCAATGCAATCTAGTAGGAGATGTCTTACAGAAAAGGATGCATTGCATGGAATACATTCTGGGGAATCATCTCTGGTCAAGAGCCAGGAATGTGTGATGCGTGAATGGCCAATTCGAAGTCGTGCAATTATCACTTCTTCTCGACGAACAGACCTGTAAACGGGGTACCATTCGCCAAGGGACGGTTTAACTGAATGCAGTTTATTGAAAACATCAGCATCCCACTGGGATTGCCAAGAAGATTGGATATGTGTTAAAACGGAGGATTTAAAATCAGTGTGTGGAACTTTAAAATCTGAAATGGGAAGGTTAAGTGCAGATTTAGCAGACCTATCGGCATTTTCATTGCCTTTGATGCCTACATGACTTGGAAGCCAGCAGAACACCAATCTATTCATAGAAGAAATTTGTGAGATCCTTTCGAGTAAATTACAGATTAAGGGATTCTAAAGGCGTTGATTTGAAAGGGCTTGTAATATTGACAAAGAG
Source organism: Hippopus hippopus (assembly GCA_946811185.2). NCBI lineage: Eukaryota > Metazoa > Mollusca > Bivalvia > Cardiida > Cardiidae > Hippopus > Hippopus hippopus. Next base: position 9,660,723 of record OX328108.1, on the reverse strand, counting down.
TCCGAGAAGATAATGAAACGGTTGGAATTAGAACGTTCAGCTAGATTAAGGGTAAGATCAATTGCTTTAATTTCAGCAGAGAAGATAGAGGAGTTGTTTGGAAGGCGACACTTTAAGCTCTTTTGTCCATAAACAGCGGCAGCTGCTACAGACTTTCCTTCTTTAGATCCATCTGTATAGATGGGTTTGAAGGAAAAATAATGCCCCTTTACCTCGTTGTATCTAGCATGAAACACAGTTCTATCCGTGACAGACTTTTTGTCAGATGCAAGGTCAAATCTGAATTCTGCACTGTTTAGTGTCCATGGAGGGATTTCAGAGATTTTATAGTCGGCAATAGACTCAGTGTCTATGCCAAGGTTATCTACAATGGGCTCCATGCGGATACCAAATGGAGGAATAACATTTAGTTTCCTTTCAAAAAGACGTTTATATTGAGGTTTAAAAACAATGTTATGAGTTGGATTAAAACGATTGGACTTCAGTTTTAAAAGATATTGAAGCGGGAGTTTTTCCCTCCTGTAAGAAAGAGAAGGTTCATTAGCCTCAACAAAGAGGCTATTGACGGGAGAAGTTCTGAAAGCTCCAAGTACAAGACGCAGACCTTCGTGGTGTATAGAATCGAGAATTTTCAGGTAAGATTTACCAGCAGATCCGTATACAATAGATCCATAGTCTAATTTGGAGCGAACTAAAGACCGATAAAGCCGCAAGAGGACTTTACGGTCTGCTCCCCATTCAGAATGGGCCACAACCTTAAGAAGATGAAGAGCCTTCTTGCACTTCTTTTTAAGTGCAGTGATGTGAGGAAGGAAGGAAAGCTTTCTGTCAAAGGTGACTCCAAGAAATTTAAACTCAGAAATGACTTCAATTTTAGTTTTGTCCAAATACAGTTCAGGGTCTGGATGAACACCTCGTAGATTACAAAGGTGCATGCACTTAGTTTTGGATTTTGAAAATTTGAAGCCATTTTCATCAGAACACGTTTGCAGTTTGTTGAGACACTGTTGAAGTTGTCTCTCAATAATATTCATATTTCGAGACCTGAAGCATATAACAAAGTCATCCACATAAAGGGAACAGTCTACACCAGGACAGATAGCTTTAACTATACTGTTTATTTTTACACTGAAAAGTGTAACAGAGAGAATACATCCTTGGGGTACACCCATCTCCTGTTCACGGGCTCCCGAGACAGTATTACCAACTCAGACGCGGAAAAGACGTTCATCCAAGAAGGCTGAGATAAAAAGAGGAAGACGGCCTCGAAGACCGAAGTCATGCAAGTCTTTAAGAATTCCGTATTTCCAAGTCGTATCGTAAGCGCTTTCAAGGTCGAAAAAGACAGATACTACATGCTGTCTATTAATAAAGGCTTCTCTGAAAAAGGTTTCAAAGCGGACAAGATGATCTATGGTGCCACGCTGGTGAATAAATCCACCCTGTACATCAACGACGAGGTTGTTTTTCTCTAAAAACCAGACAAGCCTGTCGTTGACCATACGTTCTAAGGTCTTGCACAGACAACTAGTAAGAGCTATTGGATGATAGTTAGCCGGGTCACTAGCATCCTTGCCAGGTTTTGGGATAGGAATGACTAGTGCCTCCCTCCAGGATGAAGGAAAATCACCTGACTGCCAGATATCATTAAAAATATCAAGTAAAACGGAGACAGAAGTAAAAGGTAAGTGTTTTAAAAACGATAATGAACTTTATCTGGGCCAGGAGAAGAATCGGGAGCTTTATTCAGAGCACATTTTAATTCTTTAAAGGTGAAGGGTTTATTATAGTGCTCTGAATTAGAAGAATTGAAATTAAGTTTTTGCTTTTCTTCTCGGGCTTTATTCCTCTGAAACTTTTCAGAATAGTTTGCAGAGGAAGACTTTTTGCAAAAGGTGTCGGCAAGAGCGTCAGCTATATCCTGGGTTGATTCTAACGAAGTATTGTTTACTTCAAGGTGACTAAGAGGGGGCTGGCCTTTGCCATTGATCTTTCTGATCATGTCCCAGGTTTTTTTAGCAGTAGTCCTACTGTTAAATTTAGTGACATATTGTCTCCAGGCCTTGCGCTTACTTTCTCTAATGGTACGACGGGCCTTTGTCCTGGAAATACGGAATAAGTTATGATTTTCTTTGGTAGGCCTGAGGTTAAACTTTCTAAGGGCTTGTTTTCTGTCTCTGACAGCCTGTTTACAATCATCATTGTACCAAGGTTTGGCAGGACGTTTTGGATTTGTCGAGGTCTGAGGGACGGACTGTTTAGCTGCATCAATTAAAAGGGAAGTAAAAAGTTTTGCGGGATCATCGCAGTCTCCAAATTTGTCATGTGTAATGGTCTGTTCACAGAGGGTTTCAAATCTGTTCCAATTGGCTTTGGAGAGCTTCCATTTCTGTGGTCTTACGCTGCTGGATGGTTGTGTAGATGAAAAGATAATGGGGAAGTGATCACTTCCATACAAATCCTCAGTCACTTTCCAAGTGAAATTGGGAAGTAAGACTAGGCTGCACAAGGTTAAATCAATAGAAGAGTAGGATCTACTTGCTGGATGCAAGTAGGTTTTGGACTTGTTATCATTCATGAAAGACAAAGAGTTGTTCGAAATGAAGCTCTCCAACTTTAAACCTCCCTTGTTAGTATCATCACAACCCCACATAACATTGTGACCATTAAAGTCCCCAGCAAGAATATAGGGGGATGCAATTGGGAAATGAGATCATTCAGATTGGTCTCATTGATAGGTGTGCTTGGGGGGGGGAGATATAAAGAACATATTGTAACAGCACTATGTAAAGATAACCTGGTGGCAACAGCTTGCAAGTTTGTGTTAAGCAAGATAACTTTATTAGGAATGTTGTTATTAACAATAATAGAAACACCACCTCTGGTTTTTTCGCCTTCGGTAAAGACTTTATTGTAAATGGAATGATATTTGATAGAGATATCACCCTCCTGTATAAGGAAGGTTTCTTGCAGACAAACAGCAACTGGTTTGTGATCATTGATTAAAAGGGAAAGTTCATCAAAGTTTGACCTCAGACCTCGACAATTCCACTGGATTATGGTATCCATAGTGAATGAGGAAAGTATAAAAGCTAAAGTAAAAAAAGAGGCCGTAAACCAATGCATTTTAACATAGATTGATTAAGACTTCATTACACTTGTCTCGGGTATGGACGAGTGCCAAGTGTCAGTGTCCTTGTTCCAAGGATCTTTAGAAACGGACCAGATAGAGGCTTCTGAATCTGAAGCCTCACCTTCCAGATTTTCAGTATCTGCATCCATGTCCTCTAGCTCCGAAAATCTGTTGGAGGTAGGGACAGGATCATTTACTCTGACTGTGATTTCACAAGATCCATGGGTATCTCTGGATTGTGGTTTAGATTTCGAAGAATACTTTTTAGGAGATCGGGGTGCATGATTAGATTTGTTATCTTTAGATGAAACGTTAGATTTAGTTGTAGACTGTGAAGATGGATGTTGGGGTTTCTTTGGAGGCTGTTGTGAAGGGGGAGATAGCTTTGAAGCATTTTTCGAAGAGATATTTTGCGAAGAGGTAGATAGCTTTGAAGTTTTTTGAGAAGAAATACTTTGAGAGTTTGTGGGTTTTGAGGGTGTAGAAGAGGTTTTGTTTGTTTTAGACGCAGATGGAGAGTCAGGAATTAGTTTGGACAAGGTGGATGGAGGGAGAAGTTCTTTCAACTCAGTAGCTACATCAGGAAATTTTTGAAGGAGGACTTTTGCAAGAACCTTACAAGTGCTGCAGTCGTCCTTTTCAGTTGATGAGCCAACAACACCTGCATAGCTAGGACCAGAAGAGGTTTTCTTGCGTTGTTCAAATATTTTCCTAGCTTCTGGAAAGCTAACATTATTGTTGTATTTAATGGACAGGATTTCTTTTTCTTCCCTCCATACAGGACACTCTCTTGAAAAAGTAGAGTGTGGAGACTTACAATTAATGCAAAGAAGAGGATTTGAACATGTAGTACTGTCATGGTCAGGTCCTTGATGAGCATATTTAGAGCATGTTTCTTGGTTTGGACATTTACTGATGTGATGGCCGTACCGCTGGCATTTAAAACATCGCAAGGGATTTGGCACATACACATCTACTTTAACAATTTGGAAGCCTATCTTGATAGATGTTGGAAGAACAGGTGAAGAAAATGTCAAAATGTATGTGTTTGTAAGTCTCTGTTCTCCATCTCTGCGTACAGAAATCCGTTGGACATCGGATACACCTTGTTGTTTAAGGTTGTCTTTAATTTCTTGCAAGGAGTTGCAGTAGCTAAGCTCTTTGCATCTAATTACTCCTTTACAAGAATTGAGAGAAGGATGTGGGAAAATCTTAACGTCAGTGTCAAAGAATTTTGTGTGCTTTAAAAGATTCAGTGCTTGTTGATTAGTGAGACATTCAACTAGAAGGGTCTGGTCTTTAAGCTTTTTGACAGATTTCGGAGTTCCAAGGATGCTAGATATTTGTTTTTCTATTATGAAAGGAGAGAGTTTTGTGACAGGTTTTAAAGGATCTTGAGACTGGATAAGAATAAAACGTGGAGAATGGAAGGAAGAAGTAGGAATTGTAGTTTCCGTTTCAGATTCACTATCTGAAAGAAGGCGCTTGCTTTCATTGAGCTTGGCTTTTTTTTGGGACGCCATGTTTGTGTGTAAGGTTTCACCACCGATGCTCCCCACCCACCACGGAGCCCAACAGGGGGACATGGTCTGGGGAAAACCCATTCGCAGACCATGACAGGGATACATCAGTGGTATACTCGGTATGAAAGGGCTAGACTGGACAGATGAATTCTTGCAGAAAATCCTACCAAGCTTAGACGATCATTGTGAGGTTACAAATGTCAGCCAAATACCAAAGAACTTTCATCCGATTGACCCATGAGCCACCGCCTTCTAGGGCAGAACACGAAATATAAAATCTGTAAAGAGTGTGGATTAGATATGGAGAAGACAGTAATTGTAATTGAGAGAAGGGTGCAAAAGAAAGAATATATTAGATGCCCTAGGGCAAGGCATGACCAGCCGATTGATCAGGACGGGCCTTCCTGACCTCTCGTTTAGTTCAGTTCAAGGCCAAAGCGTGTGTTGCGAAAACAGAGCTATCAAAGGGCCGAGCTCTGAATCCACTCAACCACCAGGATCCCGTCACCAAACGACACAAGTTGCAGCCCACGGCAAACGGGCAGGCACAGTGGGGGGGTCTTACCCCTTCTGTAGTGCGACAGCTGTGCTATTTCTACCCCTCCCCCCCGCCCAGCTGGGGGACTGGATGAACAAGCCATGGGACGAACTGGTTTTGGAACGAAAATGCCCAGGATCAAGTGAAAGGTAGACGAATTTTGTATCCTTGTGCCAATGGAAGGCTATGAGCGAGTGAAGTTATTTTCAATCAAAAATCAGTATTTCCACGATCGATGGCCTCACCTAGCGTATTTTAACATGCTATTTTCAATTACATATCTGAGTGCTACCGAAAAAGTCATTTGCCTGAGAAAAATTGAGTTTAATTGGGTTTATTTCCTTCGGCTTTGCACAAAATACGATACATGGTCTTCAAAATTCAATACTGAACTCATAGTGGTATTGTCTTCGACAAATACCACAAAAACTACAAGTAGAAAAAACTCTGGAAACCTGTGCCCATTTGTCAACGTCTAATGCCATGGAATGTTGGGCCTTATTCAATGAAATGCATTTGAAGCTTTCAAAACAAATTTCAAGAAATTGTATATTACACAAAAAGACACCCGTATAAATCAGGGGATAACTTTTGGAAACAGCATGCCTGTTTCAATAGGCATTTTTGCTAGGAAATAGCAGGGATCTTATATACAGGGATAGGAAACGCGGTATAAATTCCGGTTATTCACTGTCTTCTTTCGAATTGACCGCAAAGGAAAAAACGGCGGCCATCTTAAATTTCGGCATACGACGGTCACTGTTTTAATCAAAATTTTGCTTGGTTATCCCATACGTCCTTCTCAACAGGTAAGTTTCCGAATATTTACATGCTTAGAATATATGTAACATCAATTTTTTCGGAGATTTTGTTTTATATGCTTATTTTGGCGTTAAAAAAATCATGACCTAATCATATTTGCCCCGTAAGGGATGTTCGGCAGGAGGATTTAGTGACGTGCAAAAGTACTTTTTAAGTACATAAAGTAGCGTCCAAATAGCAACATGTTGGTAAAAATCACGAGATAGAGTACATCTCCTTGTATTAAAGCTAATTTTGTGCTGATTTTCGATTCCTAAGTTAGATAATTATGGGCTCAAAACTGGGCTATTTTCGGTATTTCATCACAAAATGGCGGACCAATGTGGTGAATTTGGCGGGACCCTAGTGATAGTTGTAGCATTCTCAATTTATTTTTAGAAATAAATTTGTTCAGATTTTGACATATTTATAAGCAGTAAGTATTTCTTTTTGTTTTTAAATCAAATCTAGTGATTTTCGATGCCAAGGTTGGATAACTGTTGGCTCAAAAACTTGGCTATTTTCGGTCTTAATTGCAAGATGGCAGCCTAAAAAGGGGTTATTTCAGTAAAGGTGGAAGCGCAGTACTGCACATTAGTCAAAAATGATTGGATCTCTGATAGTTGGCCATATCCTGAACAAATTCTATTATAGTCTAACCATGTGAAAATAAAACCATATTTTGCAACGTAACTGGAGAATTAAAATGTTACGTTTTGTAAAAAGGAGAAATTTGAAATTCAGTTGGTTCTATATTTTTTTTCCAGATATGTATTGTGAGAGCACAAACACTTCAAAACATGGTTTCAAGAGCTGTCAACATACTGTTGTGATGCATCCTGTGAACAGAAGAATGACATTGAAGATGGTTTAGTAATTCTGCATAAAGTGTGCTAGTATAAAACTGAAGCTGGGCTTGAAAACTTGGAATATTAAAGACCAAATCAGCTGTGAACTGTACAAACCTGCAAGAAAAATGCTAAAGTGAAATTAATGTATTTGAATATGAAAGCTGTGAGCTGCTTCTACCACCAAAGTATATTTAGTATGTATAGCTCAATAAGCCACTAGAAGTATGGAGTTATTTAATTATCTGTGACAAATGCTAGTATTCCTGAATCCTAAGTTTTCACTAACCTGGGGAATATCCATACTTCCGAAAACATTGTGAACAAAGAAGAAACTACCGGTAAGTACATGTCACATTTTCTCATTTCCCCAGGAAAAACCAGTCTCCTCATTTCAGTTGCATTTCATTTGTCGTCTGCAAATGCTTTCAAATTAGACATGTCCAAAATTTTGTAATCTGGCAAAAAGTTAAGGATGGAACCTTGCTCAATTTGCAATGTTTCACAACATTTTAGTTGTATCATAGCAGCCATTATACTTATCTATTTGTTTTTTGAATTTGCACAACTGTCTGCACAAGCTGCGTGTTGCTTTTCCTCATCAACATATTTTTTGAGGGAGAGAAGTATGTATCTGTGTTGTGCAAAATTCTCTGAGAATCATGATGTTGGTTTCCCACTACTCACACTATTGTCATAAAACACTAAAAGTACATGTATTAAATTTGACATACTTTTGGTTTCTTCAAACAACACAGTACATTCAGTATCTACAGTCTTTTAAGCCACTTGTGGTAAGGAGTTATCTAATAATCTGTGACAGATGCCAGTATTCCTGAATCCTAAGTTTTCACTACCATGGGAAATATTTACACATCTGAAAACATTGTGGGAAAAGAAGAAAATGTTGGCAAGCATGTTCTCATTTTCTCAGCAAAGACACAAGTGACACATTTCATTTCTTGTCTGCAAATAATTCCAAATCAGACAAGTCTCAAATTTTGTTGTCTGGCAAAGTGTTGCTGAACGTTGGTTGCTTTCAACATTTTGCAATTGTATCACAGCAAACAATGCAGCTATCCATATTCCATGTATTACTAGAGTTGGGAATGTTTCTACTTGAAGATCTCTGTTGAGGGAGAGAAGTATATTTTGGGCGTTTGTATGACATACACCAGGATTATAATGATAGTTTAATATACCAATAATATCTCATATACACAATACTTTTACCATCATCATTAACTGCAACTTGCCACAGTGAAAAAGTTTTAGGAGACAGAAGTCTACATTCAATGAAAAAAGCATTTGCAGAAGCAACCAACCATTTGCATGTTACATTTTATCGCAAAAAGATTGGTCCTTGTGTCATACTGTTTTCCAAAGATTTCTACAGTGGATTTATGTAAAATCAAATTTATTAGGCATCAAGTTAAAACTTGCTAAAGGAACACATTTTTCAGCACCATTTAATTTTGTAACACACATGTAGCTCAATATTCATGGCTGCCTTGATGTTTTTTAGTGAGAAATTTTAAAATATCAATTTCAACATAAACTTTCTGTGTACAGTGTGAATTTTTTTGAAAATTTAAAGAATGAAAAACATTTGAAGGATAGGCAAAATCATAATATTTTTAATAGCACAGAAATCATTTTGAAAAGAATTGATCACTGGCTGCAACTGGTCTTTTACAAATGTTTTCCAATACTGTCCACTGTATGAGGAGCGAAAAGTCAAATTTGTACAAAGTCCTACACAACTTATACTGTTTTCAAATTGGTCCAAAATCAAAGCTTTCAAATTTATTAGATAACCTTAAGTTCTCTGACACAGAATAAAAAACCATTATTAAAGAAGGAAAAATTGCTTGTCAAAAGTAACTTTTACTTTGCCACACTGTTAACTCTTTTTGAAACAACACAGAAGTAGACTTGTACGAAGTGAGAGCATTTACAGACAACAATTGAAATGCGACTCAAATTATGGAATTTGTCAATGATATAATTGAAAGCATTTGGGGAAAAGGAGAGAATGTTGGTAACCAGCATTTTCTCCTTTTCCCGCAATGTTTCCAAAAGGTTTCTTTCTCTTGGTCATCAGAACTCGGGGTTGTGTGGCAAAGGGATAATTGCAGATTTGTCTTTTTTTTTTCAAATAATTATGCTACTGACTATTTTTTACCAAAGAACAATTTTTTGGGGGCCTTTGGAATCCCCAATTGAAAGTATTAGCAAACGACAACTGAAAGTAGATTCAAACGATTGGATTTTTTTTGCATGGTATTGAACATTGCGGATAAAAATGCTGAAAACAGGTACATGTGCTAGGCTAGCATTTTGTTCTTTTCCCACAATATTTTCAAAAAGCTTTAAATATTCCGAAGTCATCAAACACACAAGGTTGTAAGGTACACAGGTTAATTCGAAATGATGCAATTGTGAAGGCCACTGGTGTATGTAATTGATTCCAATGTATAAAAGTAGGAACAGAGTTGCAGACAGGTCCTCACACTTCACCAGCCTACTTTTTCAGAAAGTTCACTAATTCTTTCCATTTTGCTGGAAATTCTCCTTTTTTTCTGTCAAAGACAGTGATTTAAGAGGAGCTGCAAGCTGAACTGAAAATGTACTGGAAGGTCCATTTAATGGGCAGTGAAGGCAATTTACTGGTTCTATATGCCCTTTGTGTAGCTTGCTGTTGAAAAATGGGTATATAACTATTAACAGATCTCTGTGTTTACCGGCCTAATACATAGTACTACATACAAGTGAAATGTTTGTCACTCCTGATAACATGAAAAGCTTTTGACCTGACCAAATTGAAACATTTGGAGAAGAAAATCAGAAAATAAATATTTAATTTCAATGATGCGTATTGTCTATAAACAGAAGAGGACACTACTGACAGTAGATGTGTCATGACAGATACACAACTTGATATATCCCACTTGTGATCATGTCAAATACAGGGAGTGGACAAAAGCAGCCCACTTCCGAAACGTTAGACGGACTTAATCCTTCAACAGGCGATGTGTGCTTTTCCCGAATTGTTTGCAATAGATATCCACTGCAGAAATATTAAAATATTTTAATTTACTACGAAAAAGAAGGTTGTTTTGGTAATGGGTCGTTTTGGCACCGGGCCGTTTTGATCTCCATTCACAATTTACACTTCCTGTGAAATCAAGACTGACAACATGACCTGTATATCTGAAACGCCCAATTAGTCGACACTTTAAATTTTCCAGATAAAAAAAAAATAACACTTTAACTGAAAAAAAACAATAATAGAAAAACATTGACATAAACATTGAAACGCATTTCATGCTAAACGCTATTTTGGCGGATATAAAAATTGTCGGAATCGGCAAGGAATTATATTATCTGAAAGGAAGATAATAACTCGCAAGGAACGACAACGGATTATTGGACGCCGTACAGGTAAGTCAGTGAAAAATCGATAATTGGTCTTAACTCCAGTTGCGTTGCCTATTCCTCTAAAATAATTTTGTTTATCTTTGAAAGGTTCAAAGACACTAGGAGAAGATGATGATTACCAGCATTTTCTCCTTTTCATAATATGGTTTCAAAAGCTTTCTTCTGCAGTGTCGTTAAAACTCGTGATTGTGTGGTAAAGGATTAATCAGTATGAAATAATTGTGTTTAACAGTCATGTGTATACAAAAACACTGTGGTAAAAGAAGAATTGGCTCCTCAATAGAAAGTTTTCCTTCCGCCATAGTGTTTTTTAAAAGTGGTTTACTAAATGACAAAATGTCGTCAACGGGCTATAATGCAGTATTAATTTAACTGAATAGTGCGAATCCTTTACCAGACAATCCAAAGTTTTAATGACCCTAAAGAAATAGCCTTTTTAAAACATTGTGGGAAAAGGAGCATTTTCTCCTTTCCCACAAGGTCTCCTACATTTTCAAAGATAATTCTGATCATCATTCGATTTGTGGTCTTCAAATGCTTTCAATTTGGACAAATTTATAATTTTATCACTTAATAAAGCGTTTATTCTTTATCAAACTACAAAAATATTGTACTCTACCAAATTGAGAGCATTTGCTACCAACAAAATAAGTGTGACTCTAAAATTGGAATTTGTCTTGAGAAGGGAAGAAAGCATTGTCGGAAAAGGACAAAATGCTAGTTGCCAGCATTTTCCCCTTTTTTCCCCTCAATATTTTAAAAAGCTTCTTCATTGGTGTTATCAAAAGTGAAGATTGTGTGGTAAATGGTCATTGCTGTTTTTGACAGTATTGCAGTTGTACAACAGCAAAAAATCATTTATGCCATTTCAGGGTCCCAAATTACTGTGATTGGCTCATTGTACCTTTTGATTTAATTATGTTTTACACCACTTTCAACATTATTTCAGTCATATCACAGGGACAGCACATATATTCATGTATGTCCTGGGTTTCATCAGCACTAAGATATGGCTCCAAACTGTCTTGCCAAAGGACAATCCCGCAAAACAATCAAGTGCTTCTAGTGAGGTTCAAACCTTTGGCTTCCACATTGCAAGTCCTAAACTTTGCCACTAAGCCATGCAGTACACCCCACTGTGATGGGATTCTGCAGTATCTTGCCCAAGGTCAGTCCTATGTGACCAGACCCACCATCAGGAACAGATCTCAGGATTTCATGATGGCAAACCTAACTCCTTAACCGTTTACCACTCTATCCCAACCATTAACAACCCTGAGGAAGAACACATTTTAAAAACACTGTAGGTATAACAAGCATTTAAATTTTTCTCCTTTTCCTACTATGTTGTCTGCCCTTTCAAAGCCAAATTCCATTATTTGAAGTAAACATCATGTGTTGTCTGTGACTTCTTTCAACTTGGACCAGTCTAATATTTTGTTGTCTGGTAAAGAGTTAATGACGTTCGCGACAGTTTCCATTTTCACGCTTCGTGTAACTATCACGCTCACCTTTTACTCAAAAAACGGTGAGCACCTAACACAACTGATCTTGCCATACCTGTCAATGTCTGCAGAATGGATAAACCAAGAACTAAAACGGGTCGTTTCATGTTAGCAAAATGAAGTAAAAAGTATTTGAATCAAGCCAAATAATCATATGCGAGGCAAGAATCCAAAATTACGCTTTCAAAAGATCGGACTGAAGGTCAAAGTGAATCACCTAACTACGTCACCTAACAACGGAAATATGGACACAGATGCTAAAACTAGTGCTCTATCTGGCAGATGTATTGTCAAGCTAAAACATATTTTCAAATGCAGACGCTTTCAGTTTGGTCTAGTCCAAAATTATGTCACTTGGTAAAGACTTGCAGAAAATGAGGGGCTGTACATAACTCTTTATCCCTTAGCTTGATGAGTCTGCAGCAGACAACATTGATGAAAACACTGATGTCAAAAGGAGAAATTTTCCCTAATGATTGACTTCTCCTTTTCCCACAATGATTTCTTACCCATCAAAGAACTGGGATACATGAATACCAGGTTTTGGTTTAATGTCTGCAAACACGTCAAAGTTAGAAGAGTCTAAAATTAGTCGTTTGGAAATGGGTTAAATGCTAACGTCAGTATTACATTCATATGCTATAAATTGGTTTATTATGACCAACAAATTTGATTCTTATAAATATTGTTGTATTATTGAAAAAATTGAGATAATTTACTTCATATAATGTCTTTGTCTTTGACATACATTACATTTACTCAATGGTTAGTACCCCACCCACAAATTTAAAATGTATTTTCTGAAAAAATAAAGTAGGTGACCTACTTGTTTTAAGCTTGATTCTTTTAGTTTAGTACCTGAATATTACTTAGAGAAAAAATAAGAAAAATCTGAATGTTAGAACATTTAAAAAAATAACTTTAAAAGATACTCTTTGGGTTTTTTTTGGTTTTTTTCCAAAATTAAGGTGTTTTAGCCATAAGTTAAGGGTTTTTTTTTTCAAAGACTGATACTCAGCATACTCTAAATTATATTTTTCATTAAATTTGATATTTCACCCATGCAATGACATAAAATTTGCTTATAATTGTTGTCATTTAAAAAAATATACATAGACTTAGCTTTCATAGATGAAATTTCATCCTGAACTGCCGCAATGCAGGGTGTACTAAAAGCAATATTCATAGAATTTTCCCAAAGCTGGTGACCCCTTCTTTTTATCTCCTATTTTTGTAGATCGGATAATAAACTATCACCAAACAAAGTTTCATGAAATTTTGAATGTTTTCAAAAAATGGTGAAACTGTAGTGATTGTCTTTTAGCAGATGACAAACACTTTAGACTTATCCAACTGAAAGCATTGATTTTGCAGAGGAAAAATTACCGGTAAATGTGAATGTCTTATGAAAAAATTGTTGGAAAAGGAGAATGCTAGTTACCAGCATTTTCTCTTATTTCCACAATGTTTACTATCCTATCAAAGACAGAATCATCAGATCAGCCGCATTTAATTTGTTGTCAGAAAATGCTTTCAATTTAACCTAGTCCAAAGTTTTGGCATTTGGTAAAGAGTTAAAAGGATAGATTGATTAATTCATTATATGGTATTCAACACTGTTTTCAACATTATTCCAATTATATTGCAGCGGCCAGTGCACCTATCCATGCATTCCTGGAATTTCTTTTCATCAGTACTCCACACAATATTCTTTCCAAGCCAGTGGCTACTTTCCCACAAAACCATTGTTGAGACAATGGTCAGCGGTGGGAGAGGAATGAATCTTGTTGCAATGACTATCATCAATCCTCCAAAAGAATTTGGCTGAGCCAGGGATCAAACCTACAACCCCATGTTCTCAAGTCCTGCATGCTATCGACTGAGCTACCAGGGCTCTGCTTAAAAGGATAGAAAACATTGTCTGAAAAAGAAAAAATGCTGGTTAATAGCACTTTCTCCCCTTCCCACAATGTTTTTAAAAGACTTCCTTCTGGTTGGGATTGGTTAACCCCTGAACCATGAACAAAAAACATTGAGACATAGTGACAACTTTTAACCTTTGGGCAATCTTCTGGTGGGGGGGGGGCAAAATCTTTGGCATGTGTCTGTCTTTGGAAGCTGCAGTGGGGGAGATCTGGAAAAAACAAAATATAATAAATAAACTGTGAGCCTCAGCTTTTAGCTTTGAATTTTGTTGGGTACTTTCATTTTTATATGTGAAACCTTTGACCAAGCAATCAATTGTTTAACTCTTTACAAGACAACAAAACTTTAGACTTGTCCAAATTGAAAATATTTGCAGACAATAAATGTGACTCAAAATGATAAAATGTCTTTGATAGGGTAGAAAACATTGTGGAAAGGAGAAAATGCTGGTTACCAGCATTTTCTTCTTTTCCTATAATGTTTTTCAAAGGTTTCTTTCTGAGGGTTGTTAAAACAAGGGATTGTGTGGTAAAGTGTTGAATAACTTGAGGAAGAAAGCTTTTAAACAGTGGGAAAAGGACGAAATTGGGAGAACCAGCATTTTATCCTATCCCAACATTGTTTTCTATCTCTGTAAGAACAAATCCTATAATGTGATCCACATATTTGTAGTCTACAAATACTTTCAATTTGGACTGGTCTAAAATTGTCTTCTTTGCTAAATAGATGATAGTCGTGGTGTCAGGATTCATTCTTCTTTCACTTTTGAACATTGCTTTGATAATATTTATGTGGAAAAGCAGCCAGTGGCTTTTGCAGAAAGTTTTGCAAAGTACATGCAAGAACAAGTCAAGGAAATCATGAACAGTTGCACTGGACCAAGCAAAATAAGTAGAATTATGTGTAACTATTCATCAATTCTCAAAAATTTGGTTGAACTAGGAATTGAGCCAGCGACCCCAGGCTTTCAAACCGTATAAAATACCCACATAGCTACCAGGTTAAGCTCTGTCTTGGCTAGTGGAAGAGGTTGCTTAATTATTAAGCAATTCCAATTTAAAGTTTTTCTGTATAAAAGTGAAAAAGATTGAGCCATGCTTCGTGAAAAGGGCACTTATGCATCTGCAAAAAGTATTAACCCCAGCCTGTGCAGGCTGACATGGGCCAAAACTTTTGCTATCTTTCATATTTTTTTATATTTCAAAGGACTATTCTATTTTATGATTCAGTTGGTGGTTAAACAAAATGGATTTTAGGGGTCCATAGTTGTACAATCACTTATTTAGTATCCTGTAACATGGAGATGCAGTTAACACCCTTTCCCCAGAGCATAGCTCATGTTTGTATCACATCATTAAAAAACTCAACAGGTGCAGGTTGCTTGGCACAATGAATCAAGGAGATGCATTGAACTTCATATTGCCAGCACAAATAAATATGGCAAGTTTTCAAGAGAAAAAAAAAAAAAGAAATTATCATCAGTAAAGAAACTGCTTACTTTACGGTGTCGTCTGGGTAATACGAAAACTCTGCCTTCACTTTGAATTCTTTGTGGGGGAGTCTGAAGTAAAGAATAAAACTGTAAACAAAAATGTTCTAAAAAAGACAGATCGCTTAATTGGTCCTGGAATCTGAAAATTTTACCATTTTTGTGTTTTCATGCATTACCGAATGACAACACTGGACTGGTAAAAAATTGAAAGCATTTCAAGACATCAAGTTATTGTTTGTCTGTTTGTATTGCAGTTGGACAGCGTTTTAACAGGTTGAAAACAAAGAAAATAAGGCTTAATTATTGGACTTGTGTCTGAAAGGTTAGAAAACGTTGCTGGAAAATGCTGGCTAGCAGCATTTTATGTTTTTCCTACACTGTTTTCAAAAGTCTTTTCTAAATTCACTGATTGTATGGTGTTCAACGCCGTTTTCAACATTATATCATGGCAGCCAGTTCACCTATCCATGCTTTCATGGAGTTTTTTTTTTTTACCAGTACTCCACACAATATTCTTTCCAAGCCACTGGCTGCTTTCCCTCAAAATCATGGTTGAAACAATGATCAGTATTGAGACAGGAATGAATCCTATTGCAATGACTTTCATCAATCCTCGAAGAGAAATTGGCCGAGCTGGGGATTAAACCAGCAACCTCCTGTTCTTGAGTCCTGTTTGTCACCAACTGCGCTACCAGGTCGTTAAAACTTGGGATTGTGTGGTATTAAGAAATCTAAGAATTGTGTGGTATTGGGTTCATATGGATAGAAATAATGAAAAATATTTTCGCAACCATTTCCCTCTTTTTCCTCATTGTTTTGTTTATTGTTGAAAATTGAACTTTTAAATTATGTACATGTAAATTATGATAAATGATATTTTTGAACCTTAGCTGTTAATCTACATTATTGTCAAAAAAGGAGCAGTTGCTGCTAAAAATTATGTAATGTGATAAATGAGTCCCCAAATAGGCCAGCAGGGGTCCACTGAATAAACATGTTCACATTCAAAAAAAACAATACATTTATTGCAATGGTGTTTTAAATGCATTTAAACATCAATCATACCATTTAAAAGTATGGAAAATATTGTGAAGATGCTAATCTGTTCTTGGTAGTTGGTCCAAGTGTAAGTCGCTGACAGAAAAATGAATTTTAAAAACAAGCAAAAAGTAAACAAAAGATTGAGTTACCTGGCAACTTTTAACCTATATTGTACTTTAGAAATTTAATTCTGTGCCAGCAACTGACACTTCGTCTGACTGTACAATAACAGACTGTCATCTTCACAATAATTTCCATATTATAAATTGATTTTTTACTTTTGGCAGTTATTGTTACTTAAACCAAGAGCAAAATACTATTCATTCATTCCGGTACAGCAATACCAAGAAGTAGGTCAGAAGCAAGAATAGACAGCTGAGCCAAAAACTATGTGATGTGGTTTTAGATACTGAAAGAAGCGATGGCTGGTAACCAGTGTGTTCTTGGGTTCAAACATTTTCTACCATTGCAAACACTAATACCATTGTTTAAGCCAGGTTAAACATTTTACTACACAATCCAGACTTTTAACAACCTTGTGAAAGAAAGCTTTTGAAAACATTGTGAAAACATTCATACAATGTTTTCTACCCTTCCCAAAACAAATTTCAAATTATTTGTCATCTGCAAATGCTTTCAATTTGGACTAGTCTTAAATTTTGTCTTGTTGTAAAGAGTTAATCTATCCTGGGACAATGCTTTCAGTTAGACAAGTCTAAAATTTAGATATCTGGTAAAGGGCAAAATGATACAAGTAACCTCTTACCAAACTATCTGGTATTTTTATGCCCTTCAAGAAAAAGACTTTTGAAATCATTGTGGGAAAAGGAGAAAATGCTGGTAACCAGTATTTTTTTCCATTTCCCACAATGATTTCTACCATTTCAAAGACAAATTCTGTCATTTGAGCCACATTTGAATTGTAGTCTGCTTATGCTCAAAAGACAGATGAGTCTAAAATTTTGAAAATTTGAGTGAAAACTCAACTCTCAAAGCACTGGAACATGCTTAACCTTTACCACACAATGCTAAGTTTTACCAACCCTGAAAAAAAAGGCCTTCTGAAAACATTGTGGGAAAAGGAGATCTTTTGAGCTACATTATATTTGACGCCTGCAAACACTAACAATTTGATGATGAATGATGAATAGCGTTTTAAGGCCTGTCGACAACTTAGGTCATATTGGGCACACTTACTTAGTAAACAATAATGCGAGGTGAAAATAACATACATGTGCAACAACATAAGACAAACATGATAAATGAGGAATGGACGAAACACAAAATGATGCCCCTTTTGTCGCCTTTTACGACATGCATGCTGTCACTTTTGTTCCGCCAGATGAAATGGCAGATGTGACGATCGCGGGACTGCAGTGGTTTATTCTTATACCCCCGATTAAACCACACGGGGTCCCACAGGCCAATTGATTCCCATTCCAAACCCTATTTACATCGAGAAAAAAATACAGGATTTGGAATAAGAACTACCCAGCCTGCTGCAATCCTACGAATTACGAGGAAAGCAGCCGTTTGTCTCTAATTTTAGTAGCCTTCTACGACATGCCATAGAGAAAGGCCGAGGTCCTATTCTATAAATTAAAAAAAAACCCGGGACCCCACTGGGAACTAACAATTTGGATAAGTGTAAAATATTGTTTTCTGGTAAATGATTAAGTTGTTTTTGTAAACACTGTAGATCAGAAGTAGAAGGCAAAAAATGCAGTCTGATCTTAGATCTACACTGTTCACTACTTGGCTATATATTCTGGTCAAAACATTAAAATAGCACTATTTAGGCTGTTTTTCCCTTCTTGAAAAAGTCTGTTTCATCAATGCAGCACTCCTACATTTAAACATTTACACATAATCCAAAGAAAAAAAATTCGATACCATTGTGGGATATGACTGATTAATTGAATAGTGTTAAATGCCACTTTCAATGTTATTTCAGTCATGACACGGTGACAGCTCTCATATTCATGTATGTCCTAGGTTTTACCAGTACTAGGCTAGGGCTCTGAAGTCTCTTGACCAAGGACACTCCCACAAAAAACCAAGTGCGTTAAGTAAGTCTTAAACCCGGGGCTTCCAGTTTACCATTGAGCCAAGCAAGACGAACCCCCAGTTGTGGGAAAAGAAGAAAATGCTAGTAACCAGTATTTTCTCCTTTTTGAACAAAGTTTTTTACCTTGTCTGGCTCATATCCTATCATTTGTGCTACATAAATTTTGTTGTCTGCAAATACTTTCAGTTTGGAACAGTCTAAAATTTTGTCATTTGGGAAAGGCTTAACCCTTTACCACACAATCCCTAGGTTTAACAACCCTGAGAAACAATGCTTTTGCTATTGGTCAATTTTCTGCATATCAAAGGACCAGTGTATCTCATGATTCAAGCAGTTGTTATACATAATGAATTTTATGGATCTATAATTATGTGATGACTTGCTCGGTATCAGGCATTACACAATCGCATTAAAACCCCTTTTGCCAGAGCATGGTTCAATTGTCTTTATAAAATGATTAGTTCCAACAACATAGGCTATAGTGCAAATATACATATTTTTGACAGATACCACCAAATTTGTTGATCTCTTTTAAAATGGTTTCAATGCACTTCCTTGGATTAACATAGATCAAGATAAGACTGCACAGAATGTCCAGTCTGATCTTGGATATCCAATGTCCGATACAGAGAGATATTTCATGTTTCTTAGCTAATTACTAGTAATGCCTAAAAATAGTAAGTATGATAATGGATTCTCACCTGTGATATTTCCAAGGTATATAATGATTGCTTCCCACTGAACAACAACAGTATAACACGCTGAACCATTCCACCAAATTGACCATGCTGAAACGCAATCTTAGGCAACCAAGCAAATGATCACCTTCATTATGCATTTATGTTCATGAATTTTTATAACTTTTCTGTGTCTGCTCCATGTTCTTAATATGTAAATGCTCATATACACACTCACAGAAGTATGTAATATTAGTCAATAGAAAAAGTAGTACTGGTAACTAGTTCAATCCATTGTTCAATCAAGCATTGTGAGCAAAATAGTTTTACCGAGCTGCCAGTTGAATGAACAATTCTTGATTCAATACATGGCCTGGTTATATCAACCCATGTCTGAGAGACTGGAAAAGGCTTTCAATTTGACTATGGCTTTGAGTGTGTGTGTGTTACAAATCATGGGCAAAAGTAAATAATCATATACCTATAGGCCCCTTAGTACTGGCAAAGTAAAAATGTCATATCTAGCAATATTTTTGTGGAGCTGCAATTAAATGACTGTGGCTCAATAATGGCCTGGACATACCAAGACCTGGGAGACTGTACAAAATACCTTCAACTATGGCTTTGTGTGTGTATGTGGTTACAAAACAGCATAAATGTATACACCTATAGGCCCCCAAGTACTGGCAAAGTGACATTAATCATTACTAGAAATATCTTTGCAGAGGTGCAATTTAATGACAGAATGGTTCAACCCATGGCCTGGTCATACCAATAACTGGGAGACTGTGGAGAAGGTTTTCAACTTTGACATTGTAGTTTATTGTGCATGTGTGAATGACAGTTACAAACAGTCTTAAGTACTGGTAAATCTTTCATCTTTGCATTAAATTAAGGGACTGACTTCCAGAAATTTTAGGCTTTTCCTGTCATCATATAATTCTATTAACTGAATATGAAGTTCTTAATTTCTATCTCATATTTTGTTATACTTTGACTTTAGTTTCTGTAGATGCATGCTATTTTAAGATTTTAGAAGCAGAGTAGTATGTTACCTTTACTGTAGACAGGTATCTATTCATCAATTCTGCAAGACAGACAAAAATTACCAGAGCAAACTACCGTAATAATGACTGAAATTGAGGCAAAGAGTGATGTCATCAGCAATTCATAACTCAGTAAGCTTATTTCTAATCGTAGCAGTAGATTCCATATATTAATCTGTAATCCAAAGAGGTCCTAAAATAGTTTATTTTGGCATTTGTGAAATGTCCTTACTCTTACAGGTTCTCTATGGAAAAAAAAAATGTCCACACTGTGGATTTAATTTCATATATCCAAAATCCAAATGATCAAAAATGTACTTTTCAAATGGAATCTACTGTTCTCTTAATCCTAGCACCTTAAACCCAGTCTTTCATTAACCAAATAACTTTAACAGGATGGCAACAAATAATGACAAAAAGGGGGATGTACTAACACACAGTTATCGGACAAAAGTCTCTGACACTACAGTTTTCAACTCCCTTCACCTTCAAAATTGCAAACATAAAAGAAAATAGCTTATGGCTATAGCAAACTTGTACTCTGTTTGGCGCTTTCATGGACTGTCTTTAGCTTGTTAAACAAAGGTTTAAATGAAACTATTCACAAGCTGAATGGTCTATCACAAAGCACAAAGGTGATAGCTCCTAATATCAGCCAAATATGACATTAAAGTCCCACTGGTATAACTGCTGATCAAAGTAATTGAAACTCGCCAAAATGTGTCAGAGACATTATTCATTTTTAAACCTACACAATAGGCACCCAACTGTGACGAAGTATGGATCAGATTGCTCTGTTCCATCTCATTAAATTATGTATCTAATTTTCTCATACTTGCAAGATTGTTGTTGCCATCCATACAATTACTAAAAACCTTAACCCTTTACCAGACAACAAAGTTTCAGACATAACAAATTTGAAAGAATTTGCAGATGACAAACTGAAGGTGACCCAAATGACAAAGTTTGTTAGGATAGAAATCACTGTGGGAAAAGGAAAAAAATGCTGCATACCAGCATTTTCTCCTTTTTCCAGTGTTTCTAGAAGCTTTCTTAGTCAGATTTGTTAAAAGTAAGTATAATGTGGTAAAGAGTAAAAAAAGACAGCCATGTTCTTAACTCTAAATTATAACTTATCCTATTCTAAGTGATAGTAAGCAATGACTCCCTCAATCTCTCTCCTCAGTAAGCTAGCATGTTTATATGTATAACCAGTACTCATATCTGTATATCTACTAAAAGTCCTCCTCCTCCTCTTCCTCCTCCCCTTCCTTCTTATTCCTTCCTCCTCATTCCCCTCCTCCTCCTTCCTCTCTTCCAATTCCTCTTCCTTATTCTCCTCTTTTGCTGACCACCATCGCCATCTCCTCTCCTGACCACTGCTGTCTTCCGCCCTTCTGACCATCATCTCTACCTCCTCTTCATCTTCACTTTCTGTACTGGTTGCTGTTGCAGCCAGCTCCACTGACCACTGTCTCTACCTCTTATACACCTTAACACCTATCTCCACATCCTCTTCATCTTCACTTTCTCATTAAATTATGTATCTAATTTTCTCATACTTGAAAGGTTCTTGTTGCCATCCATACAATTACTAAAAACCTTAACCCTTTACCAGACAACAAAATTTCGGACAGCTCCAAACTGAAAGAATTTCCAGATGACAAACTGAAAGTGGCCCAAATGACAAGGTTTGTTAGGACAGAAATCATTATGGGAAAAGGAGAAAATACTGGATACCAGAATTTTCTCCGTTTTCCACAGTGTTTCTAGAAGCTTTCTTAGTCAGATTTGTTAAAAGTCAGCATTATGTGGTAAAGAGTAAAAAAAAGACAGCCATGCTCTTAACTCTAAATTATAGCTTATCCTATTCTAAGTAACAGTAAGCAATGACTCCCTCAATCTCTCTCCTAAGTACGCTAGCATGTTTATATGTATAACCAGTACTCATATCTGTATATCTACAAGAAGTCCTCCACCTCCTCTTCCTCCTCCCCTTCCTTCTTATTCCTTCCTCCTCCTCCTCCTCATTTCCGTCTTCCTTTTCCTCCTCCTCATTCTCCTCTTTTGCTGATCACCATCTCTATCTCCTCTCTGGACCACTGCTGTACTGGTTGCTGTTGCAGCCGGTTCCACTGACCACTGTCTCCTCCTCTACATTTCGGAGTCACTATCTCCATCCACTCGCTATATTTTGGAGTCACTATCTCCACCCACTCTGTACAATTTGGAGTCACTATCTTCACCTACACTGTACAATTTGGAGTCACTATCTCCACCTACTCTCCACATTTTGGAGTCACTATCTCCACCTATTCTCTACATTTTGGAGTCACTATCTCCACCTACTCTCCACATTTTGGAGTCACTTTCTCCACCTACACTGTACATTTTGGAGTCTCTATCTCCACCTACTCTGTAGATCTCAGAGTCAGATTCATGGGTTTATAATAACCATCTGTGTCATAGTCTCTCGGCCTGAGACTGTGGTAGTCGTCAAGAATGGACTGTGAAGCCATCAGTATGTTCAGTGTGGCCAACGGGTGTATCACAAGAACATAAACGAGTGTTGTGAGTTGCATACATGAAGACCTAGGGTTCTTTGATCCTAGAAGTATCTAAAGAAAAGTGAAGAACTCTTGAACCTAAAGCTAAACTCTTTCCTTTGTTCTTATAAAGAAAGCAATAGTATTGTACAACAGTTCTGTACCACTGGAACGGTTATCAAATAGTAAGTCTGGTCAAAATGCAGACAGATTCCATCATACCTTAACCTAATGCCAAACAAAATTTTAAAAAAAAGGAAAAAATGGAGGCATTTAAAAAAATTGCAAGCAAGTCCTGGTTAACAATGCAGAGAGATTCCATCAATACCTTTCCCTAATGCCTAACAACATAGGAAAAATAAAAAACTGGAGGCATTTCAAAAATCTGCAAGCAAGTCCTGGTCATAATGCAGACAGATTCCATCATACCTTATCCTAATGCCTAACAAAATTGAAAAAGAAAGAAAAAAAAAAAAACAAAGGCATTTAAAAAATTTGCAAGCAAGTCCTGGTCAAAATGCAGACAGATTCCATCAACACCTTTCCCTAATGCCTAACAAAATAGGGGGAAAAAAAATCTGCAAGCAAGTCCTAGTCAAAATGTACACAGATTCCATCATACCTTATCTAACACCTAACAAAATTGAAAAAAAAAAGAGAAAAAATCAAAGGCATTTTAAAATCTGCATGCAAGTGCTGGTTAAAAATGCAGAGTGATTCCATCAATACCTTACCCTAATGCCTAACAAAATAGGAAAAATAAAGAACTGGAGGAATTTCAAAAACCTGCAAGCAAGTCCTGGTCATAATGCAGACAGATTCCATCATACCTTATCCTAATGCCTAACAAAATTGAAAAAGAAAGAAAAAAAAAAACAAAGGCATTTTAAAAATTTGCAAGCAAGTCCTGGTCAAAATGCAGACAGATTCCATCGGTACCTTTCTCTAATGCCTAACAAAATAGGAAAAATGAAAAACTGGAGGCATTTCAAAAACCTGCAAGCAAGTCCTGGTCAAAATGCAGACAGATTCCATCATACCTTATCCTAACACCTAACAAAATTGAAAAAAAAAGAGAAAAAAACCAAAGGCATTTTAAAATCTGCATGCAAGTGCTGGTTAAAAATGCAGAGAGATTCCATCAATACCTTACCCTAATGCCTAACAAAATAGGAAAAATTAAAAACTGGAGGCTTTTCAAAAACCTGCAAGCAAGTCCTGGTCAAATTGCAGACAGATTCCATCATACCTTATCCTAATGCCTAACAAATTCGAAAAAGAAAGAAAAAAAAAAAAACAGGCATTTTAAAAAATTGCAAGCTAGTCCTGGTCAAATTGCAGACAGATTCCATCATACCTTATCCTAATGCCTAACAAAATTGGAGAAGAAAGAAAAAACAAAGGCATTTCAAAAATCTGCAAGCAAGTCCTGGTCAAAATGCAGACAGATTCCATCATACCTTATCCTAACACCTAACAAAATTGAAATAAACCAAAGGCATTTTAAAATCTGCAAGCAAGTCCTTGTCAAAAATGCAGAGAGATTCCATTATACCTTATTCTAGTGCCCAACAAAATAAAAAAATAAAAAACTTGTAGAAACAATGTTCAGCCTTGAGAAAGGAATGAACCCTACCATAATGACTATCATGAATCCCATAAAAAGAAACCAAAAGAAGATGAAAGTTTACTGGAGTTCTTCTCTAATCTTATATACTTCCTGAATAGAAGAACCCTAGGTCTACATGTAAACAACTGACAACACACATTCATCCCCTGATGGTATACCAAGTGTGTGCCACATTGAACTCACTAATGGACTCGCATTCTATCTTTGATAATTATCACAGTTGCAGGCAGAGAGACTACTGGACAGATAGCCAGTGCAAGCCCACGTATCTGTCTCTAAACTACAGAGACCTCTCTACCTCCATTCATAACAACCTTCGCATGAAAACATGTGTTTTTGCCAAATTGAAAGCAATTGCAGACAACAAAGTAAATTTGACTCAAAAATTTAAATTTCTCTTGGAAAGTGTAGAAAACATACATGTTACCAGCATTTTCTCCTTTTCCCACAATGTTTTCAAAATGATCTGTTGATTAGGGTTGTTAAAACTCAGGATTTTGTGGTAAGCAGTTTACCTCTTTCATGGGATAAGGCAAGAGAACACATTTGACTGAAAAACTTTTGTAAACTTATAAGGTTTGTTAATCAAGAACTTTTGAAAACTTGAACCATTTGCAATGTACTACCATTTTCGAACTGAAGAACTTCCGAAAACTTTTGAAAACATTTAGTAGTACACCCAGTCCCCATACCGATCAGGCGGACGGCTACGGCGACCACTGCGGGTAACTACTACTGGCTCAGACATAACAGCAGGTGAACAAGAACTCTGTTCAACAGAACAGAGTTCTAGTTCACCTCCCTGACTGATGGAGAACGAGTCTAAACACAGCTCAGCCTCTTCTCCATCAGCCAGGCCAACAAAATCCTCGCTAGTCTGCAAAGCGTCCAAGTCCAATGTCAGGGAGGACAATGAGGTATTACTTAGCTCGACGGAGCTAAGTTCTATCTCACAGTCTTCCTCAACATCTACATCTCTGAAGAGCTCCTCCATGTCATCCAACACCTCGGGCTCCCCACATGATGTGGAGCTGGAGGAGTAGTCCATAGCGTCCCCTTCCTCCATCTCATCCTCTACCACTGACCAGAAGGAGGCAGAACCAAACTCAACAGAGCTCGTTTCTTCCCCCTCCTCAACGAAGGCAATCCTTAGGTACTCAGTTGGTAAGCCATTCCACATCTCAGGTGATGTGGATTGAGACTGAGATCCATACAGATCTCATCCCCCATATCCACATCCTCCACCATGGAGAACAGGGAGGAACAGCTCAGCTCAAAAGAGCTAACCTCTTCCTCCAAATCCTCCCGAGTGTCCAAACAATCCCATGTCATGGAGTCCACAGCATTTCCTTCATCGACCGATGTGCCTTTATCCATAGAGATGTCAACAGGGTCTTCGTCATGGCCACCAAAGTCAGATGGGGTGGCTGTGTCAGCCTCCACCAGCTTCTTCTGTGCCCATGACAGAAGATCAGCAGTATAACTAATTGCAGATAGTACAAGGCCAACCATAGTAAAGTGTACTTAACTTAAATATGGAATCCTTCTGTACCTGAAGAGAGAAAGAAGAAAAAAAATCATCAGAATTTTCATTAACCCTAGTCGTGCTGAAGCCAGATTTACTTGCTTATGCTGAGAGTATAGATCAAGATCGGACTAAACAGACTGTGCAGTCTGATCTTGAATCTACACAGTCTTCTTTTATGCCAGATTTTCTAACAAAAGCAGCTTTGATGAAATTTCATCATCTGCAGTTATAGGACGGAGGTTGTCCATTACATCAAAAACCCATTTACACATTTTAACCAGTTTGATCTTGATCTGCCCCATCAGATTGATTGATTGTATGGTGTTTAACACCATTTCAACAATGTTTCAGTTATATTGCAGTGGCCAGTGCACCTATCCATGTTTTCCTGGAATTTCACTTACCAGTACTCTGCACAATATTCTTTTCAAGCCACTGGTTGCTTTTCCACATAACCATCACCAAAAGAATGGCCGACGGTGAGAGAGGAATGAATCCTGTCGCAATGACTATTATCAATCCTCGGATAGAAATTGGCTGAGCTAGGGAGCGAACCAGCAACCCCCTGTTCTCAAGACCTGTATGCTACCAACTGAACTACCAGGGCTTGGATCTGCCTCATCAGAAAAGGTGTCAAAGATGTTTAATGGCAAAACAAAATGCTGTCAAAGATGTTTAATGGCAAAACAAAATGGCACTTTTTTTCTCCTCTTTTGTGTTTGTTTTACAAACTACAAACACTAAATATATTTCCATTCTCGTATACAGCAATTCACAACTGAACAGATTACAGCCTCTAAAAGTGTAATGGGGAGAAAAGGAAATTATTCAAACCCATTCATTTTGACCAATGAAATTAAGAGAAATGAGCCTCTACTACTAAGACAAAGGGTCACAATGACCCTCAATAATGTTCTAGAAGAAAATCCTGGATAAGATTTAAATGGTATTAACCCTTAGGCTGCTAAACGTGACTCACTGACCTACTGCAGGCAGTGTAGATCAAGATTAGACTGCACGGAACATGCTGTCTGATCTTGGATCTACACTGTCCGATACGGAGACATTTTTCCCCAAAAAATAAATCTGAAAATAGCATCAATCAGGTGTTTGATATCGGCCTGAAAGTTTTAATAAATCTATTTAGCAGGGTAAGGGTTAAACATTATGGGACTAGGAGGAAATATTGACAAGAGGGCCAAGATGGCCCTGGATCGCTCACCTGAATTTTTGAGAGGACCATAGCCAATTTTTTTTTGAGGTATTGAAACTTTGGAAACAAAATCATTATTTTGCCAAGCAATTTTGAAAAGGTCACCATTAAAAGTCATTTCAAAATCTGTCACCACCCCTACAATCATCACCACAGCAATGATTTTGATGAATCAGAATTCTGCAAATAAATTTTTGGATAGATCACCCAAGGACAATTTCTTGAAGAAGAGCACATGCTAGATAGTGACTAAAAACATAAGTCGAACAAGAGAACCACATGCAGGTGCCAACAATTGGCTGTTGTTTTTCGACGGATAAAAATTTCCCTAACAATTTTTGAAAAGGGTCGACCTAGGAACATTTCTGTAAAATTATTTCAAAATCTGACCAGCTGTTCCAGAGAAGAAGAATTAAGAAATTCCTCTTCATGTCCCAGTAGTGCAAATAGCCCCCACCATCAGAGCCATGTTTCTTGACAGATCACAATTTTGTGAATAATTTTTGAAAAGAGTCACCCAAGGAACATTGCTGTGAAATTATTTCAAAATCTGACCAGCGGTCTCAGAGAAGAAAAATTTTTAAGAATTTCTTCATGTCCATATGGTGTAAATAGCCCACAGCCATCAGAGCCATGTTTCTTGACGGATCAAAATTTCTCAAACAAGTTGCAAAAAGGGTCACCCAAGAAACATTTCTGTTAAATTATTTCAAAATCTGAAGAGCCGTTTCAGAGAAGAATTTTTAAGAATTTCTTCATGTCCATATAGTGCAAGTGCGCCCCCCCATCAGAGCCATGTTTCTTGACGAATCAGCATTTTGCAAACAGTTTTTGAAAAGGGTCACCAAAGGAACAGTTCTGTGAAATTATTTCAAAATCTGACGAGCCGTTTCAGAGAAGAAGAATTTTTAAGAATTTCTTCATTTCTGTATAGTGCAAGTAGCCACCATTCACCATAGCCATGTTTCTTGACAGATCAAAATTTCGCAAACAATTTCTGAAAAGGGTCATCCAAGGAACACCTCTGAAATTATTTCAAAATCTGACCAGCAGTTTCAGAGAAGAAGAATTTTTAAGAATTTCTTCATTTCTGAATAGTGCAAGTAGCCCCCATTCACCAGAGCCATGTTTCTTGACGGATCAAAATTTCGCGAACAATTTTTGAAAAGGGTCGCCAGAGGAACATCTCTGTGAAATTACTTTAAAATCTGACCAGCAGTTTCAGAGAAGAATTTTTTAGAATTCCTTCATTTCTGTATAGTGCAAGTAGCCCCCATTCACCAGAGCCATGTTTCTTGACGGATCAAAATTTCGCGAACACTTTTTGAAAAGGGTCACCCAAAGGAACATCTCTGTGAAATTATTTTAAAATCTGACGAGCCGTTTCAGAGAAGAAGAATTTTTAAGAATTTCTTCATTTCTGTATAGTGCAAGTAGCCCCCATTCACCAGAGCCATGTTTCTTGACGGATCAAAATTTCGCGAACAGTTTTTGAACAGGGTCACCCAAGGAACATCTCTGTGAAATTATTTTAATATCTGACCGGTGGTTTCAGAGAAGAAGATTTCTAAAGAATTTCTTAGAAAATTCCATTTGGTTGCCATGGCAACCAGAGTTTTTGGTGGAATCAAATTCTGTGAACAAGTTTCAAAGAGGACCTCCCAAGGAACATTCCAGCCAAGTTTGGTCCAAATTGGCCCAGCGGTTTAGGAGGAGTTGATGTTTAAAGAATTGTTGACGACGCACGACACACTGACGCACGACGCACTGACGCACGACGCACAACGGACAACAGGTGATCCTAAAAGCTCCCCTTGAGCATGTTGTGCTCAGGTGAGCTAATAAGAAAAGTGAGTATTTTCTCCTTTTTCCATGACATTTTTTAAGTCTTCTTCCTCAAGGTTATAAAATTTCCTTATTAATTTTCCCATTAGAGTACCATGCACAATTCTAGTTGCTGTTTTAAACAGTGCAGTGCAGATAAAGATCAGACTGCGTAGATTTAGAGTTTCTGTCACAGATTGTGGCTATTAGTTATTTCATGTAAAATTTTGGATGGAACAGTTAAGCTGTCATTTTAGTCATTGGGCACTTGAGGGTATATACCTTAACTCTATACTAAACAGGTCTGAACTGGTCCATTTTCAAAGCATTTACAGACAAAAAACCAAATATGGCTAAAATGAATGAATTTGTCTGTGAAATGTTAGAAAACATTGTGGGAAAACGAGGTTACCAGCATTTTCTCCTTTTCTTACAATGGCTTCTAAAGCTTTCTTTTTCAAGGTCGTGAAAACTCGGGATTTTGTGGTTAAGGGTTAACTCTATACCAAACAACAAAATTTTAGACTGATCCAATTTCAAAGCATTTACAGACAAAAAATTAAATGTGACTAAAATGATGGAAGTTGTAAGCGAAAGGACAAAAAACAATGGAAAAAGCAGAAAATGCTGGTCGCTTCCAACAATGTTTTCCAAAGCCTTCTCTGCCACGGCTGTTAAAACACAGAATTGTGTGATAAAGGGTTAAAGATAGCTATCTAGTTAAGATATAATTTTTCTTTACATTCATATAAACTTGATCACTATATTCAATACAAAGGTGAAATTTTTGAGCTCTTAAATAACAGGAAGGTTGTTTCTCAGTTGGTAACTCTAATTTTCATAACATCAGATATGCTCACTTTGCAATAGCACTATTAGGATATCAATACAAATGTGAAATTTTTCAGCTCTTAAATAACAGGAAGATTGTTTCTCAGTTGGTAACTCTAATTTTCATAACATCAGATATAACATCATTATACATATTAATTTGAATGCACATCCTCCTTATTGATGTGTGTTACTGATCATGTGACATTCCCACAGGTCTTCATGAAACTGGTGCAAAAATGAAATATAGTAAAATAAAAAAAATTGTAAGACCAAAAGCCTTCCCCTGTTACAAAGCGAGAATCCTTGCGTCATGGGCAGCTAGGCACTCTGCTGATGTATTTTGATCCCTATAATGCTATTGCAAATCAAACATCCTTGCCTCATGGGCAACTAGGCATTTTCCTGATATATTTAATCCTTATAGTGCTATTGTAAACCAAGCATCCTTGCCTCATGGGCAGCTAGGCATTTTCCTGATGTATTTAATCCTTATAGTGCTTTTGTAAACTAAGCATCCTTGCCTCACGGGCAACTAGGCATTTTCCTGATGTATTTAAATCCTTACAGTGCTTTTGTAAACTAAGCATACTTGCAAGGCATATCCCTGAGGTATTTTCATCCTAACAGTGCTATTGCAAAGTGAGCATCCTTGCCTCATGGGCAGCAAGGCACTCTTCTGACATAATTTTATCCTTATAGTGCTAAATGAGATCGCTAAATAAATGAGCTGGACGTTCTCAGTACCATAGCTGTTCCATTTCAAACCCTTTTTTTTTGGTCAGAATACTGGCAAAGAAGCAAACAGAGAAAATCCATCGTCAGACATGTTCCGAGCAGTCTGATCTTGGTCTACATTGTCTGCATAAGTAATTCAATCCTGGTTCAGCACCAGTGTACATGTATTCCTACCTTAAAGCCTAAAGAGTTTCCAAAAGTAAACAATGGGGAGGTAAAATGCAAATAAATTTCAATCCTAACATTATAAAGTATGGAACTTATTGTGAAGATATTATAGTATGATCTGTCCAAGTGTTAGTCACTGGCGGAAAAATGAATTTTGAACCTAGATCAAAAGTCGCCAGGTCCCTCTATCTATTGTATACATTCTATTTTGTTTTAAAATTCATCTTTCTGCCAGCAATTCTCCTACTTTGGGTAAATATGACAATCGTTCATCATCTTTCAAGAACTTTTGTGAAAAGCCTTATGGATCAGGTTATATGATATAAAATGTGATACATGAGGGTTGTGAAAACACAGGATTGTTTGGGAAAAAGTTAACTCTTTACCAAACAACAAAATTTTATACCTGTCCAAATTGAATGACATTTGCAGACAACATGATAAACGACACTTGAATCTTGAAATTTCTTTAGGGAAAGATAGACAACATTGTTGGTAAAAGCTGCTCCTGCACTTTCTCCTTTTCCAACAATGTTTTCAAAAGATTTCTTTTTCAGGGTCATCAAAGGTAGGTATTGTGTGTTAAAGAGTTAAAAGATGGTATAAAATGCTGTAATATGCTATTAAAGCATATACATGTAGATCTAATATGCTATGATATGCTATGTAATTTACTGATGATGAATAATGAATAGCGTTTTAAGGCCTGTCGACAACTTAGGTCATATTGGGCGCACTTACTTAGTAAACAATAATGCGAGGTGAAAATAACATACATGTGCAACAACATAAGACAAACATGATAAATGAGGAATGGACGAAACACAAAATGATGCCCCTTTTGTCGCCTTTTACGACACGCATGCTGTCACTTTTGTTCCGCCAGATGAAATGGCAGATGTGACGATCGCGGGACTGCAGTGGTTTATTCTTATACTCCCGATTAAACCACACGGGGTCCCACAGGCCAATTGATTCCCATTCCAAACCCTATTTACATCGAGAAAAAAATACAGGATTTGGAATAAGAACTACCCAGCCTGCTGCAATCCTACGAATTATGAGGAAAGCAGCCGTTTGTCTCTAATTTTAGTAGCCTTCTACGACATGCCATAGAGAAAGGCCGAGGTCCTATTCTATAAATTAAAAAAAAAAAAAAAAAAACCCGGGACCCCACGGTGAATGTAATTTACTATAAAATGAAAGGTGAAGTTTCATCTCTTCTTTAATAAAATATTAATACATTTCATGTAATGTCTAGGGGCAGGACAAGGGAACATCACAGTCCATATTCATCAACCATTCTTGATAACATTATTAGTCTAATTCTCAAGAATTTTCAACATTTGAAAGTAACACAAGTTCTGATTGGCCTTCCCACATGGTTTAGCCGATCAGAACTGGTGTTACTTTCTAAATCAAGAATTAGACTAAGAAGAATGCTTAGCTTTGGAAGATTTTCCAATGAGGGTCCTGCATGTATCAAAGGTACAGTGTAGGACTTACTGTCTCACCAATAGCATTGGACTTTTATGCGAGTGTCTTTGGGCAAGACATTTCAGAGCCCAAGCCTAGTGCTTGTGACACCTAGGACATATACATGAATATGAAAGCTGTTGCTGTAACATGACTGAAATAATGTTTGCAGTGGTGTAAAGACACAATCTACAAGCTTTTCCGGTGAAAACTTTTAGTTGAATGTGAGAAAAAGGGTTGATTGATTCAATGTAATACTATGCCATTTTCAGCAAAATTCCAGTTACATCACAGCAGCAAGTGCACCTAACTATGCTTTCCTGGGTTTTCTGTTACAAGTACTTTGCAGGATATCCTTCGTAAGCCACTGGCTGCTTTCCCACATAAGATGATGACCATCATTGAAACAATGATCAGTGGTGAGAGAGGAATGAATCCTGTTGCAATCACTATCACAAATCCTAGTAAATAAGTTGACTTAGCTGGGGATTATGCAGCAATTCCGCTGGGGATTGTGCAGCAATCCCCCTTTCTAAAGTCCTGTACACTACCCACTGCACTACTGGGGCTTGACAAAAGAAAAAGAGAAAAGGGCTGGGAACCAGCATATTGTCCTGTCCTCAATGTTTTCTACCCTTTCACAAAAAAATTGTAATCTGCAAATAATTTCAATTTTGACCAGTCTAAATTTATGATCCGAGTTGGCTCTTTCACTGGCAATGGCAAGATGGCAACATTCAAATTTTCCAGAAAGTGTAGATAGACATTAGACTACATGGACAGTGCAGCCTGATCTTGAATCTAAATGATTCACTATCTCATACTGAACTATCACCAAGCTTGCATTCAATTGCAGAAGATGAAAAGCTACTAGTTCTACGCCTCAAAAAGCTAAGAAACTATTTGAAATACATACAAAAAAACTTGAAAACGTTTCCAAAACTATATTTAAAATCCAGAGTTTTAATGACCATGATGAATAAGGCACTGTGGTTACCAGCATTTTTTACTTTTTCCTTCAGGTTTTCTACTCTGTCAAAGAACTTTAACTCATATGTACCACTTTCAGATTTATCATCTGCAGATGCTTTTTGCTTGGAAGAGTCCCAAATTTGTTGTTTGCTACAGGGTTAAACTTTGTGGCACTTAATATACTTAGCGTCAATAAAAAGTCACCAGGTAGTCAATCAAAATTTACTCTGGATTGATGAAAGGGCATAATTCCTGAAAGTTGGTAAATGGCCTACCAGTACCTTTAAATCAAATGTTACAAATATCAGTATCGGGTGTGTCCTCCATGAAATGGAGTATAATAATGATAATAATCAGTATAATAACTTTCAACATAATTTAAAATTTCTCTCTTGTGGCAAGGTGAAAATTTGTCAACTTTAGTACCTGGTGACTTTTCTTTGATGCTGAGTATATATGAAGTGGACACTCTCAGTGAGTAGTTACTCTTTACCACAAACAACAACATTTTAGACAGATCCAAAGTAAAAAAATTTGCAGAATACATAATAAATGTGACTAAAAACTTGAAATTTGTTTAGGAAAAGGTAGAAAAAAAATGTAAGAAAAGGAGAAAATGCTGGTTATGAGCATTTTCTCCCTTACCCACAATATTTTGAAAAGGCTTGTTCGTTAGGATTGTTGTAAGACGGGATTGTGTGGTAAAGGGTTAAGAATGCAGATATTGCAATTTCAAGGATGTTTTTGTCAGAATATCCCACAAAGTAGTGGATAGTGAAGATCCAAGATTAACCTGCATGTTCTGTACAGTCTGATCTTGATCTACACTGTCCACATAGTACTTAATTCCAAGTTCAGCAACAGTTAAAAACTAGTTCTGACTCTTGCACAACTTCTATAGATCTGTACAGGATTTTGTCCATATTATTTCACACACACCTGTCAAACCAATATCCAATGAAAAAGAAAAAGACAGAAAAAAAACAGGATTCTTTCCACATAAAAATACAGAAGTTTCAATCCTTAACCATAAAATCTAGTTTTAACAACCCTGCTAAGAAGGGCTTTCTGGGAAAAGGACAAAAATGCTGGCAAGCAGCACACTGTTTTTGACCCTTTCAACCAAAAGTAGCATCATTGCTCCATATTAAATCTTTACCAAATGATTGAATTTTCACTCGATCAAATTGAAAAGATTTTCAGACGACAAATTGTATGTAGCTCAAATGGTGATTTCTGTCTTCAGTACGGTAGAAAACCTTGTTGTAATTAAGAAATGTTTCTTTCCCACAATGTTTTCAAAGCTAAATCTTTCAGCTATTGTGTGGTAAAGAATTAAAATGATCCTCTGGAAATGCTTTAAATTGGATAGTTCTAACATTAGGTTTTTTTGGGTGAAGAGTAAAACAATTTTTGGAACAAAACACAATGAATTTTATGATAAGGAAATAAATTCATATTACTTACAAGACAAACCACTTACTTGTTAACTGGACAAAAACATATAACTTGTGTTTTACTAAACCAACATTTTGTACAGCATCTCCACCAATACAAGTTTCCTGCAGCAAGACTCTCTGATCATCAATATGGACACCTGAAATTTTTCATTGAAATAATTTATCCTTAACTCTTTCACACATGATTTAATCCTAAATTTGTCTTAATTGAAAGCATTTCCAGACAATGAATGAAACGTAGCTAAGAGGATGTTTTATATTTTAGAAAGGGTAGAAAACATTGTGGGAAAAGGAGAAAATGCTGATTACTAGCATTTTCTCCATCACCCACAATATTTTCAAAAGGCTTCTCATGTAAAAGGTTCACTCTTTGCAAATTGATAAAATTCTAGATTAATCCAAATTTAAAGCATTTGCAGATAATAAATTTTATTTCATGCTTTTCAATAGTTTATGGTCTGGTATTTCATGGTTAAGACGACCAGTGAAAAATACCTATTTTATATTTTCTAGCACTGCAACTGAAGGTGCAAACAGTAGTTTCTGCGCACTAGTCACCTAGGTAACAGCGGGTGCCATTCAACCAGAGGAAAATATGATGTAATTTATGCGAATTTATCCTACATTTCTTGTGCTTTGCTTAATATTGTAATGCATTCTTGTGGAGACGGGTACATTATGGGGAATAAACGGAAACAACTGTTCTGGATTTTGACAAAAGTCCCACCAGAAAGGCGGTTAAAAGCATGAAATAAATAGAATATTTGTTGGGGTTTTTTTGTGAAAGGTTGAAATTTATTTTATCTCATGAACATCATCGGTAATATTTTAACTTGTGGCTGCACCACTCATGAAAATATTTCTGATGATGTTCATTCAAAGAAATAAATTTCCATCTTTCTCTGAAAAAAATAACAAATATCCTCTATAAATATGGCACAAATGATAGTGTGCGTATCACAGAAGAGCATTTCGTCCTTTTCCCACGATGATTTAAAAAGCACTGGATTGTTTGGTAAAGGTTTAAATGGAGAGGGAAATTTCAGACTTGTACAATTTGAGATTTGTTGATAACGAATGTTGGTACTGTGGTGGAATTTGTCTTCAAATAGGTTGAAAATATTGTTGGAAAAAGAAACAAGAGCACCACATGCAGGTGCCAACTCTCAATTAAAGTTGCTTGATTTTCAGTGAGGATTCAAAGTCGAAAAACAGGCATAACTGTCTCAGAAATGCTTTGAAGGTCACCCTTGTTGTATGGGTTTCCTTTTTGATAGTGGACAACTTGCCCAAGTTTGAGAGAAGTAAACATCTTCAGTAATGACTGAGATATTACAAAAAGTCTCAGTTTTTGAAAATGTCAAACTTTTTGCATGAAGCAGACAGTGCCTGGGCTACAACAATATCTCGATGTTTTCTTTAAAAACAGCCGAGTAAATATGCTGATAACCAGTATTTTTTTCCTTTTCCCACAATGTTTTCAGCTATTTTGCACAGGGCTGTAAAAGCACAGGATTGTTTAGTAAGGGGCAAACTAACAACAGATACTCAATAAATAGACCTGCTCTAAGCTTAACCCTTTACCAGATGACAAAATTTGTAACTTGTCCCAATTGAAGGCATTTTCAGATGACAAATGTTACTTAAAAATGGTGTTTCTTTTTCAAACGGTAGCAAAACATTGTGGGAAAAGGAGAAAATGCTGGTAATCCTTATTCCTGGATTATTTGGTAAAGGATTCAGTATCAAACCAAACTCTTGATGTTTTTATTTTAACCCTTATCCTGCTAAATAAGTGAAATGAAACTTTTCAGCTGATAGTAAAAACCCAAATGTTACTATTTCAAAGATATTTTTTCGAGGAAAATTATGTTCGAATTGAACAGTGTAGATCTAAGATTAGACTGCACATCCTGTGCAGTCTGATCTTGATCTACATCGTCCGCAGAAGATCCTTGAGTAGCACTTAGCAGCCTAAGGGTTAACTGGGAGCCAACCAACACTTGTCCAAATTGGTGATTTACACTTTGTAAACTAAAATGCAACATGAACATAAAACATAAAATGCAATCTACCTCAAGAAACTTTTGAATGCTCTAATGGAAAATTTTTGCAACAAAAATATAATATTAATATAAAATTTAATGCAAATAAAACATTGCTCAATTGTATTGGAGTTTAACACCATTTAAAGCGTTTTAACAGCTTAGGTCATATCACAGTGGTCAGGGCACCTATACATTATGTTTCCTGGCTTTCTCACACCAGTACTAACACAACTTTCTGTCCAAATCACTGACTACTTTTCCCACATGCCTCAGAGGTGAGAGGTGGAAAATCACCAGAAAGAAGCAAATAAAATAACTGAGAACATTGTTTACATCACCCTTTACCACACAATCCTGATTTTTATCAACCCTATGGTGGAAGCTTTTTGAGAACACTGGAAACCAGAATTTTCTCCTTTTCCCACAATTTTTCTATCCTTATAAAGACAAAATGTGTCATTTGTCATGAACCACCATTAAGTCATCTGCAAAATGCTCCCAATTCGGACATGTCTGATATTTTGTCCTATTGTAAAGAGATAAAACAATACAACATGACCACCATAATCTGTCCTTACCTTTCAAGACTTGAAAATTGGTACATTCATCAGCAAGGTGACCACAGTGATAAGTCAAAGTGAATAGCAGCACTTCTGCATGGTGGAGATTCTTTAGACAACACGAAAGAGCTTTTAACTGCAAATACACATATCTAGAGGCAGTAAAACAGGAATTTATGAACTACATATCTATACAACTGGCATCTTTTGAGAAAAACGGAAAAAAATGACCAAATCATTGGAGAATACAAGGGTCGTTCATTTAATTGTGTCACTAATAGGCCTCCATACCACATGACCATTATGTATCACACGAAATAACGGTATTTTCACAAGCAAGTCATTTTGAATACTGGCACGAAACTTTGTTTTGATAGGTTCATTCCTTCAAAAGTTATTGAAAGTTAAAGTAAGTGCAGTCATATACACTGGCTATAGTATTGCATGTACATTGAACCTAAAAGCAAAGCTTGAAATTAGGGCCTATATTAAAAGTCGTGTTAAGTAATTATTTCAGCTTCACAAATATTTAGTGTATTACTTATGTCAGATACATGGGGCTTCTGCTGTATCAAAACATTCAGTTTTCAGATGGTATAAAAAATTTAAAGATGGTAGAACTTACTTAAAAGATGCCCCCCGTCCTGGTCACCCAAAACTGCAGCTTCCAAAGAAAATGTTGGCTTACTGTGAAAGGAATAGCTAAGAGTTGGCATATCATTGGGGTCAGATTCTGACCACGGAGTTGAAACTTCGTAAGATTTGTGCTCGATGGATCCTCCACCTCTTGACAGATGAACAAAAGGCTGCTCATGTAAAAATGGCCAAAATTCATCTTGAAAAGTACAAAAATTGTGACAAATGCAGAATATCAAAACTGTTCATAGGTGATGAAACCTGGATATATTATTATGAGCCTCAGAGATGTATCAATAATAAACAGTGGCTGCACAAAGACCGAGCTAGGCAGGTCAAAAAAGCAAAAAGAATATAAAGAGGTGGAGAAGTTTTATATGTCATATTTCTTAATTCAGACTGTCCAGTTGCTCTAATTCCTGTACGAACAGCCAAATGGTTACAGGCAAGTTTTACAAGAACAATGTTCTTTCAAAAGTGAAGAAACACTATGAAAAATGGAGACCTAGAACTGGACTAAGGGGCCTGTGCCTTATTTATGACAATGCAGCTGCTCACAAGTCTGAAATTGTTCAGAATTTCCTGGAAACAGAAAAGGTGGTACAGCTTCCCCATCCACCCATTCTCCCGACCTCAGCCCATATGACTTTTTTCTCTTTCCTTCATTGAAGAAAACTCTCTCTGGACGTCGATATGGCTCTAAAAGTGCCTTGGGAAGTGCCTTTTTTGCAGTGACATTTTACTGAAAACTGACTGCGTAAAATTATTTTGAAAACATACAAGCATAGTCATGTATTAGTATAATTAGAGGCCCTTGAGGGCCTGAAATCACTCTACTGGCAGTGAGTTTGCTTTTTGCTCACATATAATATGAATTCATGATACCAAAAGGAAAGAGACAAATACACACACAAAAAAAAGGGGGGTTCTAGCAACTGGGTTTGAACCCACTAAGACAGCATAAGTAGGCATGGCGAATTGAACAAATATTGAAAAAAACTTAAGTACAATTTCTCAAAACAAAATGTTTCAAATTCAGCCAAATTTGATAGGGTTTCAGTATGGATTGTATTAAACAACCCTACTGAATTTAAAAAAAAAATGTGACTAATAATGTGGTCTTTGTTGAGTAAACAATACTAAATCATCAAATGGCTGCTTTTCGATTACTAGATTTTCTTCACTTTTAATAGAGTTCAATTCCTTGATGAACCAAAAAATCTTTGCAAGTTTCAAAAGAATTGGATTAAAAATGCAGACTTCATTGCTTAAACAAGAAATGGAAATTTTAAACTCTAAATGGCTACTTTTCCCATACTGTACGTTGGATTTTTTTAAAAATCAATAGGGCTTAAGCTGTTGATAATACAAAGCAACTGTGCAAGTTTCACAAAAATCCGACCACAAATGCAGGCTTAATCGCGTAAACAAGAAATGGAAATTTTAAAATTCAAATGGCTACTTTCCCCATACTAATTATTAGAATTTTTTTAAAATCAATAGGGCTGAAGCTATTGATGAGATAAACAAACTGTGCAAGTTTCACGAAAATCCAACTACAAATCAGACTTTATCATGTAAACAAGAAAAAGACTAACAGACGGACAGATGACGGAAACCACGCCATGACATAAGCTCTGCTGGCTTTCAGCCAGTAGAGTTAATAAAACATTTAATAAGTAAAATCTAAGTGACAGATCAGTTTTTATCAAAGATTGTCCATAAGTGAAGAAAGGTTCGGGTAAACAAGATAAATTTTAAAATTTATTTCAAATGAGGGCTGGTAAAATATTTGAAGTATGTGAGTTGGTTATAATATGCATCACTTAAAAGTCAGGTAAGTACCTTGAATAAGAAACGCTACTTTA
Organism: Hippopus hippopus; assembly: GCA_946811185.2. Taxonomy (NCBI): domain Eukaryota; kingdom Metazoa; phylum Mollusca; class Bivalvia; order Cardiida; family Cardiidae; genus Hippopus; species Hippopus hippopus. The sequence continues at coordinate 9,621,186 of OX328108.1, read as the reverse complement.
CCCTTTCAGCCCCATAGGCAAAACAGGGGCTTTGGCAGATTGCAGAGATCAAGATCAGACTACACAGATCTATACCAATCCCTTGTTTAATCAAGTCTGTAGGCTTATAATTTGACTTGGGCTACTAATTCAACAAACTTTTTTCCAAGGCTCGTTCTATGATACTGATTTCTCATCACAAGAATACACTTCTGTACACTTGGCATTAGAAGAAGTGGGTGGGGAACTGACAGTGACCTTCACTTCTTCTGCCTCACAGTCGGTAATTCTTGTAGTATCATTTCCTCAAGACTGAATCCTTGAAATACAGTTTAACTTAGATTTCCTTGCAAAATGTCATTTAAAGTGAAACATGTTTGCAGTTTGTGATTTTGCTCTGTACAGTCAAACTATCCGAGTATTACTCAACTATTTCCTTCGTGAGTCAAATATCATCCTTTAACTAATTTGCTTTAAAGCTCTTAAAGCTCCAGATCTGATTTGAAAAGAAATATGAGAATATTCAAAAGGGCGAACACGCCAGGACAAACAAGCTCAGATGAACAGGCTCAGGCCAACAAGCCCTGGGACGAAAAAGCTCATTCCAATGCCCACTAGGTTGCGCAAAGAAAACCGCCAAAAAAATTGTTAATGACTGACAGTATTGTATGATGTTTACAACTGTTTTCAACATTATTTCAATTATATCGTGGCGGCGACCTAGTTTTTGACCTGACCTGACCCATTTTCGAACTGGTCCGAGAAATTATCAAGGCAAACATTTTGACCAAGTTTGATGAGTATCTGACTGAAAATGTGGCCTCTAGAGCGTACAAAAGGTAAAAGTTGAGGACGGACGACGCATGACGGACACAGCACGATCACAAAAGCTCACCTTGAGCACTTTGTGCTCAGGGGAGCTAAAAACACTCTGAGCTAGTTTCATGAGTATCTGGCTAAAAATGTGGCCTGTAGAGTGCGCACAAAGTTTGCCTAAGATTTGGCCCAGTGGCCTAGTTTTCGATCCAATCTGACCCATTATCAATCCTGTCTAGGATATTATCAAAACAAATGTTCTGACCAATTTTCACGTGTATTAGGCAAAAAATGTGGCCTATAGACTGTACACAAGGTTTTTCTCAGATTTGGCGGAGTGACCTAGTTTTTGAACAGGTATGATCCATTTTCAAACTTGTCCAAGATATCATCATGACAACTAAAGCCTTCACCTCAGTAATGCCATCTATGGTTTATAAAGCTGAAGAGATCCTGATTTTATTGATGTAAAACACATGTATGTAAGTGACCTACTTTTTGACCTGAAGTGACCCAATTTCATATGAAATATCAAAAATATCAAAAAGACAAACAACAAGACAGACATTCTGACCAAGTTTCAAGAGAATCAGGCTGAAATGTGGTCTCTAGATTGCACACAAGGTTTTTCTAAGATTTGGCCTAGTGACCTTCTTTTTGATCTGAAATGACCCAATTTCAAACTTATCTGAGATATCATCAATACAAACATTCTGAACAAGTTTCAGGAGTATGAGTTTCATGAGTGCCTCTACCATGCCCACAAGGTAAATCTAAGATTTGTCCCAGTGATCTACTTTTTTACCAGGTATGACCAATTTTCGAACTTGTGCAAGATATTATCAAGACAACTATTCTGAAAAAGTTTCAAAAGTATTAGGCTGAAAATGTGGCCTCTACAAGGCACACACAGTTTTCATATGATTTTGTCCAGTTACCTACTTTTTGATCCCACATGGCCCAATTTCTAAGATGTCTGAGATTTCAACAAGACAAACATTTTCACTAAGTTGCAAGAGTATCTGGCTGAAAATGTGGCCTCTAGAGTGCACAAAAGTTTTTTTCCTAAGATTTGGTCCAGTGACCTACATTTTTAACTGACAAGACCCAATTTCGAACGTAATTAAGATATCATCATGACAAACAATCTGACTTAGTTTGATGACTATCAGCCTGAAAATGTGGTCTCCAAAGTGCACACAAGGTTTTTCTAAGATTTCGTCCAGTGACCTACTTATTGACCAACAGAACCCAATTTCAAACTTAGTTAAGATATCATCAAGATAAACATTCTGATTGAGCTTTAAGAGTATTAGACTGAAAACGTTGCCTCTGGACAGCACAAGAAAATTTTCCAAGATATGGCCCAGTTACCTTCTTTTTGACCCGACATGACCCAATTTCAAACTTGTCAAGGACATCATCAAGACAAACACTCTAGTTTAAACATATTTTATTCAATATGATAACATGTATCAATCATTTACAACAACACATTGCGAAAAGGATCGAAGCAAAAGTATTAAAGCTTATATAGTTCCTCTCCCTACAGAAAGTCTCGTGGTATAACAATTACAAAAAACAAAAAATAAATTGAATATAAACACCAAAATAATGAACTGATAGTGAAAGATTGAGAGAAAGACAGTGAAACATGAGGCATGAAAAAAGGAATAATGATCGGAGGTTGTGCAGTGTTAAGGGAGAAAATGTAAAATTAACTTTTATAGGCCTCATGTGTATGTGTGTCCGCTGCAGTACAATATCAAAAGACTCTGACTTAGTTTCATGAGTATCAGGCTGAAAATGTGGCCTCTAGAGTGCACACAAGCTTTTTCTAAGATTGGGCCCAGTGACCAACTTTTTGACCCCACATGACCCAATTTCGAACTTGTCCAAGATTTCATCAGGACAATTATTCTGACCATGTTTCATTAGTACCTGACTAGAGCACACAAAGGATTTTTCAAAGATCTGGCACCTTGACCTAGCTTTTGACCTTACATGACCAATTTTTTGAAGGTGATGACATCATCAGCTTCTTATGCCAACCGACAGACTGACTCCATGATTACATATTACTCCTCAGTTTCAAGAAAAATAGGTCCTCATAGATCAATGAACAGACGCGTCTGTGTCATTTAATATGTACAAGTAATATAGGGGTTAAAAAATAAAAGTAAGCCAATTACACAAACAATGAATTTCAGAGTTAATATCATAGACGCAGCTTTGACATGACCCACTTTATAAACTGTACGTCGCAGATGAATAAGTAACAGAAACACCCCAAAACACCCAAAACCACCCAAAAATTACCTAAAAACTACTGTCATTACATCTCAAACAACTTTCTGACATCTAAAACTGCATGCGAAACACTTAGTTACACGATTTTAGCGAAATAAGCCATGAATTAATGCTATCAACTGCAGTATTTTAGTTCTTTGATCCGCTTTAGGTCAAAGTAAGTATTTAATGTACTTTGATTAATTATAGTTGCCCCTACCTTCTGGGATATATATATAGAAACCGAAAGTACAGAATGATTGTAATCAATAAAGTTAAAAAACGACATTTATGCTGGTTATTGCTGATGTCCAGACTCTAGAACAGTGGCGACAAGGGTATTTCATTCCTTCCGCATAACAGTAAATATAACCTGAAATATGAAATGCTGGGTAAAATACAGCAATTTCAACCGTACATCGACAGCTGGGTGGAGAACAAGGAATAGCTAGAGTGGTTTTCTAGACAATAGCAAACAGCATCCATGATAATGATACAATAGGTGATTTTTTTTTTTTATCTATACATGTGGATCTAAGACTTACAGCCCACTCTGTAATTTTGTTGCACCTCAAAAGGTTAATGATAAGACTTTTGACCCATTTGAAAATCATTATTTAACATAGCCTGAAAACCGAAACCTTCATCATTGCACAACGATTATGTTTCATTGTGAAATGCAAAGTGAAAATCAAAAGTGTAACCCAGTAGTTGACAATTGATGTGGCTAAGTGAATCATGCGAGTTAGGGACATTTTTTGATGTTCTGAGTGACTGTATTGTCTGTGGGTTACAAAACAGTGTTATTCAGAGAAAGTTATTGTCAGAAGTGGAATTAACTTTGAAAAAGGCAGTTGACGTGGCTGTAAGAATGGAATTGGTGCACATTGAAGCATCAAAAACTAAGGGCCCATGATAAAGTGTTCACACGGTGGTTTAGGGGTGGTAAAACTAACAAGATGTCTGTTTGTAAAACAGTCATGCCCCCCTACTGCCACATTGATACAGGAAGTGGCACGGTTCATAAACTGATATCAAAAGAATTGATTGGGAAATGTCAATGTCATCTTTTTGATTTATAGCCCACTTCAATTGTTAAACGTGATAATCTGTCAACAGTTCGCATAATTATACACACCGCCGTGTGTATACATACAAGATTGTAAACAGTCGCCGATACACAGACTGGGTTATCGATTTTCTTTTCGGCACGCGCGTTCGACTTCCGCTTTTTCCCAGTCAACTTTGATGCTTACTACGTCCCCAATAATATGCGAATAAAATGTTGGAGTCACAAGTTGAGCCACATGATGATTTTTGAGACACTTTAATTTTTTTTGAGCAAATGGCTCAAGTGGCGAACGGCAACGCGGGCCCTGAATCATCTGGTGGTCACTGTGACCTTGACCTTTCCCAGATTAACCTTAAAATCGATAGGGATCATCTACACTCCAAGATTAATATCTGTACAGAATTTGAAGGACCTAGGTCAATTCTGTGTCTAGTTATCATCTGGACAAGGTTAGGTCTAAATATCATTAAGTTGAAGGCCACTGTGACCTTGACCTTTGATGGATTAATCTCAAAATCGATAGGGATCATCTGCACTCCGAGACAAATGTCTGTGCCAAATTTGACAAACCTAGGTCAATTCTGTGTCTAGTTATCATCCGGACAAGGTTTGGTCTAAATATCAACATGTTGACGGTCACTGTGACCTTGACATTTGACCGATTGACCTCAAAATCAATAGGGATCATCTACACTCCAAGACGCATGTCTGTGCCAAATTTGACGAACCTAGGTCAATTCTGTGTCTAGTTATCATCCGGACAAGGTTTGGTCTATATATCAACATGTTTACGGTCACTGTGACCTTGACATTTGACCGATTGACCTCAAAATCAATAGGGATCATCTACACTCCAAGACACATGTCTGTGCCAAATTTGACGAACCTAGGTCAATTCTGTGTCTAGTTATCATCCAGACAAGGTTTGGTCTATATATCAACATGTTGACAGTCGCTGTGACCTTGACCTTTGACCGATTGACCTCAAAATCAATAGGGATCATCTACACTCCGAGAAAAATGTCTGTGCCAAATTTGACAAACCTAGGTCAATTCTGTGTCTAGTGATCATCCGGACAAGGTTTGGTCTATATATCAACATGTTGATGGTCACTGTGACCTCGACCTTTGACCGATTGACCTCAAAATCAATAGGGATCATCTACACTCCGAGACGCATGTCTGTGCTAAATTAGACGAACCTAGGTCAATTCTGTGTCTAGTTATAATCCGGACAAGGTAAGGTCTACCGACCGACCGACGGACCAACCAACCGACGGACCGACTGACATTAGCAAAGCATTATACCCCCACTTCATTGAAGGGGGGCATAATAATGACAGAATTGTTTCTACAAGAATGCCAAGTGTCATAGCTGTATAGGTCAGGTCATATAAGCAAGATGTCTCCAAAAAAGGCTATAAAAAGACTGACAAAAGTTCACAGCCTAAGGCCATATAGGACAAGAGAAATAAAAAAATGTCCAAAATTCATTTACTGAATGAACATCAAACTTTCAGAGCCTGAAAAAAAAATGAGGCAGAATGGCCACTTTTCACACTACGATCACCGTCTAGCTCTGAAATCTATGTTTCTATGCAGATTTAGGGAAAAGATTTTTATATGGAATTAGATACAGGGGCCTCTATTACTATTGTTTTGGGAAAATTCCATGAAAGTTACTTTTAGTTATGTGAAACTTGAGCCATCTTTTGTGTTGCTAAAGATATACACAGGAGATAAAGTTCTAGACAAATAATAGTGACTGTCAAATATCGTCATCAAAAGAGAAGTCTACCATTAATTGTTGTGTGTGGAGATCGTATCTCTATTTGGAAGAAGTTAGTTAATGGAACTCAAGCTTGATTGGAAGAATATAAAATGGAGTCACCAAGTTGGTTCTATAGAGCAACTGTAGTCAAAATACTCTTCCTTGTTAGATACAATTATTGGAGAAATGAAAGGAAGTGATGACTCCAGTCCAAAATTTTCCAAACCAAGACCTGTACAGTTTGCACTAGAGAACAAAATTAAAACGGAAATGGAAAGACTAGTTGAAAGTGGAAAAAGTACAAACTTTGAATGTGCAACATCAAAGTTGTCCCAGACAAACCTATCTTCTTTGTCTCTAGCTGAGTGGTTGAAGGGCTCTTTCCATAAACTAAGTAGTAAACTGAAAGTTGTCAAAGTTGACAGAGACAGTGATATCAGTATAGCAACCAGCCCTTCGAAAGGTCACAAGTTCTCTAAGAAAACTGAACTAGAAGGTTTGACTGGTATATTAAGATTGATGGAAAGTATTCTTGTAAGTTGTGTCATGACCAATCTTAAATTTCCTGAATCTGAGGTTTATATGCCATGAGAAAGTTAAAAACATTGTGGCAAAAGGAGAAAATGGGGGTTGCAAGCATTTCCCTGTCTCACAGTATGTTCAAGCTAACCCTTTGATGACTCTTGCCACTAGTAAAGCCAAACTTCAGTTTGGACACAAGTCTTATTACTTAAATTTCTTTGAAACTGGGTTTTACTTACCATGAAAAAGTTGAAAACATTGTGGCAATAGGAGAAAATGCTGGTAGTAAGCTTTTCTCCTTTTGACAAAATATTTTCATAATTTTTTAACATCATTTATATCCTTTGAGTCATTATCTATATTTGTTTGCTGCAAATGCTTCCAATTTGGTAGTCTGAAATTATCTTACTTGGTAAAGAGGATTTTCAGCAAAAAATTCTGTCCAGGATGTTGGAAATAATAGTGTTTGGAAGATTTAAGAAAAAAGAAAACAAAAATGTGCTAAGAGAGACCATTATTCAACCAAGTAATGCAATCTCTTTTCATAATGTTTTTTATCCAGAAAGTGTATGAATTGAGCTGGGGAAACAATAAACATGTTTTAACTCTTCACTACACAGTCCCGAGTTTTAAAGACCCTGAAGAGGAAGGCTTTTGAAAATGTAGTGGGAAAAGAAGAAAATGCTAGTGACCAGCATTTTGTTCTCTTCCCACATTGTTTTCAAAGATCTCAAAGACAGATCCTGTCATTAGTGCTCCATTTTATTTGTTGTCCGCAAATGCTTTCAATTTGGACTGGTCTAAAATTTTGTTGTGTTGCAAAGATTTAAGTAGTTTCTTATAGGAATAAGGATATTGATTAAAAAGATAGAAAGTATTATGTAATTTAATGTACTGACATGGTTTTCTATTTAATTGAACTGTTGAATTGTTAAAATATTATTTCCTTGTATAACTCAGTTCACATCCTGTTTTTAATGTCCGTCTAACTCCTCCTCAAAGTCTGACCACTTCTCCCCATTTAGAAAAACTTCTCCTAATTCTCAGGCTAGGGAGAAGTAACTTCACAAAATTCTGAGAGTTGGCAGAGGCCTGAGTATTAAAACCTGACAATATAGTTAGAATTTAAGGAGATTTCTCAGTCATGTTTAATCCTGTATTTGATACAGCAGAATATCCATCACCAACAGCAGAAGATATGTGTTCATAAAATTAGATTGGGGACAAAAGTTTAAAAAAATTGACATGCATCATGTGTACTAACATGTATGATTACATGAGCAGTCGCATGAATATGTGACAAATTCACTATATATGGGGCATTACTGATACTGTATAAGTGGAAATTATTGCGATGTGGAAATTTTTGTGATTTTGCGAATGTGAAAAATTTGCAAACTTTTCTGTTTGCGTATTTTACCACAAAATTAATATACCACCAAATAATAAGTGTTTTGAATTCGTGAATATTTCCTTAATCAGTAATTCGCAAATTTTTCAACACATGCATATATCCATGTGTACAGTATCTCAAACTTCCATATAGACTTTCAAGTTCATCCCCAATATTCCAAAAAACCATGGACATGGTGCTGGTATTGGATTCTGTGGGTTGCATATTAGATGATATCGCCAATACAAGTCAAAATGATGATGAACATAAGAAATATTTGGAGTTAGTGTTGAAAAGTCTAGCCAAAATGAATATTAACCTGAGTTAGGAAAGAAAAGCGTTTTTTCCTTCAAGATGACGTTAGATATTTTGTTTTTAGTGTAACTAAGGATGGCATTTAGCCTTCCAAGATGAAGGTGGAAGCCATAATGCAAGTTCCTGGACCTAAAACAAACAAGAGGGCCATGATGGCCCTGTATCGCTCCACTGGCTATTAAGTAAAAACACTACAAGCCAAACATTACAATATTCAGCAAATTGATTTCAAACACGAGGATATGCAAACATTTTTCTATCTTATCCTACGAGAAAGTTGTGATCCATGGGCAAAGCCAATTTTGATCGCAAAGCTATAATTATTTGAATCCTGGTGGAGGTCCACAATATAAAGCTCCATACCAAATAATTCAGTTCTTGAATGTTATAAACAAGAAGATTTTCAAATTTTTCTCAATGAAAAGCCCTGTAAAACATGAAACCCATGAGACAGGGCTAAATCTAATAGCCTTAGTCTTTATAATGGTTAGTAACATGATGACTTAAGATAGTTTTCATTACAAAAGCCCATGTAAAACTGGTGACCTTGTGTTCCGTGGTGTGGGGACAAACTTGGGTCAAGGACTATAATTTGGGCCCTCCTTGTACAGGCCCACTAGATAAAGCTACATGCAAAATTTGGTAGACCCCATGGCTATTATTTGAAGGAACTTGGTAGAGGCCCACTAGATACAGCTACATGCCAAATTTGGTAGCCCTAGGCCTTACAGTTTCAGAGAAGAAGATTTTTGAAAATTTTCTATATTTTTCAGTTTTGTTGCCATGGCAACCAGAGTTTTTGAAGGAATAAAATTCTGTCATGGGATTCTGAAGAAGACCATGGCAGGATCATTTCTTTGAAGTTTCATCAAAATTGGATAAGTAGTTTCAGAGATGTTTGAAATAAAAGTTAATGCACGCACGGACAGATGGACGGATGGACCTTCAGTGCCAGTAAAAAACAAGTATATACATCAATCTCAGTTTGAAATATATCTTTTTAACCTATTACCAGACAATCCCTACTTTTGATGACCCTGAGAAAGAAGGCTTTAGAAAAGCATTTTCTCCTTTTCTTACAATGTTTTCTACTGTTCACAAAACAAATTTCAAATTTTCAATCATTTTTATTTTGTCGTCTGCAAGTGCTTTCGATTTAGACAAGCCTAAAATATTATCGTTTGGTAATGAGTTACATGTGTGCTAACAATTGTCATAATAAATCACTAAGATTTTTTTTCAAACTTATTTTATTAATACTTTTTCTAAGCTAGTCATCATCAAACAGTAGACATGGTGTATTAATATGAACACTTCATAGTTTGTAAACACAGTCAGATATGTGGAGGATAATTTTTTGTTTTGGTGTATGATTGAAAATTCTTTTATTGAGTTGAAACAAATGCTAAAAGCTCCCCTTGAGCACGTTGTGCTCAAATGAGCTAAAAAGTTAACATACGGATGGACGCACAACGGACAACGGGCCATAACATAAGCCTGCTGGCCTTCGGCCAGTGGAGCTAAAAAACTTGTCTAGCACCAATCATGTATCACTGCAGCTTGATAATCAAGGGAGGTAAATAGTAACGAACTTTATCTTTCATAAAAAGAGTTATTTCCCTTGATTAATGTTTAAATTGAAGTGACAATATTTTGAAGCCCATGTTAAACTTGCGATCCCTGGAATGAAGGCAATTTTGACCCCAGACCTACAATATGAAACTAGAATGTGTGGTTATAAACAAAAAGATTTTTTAATCTTGCCCAATAAAAAGTCATGTAAAACAAGTTTGCTGAATAAAAGGCCCTGTAAAATATGTGATCCATGACACAGGTTTATCAAGTTTTCACTATAAAAGCCAATGTAAAACTTGTGACCCCTGGTGTGGAGTCAAACTTGACCCCCAAAGTTAAAATTTGAGCCCTCTTGGTAGAGGCCCATTATATAAAGTTACATGCAAAATTTGGTAGCCCTAGGCCTAAATATGGCTATGTACAAGTAGATTATTAAAGTTTCCTTATATAAGACCATGTAGAACTTGTGACCCCCTGGGGTGGGGCTACATTTGACCCCCTGGGCTATAATTTGGGCATCCTTGATAGAGACCCCCTAGATAAAGCTAAATGCAAAATTTGATAGCCCTAGCCCTTATAGCTAGATGCGAAAGATTTTCCTATATAAGCCCGCCCATGTAAAACATGTTACCCCCCGGAGCGAAGTCAAATTTAACCCTCGGCTATAATTTGGACACCCTTGGTACAGGTCCACTAGATAAAGCTACATGCCAAATTTGGTCGCCCTAGGCCCCATGGCTAGGTCAAAGAAGAATTTTAAAGTTCTCCCTATATAAGCTCATGTAAAACTTGTTATATAAGCCCATGTAAAACTTGTTACCCCCGGGCAGGGCCTAATTTGACCCCAGGGCTATAATTTGAACAATCTTGGCAGAGGTCCACTAGATAAAGCTACATGCCAAATTTGGTAGCTCTAGGCCCTATGGCTAGGTAGAAGAGGAATTTTAAAGTTCTCCCTAAATAAGCCCATGTATAACTTGTAACCCCCGGGGTGGGGCCAATTTTGACCCCAGGGCTATAAATTGAAGAAACTTGGTAGAGGTCCACTAGATAAAGCTACATGCCAAATTTGGTAGCCCTTGGCCTTACGGTTTCAGACAAGAAGATTTTCAAAGATTTTCAAAATTTTTCAGTTTTGTTGCCATGGCAACAAGAGTTTTTGAAGGAATTAAATTCTTTCAAGAAATTCTGAAGAGGACCATGGCAGGATAATTTCTGTGAAGTTTCATCAAAATTGGATGGGTAGTTTCAGAGAAGAAGACGTTTTAAAAAAAAGTTAACGCACGGACGGACGGACGGACGCACGGACAGACGGACGGACGGACGCACGACGGACAACAGGCCATGACATAAGCCCGCTGGCCTTCGGCCAGTGGAGCTAAAAAGAGTTGCAATCTTGGCTTGGTATTGTATAGGAAATTTATTCCAAATTTGTCTACAGTAGTTGAACCCTTGACATATTTGTTGAGAAGCAAAATTCCATGGGTTTGGACTAAGAAATGTAAACAAGCCTGTGAAAAAGTTAAAACAAGAGGGCCATGATGGCTAACAAGTACAAGCACTACAAGCCAAACATTACAATACTTGGCCAATGCGTTTCAAACTAGAAGACATACAAATTTTTTTTTATAAAATCCTACGAGAAAGTTATGATCCCAGGGTAAATCCATTTTTGACCAAAAAGCTACAATTACTTGAATCCTGGTAAAGGTCCACAAGATGAAGCCCCATACCAAATAATGCAGGTCTAGAATGGTTACAAACAAGAAGATTTTCAAAGTTTCCTCAATAAAAGGCCCTGTCAAACATGAGACCCTTGAGACAGGGCTAAATTTAGTAGCCCTGGGTCTTATGGTTAGTAACAAGAAGATTTATAAAGTTTTTACTATAAAACCCCATGTAAAACTTGTGATCCCTGGTGTGGGGACAAACTTGACCCCAGGGCTAAGAGGGCCACTAGATAAAGCTACCATATTTCCCCTAAGTATTCGGACACCCTAAATTTTTGGACAGCATTAATTATTTGCCAAAATAATTTATTTTTTGTCCCTAATTTCCGACCCTTAGTAAAATGTCTGTCCCTTAATTTTCGGACACGAAATTATAATGGTTTAGAAGTTTGACGAAAACCCGCAATACTCTTTCCCAAAGGACAAATTTTAGACCCTTCCAAACTGAAAGAGTTTGCATACGACAATTTTAAATCTTAAAAGTTATTAAAATGGCGGAAAGTTCTCCAAAGGGGTAGAAAACATGGTGAGAAAAGGATAAATTGCTCATTTCGAGCAATTTCTCCTTTTCCCACAGTGTTTTCGTAAGACTTGTACTGCAGACACATAAAAACAAGGGCTTGTTTGGGAGAGGGTTAATTAGCAAGTACCTGAGAATTGTAGATCGATCTTTGTTTTAAGGATTAATCCTTTGTATGGCATCTGATGATCGTGGTAAACTGAATACAAGTGCTAATTTGTGTTACACAGGCTAGATATTTATGTCAAAAACCCTGACGCATTAAAGTCGTAAATTTTAGTGATAAACGCTGTAAGATACACTTTTAATGCTTAACGGTATTGATAGTTGTAACGCCCCGTACACAGTTCGACATGTTGACAAGGAGACAAGAATGTGTATGAACGATGTAAATGACTGGTTATCACTAATTCAACCAATCAAATTACTAACAAGCGAGCATGTGCGGTACTTGATCAAACATTCGGCGGCATACTACATCATCCTCTTTGATCTTGGATTGTGTAGGGGAAATAATTAAAGCGTATTTCAGTGAGAAAAACATTTGCAAACATTTGTACTGTCATTAAACTTTTAATTGGGAACTACCGTGATTGACAGGTATTATTTGTCATACTTACTGTTAATTTTCACACGCAAAACTGTAGATAATGGATCGTTAATAATTAAAATGTTTGTTAGGAACGAAAGTTTTCGGATAGAGATTTCCATCATCAATTCATCCCTAAATTTTCGGACAGTAAGACAATTATTTTTGTAAATTTTCGGACACCAAAATAAATAATTATTTTTTCCCATCCGAATATGGTACATACCAAATATGGTAGCCCTAGGCTTTACGGCTAGGTAAAAGTAGATTTTTAAAGTTTTCCCTATATAAGCCCATATAAAACTTGTGACCCCTGGGGCTGGGCCACATTTGACCCTAGGGCTATAATTTGGGTCCTCTTGGTAGACGCCCACTTGATAAAGCTACATGCAAAATTTGGTAGCCCTAGGCCCTATGGCTAGGTACCAGAAGAATTTCAAAATTTTCCCTTTATAAGCCCATGTAAAACTTGTGACCCCTGGGACGGGGCCAAATTTGACTGCAGGGCTACTATTTGAAGGAACTTGGTAGAGGTCCACTAGATAAAGCTACATGCCAAATTTGGTAGCCCTAGGCCTTATGGTTTCAGACAAGATTTTTAAAGATTTTTAATATTTTTCAGTTTTGTTGCCATGGCAACCAGAGTTTTTGAAGGAATCTTTCAAAAAATTCTGAAGAGGACCATGGCAGGATCATTTCTGTGAAGTTTCATCAAAATTGGATGGGTAGTTTCAGAGAAGAAGATGTTTGAAATAAAGGTTAACGCACACACGGACCGACACATACACGCACGACAGACACCGGGCCATGACATCAGCCCGCTGGCCTTCGGCCAGTGGAGCTAAAAACCACTTAGTTCATTAGATTTACTGATGCATAATCAATCCAAACAAGTCACGTATGTAGACCTGTAACCAATAAAGTTTAAAATCAACATTTATACTGGTTATTGCTGTTGAGCAGACTCTAAAATCATTACATAAATCTGAGAAAAAAGATGTTATCAACCATGAGATGAATGAAATCTTTAATGAAATGATCCATTGTTAAAACGTATTTGCTAGCATATTTCTAGCATCACCTTCTATTAGTACTTTCGCCAAGCCTCGGTAGCTCAGTCGGTAGCGTGCAGGACTTGAGAACACGAGGTCCAGGGTTCGATCCCTGGTTACGACCCCTGGCTCGGCCAATTTCTTTCTTAGGATTGATGATAGTCACTGCGACAGGATTCATCCCTCTCCCACCGCTGACCATCGTTTCGACGATGATTATGTGGGAAAGCAACCAGTGGCTTGTAAAGAAAATTGTGCGAAGCACTGGTAAAAGAGACTCCTGGAATGCATGTATAGGTGCACTGGCCGCCGTGATATAACTGAAATAATGTTGAAAACGGCGTTAAACACCATACAATCAATCAATCTATTAGTACAGTCAGTACTTTGATTAAACTACCGGTACTCCTAGATATTAACAAGACATTCTGACCAAGTTTCATGAGTATCTGACTGAAAATGTGACCTCTAGAGGGTACACAAGGTCAGGATTCCCACAGCTTTTCAAGACAAGGTGTTTTTGTCACCCCCTAGATTAACAAATTTGAAAAACGGGGTGGGGTTTCTAAAAAAGTTTGGGATTTCACTATACTTTTATCCATAAATGATGAAATACCTGAAGAAAAAAACAGTATACTGTAGTCATCATTGATTTTATGCTCATGTAGACCTTGCTGTATTATTTTTCTATATTATTTATGCTAAATCTAAATTACGTAATACATGACAAGCAATCTGAATGAATGAGAAGTCTGTCTATTTCAATCAATTAAGTCATTTAGATATAGAATTTCATGAATTCTACAATGTTTGGCCAATACAGGCCAAGACTGATACAGATAGATGTTCGTTTCATAAAAGAACCAAAATTTTTTACATTATCAAAGAGAAATTTTAGCTTCCACTTATTGTTTTATACAGAGATTTGTGTAAATTTGCTGTTTAAATTCAATATATAAGATGACAAAACAGTTTGAAGTGCCTCTGATCGGACCATATCAAAGTGTCCTTTGTTGTGTCATGGATACTCACGTTTTTTTTTTCTGTGATCTATTTTTCAATTCATTTGAATTTTGGAGATGTGTTACACAGCCATTCTCAATAAGTAGGAACATGGCAGCTGTAAAAATATAAAAAATTCGACTTCGTCAAATTCACATGCCATGTTGTTTTTAATGTGAGGAATGTTTTCAGGATCTTAAATCTAAAATTTTGAATGCATAGCTTTGGTGGTTACAAAGTTATGAACGATTATCTAAATACACTGGTCTCACAAAATGGGTGAAAAATTGAATATCCGTTACGTGAATTCCTATGAGTTTGACATCAAATGGTAAGTACTAAGTAGACCAATGTACACATTGAGATTTAGGTTCTGTTCCACTGGTACATGCTTATCTATAGAAATGGTGATTCTAAGTGAGATATCAACCAATCTACTTGCATAGCACAGCAAACTTAGTCTTTTTATACTTTTATTTGGAACTTTTTAAACATCGAATAATTAGCGATATTGTTACATTTAAGATATTCTAACTTGACTGATTGATGTTTAAATCAAATTCTGACACTCTTTTCATCAAAATTCAGATTATACTGTGTATGTGGCTTTAATTTTCAAACAAGTTTAGCCCATTCTGCGAAGATAAGTCCCATCAGAAAATGTAGTTGCTTTGGTAATGGATATTTCATTCTAATGTGAAAACTCCGCAAAAAGCGTCCAATAGTGTCATTCATCGCATTTCTACAAGCAAAATCTGACTGAAACCAAAGGACAAGATCATGTCGGACTTGATAGTAGTATTTCAGTGTAGTTTTCCTTAAAAATCCCTTGTATATCAAGTGTTCAATCAAATGATGTACAAATATTTAATGCAACTGTTTAAAAGCTTTCAATCACCCCATATAAGCGTAAAGCCAGTCACTTATTGGTATCAGCATATCTTTCTTACATAAAACGCATTCAGTCATCAAAACACGTTGTTGGACTTCTGCCCTTGATTTTTGCCCCATTTTGTTCCTGAAAAAATCGAAATTTCCATTACCAAAGCTAGTTTCTGATACTGAAATTGAATGCAACATATGTGACAAACAAAATTCTTATTTTGATACAAAATACTGATTAACTTGCACCTTTTTTATTTGATTACTAGGGAAAAAGTTAAATTTACTTCCAGTATTTTTTTTTTTTTTGAATGTGAGTACCTTGAAACAAGGGATGCATACCTCAGTATTGAAAAGAGTGGGTTTCGCCTAAGTATTTTACAAAAACTTCACTTTTGCATAGATGTAACAACTTCTCACAGAGTGACATTAAAACAAAACAAAAAAACTTGGCCTCAAATACCATAACTAACAGGGCAATGCGTCCTATTTGACTCCGACGATATCTTAAAACTTCCGTTACCTCCTGGTCTTGGAAATTTTACTACACTAACGCGACTATAAACAGCTTACAGTTTGTATTTCACTGTTGGCGCTGGACTTGTTAAATCTACTTGGGCCCTTTACAAACAAAGGTAATTCTTATATCCAGTCCCATGAAGTTAGCTTCATGAAAGCGCTCGAGTACAAATGGCCTCAGTATCAACAAGTACTCCCGTATTTTCAAAATTAGTTTGTATATGATATCTACAGAACTGGAACATCTTGGCGGTGTTAATATGTTATAAAATGAAATCTACTAATGATATAATGTAAAATTTGTATCCCAAAAGCAGAAAATTTGGGATTTCGGTAATGGAAATTTTAGTAAGGGAAGTTTTACTTTTATCACAAATGCCGATACTGACAACAATTAAATGAACATATACTTTGCAAATGTTACCTGTAACAATTCTTAGTGTACTGTGCGTCTAGTTATATAACTGGAATTCCAACTTTTGAAGCATTACATGTCGAACTGACGGTAACGGAAATTTTACGTTTGCATACCAAAAATGACCATCCTTTGTCTTTGATAGTTAATATCGCCAAAGCTGCACAGATATCACCTAATATTATTTCCTTGATGGTATATGAAGTTCACATATTTGCAAATAAAGGTAAAAAGTCACATGTAGCAGACCTATTTTGTGTATCCTAACATTATACAAAGTATGTGGCAACGGAAATTTCTCAGATATTAAAAATTCCGGTGACAAGCATTCCGTCGATAGAATATTTACAGTCGTTGGTTTGTGTGAGTGTTAGGTGCCCAATACTTTAAGTAGACACATCAGTGGTAATAATTAGCATTACTTTTGATAGTAAGTATTGGTTTTGTTATTAGAAAATGCTCTTAAAAATTAAGTTTTACGTTGGTGACAGTAACGAAAATTTGAATTTTACAAGCTCAGACAGATACTTTTTTGAGCATGAAAAAACAGGTCATTTCCAAGCATCAAATCCCGGGTTCCAGGGACAAAAGAGAACCATGACCATCTTGCTTGAACTGTGAGTCTTATTATAATGTTTACTTGATCGTTGCATTAGGATTAAATTCGCAACTTCTTTGTAATAAATTCCCAAATATGGAAATGTTTACAACATTTGCATATGCAGTTCCAGGGCCCTGTTTTACTAAGGCAGTAACACACAAAATTTTCGTAAGTTTTTACGTGACCCTAAAGAAAATGCGTAAGTGCGTTTTACTAAAAAAGTTTGTAACTGATTCGGGCGTAAGTTTTTATGCAACTCTACGAACAAAGAACCCTGCCTTGCCTTTTGCATAAGTGTTGCGGATATCAGAGGGCATTCAAACTGATTAGAATAATTAAGGGAGAAACAAATGAAATAAAAATACGGATCAGTGCAGTACAGAATTCGACTGAATAAGATCATCCTGCATGACATCTAGCTCTAATTAAGGCATTTAATGCAGCTTTTGAACACTATTTTCTCACTGTTGCATGAAGGTCACGGCACACTTTGCGGGTATTTCAAATGTTTCATCAGCACTGGGTTAGAGCCCAACAATGCCTTGCTGAAGAAAATTTCATGTCAACGGTGATTCCACTGAGGATCAAACCCAGAAACTCTCAATTAAAAGGATCCAACAATACATAAGTATGGAGCCTCAGTCGGACAAAGCTTCTGATGTTGCTGGTCAACAATTATATCATACAATAACAAATAACATTTCTTCATTACATCTATACCCTTTCCCTTTATATCACGAATTAGGCAAGACCAAGTTAGCCTTTGACTAAAGAAAAGGCAAGAGATGCAGAAGGTCATTTGTTATTACGGTATTATCTTCATGTATTAATTAAGAGACATGTCGCTAGCAGCAGTGATTCATCTAGGCTGTGGGATTGTGGGAATCCTGCACTTTTGTTAATAATCCCCCACATTTTCTGACACCGTGCAGGATACGGCCTCCACTTTTTTGAAAACACATTATAGCTTACCAATGGTACATTGATTACATTTTTCTCCGTTAATGAATTTCAAAACTAGACTATCACATGTAAACACTGGTTAGAAACGCTATCAATCGCGTTTGACATGAAAAAAGTCAGGGGGTTTTCATGTCTAAAGAATAGCAGTCGATGAGACGTGACTGGTTCCCTGCTTCACTGAGAACCGCATTCATGAGCAGCACATTTAAGAAGCAGTCTCCAAATTTTAAGTACCTTGAACAATTTTAATGAAAAAGTATGAATGTCGGCCCCATTGAAACTTAATTGAAGATATTTTTCGACTAATTTATTCAAATATTATGTTCATAGTTATCTATTTTTTTTTCGCTTTTTTAAGTCATTTGACCAATACCCGAATGTCATATCAGGTCCGAAAAATAAATGGGCTATTTCAGTTGCCTATAGTAATGGTGTGACAATAACATTTCATCGTCTGTAATTTTCTATTTCTTAAACTGCAATCCAGAAATGTCGAAGCGCAAAATAAGTGACTATTTCACTTTGTTTACTGTATCCTCATCCCAGAAAGCTGATAAGGAAATAAAAAAGCCTTGATCATTATTGATCCTATTGAGGCAGGTCTATGAGGGGCCCTCGTAACAACTGTACACAACACAAAAAATGATGTTTTAGTTAGATCTGTTTACATTGCCTTATGGGCCCCACATTTTTTTTAAACACCCCCCCCATTTTTTTTAAAAGCATAAGAGTAAATCCCCCCACTTTTTTTCAAATCCTGGGTGAAACATTGTAGCAGTTTATAGAACATATTCAGATTGATTGATAGAACGCTTTTTTCACATTTTTAACATCGTTCTAGTCATAGCATACTCGTGTATCTCCTGCGTTGCACAAGTGCTAAGCAAAGGCTCTGAAATGTCTTGCCCAAGGACACTCCCTCAAAAGATCCAGTTCTTTAAGTGAGGAACTTCCAGGCTACAAGCTCTACACTCTACTACCAAGCCATGCAGGAACACAAGCACTTTCTAATCCATTTCTTTGACAAAATAGAAAACATTGTGGGAAAGTAGACAATGTCGATTACCAGCATTTTCTACTTTTCCCACAATGTTTTCTGAAATTTAAGCGGCCTCTACCTAAGGGTTGGTTGTGTTGTAAAGGGATAAAGACTGAACTTGGTCGATGGACCTTAAACAAAACATAAATTTGTAATTTAGGTGTCAGCTTTCACACTGATTTTTAATGGCATCGTATCCTGCATTTTCAGATCTGTGTCGTATTTAGGTATGTTTTAAGTCTATTGGGTTTCTAATATTTCTAATATTGCAGTCAGTTTTTGCAACAGTATGCACTATCTTGAAACAAATTCATAAATATATATTATCATTAGTGGGTAGCTTTTTGACTGCTGTATTTACATGTCATTACATAAAAGCGTGAACAATCCTCAGACAAAAAGTGAAGGACAAAGGCTGGCAACGGGAAAATGGGCGTTCTTTACAGTATTTCCATACATTCATCTATATCATTACTGAAATAAAGATAATTTAAGTCCATTCTCATGTCATGTCAAGTACCGTGTATTCAGCTGTAGATGACATTCTCTTCCTAGCGATTCCAGCGAGAAATCAGTGTGTCTGGTTCATATACCTAAAACTGGAGAGTTACAAAAATTATTCATGAAAATACCTATGCAAGCTTTGTAAAACGCACTTAAGAATTTCACAACTGTTGCCTCAGTGAAATCTTACGAAAAAACTTATGTAAATGTTAGTAAAACGTGACCCAGGTGAATTAAACGCCTGCGAAATTACTGATGTGGTATCGCATGGTAATGTTTACTTTTGGAGCTCCCACATGAACAACAAGAGGGCCATGATGGCCCTGTATCGCTCCACTGGCTATTAAGTAAAACACTACAAGCCAAACATTACAATACTTGGCCAATTCATTTCAAACTAGAAGACATACAAATTTTTTTCTATAAAATCCTACGAGGAAGTAATGACCCCAGGGCAAAGCCATTTTTGACCACAGAGCTAAAATTACTTGAATCCTGGTGGAGGTCCACAAGATAAAGCCCCATACCAAATAATACAAGTCTAGAATGTATGGTTATAAACAAGAATAATTTCAAAGTTTCCTCAATAAAAGGCCCTGTAAAACATTAGACCCATGAGACAGGGCTAAATTTAGTAGCCCTAGGTCTTTTGGTTAGTAACAAGAAGATTTCTAAAGTTGTCACTATCATTATGAGCCCACTTAAAACTTGTGACCCCTGGGGCGGGGCCAAACTTGACACCAGGGCTGTAATTTTGGCCCTCTTGGTAGAGGCCCACTAGATAAAGCTACATGCAAAATTTGGTAGCCCTAGGCCTTAGGGTCTAGGTACCGGAAGATTTTTAAAGTTTTCCCTATATAAGCCCATGTAAAACTTGTGACCCCTGGGGCAGGGCAAAACTTGGCCCTAGGACTACAATTTAGTTCCTCTTGGTAGAGACCCACTAGATAAAGCTACATGCAAAATTTGGTAGCCTAAGCCTTATGGCTAGGTATGAGAAGATTTTTAAAGTTTTCCCCACATAAGCCCATGTAAAACTTGTGATCCCTAGGGCAGGACCAAATTTGACCCCGGGGCTGTAATTTGAAGAAACTTGGTAGAGGTCCACTAGGTAAAGCTACATGCCAAATTTGGTAGCCCTAGGCCTTGTGGTTTCAGACAGGAAGATTTTCAAAGATTTTCAATATTTTTCAGTTTTGTTGCCATGGCAACCAGAGTTTTTGAAGGAATCAAATTCTTTCAAGCAGTTCTGTAGAGGACCATGGCAGGATCATTTCTGTGAAGTTTCATCAAAATTGGATGGGTAGTTTCAGAGAAGAAGATGTTTGAAAAAAAGTTAACGCACGCACGCACACACGGAGGACACTGGGCCCATGACATAAGCCCGCTGGCCTTTGGCCAGTGGAGCTAAAAACCATGCAAAATTATTGAGGCCATACAGATTGCTATTGTTAGTACATGCAATATCCATTTGGAATTTCTGATTTCTAAAAAGAATCTTACTCCCCATAGAAGGTTGATTTAAGTTAATGTTTTGATTCACAACTTTCAACATGCACATAATGATCCGATGAGTTTAAAATTTTATGCCAGACTTTATTTACTTTTTGCAGTGCGTGACATGCACGTATAAGGTTAGTTTGAAATTTAGCGAATGACTTTCAAGTTATTTATGCACATATGTAAGTGAATGGGAACCCTGAAGGTATCTCAAAGATTTGACCCAGTACCTAGATTTTGAACCAACATGAACCATTTTCAAACTAGGCCGAGATATTATCACGACAAAAATTGATTGAATGACCGTATAGTGTTTAATACCATTTTAAACATTATTTCAGTAATACTGCAGCAGTCGGTGCACCTACCCTTGCTTTTCTGAATTTTCTTATACCAGTTCTCCGCTCAATGTTCTTTCCAAGCCACTGGCTGCTTTCCCTCATACTCATCGCCCAAGCAATGACCAGCAGTGAGAGGGGCATGATTACTGTTGCAATGACTATCACCAATCCAGCAAACCAGCGACTCCCTGTTCTGAAGTCCTGGACGCTACCAACTGAGCTACCGACGACAGCACCCTGAGGAATATGCCTTCTGAAAAAACATTTTAGGTAAAGGAGAAATACTGGTACTAGCATTTCTCCGTTTCCCAGTTTTCTGTCCTGAAAACGACCTTCAGTTCATCTGTACCACAGTGAACCCTTTACCAATAACAATTCCGAGTTTTAACGACCCTGAAGAAAAAGGCTTTAGCAAACATAATTTTAAATAAGTGTATTGCATTTTCTTCTTTTCTCCACAATATTTCCTATCCTTTCAAAGACAAGTTTCATAATTGAAGTCACATATATTTCATCTGCAAATGCTTGCAATTTGAGCAAGTCTAGAATTTCATCACTTGGTAGATTTAACCCCTTACCACACATTCCCAAGTTTTAACAACCCTGAGAAAGAAAGCTTTTCAAAACACTGTGGGTAAAGGAGGAAATGCTGAGCACTTTCTACATTTCCCGTATTTTCTAACCTTCCATGGATAACTTACATTGGTTGTACAATATTTGATTTGTTGTCTACAATTGCTTTGAATAATGGACAAGTCTAAAATTTTATCATTGTGAAAGGGAGCAATTCAGATTTTAATAATCTCATCAAACTTAAAAAGTGTTTTTTGCTGAATAAGTAATGACAGGCAAAGTATCAGTAAAGGACAAAATTTAGACAAAAAATATTTTTCAGCGGTATTTATTTATTAAATGACAGCAGCCACCACATCTATCTACGCTTTTCTTGGGAGTTTCTTTCACCAGTATTAGGCACAATTTTCTACTAAAGCCACATGGTGCTTTCCCCCCAAAAAAATCATTCAAACAATGATCAGCAGTGAGAGAGGAATCCAGTCGCAATTACTATTATCAATGCTAGAAAATTTTTTGCCTATTTGGGTTTCTTTAACCCATCTACTCAAGTCTCAAGTCCTGTACAATACCAACTACCAGGCTGCCAATATACTAGATATATTTGAGATACCTCAAAAGAGATTTACGTTTTAACCTGCAGCCCACTTTTGAAAGTATTCAGGGCTTTTTTTCCAAAAATTGAGAAGGGGCCTTAGCCTTTGATTTTGGGAAATTCAAGCGCGATTTTGGCCAAATTGGGAAAAAGCAGACTGACTTTCAAGGTACATCAATAAAACAAATTAATGGCTGTGTACATACATACACATACAGTAAATACAAAGTTGCAACAATTTAATAATAATTGAAACAAATTCAACAGTTACGCTATACATGTAACTGCTTAAACCATGGCCAAATATCTCACAGCATTTACACAATCATAAAGGCATATAGCCCTTTTTAACACTACTGTGGTACACCCATGGGTGCCGGAGTTAATACTTCAACAGAACTGCTTTCCAGCCATCATATGATACAAGGGAATTATTATATGTGGAAGTTACAAGGCTAGGCTTGGATATTATGTCTGGAGATGTAGAGTTTGTATCATGTGCAGTGATAATAATTGTCTAGTCTTCAGACAACGGGAGATCGGTGATGTCCGACGGACCCGGCACTTCAGATTGAGACTCAGTATGCGGAGATTGGATTACTTGCAGATCCATCTGCAAAGAATTTGAATGTTTTACGCCGAAAGTAAAAAGGCTGCGCTCGCCTTTATCGTCTGCAGCCCTTTTAACAAATTTTGGTAATGTTTCCCAGTTCTTGACATGTTTTACTTGGATACAGCGTGTTTGGTTGTCTTTCAAATACATTTACTGCAACCGAGTAAGAACAACTATTTTTGTCAGCTGTAAGTTTCATGAAAGACAAAAAAAAAAAGGATCTAATATTGAATGACAGGGAAATGACAACCGCGTCAAGTCTACGTGTGGTGTTATAATGCGCAAATAAATAACTCGGTTTGCTTAAAGTTGCCTCCATAAAACGAACCAAATGACGCCAAGAAACCGCAACATTTAAGCCGTACTGCAGCGCAGTCAGCTGAGTCATTTCGGTACAAATCAATAAAAAGCCTGCTTTCAGTTTCAATCGCTGCTAATTAACGAAATTTTAATGTCTGATCATGTGAAATAGCTTGCGAGATACTGGCATTTTAACTTATTTGGAATTTCAGCATCGTATTATAAGAATTTTTTTAGCAAAATTGGGAAATTTTTTCACCAAAATTGGGAAAAAAAAGATGCTTTTTGCAACTGGGAGGTCATCGAATATTGGCCTCAATTATAGAAGGAAAACAAGAGGGCCATGATGGCCCTGGATTGCTCGCCTGAGTCAATAGTCGAAATTTCACTCCACATGCAAAATTCTATTTCTGACCAATTGTCAGGTCAATTGAGCTTAAAATGTGGCATCTAGAGCATCCACAAGAAATTTCTGTAAGTTGACCTAGTGACCTACTTTATCACCTTACGTGACCCAATTTAAAACTCATCAAAATATTTATCAAGACAAACATTCTGAACAGTTTTCAAGTTAATTGAGCCAAAAAATGTGGCCTCTTTAATTTGACCTAGTGACCTAGATTATGACCCCAGGTGACCCAATTTTGAATTCATCTTAGATTTCATCAAGAGAAACATTTTAACCAATTTTCAAATCAATTGAGCAAGAAATGTGGCCTCTAGAGTGCCCTAAATGTATTTCTTTAATTTGACCTAGTGACCTAGTTTATGAGCCCAGTTGACCCAAATTCAGACTCATGTGAGATTTTATCAAGACAAACATTCTGACCAATTTTCAAGTCAATTGAGCACAAAATGTGGCCTCTAGAGTGCCCTAAATGTATTTCTTTAATTTGACCTAGTGACCTAGTTTATGATTCCAGGCAACCAAGATCCAAACTCATCCGAGATTTCATCAAGACAAACATTCTGACCAATTTTCAAGTCAATTGAGCAATAAATGTGGCCTCTAGAGTGCCCTAAAGGTATTTCTTTACATTGACCTAGTGACCTAGCTTATGACCCGAGTTGACCCAAATTCAGAATCATTTAAAATTTGATCAAGACAAATATTCTTACCAATTTTCAAGTTAATTGAGCTTAAAATGTGGCATCTAGAGTGCCCTAAAGGTATTTCTTTAATTTGACCTAGTGACCTAGTTTATGAGCCCAGTTTATCCAAATTCAGATTCATTTGAGATTTTATCAAGACAAACATTCTGACCAATTTTCAAGTCCACTGAGCAAAAAATGTGGCCTCTAGAGTGCCTAAAGGTATTTCTTTAATTTGACCTAGTGACCTAGGTTATGAGCCCAGTTTACCCAAATTCAGACTCATTTAAGATTTTATCAAGACAAACATTCTGACCAATTTTCAAGTCCACTGAGCAAAAAATGTGGCCTCTAGAGTGCCCTAAAGGTATTTCTTTAATTTGACCTAGTGACCTAGATTATGGCCCCAGGTGACCCAATTTTGAACTCATCATAGATTTCATCAAGAGAAACATTTTAACTAATTTTCAAATCATTTGAACAATAAATGTGGCCTCTACAGTGCCCTAAAGGTATTTCTTTAATTTGACCTAGTGACCTAGTTTATGAGCAACTTGACCCAAATTCATATTCATGTAAGATTTGATCAAGAC
Source organism: Hippopus hippopus (assembly GCA_946811185.2). Lineage (NCBI taxonomy): Eukaryota > Metazoa > Mollusca > Bivalvia > Cardiida > Cardiidae > Hippopus > Hippopus hippopus. Next base: position 9,596,031 of record OX328108.1, on the reverse strand, counting down.
AAATACTCTGACCAATTTTCATGTCAATTGAGCATGAAATGTGGCCTCCAGAGTGCCCTAAAGGTATTTCTTTAATTTGACCTAGTGACCTAGTTTATGACTTGAGTTGACCCAGCCTCAGATTCATGTGAGATTTTATCAAGACAAACATTCTGACCAATTTTCAAGTCAATTGAGCAAAACATGTGGCCTCTAGAGTGTCCTAAAGGTATTTCTTTAATTTGACCTAGTGACCTAGTTTATGATCCCAGGTGACCCAAATCCAAACTCATTTGAGATTTCATCAAGACAAAGATTCTGACAAAATTTCAGGTCATATGAGCAATAAATGTAGCCTCTAGAGTGCCCACAAGGTATTTCTTTAACTTGACCTAATGACCCCAGGTGACCCAATTTTCAACTCACTGAACATGTTGTGCTCAGGTGGGCTAACAAACTTAGAACAGGTTCACTACATACCAAACATCAAAGCTCTACACTTTCAAGTTTAAGAGAAGAAGAATTTTAAAGTTTTCCTTCTTTGTTCCCATGTTCGAACTTGTGACCCCCGGGGCGGGGCCAGTTTTGACCCCAGGGGCATCATTTGAACAAACTTGATAGAGGTCCACTAGGAGATGCTACATACCAAATATCAAACCTCTACGCCTTCCAGTTTCAGAGAAGAAGAATTTTAAAGTTTTCCCTTGTTTGTTCCTATGTTCAAACTTGTGACCCCTGGGGCAGGGCCAGTTTTGACCCCAGGGGCATCATATGAACAAACTTGGTAGAGGTCCTCTGGGAGATGCTACATACCAAATATCAAAGCTCTACGCATTCCAGTTTTAGAGAAGAAGAATTTTAAGTTTTCCTTCATTGTTCCTTTGTTCTAACTTGTGACCCTCGGGGTGGGGCCAGTTTTGACCCCAGGGGCATCAAATGAACAAACTTGGTAGAAGTCCACTATGAGATGCTACATAGCAAATATCAAAGCTCTATGCCTACCAGTTTCAGAGAAGAAGAATTTTAAAGTTTTCCTTCTTTGTTCCTATCTTTAAACTTGTGACCCCTGGGCCGGGGCCAGTTTTGACCCCAGGGGCATCATATGAACAAACTTGGAAGAGGTCCACTAGAGAGATGTAAAAAAGGGGCTTCTCGCGCAAAATATAAAAATCGCATCGAAACGAATCGAAACGAATCGAAACGAATCGAAACGCACCGCACCGATTGTAAAATGCGCCGGACTCTCCTAAACGCTATATTCAATCATAAACGCACCGCACCGCATCGCATCGCGTATATAATATACATTCGTATATAATATACATCCGTATATAATATACCATCTCCCTGAGATCTTTACCATCTCCCTGAGATCTTTACCATCTCCCTGCAGAGACATATCATTTAACGCGTGAGCCTTTTAATGTATTAGGGTCGCTACAAAACGAGATAATTCTTCGATCCGCACGCGCGTAAATATATATTTTTACATTTATCTAAGTATAATTTAACCAGATAAATGTACATTTATTCTTTTAGTCCATATAGCTATATGGGCAAAAAATACGAAACGAGATAATTCCTTTCAGGCTGGTTGAAAGATGGACAAATATCGCATATCGGATCGTTCGGAATAAACGCGGATCGATCTTTTTTACATTTATCTAAGTATAATTTAACCAGATAAATGTACGTTTTTTTATTTAGTCCATATAGCTATATGGGCAAAAAATACGAAACGAGATAATTCCTTTCAGGCTGGTTGAAAGATGGACAAATATCGCGTATCGGAATAAACGCGGATCGTTCGGAATAAACGCGGATCGTTCGATCTAAAATCTTTTCTTTTTTACATTTATCTAAGCATAATTTAACCAGATAAATGTACGTTTTTTTTATTTAGTCCATATAGCTATATGGGCAAAAAATACGAAACGAGACAATTCCTTTCAGGCTGGTTGAAAGATGGACAAACGCACCGCACCGCACCGCACCGCACATTTTTAGGGCATGCGCTTATGAAACAAAGCCAATGTGCTCACCTTATCACTCATTACATATCTTCCATCTTGTCCACACGATAAACCTATTTTGTCAATCTCCTCATTATATATTTCGTGTTGATAACTACGTATATTACGTACAGTTACACTCTTTTCTTTTTCTCTATAAATACATGTAATCTTATACACCGTGTGTAATCTTATACACCGTGTGTAATCTTATACACCGTGTGTAATCTTATACACCGTGTGTAATCTTATACACCGTGTGTAATCACCGTGTGTAATCACCGTGTGTAATCACCGTGTGTAATCTTATATGCAAATGCATAACAATATGCAAATGCATAACAATATGCAAATGCATAACAATATGCAAATGTGTTCGTGATATTTAAAAAAAAGTTCAATGCGAAATATTTTTACATTTATCTAAGCATAATTTAACCAGATAAATGTACGTTTTTTCTTTTAGTCCATATAGCTATATGGGCAAAAAATACGAAATGAGATAATTCCTTTCAGGCTGGTTAAAAGATGGATAAACACACCGCACCGAAACGCGCCGAAACGCGCCGCACCGCACCGAAAAGCGTATTTTTATACATTTATCTAAGCATAATTTAACCAGATAAATGTACGTTTTTTTCTTTTAGTCCATATAGCTATATGGGCAAAAAATACGAAACGAGATAATTCCTTTCAGGCTGGTTAAAAGATGGATAAACACACCGCACCGAAACGCGCCGAAACGCACCGCACCGCACCGAAAAGCGTATTTTTATACATTTATCTAAGCATAATTTAACCAGATAAATGTACGTTTTTTCTTTTAGTCCATATAGCTATATGGGCAAAAAATACGAAACGAGATAATTCCTTTCAGGCTGGTTAAAAGATGGACAAACGCATATAATATACATTTGTATATTTTATACCATAACACTAAAATCTTTACCATCTCCCTGCAGAGACATAATCTTATCATTTAACGCTAACACATAAGCCTTTAATGTATTAGGGTCTGGAGCGTCTTTAAACACTACTCTAATTTGAATGTCCAATACACTAGCTCTCAATTTCGCGCTTTGCTTAGAAACGTTAAATACGAATAGAGGAAAAATGTTTTTATAATTAACGGGATTAATCCTACAATTACCCATATAATTATTAATACTCATACTTTGAGTTCTAAAACTAACTGCATCTAAAAAAATTCTACTATAATCATCATTCGCGAAATCGAGATGATAATCTATTTCGGGATATCTTTCACTGTTTATATAAACCATAGCGTTTATTACTTGTTTATCATCAGTTCCGTATGAAAATTTTCCAGTATTTACTGTTTGATTTATAACAGAAGGTTGAAATCCTAAAATTAAATATCTAGGTCGTTCTGCAGCTGATTTAGTAGATAATCTCCAAGTCCAATCAGTTGATTGTGGTACAACAGCATTATCACACCATCTAGAATTAAACCCAATTTGCACCATTGATTTATCTTCTATTTGTTTATACAACATTTCCATGTTTCCAAGCTCTGGTGTTACATGAGGCATAAACCAATAAATATCGGTTAAATTTACTATACCAGTTCTCGCTGGGGCCTGTATAAATAGTGAGTAATCATCATTTTGTCTGTTTAATATCAACTCCTGTTTAACACCGTATAATACTCTTTTATAATCATTGCAAAAACCGAATATATGGGAAAGAGGAATCATGAAAGAGAAATGTCCATCGTTTTTAAGTATAAAATCCCTTCTTTGTATTCCTGTTACATTTTCAGCAGCGAACCCACCGTCACCACTATCTATTAACCAACATTGGTTTAATCCAAAACTTCGATTAAAATCATCCGAATACGTCAACAATCCCAACATTGTAGTAGCTTGACCCGGATCTCGAACACTTTCAACTTCCCGTCCCAAAATTAAGTAATTAATTCTTTCAAAAAGAAACATTATTCCATTGTTTATTAAAGTGGCTTTTGAACCGCCAGCATAAGGTGCCGGTGCATCTCCCGGGTTAACACCTTTTTGTAGTAACTGTCCTTTAAAATATAAATAACTTCCATGAGGATGAGTAAATATATCTTGATTTTCGATATCAAATCTAATTTGACCGGTAGTATTTAACTGATTTGCACCTATATTGGGGGCGTATCTTCTAAATTGATATTTTTCTATACTTTCATCAATGGCAACCGCGCTATTCCATTCTAATATTCTTCCATCTTGAATTGACATGTTTTTTTAATAACGAAAGATTTTAATTTTTATATAACGCTACTCAATCCATTGGGCGAATAAATAGTTGGACCGGGTGATTTTAATTTAGAACGAGGGGTATCTGACAATATTTGTCCAGCTATCGGGATATCGGATGACGCTCTTTTTGGAGTTCTTGCTAACATTTGTCCGATCTTACTTTTAACTAATTTACCAGCTTCTTCACCGGTCTTTTGTACAGCGGCTTTACCTACATCCTTAATAATCCGTTCAGCTGCCGATTTAGCCGCCTTTTTCGCAGTTGCTGCTGCGGTGGATGAAAATATTTTACTGGCGAGATTACCTAATGTTGTAATTATATTTGAACCTCCGTAAACATATTCAACATCATATCCTTCATTATCAGTTATTATAGCCATATCTCCCTTTTTTATATACGAAAAAATTATAATTCTCGCACCGAAATGCGTATTTTTTACATTTATCTAAGCACAATTTAACCAGATAAATGTACGTTTTTTTACTTAGTCCATATAGCTATATGGGCAAAAAATACAGAACGTTTCAGGCTGGTTAAAATATGGACAAACGTATCGAAACGCACCGCACCGCACCGCACCGCACCGAAATGCGTATTTTTATACATTTATCTAAGCATAATTTAACCAGATAAATGTACGTTTTTTTACTTAGTCCATATAGCTATATGGGCAAAAAATACAGAACACTTTGCATTATAATTCCCTCATAATAGTATCATAATCGCGCGATTCTATGGCATTTTGTCTTAGCAATTCATCGCATATAGATATTATTTCATTTTTAACGTTACTGTGTTTCGCCGTTTTACTCGCCCATAAAAGCCTAAGTCTATCACCCAAAGCCTCAATGTCTTTTGGAATGATTATGGTATTAGATACTTTCTTTATACCCTTACCCGTTTTATCACTTAGTTTATACTTAACTTTACCTTTTGCGGTATTAATGAGAGATCTCGTTTTATCGGATAGAATAATCCCTTCTGTTGCCATTTCTTTTTCAGTTTTTTTAAAACTTCTCATATGATTTTGCGTAAATTTTTCGTTTAACATTTCATCATCCATATATTCGTATCTATTAAACCATATATATTTTAAAAGACTATTCCATTTCGGGTTTTTACCTCTTAATATATCATTAGGGAAATTACTCGTTACATCACCATATCGATGTAATACACCAGAATCTACCATAATTTTCGCGTAATCTTTTACCGCTTTTTCATCTTCTAAAGCTCGAATAAAATTTGGGTTAGTACCATCTCCAGCAATGAGATGAAAAAGATTTGCTCTATTTCGATACGTCTTCCCCATAAACTCTATATCGTGATTTATAGGATCGATTCTAATCTCTTTATTATTTATTGAAAAAACTCCATCTTCTTCATCGTAGTCCAATTCTTTAATTCTATCGATATTAACGGGAAAAGCTTTTAATGATGATTCGACATCTCCAGTCGCGTCACCATCATCAGAGGACGATGGCAATGGTGGTGGCGGTAAAGTCTGCAGAATAGCGGGAGACAAAGCTTGCGGTAAACCTTCAATAGCTGCCAACATTTTACCACTTTCTTTTTTACGTTCTTCATTAATACTTTCAATCCGTTTTTGAAGATTTTTACTTTGATCAGTAACTGGTTTAAACATCTTTTCTAAATTTTGAGTAAATCTTTCCCTACCCATTTCTTCTGAAGAGTCTCGCTGTCTTATTCTCCTTTTCATGGCGAGAAACTCCATAATTTTTTTACTTCTTTCCGAAGGGTTGTCTATCTTATAAAATGACATTTTTATTAGGGTGGGAAAAATATATCTCGGGGAAAGTCCTGAGGTAAGTCACGAAAACCCTGGAGTATCTCGGGGTTATAAATCAGCGATATCCCCCAACCCACAAACGCATTTACATCTCAATTTAGGAAATATCATCACTTCCTTTAAAAAGGACCTCCCCGATTCCTTTCTATTGCACTCCTTATCGTATTTGTTGCCTCTTCTTTCCCTTTTTTTAAACCTTGTTCGAATATATCCTTAGCATTATCCTCAGTGAGCTTCCTTTTAATCTTTTTACATATTTCATCCTTCATTGCCTTATATTTTTCTTGTTCTTCGAGAATATCCTTAAATTCTTCATCTGATACATAGTTATCTTTAATGGCTTTAGAGATCTTATCCCTTACAGTGTTAAGTTTAGTCGTTGCTGTTTGAGCTATTTTCATGTGTTTTTCCCTTTTAGCATCAGTGTTCCTGGTAATGAAATTGCCAACTATAGCTAAAATACCCGTACCCAGTGCAACACCTTCCAAAGCCACCGCCGCGGGAATTGCCACGATTGTTGATAGCAACCCGATACCGCCAGCACCGGCACCAATGGCAACCGTAGTTAAAACAACATCAACGTTCTTAATAACCCTAGATCCGCGAAAATACTTTTTCTCTAAAGCCTGTCTGATTTGAATTTCGTTTTCAAAATACTTCTCTATTTCTTCTATCTTTCTCATTCTATAAGAATGACCGCCATCGTTCATACTCGAAATAGGAGGGGCGCTTGGGGGTTTTATTGAGGGATATATATTATCGGAGGATATTAGTTTACCAGTTTCTTTATCATCTATATCTACCATTTTATTACCGTAAGATTAAAAAATTACACCGAGTAATCTAGATTAATTATTAATTTACCGGCGGGAATAACGATGGAATCAGTTGAGAAATTATACGCGTATACTATTATATCGTTAACCCGATTTTCCGCGATTGTGCCGTTTATTATACCAATCTGTCCTCTCCATTCATTACTTATTGTAACGAGAACGACACCCGCACACTTTTTAAAACCAAATCCCAATGAAATTCTTCTACCTTCTTTACTGGGAAGTTTAATGTCTACCTGAGTGAAAAGATTCCATGTAGTTAAACTCTTTTTAACGGGTGGAAATTTAACTCTCATTTCAGGAATCCACGTTATACTCTTAACTTTTTTCCTCGGTTTATTCTCAATAACGTCAAATACATTGTTCATTTTTATTAATGAATAATATATTTCTATAGAACGTTTTATACATTTATCTAGTATAATTTAACCAGATAAATGTACGTTTTTTCTTTTAGTCCATATAGCTATATGGGCAAAAAATACAGAACGTTTCAGTCTGGTTAAAATATGGACAAACGTATCGAAACGCACCGCACCGCACCGCACCGTTTAAAGTAAAGCTCCCAACAAAGGAATATTCTTAAAAGGCGAATCGGGTCCTAACAAAAGACCTTTACCATCATAAATTTTACCATCTCTATGTTTTAAAAACAATCCATCACCATATTGCTCTAATTCTGCATCACCACCCTTATAAGGCTTCAAATACAATCCCTCACCATCTGTTTCTATTTGCGCGATGTTTCCACCTTTCTTAAGATATAAACCGCTTCCCAACACTTTATTTACTCCAGTACTAGCTAATCCACTCAATGCTCCTACTCCCAATGCGGGTAAAACTGTTTTTGCTAGAACGGGTAATGCTCTGGCAGCTAGTCCCGCAAGTAAGGGGAGAAACCCGCCTTTTTGTATAAGCTTTCTAGACAATTGTATTTGAACACCCTTTCCGTTTTCGCGAGCTTTATCGATCTTACGAGCTTGAGAAACGTTTAATGGAATTTCCTTCGTTCCATTAACTATATCATTATGAGTTAATCTTATACGAATCTGTTTACAACCGCTTTTAATGTCTCTCGCTATTTTTAGTTCTTGAGACGGTGTAAGATTGATTTTTCTTATTTCATATTCTTTGCTTTCATCAGTCATTTTAAATAAGAAATATTTTTTTTTATTTATCTATCAATTCTCTAAATAACTTATTGTAATCAACTATTTCACGGACGCCAAAACGAATCGAAATCCTTTCGCCTCTAAAATCTAATAAATTACCATCTTGATCAGTAATTTTAAGGTTTAAATCGCTTATGTTTTGAGTAAATATAGGAAGATACGCGGGTATGTTAGGTTCCTGAATGATTTTATAACCAGGTTCGCTTTTTGGAAAGAATGAATAGATAGAAGTTGAAAGTGATCCGTTATCATAACTGTTACCAATGATGTTAATTAGTACGTTAATCGAATTAACTTTTAAAATATCCACTATCTTTTGACTTGTATGATAACCTTCCCCATATGCCTGTTTATCAAAACCCAATAAACTGGCTATACTCCTTCTTCCTTGTAAATTAATTTGATAACCCGGTTTTATAGAGAATACGCTTTTGAGAGTGTTTAAATTCGCGCGAAGAACGATGGGGTATTCGTCATTAATTTCATCGTAATCTCCTCGTTCTCTCATAAACAACGTCATTGCATCATATATATCAACTAAATCATAACTTCCAGTGGGAATTTCCAATCTGTTCCAGTTAGCTCCATTATCACTCGAATATCTAAAAACGTTATTTTCTTCAGAAACGTTGGGAAACGAATAATAAGTTTCTAAGTCGAGTAAAGCGATTTCATACTTCTTATCTGAACCCAGGTCAATTGATGGATTAAAATATGTAGTAAAATCTGATGTTTTACCTTGAACTTTTATCTGAAAACTCGCCATTTTAATATATATCTATATTAAAATATGTCAGTGAATAAATTTGGAATACATAATAAACTAATTAGATCTTCTATCGGTGATGATGGAGGAGTAAGTTTAACATTCATTAATGACAACTTTGTTAAAGTGGATGGAAGTAGTGAGATAATAGGAAGTTTAAACATGGCAGGTAACGTAATTAGGAATTTAAATGATCCAGTTAATCCGAGAGATGCGGTGAATAAAGATTATGTAGATAATACTAAAGGAACGGGAGTTATTGGAGGTAAACAAAATGGCGCGTTTTTAATAAAGGGTTCATTGGATTTTACTAATACCCACAAGTTAGAAAATGTTCCTACTCCCATTCGAGATGGTGATGCTGCAAATCGTATATACGTAGATACGGCTATAGAAAAAGCGGAAAGAGCTTTAGCGGGTAATTCGCCTTTTATATATAGACAAAATGATTTTGTAGCTAAAAATACTATAAATATGAGAGGATTTAATATAAAAGATGTTGGTGATCCTCAAGAAGAGAATGATGCTGTACAAAAAAAGTATGTGGATGCGGCTGTTGATCGTTTATCCGGAGTCAGTGATGTTTTTGATATTAGAGGAGACAACGCGTATGCTAAAAAGGAAATTTACATGAGGAATAAACCCATAAAAGAAGTTCCTCCTCCAACTAAAGATCGAGATGCGGCTAATAAAAAGTATGTAGATGATAGTGCAGAACTGAAAAAGCAACAAGCCATTGATGATATTGCTAAATCTGATATAATATTGATAAAAAGAGACGGTGAGTTTAAATCACCCGCCGATATTAATATGGAAGGTACGTATACAATTAGAAATTTAAAAGAACCCGCTGATAAAAGCGATGCGGTTCCAAGAAGTCATTTGGCCTTTACACCTACAGAATCTGGTTTTGAAGCGGAAGGAGACATATTCATGAGGAAGAAAAGAATATTGGGTGTAAAAATTCCCATTCGTAATTTTGAAGCGGTCAATAAAAAATATGTCGATGATAGTATAGAGAATAAAATACGGGAGAGTAAAGATTCGTTTAAGAAAGACGATGTTGCGACAAAGCAATATGTGGATGATGCGCTTAAAAACATTGCCGCGGGTGACATCAGTTTTTCTGATGAAGGTGTGTTTTTAAAACAAAACGGACATTTCGTGGCTGTTGATGATATAGATATGAGTTATAATGAAATCACTAACATTCCAACTCCTACTAAAAACAATCAACCAGCGACTAAAGAATATGTAGATAGAATGATCGAAGGAGTTGTAGAAAATGATCCGTTGAGAAAAGAAAATGGAGGATACAACTTGGATGGTTATATGAATATGAATTTTAATGAGATCAGAAACGTTCGAGATCCGAGGGAAGATAAAGAAGCGGCAAACAAGAAATATGTGGATGAACAAACAGCGTGGGATAAAACAAACGTTGTAACGGATAAAGATGGAAATGAAGTTGCAGTGATGTTAGACCAAGGACCAACATACGTAGCGAGAGGCGATTTAGCGACAGCGAACAAAATCAGATTGTATAGAGACAATTTTGTCAACGAATATGAGGTGGTAAACAAAAACTATGTGGATGTTATGTCTATCAAAACAATAGACGGTGCCATAGCCGTAATAGATGAAAGGGAATCGCTGTCTAAAGAATACGTGGAATCGAGCAAACGATACTTAGATGAACAATTCTTAGAGCTTGAGAAAAGAATTCTTTCTAGAATCACCAAACATCGATGGAACGTGTTTTGTAGAATTGACGAAGTACTTGAGAGAGATCTCGAGGCAGAGAGGCAGAGACCGGGAAATGTGTTTTTTAAAAACCAAACATTTTCTTTTTCTTTTAACAACGAAAACGAATACACGGTGCCACTTCCCTGCAAAATTGTAAAAACGATAGTAAAGAAAACGATAACCTATGGCGACAAAGAAGACGTTGCATTAAAAGATTCGTATGGTGGTAATGAAAAAATCTCTATTTTTGTGGATAAAACTGAAAGAGATTTTTTTAGTGTTTGGAATCATAGTCCCCTACCAGATGATTTGAGGGAGAATCCACCGGTTTTAGTTAAGTATCATGCCCTACCTTTCGTTCACATAATAGATAAAGTTATAAATTTAGATTTTCGACAGAAACTTTCGCTTAAATATGATTATAAAACTAACTTTCCATACTATGATACTTCGCTATCTGCCGGGGAAATTAAAGAAACGGTTCGTTTGCACGTTTCTATGATGATTGTTATGGAGTTTGATGAAAATGATTATAAAATGGATGATTCTTTTGGTACACCCCGCCATATCGATAAAAACATAGATCTCAACTTTCCAGAATATATAGACGAAAACGATTAAATGTAAGTCGTTCGTCCATCTTTTAACCAGCCTGAGACGATTCGTCTCGTTTCGTATTTTTTGCCCATATAGCTATATGGACTAAATAAAAAAACTTACATTTATCTGGTTAAATTATGCTCAGATAAATGTAAAAAATATAACTTTTTCGAGACGTTTTGTATAAAAATATGACGATGCGGTGCGGTGCGGTGTCTCATATTTCGTTTAACTCGTTTCTCATTTTCATTAAATGTGACACAATAGGCTGCAAACCCATCCCCTCATTAAGCATATGCAACACATAAACGCACAGATGCCCGCAGATAAATGTGCTAGTCTTTTGTATTTGATCCGAATTGTAATATATATTATCACCTAAATATTTTATTATCTCAATAGGAGGTTGTATTCCATAACTATCAAAATAAAGGTTGCTATCCTTATTTTTATACCATGCAACCCAATGGGTTCCCTCTCCTTTGCTATCATCTAAATTTAATATACCGCATTCACGTATCAGCGGTTTTGATGGCAATGCGTCTCTCGAAAATACCCCTCTCCACCCGGTTAAATGATTGCATGCATTTTCTAGGTCAAAATTGGATAACACCTCATCTGGCAAAGATATTACCTTATCGAGCCCTTTCCCCCGCCTTTCGCGTTGTCTAGTTTTCTTTTCCTTTTGTCTTTTAGCTTCTTTAGCTACAGCTTCTTTCCCCAATAAAACGTTTTGTTTAATTCTAGGTTCAGTATAGCCCATATCATCAGTCATTTGATAGTCAGTCTTTTGAAGCTCTTCTTTATAAAACACCCCCTTGATTATATAACCATTCGCATCTTGTAAAATGAAAGTAACGGGATTAGTATTTTTACGAACTTCTTTTACTTTAAATATTTCGAAAGACCAATTAGGGCTATATCCTTTCTCAAGAGCTTTTTTAGTTCTAACGACTCTAACAAGATCACCTTCTTTAATATTAATCTTCTTTAATTCTTCTTCTTTATCTCCATCATCTGGTTTATAAGCGGTATTATAAACCTCTTCACGATTTTTTGGTTTACTCGCTTCAATAGGCTTCATCTTTATAGTAGAATGATACGTATTATTATATTCTTTCACTAAATCGGGGATTGCATCTATTATTCTATCCGTCGCATTATCCGTCATATATCTCCACATCTTTCCTTTAAAAGTTTTAATGAATCGTTCAGCTACACTAGCCTTGTTTTTACCTTCAGTGTGATACAGGGTTATATCTTTACCTAATGTAGTTTTATTTTCCTTGGCTAATTCGGGAAATAATACGGGACATTGACGTCTTATATGATTAGTGAGAGTACTTTTCGTTTTAAATCTCTGACTGCAATGTTCACATTCAAATTGACCTTCTCCCTTTTTCGGGTTATCTATCATCCCGATAAATTCACCTCCTCTATCGGTCCATAGTTTTAAAGGTTTTCTACCCGATTCTTTAAAGATTGAATGAAATTCTCTCGCTATTGTATCACTCTTATGATTAGTTAAAAGCCTTACCCACGCATATTTACTAAATACATCAACGATAATTAAAAGATGGCTTTTGTTATCATTCGCTTTTTTAAGATCATCGGGTAAAATAGCTATATCAGCTGTCCATGTATTATCAGCATGAGGCACCGTAACTTTTCTAGTTTTAAAATTTCTTCTAGTACGTCTATGTATCTCATCAGCTAAAGATGTTTTTTTTCCCCCACCCAAATCTCACTTTTGTCCCTATTATACTAGATACTAAACCTCTTTCCATTCTTTCTTTTATTGAGGGGTTATATATACCGTCTAATTCTTTCATCATATCTTTATCACATACTTCATTTCTGGTTTCAGTGTCACTATTTTGCATGTAGCATATGTCGTGATTATAAGCGGCTTGATCTACTCTATTAATGGGTTTACTCCATTTCTTAGGAGTTAAATCGGAGTTTAATCTTTTATTTAACTTAGTACCCGGTCCTGTAAAATTATGACCCGGTAAATGCATTTCAATAGGAAGATTGTTAATCATTCTATTTATTAAACCGCTACCCGTCAATTCTAAACTACCACCTTTTTGCATGCCCTTCACAAATACTGATTTGCGCGTGCCACACACAACACACGTTCCACGTTTCATTGTTCTGCCATTTTTAGAAGTTTCCATCGTAATGTTATTAGAATCAGTCTTCTTTTTACATTTTACGCAATATATAGAATCGCTCATTTTTATATATATAAATAATAATAATTATATATATAAAACGCATCAACATGGAAATTAGTAATTATTCAACCGATAAAACTACCATGAGTAGAAATAACAATCCATTATTTCCTAAAAGCATTAGAGGAATAATAGTAGGCAAATCTGGTTGTGGTAAAACAACGCTTTTACTCAATTTACTATTAAAACCCGGTTGGTTAGATTATGACAAATTAATGTTCTTCACTAAAAGCGCGCATCAAGATGATTACGTATTATTAAGAGACGCATTCGAATCTGGTTTACCTAAAGAAGCAGTTAATTATGTGTTTAAAATATGTAGTCAGCCGGGTAGTAGCGAAATATGCAGAAAGACTTTGTTTAGTGAATTAAAAAAAGAATTTACGGTTAAAAAGCGAAATAAAACGCTTGGCAGTCAGATAGAAGTATCTTTTCATGAACATGCTAATGACGTACCTGATCCTAGAGAATTAGATAAAAATAGGAAAAACCTAATAATATTCGATGATTTAATAGGCGAAAAACAAAAGAAATGTGAAAAGTATTACACCCATGGAAGACATAGTAACGTTGATTGTTTCTTTTTAACTCAAAACTTCATTCATTTAGAAAAACAAACCATTAGGGAAAATGCTAACTTTCTTTGTATATTTCCTCAGGATAAAAGAAATTTAGATTATATTTATAACGAATACGCTACTCAAGATATGAGTAAAGATGAATTTTTTAGACTTTGTAATATATGTTGGAAAGAAGATTATGGCTTTATAGTGATAGATCTATCTAGTAGAAGAGATGAAGGTAAATATAGATGCAAACTCGATGATTTTTATATGTGTTCTGAAGAACAACATTTATATTAAAACGATGCGGTGCGGTGCGGTGTGGTGCGGTGCGGTGCGGTGCGTTTGTCCGTGTTTTAACCAGCCTGAAACGTTTCGTGTTTTTTGCCCATATAGCTATATGGACTAAGTAAAAAAACATACATTTATCTGGTTAAATTATGCTCAGATAAATGTATAAAACGTAGCTATGAATCATTTCCCAGACAAGTTGGTTTGTTTTAAATCGGTTATTATATCTAATATCTTCATCAAATTTTCAACGTTTTTCTTTTTATCGTTTTCGATCATTTCTAATACACTCGCAATGACGTTTTCTAATCCCCGAATCTTTAAATCTTGTTCGTAGATTAATTTTAAATATCTCTTTTTGTTTCCGAACATTTTTTTTTTTAGTATTATTTTTTATATCCGCGTTCCAAAAGAGTTTTGAATTTATTTACCCTTCTATTTCGTTCATCACCACTATTTGTTTCGAGAGAAATTACCTCCTCAACGATAACTCCTCCTACACTCATGATCAAACCACTTGTGTCTCTTTCAATATTATTCCACAACCCTCTAACTTCTATGGCGTATTCACCTTCCTTAATTTCCGATTTATGAAAGGGTAGAAATGGCATATACTCTTTACTATTTTTATTTATAAAGAACTCTTCACCATCTTGAAACATGTCCGTGTCAACTTTAACTTTAATAAATCCATCTTGTTCGAACTTATCTAATACCTTATCTATGTTATATTGCGTATCAAGTATTTGTTTATCGCTATCAGAACAACCGTCAAATATCGTTCGAAGAAAATCGTTAAAGTCTTTGTTGTATTTAATGTTTAACATTAGTTTTTGACCCGTTTCATTGGGTTGATAACAGTACAATGCGGGTTGTGATGGTGGAGATGATGATTTTATTAGATGGGAAACGCCTTTAACTCCGTTGTATTTTATCGAACTAAATACCATTGAATTGACGTTTGGAAAACTGGGTGTAGTTATTTTAAATGTACTCGTATCGTTCATTTTTTTATTACTTAGAAAAAAATTTTTAATTTTTCAAAGTATGCACGTTTTGGTTAATTGTATAGATTGCGCGTATTTTAAACGCACTCGTTTTATATATAAATAAAAACATTACTTATTAAAAAACGGAGATGAGTAATATTTTAGATGTAAAACTTATAAAATCATTTCCTTTTAGAGGAAGTGAAAATAAGATTGAAAAGGAAACGAGTAAAACTTATTTAAACGGTTTTTTTAAAGAAGAGGTATTTACTAAACCCGATGACTCGAGTTTATTCGTTAATTCGTTCGTAGACAGTTTTTCGCCTCACGTTTTAAATTCTTTAAACGAAAATCGCGCTAAAAAGGTCATATTTAGTTTTACCGTGATGATGAAAAGGATGGATAGAGATGGAGGAGAAAAGAGATTATACTACTTCAACTCCCATCCTCATATTAATTACATTTGGTCTAATAAAAAAGCTTTGTTGAGTGAAATGAGAAATGAAATAGTAGGCGCTTTTCAAAGAAAAGAATATGAAAAAAGTGGATGGTTCGTATCATATTTCAAAAATGTAAAACTTATTTACGCCAATTACATTCCTTTTAAAGGAGGATGTGTAAAGGTTGATTTACCCGAATGGTTAGATCGAAAGAAAGCTACTGTTACGATGTTAAATAAAGTCGATCGGAAATGTTTTTACTGGTGCATACTTAGATATTTCAACCCTAGAAATAAAGATAAAGGTAGAATCACTAAAGAAGATAGACTTATTCCTCGAGACAAACACGCTAATTTTAATAACGTGTCCTATCCCGTTGGAAGTGATGAAATAGAAAAGTTTCAGATGGACAATCCTCACATTCACTTAATCGTTTATAGTGTTGATAATGAAGCTAAAAGAACCCCCATAATATATGATGGAAAGAAATATATAACGGAAAATTCTAATATAATACCCTTGTTATATTACGAAAACCATTATTACCTCATTACTAATTTATCTAGATTGTTAAATAGACAAATAAGTAAACATAAAGATAAAACGTTTGTTTGTTATAAGTGTCAGAGACATTTTACTGAGGAAAGAACGTTGGTTAAACACGAAAAAACGTGTAGTGATGAAACTATAATCTCACTTCCTGAGAAGGGTAAAAATGATACGGTTAGATATATACGCTCTCCATCACATAAAAACATTATACCTAACGTAACTATTTATAGCGATTTTGAGACGTTTCCCATTGAATTTCGAGGAGAAGATGGTAGAAGATACCAAAAACATGTGGCTAGTGGTTATAGCTTTTATGTTAAAAGTAAAGATGAGGATGTGTGTAAAAGTTACATGGTTTCTTATGTTATAAAGGAAGATGATGAAGATGTGGCGGGTGTGTTTGTTAGAGAGTGGATGAATAACATTAAGAAATGTTTGAATAGATTTAAAGATGAAAAGAAACAGATTAGTACTTTTACACCCGTTTTCTTTCATAATCTCGGTAGATTCGATGCGCATCTTTTCATAAAACAATTGGCCGGTTATAATAGATTAGGCATGAAAGTTATTCCTTCTAACGAACAAACTTATATTTCTTTCAGTAAATTTATAATGTTGAGTAACATGATAAAACATGAAGTTAGATTTTTAGATAGTTTACGTTTTAAAAGGGCTAGTTTGGATGAATTAGCTAAAGATTTAGAGAATGATGATATGATCGAAATATGTAAACATTTTGGCAAGAATGTGGATAAAGAGGTTTTAAAAGGGAAAGGCGTGTTTCCTTATGAATACGTAAATTCTACGAATAGATTAAAAGAAACTAAGCTTCCAAACATAGATTGCTTTTATTCTAGATTAAAAAATAAAGGTATCAGTCAAGATGATTATGAGACCGCGATTAAAGGGTGGAATGCATTTAGTTGTAAAACTATAGAAAACTATCAAAGGGTGTACTGTGAAAAGGATGTATTGATATTAGTTGATGTAATGGAAGCTTATAGAAAGGCTTGTGTAAAAGACTTTGATCTTGATCCAGTTATGTCATATACTTTACCGGGTCAGAGTTGGAAGCAGATGTTAAAATACACCGGACAGAAATATAAACTTATTACCGATCTTCAATTGTATGATGATGTTGAAAAAGGAATTAGAGGGGGTATGAGTATCTGTATTCACAGACACGCTAAAGCTAATAATAAATACATGAAGAATTATGATCCGACAAAGAAGAGCGTTTTCATAACTTACTGGGACATGAATAATTTGTACGGTGATGCTATGAGTGGAATGTTGCCATATGCCGTTAAAGGTGAGATGGATGATGTAACTAACTGGAGAAATGTTCCTTGTATGTTAGTGGTTGATTTAGAGATTCCTGAAGAGTTGCATGATTTGTTCAACGACTTTCCCTTAGCGCCCGAACATTTAGAAATAAACGGAATTAAAAAGATGTGTCCTAATTTAAGGAATAAAGTAGAGTATTCGGTGTACTGCGAGAATTTAAAATTTTACATCGAAAAGGGAGTTAAGCTTACGAGAATTCACAGAGGATACGAGTTTTTAGTAAATGATAAATTGGGTGAATACATCGCGTTTAACACTAAACGTAGAACAGAAGCTAAATCGAAGAGTGTACAAGAAGGTTATAAATTAGCTAACAACGCTATATTTGGTAAAACCGTTCAAAATGAAAAGAATCAGAGTAACGTGGAGATTGTTAATGATGTAGAAAGAGCGGAAAAGTTAGTTAGGGATCCGAGATACGTAAAACCGGTTATGTTCAGTGAAGATCATAGCGATTCATAAAAGAAATGATGTAGTTAAATGCGCGAAGCCTAGATTCGTTGGGTTTGTAGTGTTGGAAATAGCTAAATTAAAGATGTATAAGGTTTACTACGATTATTTGCTTCCTAAGTTCAGTAATAGGATAAAGTTGTTATACACCGATACAGATAGTTTTATGTGTAGGATTGAAAGTGAGGATATTTTTAAAGAAATAGCTCCTGATGTTAAAACGCATTTTGATACCAGTAATTTATCGGGTGATCATCCGATTGGAAAGGAGTATGTTGGGGCGAATAAGAAAGTGTTGGGAATGTTAAAAGATGAAGCCGGTGGTAAAATAATTACGGAGTATGCGGGGGTGTGTAGTAAGAGTTATTATTATGCGGTTGAGGGAGATGAAGACGTTGCAAAGTGTAAAGGTATCAATAGAGACTTTAAAGGTGAGATTACTTTAAACGATTATCTCGATTGTATTTATAGAGAAAAAGAAAAGAGTGTAACTGTACGTAATATACGTAGTTATCAACACGAAATATATAATGAGGAGATTGACAAAATAGGTTTATCGTGTGGACAAGATGGAAGATATGTAATGAGTGATAAGGTGAGCACATTGGCTTTGTTTCATAAGCGCATGCCCTAAAAATGTGCGGTGCGGTGCGGTGCGGTGCGTTTGTCCATCTTTCAACCAGCCTGAAAGGAATTGTCTCGTTTCGTATTTTTTGCCCATATAGCTATATGGACTAATTAAAAAAAACGTACATTTATCTGGTTAAATTATGCTTAGATAAATGTAAAAAAGAAAAGATTTTAGATCGAACGATCCGCGTTTATTCCGAACGATCCGCGTTTATTCCGATACGCGATATTTGTCCATCTTTCAACCAGCCTGAAAGGAATTATCTCGTTTCGTATTTTTTGCCCATATAGCTATATGGACTAAATAAAAAAACGTACATTTATCTGGTTAAATTATACTTAGATAAATGTAAAAAAGATCGATCCGCGTTTATTCCGAACGATCCGATACGCGATATTTGTCCATCTTTCAACCAGCCTGAAAGGAATTATCTCGTTTCGTATTTTTTGCCCATATAGCTATATGGACTAAAAGAATAAATGTACATTTATCTGGTTAAATTATACTTAGATAAATGTAAAAATATATATTTACGCGCGTGCGGATCGAAGAATTATCTCATTTTGTAGCGACCCTAATACATTAAAAGGCTCACGCGTTAAATGATATGTCTCTGCAGGGAGATGGTAAAGATCTCAGGGAGATGGTAAAGATCTCAGGGAGATGGTATATTATATACGGATGTATATTATATACGAATGTATATTATATACGCGATGCGATGCGGTGCGGTGCGTTTATGATTGAATATAGCGTTTAGGAGAGTCCGGCGCATTTTACAATCGGTGCGGTGCGTTTCGATTTGTTTCGATTCGTTTCGATTCGTTTCGATGCAATTTTTATATTTTGCGCGAGAAGCCCCTTTTTTACATCTCTCACTAGGAGATGCTACATACCAAATATCAAAGCTCTATGCCTTCCAGTTTCAGAGAAGAAGAATTTTAAAGTTTCCCTTCTTTGTTCCTATGTTCGAACTTGTGACCCCTGGGGCGGGCCAGTTTTGACCCCAGGGGCATCATTTGAACAAACTTGATAGAGGTCCACTAGGAGATGCTACATACCAAATATCAAAGCTCTACGCCTTCTAGTTTCAGAGGAGAAGATTTTCAAAGATTTTGCATTTTTTTCCTTTTTGTTGCCATGGCAACCAGAGTTTTGGGTGGAATTCAATTCTTTGAACAACTTTGGTAGAGCTTCACCCAAGGTACATCCCTGCCAAGTTTCATCAAGATTGGCCCAGTGGTTTAGGAGAAGAAGATGTTTAAAGAAATTGTTGACGGACGACGGACGCCGGACATAGGGTGATCACAATAGCTCACCTTGAGCACTTTGTGCTCAGGTGAGCTAAAAAGCCCTGGTATTTTGGCAGAAAGAGAAATCGCTTGTTAGGGGTTATTTTGCTGCCACTGTGTTCACATTTTTACAATAATCTCAGGAACATGCACATGTTTACACAACTCATCAATTTCAAACTCTCCTATGTACATAATGCTTGTTCACAGAAAATTGCATGCCCCTCAAGGCTAACAGATACTTAGACCATGCATGTAGCAAATTGAACAATCAGCGATCAGTATTTCTAAAGTATATATCGAAGATACAACTCCCACAGTTGTATATCTACATATACAATGCTAGTATATCCTGCACGTGAATTCCGACAAGTTTGCAACATCGAGTCAGAGCAAAATGTATCTGTCACGATAAAACACAGTTTGGAAAATATGCTTCAGGGGATCGGAAACAGCATTTCGATGGGTGAGTGCAATATTATTCTAAGTGCGTATACAATATACAAGCACTTAGAATAGTATTGCACTTACTTATCAATTTACTAAAGTAACCTTTTCAGTGAAGTGTGTTTTTAACAGAAGAAAAAATAATCCAGTAAGGAAAAAACTAATTTTGGTATTAGATGATATCACGGCGGTCAATGAACCCATGCATATATTTTCTGCCTTTCTCATACCATAACAAAACAAAAAAACTAGGCAATTTTTCTATATAATTCAAAGAAAGTAAAAATTCATTTTAACTAAAAAAATAAGAAATTCCACTGTGCTCTTGAGTTTGTTTTTACAAGAGTTTAACACTGTTTTAATACCTGTAAGGTCATATCACAGCGGTCAGTGGACCTATGCATATGCTCTCTGGCTTTTTCACACCAGTACTGACAAAAACTGTCTTTCCAAGTGTCTACTTTTCTCAAATGCATCAGAGGTGAGAAGCGAAAAATCGAGGGAAAGACAGCTTGCCGCAAACAGATATCGGACGTGCAACTACCAGCTCACAAGTCAGATACGCTAGCCACTGAGCTACCAGGCTGGGCAGAAATTCACGTATTGAACATACTTGATAAAAAAGAACATTATTTCTCAAAAACATTTTATGTTTTTCGTAATAAAATAGAAAGTTCAGTAGAAACGTAACATTTCCAGAATATTGAAGACAAATACTAGTTCGATCTTTAACACTGCACAATGAGGTTTACCTTGATTAAATATCCTAATGAATAATTTAACATTTTTGATAGAAATTGTACCTTTTATTTGTTTCTTTTTAATCTGGTGCAAGACCTTTCATTGCAACTAACAGAATGACTCCATTTTGTAACAAGCTTTTAATCTCATATGCACATTTGACATGAAAAGCTCGAATAAACAGTCATGTGGTCTAAGTTAGATAGAAAATCTCGTGCTGTGATATATGGGAAATATACACTTGCTAACGCTCGTGTATATTTCCCATATACTACGGCACTCGTTTTCTATCCCATACACAATTGGGTATTGTGATACTCAAAACATGCTAAAACAAACACTATGACCCCAATCCAAGCCAAGAACTTGACAACACAAAGTATACATGTTGCAAAAATCCAATTTTTATAGCCAGACCCTTTAAACACCTATACTCATTCCCTTTTTGAACCAAACAACAAAAATCTTCCCCCAACTGATATCATTTGCTGGTGTTACATCAAGTGAAGCTAAATGATAGGATTTGTTTTTGAAAGGGCAGAAAACATTTGTGGAAAAATGATGGTTACCACCATTGTCCCATTATTTTCATTAGCCTTCCATTGCCAGGTTAATATAGAAATTTGGTATATATTTAGTAAAATATTACACAGTAATATCAATACAGGTTAAAATCTCTCTGACAAAAGGAGACATTGCTCCTTATCAACAATTTCTCCTTCCGCTTCAATGTTTTAAAAACTGGCCTGCTGTAATACAAAAACAGTTGTCTGTATCAGGTAATGGGTAAATTACAAACTTTTCCACAAATTTTTCAAATTTTCAGAATAATCCATACTTTAAACATGTATTATGATAGGAGCTTAATTGTTTGGGTCCAAAGAGTAATTATAAAATTACTTCTTGAATAAAACCCATGTTGTGGGTATTGATTAGAATTGTCTCATTGAGACAGATCTAATGAGTACCCGTAACATTACCTTCAGTCTGAAGGATTGTTCCCATGTTATTTTTGTGATTGGGTCTCTGCAACCCTTCACATCAGCCCTTGTTTAACAGCATCTGGAAATTTTCAAAATCTTACCTGTCATCTTTCAGTCTGCTTAATGTGTCTTCATTCATTACTTATTATGGTTTAACTCTTTACCAGATAACAAAATTCTAGACTTGTCAATATTGAAAGCATTTGCTGACTACTTATCAATTAATACTTAAAAAACTGGTTGACTTTAAAAGGGTAGAAACTTTGTGGAAAAGGTGAAATGCTGGTTGCCAGCATTTTCTCCTTTTCCCACAGTGTTTTCAACAGCCGTCTTACTATTGGTCATTAAAGAACACAATTCTTTGGTAATAAATCAACTCGGCACAGTTGAGATCAAGATCTGACTATAGAATTATGCAGTGTGATTATTGATTTACACTGTCTGCTCAAGGGCTGTTTTCATCAATCTTATTTCTTTGTCATAACTCTAAATTCTAAGACAAGCAATATGATCGGCTGAGACAAAATGTCTTGAACAAAACTATGGCTGGTCATGGAATTTACAGTCAGTGCTGAATTTTTTTTAATGGTTTGTAAATACTGCACTAGATTTGTTCATTTAAGTCTTTACCAAACAATCCCGGGTTTTCACGCCTCTGAGAAAGAAGCCTTTTGAAAACATTGTGGGAAAAGAAGAAAATGCTGGTAACGAGCATTTTCTCCTTTTCCCACAAAGTTTTCTACCCTCACAGAACAAGTTTCAATTTTTGAGTCACTTTAATTTTTGTCGTCTGCAAATGCTTTCAATTTGGACCAGTCTAAAATTTTGTCGTTTGGTAAAGAGTTAAACACAGTACTTTCTATGCTTTCTAGCCTACCAAACAATATTACTCAATTACACAAAGGGCAAACACTTTCTAGAAGGAATGAACTATTATGAACTATTATCTTTTCTAACATTATATAAACATTTTGATAAAGAGAGCAATTAGCCTACTGATTGTTGCAAGAAATTCCTTCTTTACACACAATATTCCCTTGTTCTTTTCCAAACAATATTTTTCTGTCCTGTTCCTATTTTTCTACTGTTTATCCTGACAGTGCAGATCAAGATCAGAAAACTCTGTCTACTTGTAGAATTAAACTGTAGACCCATTCATATTGAACAAATATGCAGCTACACAGTGAATTAGGCTCAATGACCAGATTTCTTTTTGAATGGATTAACCCTTTACCAAACAATCCCTGGTTTTTACGACCCAGAGGAAGAAGCCTTCTGAAAACATCGTGGGAAAAGGAGAAAATGCTGGTAACCAGCATTTTCTCCTTTTTCCACAATGTTTTCTACTCTACTAAAGTCAAGTTTCAATTTTTGAGTCACGTTCATTTTGTCGTCTGCAAATGCTTTCAATTTGGACAAGTCTAAGATTTTGTCGTTTGGTAAAGGGTTAAGGGTAAATTGCAAGAAAAAAAAATGCTGATTGCCAAAGCGGTTTTTTTTTTGTATTCCAAGTTCCACAATGTTTAAAAGAGCCAATTTTTCTGTGTCATATAAGCATACAAATGTTTAATAAAAGGTTATTTGGGCCTTTAACCGACTTGAAATAGGAATACTAGTGGAGTGAAAACAGAATGGCGGCGGTCTCCAAATGATGTCTTTTTCACACTCGTCTTTTTTTAATCTAAAAGAACAAATAGGTGCTTTCCAACACACAATGTTATAATGCAATTTCTTTCAAACACGTGTAGGAGGAAATATGCAAAAGGGGATATAGATTTTGAAATTGTTAGATCAAAATGGATGGGCTAAAATGGCGGGCATCTGCCTGCTGAATACGACTCAACCGGTAACATTCACGTTTAATTCACAATATATAAATCACATGATGAGGAACACGTTAAACAGTACAATTATGATAAAAGGTGTACTTACAGAAGAAACAAAACAAAAATACAGTGAAACACAAACACAAAATATGGCTATCTCAATTCAAATTGCATCTTATCACTATGAAAGCTAACGAAAGACTGGACAAAGCAAGAGTACTTTTCGGTGAAGTCACATGCCTGAGGCACCTTCGGGGAAATTCAATGAGGGGTGCTCTGTGAAAAGCGGATTTCATACATCTACACAAAGTATAGACCCATGTCGGCCTGTGGAATCCGCGAACACTGACCTGAGTCGAAACTTTTTTGCCACTGGTAAGTTTTTGCATCTGAAAGGACTATTCGACCCCATGATTCAGGTTGTTAGGCAAATGGGTCCATATGATATAAAGATTGCTTATAACCCTTAAAGCACCTTTTACAAGCTATAGTTGTTTTGCGGCCAATCAGGGATTCTATATATACGATCCCTGGGCCAATGTAGATTAAGGTCAGACTGTACAAAACGTGCAGTCTGATCTTTGATCAAATCTGGACAAGGGCAACCCTTAAACTACAATTATTTAGGTCTTATTTCTAGACTGAAAGTATCGATTAGGTTTTTTTTTTGGTCCTTTAAGGGATCATGCGTTACGAAGATGCCTTTTTTTCCGGAGTGCCGCTCAAATGACCTACTTTTAGGGGAAAAAAAAACATACGTGATGGGCTATAACGGACTTTGCAATTTGGAAGACTTTATTTTCAAGAGGAATTCAAAAATTCATTTTTTCGGAGGAATTGCAGAACAAGTTTAAATTCGTATTCACCAACCATATTAATTTCATTCAAAGTTTAATTCTAGATTTAGTAAGTAACACAATTTATGACTGGCAAAACAATCTGGTTTAACCAATCGGAAATTGTGACACTTTCAAATTTAGAAAATGCTTCAGAGTAAGACTAAGAACGTTCTTAAGGAAGTAGCTGCCTGTACGCCAAAACACACTTGCAGACACTTGCAAAAAAAAAAAACAGAAAGAAAAGCAGAGGCCACCAAATAGCTTCTACGATTTACAAAATTTCTTGGAGGACCCGAGGACCCTCCTGGAAAACCCCCCTGCACTCTCTCGACAATTCTCACCTCTGATAATACCTTCGATATTTCTTTTGTGTATACTTTATTTTGGGATAGCTACACCAATAGTAATGGTTGGTGAATACGGACAAGCTGCTCTGGCAGGCTGGAATTTTCACTGCAGACAGTATTTTGTTTCTACACAACTTTGCTCTTTATAATATTAACCTAATATCTGAGTAAAAATATAATAATTATACAGCGTGAAAAGTGCTTACATTACTTTCACTGTGAATGATTCGTCTCAGGACATTCTCACCCCCGGAAAACCTCAGCTAATTGTGACGAGCACCTGGTAAACTGGCAGCGTGGTAAAATAATCATAATGGGAAAAGAAGAAAATGCTGGTAACCTGCATCTTCTCGTTTTCCCAAAATGTTTTCAAAAGGGTTTTTCTTCAAGGCTGTTAAAACTGCCCTTAACAGGGCCTTCTCTCAATCATTCGCCTACAGAAAAGGAGCAAAAGAATGTTGGTAGTCTCATGGAAGCCCAGTGCGTATAGTCTAAATTAAATAGTATTTTATTTTATAAACCAACACATGCTGACTGACCGACGTATAGAGCAGAAACAAGAAATATCTTTAAAAAAGATAGAGATACTTGAATATGAATATTTGTAACTCTTTTGTGGCTCGATATGAGGTAAAATAATGAAAGGTAACCTCACGAGCACTGATTGCTTTTTTTTTCTCACTTTTTTTTTTTTTTTTTTTGAAAAGTAGTACTCGTAATTGGTTATTGAGTGTCGCTTATGAAAATATTGAATTTCCAAATAGAACAAAAAAGAAAGCATAATTCTAGCTGTAGAAACGCTTGTAAATAATGGTTTCATGAATAAATGCGAGAGTAAATATGGTAGCATGCACCCGCCGAATAAACATGTGCACGTTTAATACCAATCGCAAATTACCATCTAGTCATTCTGCATCGGTCAAAAACCAGCGCATTCAGCTACGCCTGAAAAAAAGGACGGATCTTTACTTCTAGATAGATTTCATAGTGTATGACCGAATACATGTATGTTTTGGGACAGTGACGGTCTGTCACCACTCGTCACAACTCGGCCGATTCCGTACCTACATCTAACCTCATCTGTGTAACCGTCGTTTCCATTTCAACTGCCAATCACGTGATCTTAAACATGGCGGCGTCACTTTTAGTCGTTTAGCAAAGACATAAACAACCTCGATGAAGTTATTCACATCTATCTACATGTCGGTGAAAGCTTCAATCGGAATTGATAAATTACGTTAAAATATGATTGTACGAACTGTTTGTCAGCTGAAATATAGTTAGAAAGCTTTCGATAAAAAAAATTGAGACTCAAGTTGTCTTTTTTAAGAGGAGCCTTACAATTTTCAGAACGGTAATCCGGTGTATTTCCGGCGATGAAATGTACCGTGTAGGTGCATGTCAAGCTACCAGATTCAGCCGAGGGACTTGATGGCTTTCTCATTTATTTTGGTAGTTATTATAAAATATTCATATCCAGTTATTTGTTTGGCATGTCTAGACTATATCATGAGCATGTATGTGCGCTTTGAACCCACCTTATAGCAACTTTTAGATGCCTTGATCAACTGACCGCGCTAAAAATATAGATGATTTTAGCCCAAAATGGTGCCGTTTTATTCGATTACTCAATGTTCAATACCTGTTTGTACCTGTTTTCTCAACGAAAAATGTATAAACAGTTTCTTTATTCATATTTTTGTGAAAACATGTCAAGGTTTAGTAACAAAGTCGATTGGAATCGTTATCCTGCGTTTAAAATGCAACGTTTAGAACTTTTCGGTTGTACAGTCGCCTTGGATCTATTAACAACTTACAAGTGATTGCACTAATTTGTTTTCTCAACAGCTATTCTCCCCCGGGAAAAAACGAGTTAAAGGGCTATGAAACTATTTCAACAACAAAAAACCTGTTGTATATTTATATTTTTAAGAGAGACCACAAATTTCGGAAACTCGTCCGCTAAGGGTATCTGATGTAACTTCTAAGTCGTAACGGTTTTTACTTATAGCCTTTTAACACTAATACCCGCTGTGATGACCGTATTACAAAAACTACTTTTAACCCAGATAAGCGCAAGAATACTAACTGGTAGAAAACAGGCCTTCAAGTAATCACATACTTAATTTTTCAGTTACGTAATAAAAGGCTGTAACAGTTTCTTAAACAGCGTTGAATTATGTCATAATACCAGTATTGTCAAAATCTCGGGCCAGCAAAAACTAGAAATTTGTTTGAATGAAACAAGACTTAGTGCGAATTAAGTGTATCGGGTCATATAAACACATCTTGTAGTCCATTCGGCATATCTCGGGTGATGGGAGCCATCAAGCATGTAGGTACGGAATCGGCCGAGTTGTGACGAGTGCTTGTAGTCGTCTACATTCGGCGTACCTCGGGTGATGGGAGCCATCAAATCCCTCGGCTGTATCTGGTGAATTGATATGCACCTAAAGGGTACATTTCATCGCCGGAAACACGCCGGTTTACCGTTCTGAAAATTGTAAGGCTCCTCTTAAAAATGACAACTTGAGTCTCAATTTTCTATCGGAATCTTTCTAACTATATTTCAGTTGACAAACAGTTCGTACATTCATTTTTTAACGTGGTTTATAAATTCCGATTGAAGTTTTCACTGACGGATAAATAGATGTGAATAACTTCATCGAGGTTGTTTATGTCGTTGCTAAACGACTTACAGTGGCGCCGCCATGTATACGATCACGTGATCGGCAGTTCAAACGGAAACGACCGTAATAAAGACGAGGTTAGATGTAGGTACGGAATCGGCCGAGTTGTGACGAGTGAGTCGTCTACTGTCCATATCATTCAGCAAACTTCGAGTGATCCTTTGATCAAGTTATACGTGGTTACGGGATGGGCCGAGTTGGGACGAGTGCTGTTCGTATATGTAGCAGGTGTTGAAAAGATGATAGGTTATTTGGTCTTGAGCAGAGATAAAGATGCAATGGAACGGAGTTTGTATGGAAACATTGATTTAAAAGAATTTGAAAAATTAGATTGTTTTGCCTTGTAGCAAACTGATGTGCACACAACTGGTAACAGCCGTAAGTAACCAGACTGTCCATTCACAATATCAACTAGCATAGATCTGATTACGCATCTTTCAGCTTAGGATGTAATAACCCTTGGGTTGCTAAGCGCGACTTTATGACCTTTTGCAGACGGTGTAGGCCAAGGTCAGACTGCACACCACATGCAGCCTGATTTTGGATCTAAACTGTTCGATAAGGAGATATTTTTTTCCCAAAAATACCTTTGAAATAGTAAAAACTTGGGTTTTTACTGTCGGCTTGAAAATTTCATTTCATTTGTTTAGCAGGTCAAGGGTTAAATCGTTTTCATGGCCCCTCTTCCTCTCCTTCAATCCACGGCACTACCATTTTACACGCTCACAAACGTACTTCTTCTTGATATTCTAAAGACTGGAATCAATCCGTTAAAACCCTGGTCACATATTCACGGAAGACCGCCACGGAAGAGCTACGGATTCGTTCCGGCATCGTCCGTAACTACTCATACTGGTCAGTAGCTCTCCGTATTGTAACCGGAGTCATTCGTAGTAGTCCTTGTATATCCGTAGGGATCCTTGACAATTTTCGAACATGCACAAAAAATCGCTACGGATCAAACAAACGTAGCGTATCCTTACTAGTCCGTATTAGACCGTACTGATACGTTCTGGTCCGTATGAAAACCGTATCAGTCCGTACTTAAGCGTAGGCCCAAAATTGTCAAGGATTTGATACGGAGAACTACGTATTTGTACGGTAACACTACGTATAAGCTACGGTTATGATACGGATTTGTCACGGAGTCACGATCTTAATACGTTGTACTACGGAGAGGCAGGGATTCGCACGGTCTATTACGGTTTACTACGTTGCAATACGACACACTACTGACTTGTAGGGACCACTACTGTTTGGTGGGATAAATTCAGTATCATGTACTTCAACAAGGGTATAAATACTCCCTCTTTGTAGGACACAACGTATTTGCGTTTTGTCGTTGAGTTCACGATCATGAATCGTCAACAAATGATGTTTGCAATATATTTGCTGCAACTGGATCATGATATGGCACAAAATGCCAAGGCACTGGTCGAGCTGCTTGATGGCATACATAGAGGTAATAATTACGTTAATATCGTACTATTAGTAATACCTTTACATTTAAGGTTACATATTTTACATAACATTGTACGAAACTGAATAAACATCAGTCTTATAATGTGACATTCTATCCAAACAATGATGCTAAATATGCAGGTAAAAAGATCAAATAATACTAGTACATGAAACCGTCTCCGTTTCTGGTGGTTCAGGCATCCGCCAACGGAACGGGAGGTCGAAGGTTCGAGCCCCGCCAAGAGTTTGTTCTGATATGGCTGGTTGGTGAACCGCCAACTAGTTAAATGTATGGTTACTGATTGCCTGCCTGCCTGGTGCCTGGTATTAAGGATAGGAATCGGGAGTAAAGATGCACAGAGAATGAGGTGTCTCATAAGCCCGGGAGGCTGGCCCTTTCAATATGGGTGATACTATAATAAACAAGCACTTTACTTTTAAAACATAAACATTCACGATAATTAGTGTAATCATCACATGTAAAATAAACAGCAGATTTTATTAATAGAAGAGAAACGTTATTGATCAATATTTTACATTACCCCTTTCCCATTCAGTCCCTTGTTTTTATGGGTCTGCAACAGACAACTGAAGAAAACATTGTAGGAAATCGAGAAATTGCTCAAAATGAGCAATTTCTCCATTTCCAACAATGTTTTCTACCTTATTGTAGAACTAAAGCTCATTTGTTCCAAATTTACAATTGTCGTCTGCAGGTGCTTTCAATTTGGAGGAGGCCAAAATTTGTCAACTGGTAATGGGTTAATGATTACATTAATCAGGTAATAGAAGACAGAGGAGATGGTGGACTAGAGATGGCCAGTATGAGGCTCTCATGGCCGAACTTGCTGCATTTTGAAAGTGATCAAGCTAGAGGTGGTGGACGGAATGCTAAATCGTGGTAGGTCCGTATCGATCCGTGGCGATTCGTACTACTCCGTACCGGACCGTTCTTATTCGTACTAACCCGTTCTAATACTGTAGCAAACCGTAGTGTATCCGTAGTACAATCGTCCTGATTCGTGTCGCTCCGTATTAAAACGTGTCGAACCGTAACAATCCGTATCCCTCCCGGGGCTTTTACCTACATTTTGGCGGTAGATTCGTCGAACTCCGTGCTCACACCGTTGTGCATCCGTATTGGAACCGTAGCGGACTACGGAATTTGACATTTCCGTAGTCATCCGTGAGACCGTAGCTCTTCCGTGGCGGTTCTCCGTGAATATGTGACCACGCCATAACCGTTGACCAAACAATCCTGTGGGGCTTTAAAATGTAGTGGGAAAAACTGCATGTTTTCATCATGTTCTCTTTTTCCTCACAGCATTTTTTCATCATTTGAAAGATTTTCAACATTTTGTAATTTGGTAGAGTTAAATAGAGCATTTTCATAGAGGGGGAAAAAAAATAAGCTCACTTAAACGTCATATTCTCCAGTCTGAATCCACTCGTCACAGCTCGGCCGATTCCGTACCTACATCTAACCTCGTGTATAACGGTCGTTTCCATTTTTTTTAACGACCAGCCCGCATAGCTCAATAGGTAGAGCGTAGGACTCGTGAACGTGATGTTTCGAGTCACTTGAGGGTGTGGGTTCGATCCCCACGGCTGGCCATCTAAAATTACTAATAGTCTTTCGGATGAGACGTTAAACCGAGGTCCCGTGTGACGGTGCTATACACCGAGCACGTAAACGAATCAGGCGTAACTTAAGATGGGTTTCGTCCTGTATCTGCATTATCCCCCGTAACAATTCTAACAGCCTTCAGGGGGCGTCGCCCATATGGGCAACCGGTGGCAAATTCCGTCAATTCGTTTCCATTTGAACTGCCAATCACGTGCTCGTATACATGGCGGCGCCACTGTCAGTCGTTTAGCAACAACATAAACAACCTCGATGAAGTTATTCACATCTTTCTATCTGTCGGTGAAAACTTCAATCGGAATTGATAAACCACGTTAAATAAAAGTGCTGTCAGCACTGTAATCGGTCGACACTGAATAACCACACTGTTTCGAAAATCACAAATCAAGTGGTAGTTGTTTGAACTGTGTAGAATAGAATAGAATAATTTTTTGCCAATTATGGACCCTGTCGGGCACATACGTTGATTTTCCCTCGAAGGTGGGGGGGGGGGGGGGGGGGAGGGGTAAAATGGGAGTAAAAAACCTATATTATATTGCCTTTTATACTGGATTAGAACCTTGGTAATGGATTAAGAAATCCATTCTTATTCTTGCGAAGGACTATGTAGAAATTATCGTAATTCAGTAATGAATTGGATGATTAATTGGCTGTTTTGTGTTTTTGGCCGCTTTCATCATTATTTCAGTCATATCGCGGCGACAGCCTGCTTTTCTTTCATGTATATTATGGATTTCACCCGTACTAGGCAAGGGCTCTGAGGTATCCTACCCGATGACACTCCCACGAAAAATACAGGTGTCGAATCCTCCACCATACAACTGAGCCACCTAGGAACTGTTTTTTTAACCTATCTTTTACAAATTAGTAGTTTAACTGAATATTTTAAGTAGATATTTGCCAGACGTCAGCAATAGAGGGAAAAGATATGGGATTCTAATCAGCAATACCTATTATCAAGCTTTAGACGTCACTCTTACAAGATTATCAGTACCTACCAGCCTTTCATTAAAGAATAAAAAGGAAAACACACACAAACACACATACACAAACATAAAATTTAATATTCTTTAGCAACTTTGGTAACTTTAATTTTAGTTTTAAGACTCGCTTTTCTACCGACGATTGGAACATAAACAGACTGTACTGTAACACATTATCAGACTTTTAACTAATCCATACTTTAAAATAGTATGAATAAATCGTATAAAATGTGTTTGCATTTTGACTCCCGAATCGTTTATTTTGGCCGCTAGTGGACTATCCAATTCTCCATTTTTAAGAAGCCATCGTATTTATCTAGATAAAGTGTCCTACCTAATATTTTGGCTGGCTAAATCGTCCTGGGAAGAATCGACCAGGCCAAAACGTCTGCTTGCCAAATTTTCCTACCGTACTTCCAAAGAATGTAGCTCATACTGGTAACTACGCAACCGTCAACTCTTTACCAAGCAAAAAAAGTTTAGACTTGTCAAAATCGAAAGCATTTGCACATTACGAATTGAATTTGACGGTAGCCCAAATGATGAGTTGAATCGTTGAAAGAGTAGAAAACGTCGTGGTAAGAGGAGCAAACGATGGTTATCAGCATTTCCCCCTTTTCTACAATGTTTTCAACAGCCTTTTCCCTCAAGGTTGTTCAAAATGGGATTGTGTGGTGTAAAGAGTTAAAACTCTGAGTTAACGACGTACATGACAAATGTTCTCGCGCATCTACTGCGCATGTATTTTTTGTCGTGGATATTGAATCAAAAGTGCACCTATGTATTTTTTTGCACATAATGGTGATACTATTGGTGCACTGAAACAAGTAGCACTTTCTTTGGGTAGTGTTGGTGAAGAGAAAGAAATGGATCTTTGAACTGTCACCGTGAAATAATTAAAATGCTGCTGACACGGCGTTACACACCAAACAAGGAAACAAAGGCAGGAAATTTAGAGCTGTAGAAGTATAGCTGTTTCCACTTTGAAAATTATTGTTCGAAATGGAGAAATCGCTCCTATTGAGCAATTTCTCCTTTCCCCACCATGTCTGCTAAGCGTTTGTCCTATATATATTTCTTTTTTTTTTTAAATAACCGTTCCACAGTGACCTTCAACCTTGTTTTCTGACGAAATAAGCACAGATAGGTGCCATTTTTATTTTTTCTTATTGTTTAGAATTATAAATACTATAAGTGTGGAAAGTTTAAGAAAAATCTGTTCGTTAGAAAGTATGTATTTTTTTAAGATTAACCCTTAATTCGATCAAATTATCTCCCTTTTCAATTCAATGGTCTATATATAACATGCATATTTGTACATTTACCATGCTCAAAACCAGGCTTTTACATTTTTTTTGTGCAAAAATATATAAATTTTCATTAAAATGATGTATATTTGTATATTTTTCCTGTAATTTTCCTGTTTAACTGACTATTAAAGAAAGGCGCTTTAAATCCAATATAAGCTGAATTTTGGAACTGTACATGCCTTTTTCAAAGGCAAATTTCTCAGAAACGAGCACGGTGACCCACATCTTTTTTTACTGTAATCTCCTAGAGACATGATGAGCTTTGTATGTGCAAAGTTTTAAAAAAAAATCTGTCCGTTAGAAAAATTTGTCATATACGTCGTTACGCTACTGGCCTTTTCCAGTCAGAAATCAATATCCAAACATTACAATTTAATGGTCGTTTTTTTTTTCTTTCGTAGTAGATCTATATCCTACGTGAAATATCCTACGTGTATAATATTGATCTGCACTGCACTTAAAGGACAGTCTAATCTTGATCTTTTATTGTCTGCAAAAGCAACTTTTCTTAACCTTGACCAATACAGGTCATGTATTTGATTCATTCTAATAAGCGAAGAGCAAAGCTACAGTAAACCTTGTGCTCTTTATATCTGTAAAACAGGACCTTGTGGAAAGGATGAGAATCAACTAATATGAAGTAACCGATGAGACAAGTGCACTTCAGTGCCTCATTTTAGTTAAATACGAGGCCCTGGATTTTTTTTTTTTTTTTTTTTTTTTTTTTTTTTTAATATTTGGTATTAATTTTATTTTCGGCATGGCTTCATGTTTTATACCACTTCTGTTGAGATATGTGTTCGAAACCACCTGAACCTTGGACTCGAAGGTCTTTCGTGGCTTGTTTTGAATTTTTTTGCTATGATTTTTTTCAGTTCGCCCAATATAAGTTCAATAATTGTACTTTGGTTACACTCATAGGGTGGTTATCTGAAAAAAAACACTGTGTCCCTTTGATTCATCTACAACAATACTTTGGAGCTTGGTTATGGAACTTAACCAGTTAATACAATTCACCCTTCTTCATTTAATTGTTGAATGCTTTACCACATTGTCTGGGTTTCAAGAAAACAACTATGGGTGGGCGTGGAAAAGAAATTAAAGTGTAAACAAGTGCGTGCAAGTCTCCGAAATTGGATCATTAAAATAAAATCGAAGTTAAAAAAAATGAGATTAGGGCCTCAAAAGTTGAAGTTTTGCTGTTCAATATAGTTTTATATATTTGCATGGTTAATAATTTATTACCTTTACCAACTCTGGGTGAAATTTTCAGATTTTTTGATGACTTAGTTTGACCTTTTTTTTGCATTCAATGCAAAGTTAAAATGCATGAACAAAACAGCCTAAAAACGGTGGGAGGGTTGAAGGCTATTTCGAGTAAAGGGTTTACCGGCAAGCACAGTAACGGTAGTCGTCTATTGTTTGAATCTTCGAAGAATATGACATGCGCAGACAACGGCTTAGCCCTCTAAGAAAAGAATCAAAGTACTGAAATTCACCCAGAGATGGTAAAGGTAATATTATTAACTATGCAAATTTTCAGTAAAATAGCTAAAACGTTTTTTGAGACATTTCAAAATTCAGGGGGTACCTATGAACCTCAAACTACCTATAAGTACCGTGTCCAAGACACTTTAAACAGAGCGATAGTCTAAAATTACAAAATGATAGGATATAAATGCCGCCGTGAAATGACCAAAAATGAAGTTGACAGTGGCGCAAAAATTCAATCAATCGATCCATCGATCCATCCACCCACTCACCCATCCATCCATCCATCCATCCATCCATCAGTCAATTTTGAAATATCGGTTATGTTAATAGTGCACGTTGAATGTAAGGAAAGCTATCACTCCAGATTCAAACTTCTTAAGTATGACTTGTCTCCCTTTACATAGTTTTCATTTTGGTCGGCGAATGAAGCCGTGAAATAAACGACGCTGGTTTTTTGCTTCAATGATACCTCAAGTAAATCTATTAAGAGAAACGTGTCCGAAGCCTGGTACCAGTGGATCTTCGAAACAAAAAAAAAGTTTGTCGTACACGGGTTGGCGCATCTTTTATTGTAGACGTTGTTTTAACCAAGAAAAATAATATGACGAAAGATTCCAAAAAGCTAAGCGAATCGTCCAAAAAGGTATACTCATGTTAGCAATCTTCCAAACGAAACACCTTGTCATATGGAAACCTACATGTCATATTTTTCACACCCGAATGGAATATGTGGGTGGGGTAGGTGTGCGAAAAATGCTTTTTAACTTTCGATACATTGGACGTTGTAGCATATCTTAGAATAAGTCTCTGAATGAAAGTTAACTCATTGGATGAAAATGAAACAGAATACCTTTTCTGTAAATTTTACAATTTAGACTCAGAAGTCTACTATCTCTGCATGTCATTGTAAGATGCCGGCTTCTCGACACAGAGCAGCCATTTTCTGATGCAGATGTTTGCTGAGAGTGAGATTAAACCACCATTTTGGAAATAGACTGACCTGAAACATCTCTCGCTGATATGATCATCTGACTGCCCTTATCATCAAACTGATGGAAGTGTATTTTTTTTCAAATGTGGTTGTGTCTTAAAATCAGTATTTATGGGGTTTTTTTTGCGTCAATAAAATCATGTCATTTTGAGTGTGAGTTTTTAAAGTTTGTCACTTTGCCAATTTAAACCTTAAATTTCTGTGATTCTTGCAGACGATAATGAATTAAATGATATGATATCATCAGCCTCTATTTTTGTAAAGTATCTTGTGACATACAAGAACAACAAAATGGTCATGAACTTCCCAATATCAGGATGTTCTCGTTCCTTTCAAAAGCCTTTGATCTTGGGATTAGGTGTTATTAAAATATGGATGTGAAGTGGGGTATCTGTTCCTCAATAGATGAAAAGTGGTCAGTAGGGCTTTGTTTCATTAACCCTTTACCACACAATCCCGAGTTTTAACGACCCTGAGAAAAAAGCCTTTTGAAAACATTATTGGAAAAGGAGAAAATGCTGGTAACCAGCATTTTCTCCTTTTCCCACAATGTTTTCTACCCTATCAAAGACAGAAATCAAAATTTGAACTACATTAAAACTGTCGTCTGCAACTGCTTTCAATTTGGACCAGTCTAAAATTTTGTCGTCTGGTAAAGAGTTAAGGGATAATTTGTCATTGAAAGACAATCAATAGGGTCATTTTTATTTTTCCAGATTGTCACCTAGTCTTTTGGTACAGTAACGTAATTTTATGTTTGTGGTTTTCTCAGCTAATGATTATGCACAGCACTTTGTATTTTCCCATATACATTGTATTTGTTTCTTTTAAATCTAAGGTTGTGAACAGAGAGGATAAGGTAATTTTCTTTTGTCAGCTTGTTAACGCTTTACCAAAGGACAACATATTTGACAAGTCAGTATTAAAAGCATTTATAGAAGAAAAGGTAGATCTAAATGGGACTCTTATCATGGATTTTGATTTTTGAAGTGTAGAAAACATGTGGGTAAGGAGAGAATGCTGTTTAAGTACATTTTCTCCTTTCTCGTCAATGTTTCTGCAACCTTTTTTTCTCATGGTTGTTAAGGCTCAGAAATGTATGGTAAAGAGTTAATGGGCTTTTTGCTGTTTCTTTTTGAAGTTAACATAAATTAAAGTTTTAAGAAAGTAATGATAGTTAATGTGTTACATCATATGGCTTGCAACACGCGAAAAGGGGCATTCAGACATTTGCAGTCTGCGCAGGCTAATCCGAGATGGCACTTTACAACTACATTAGATTTTGTGCTACAGTAGACTTGTGCAAAACAGAAAGATACATGAAAACGGAAAGTGTCGTTTCGGATTACCCTGAGCGGACTGCGCAGGCTGATCCGAGACGACACTTTACGCAAATGTCCGAATGCCCCTTTTCGCCTGTTGCAAGCCATATATTGCATAACTGTAAGTGGTTGTTTTTAGACAGTGATAGAACTTAGAATGGAAATACATGTAATATATACTTTTTCAACAAGTTTATTGTTAAAAAAATGTTAATGGCAGAAAGAAGTTCTTCTAGGCCTATACCTAATAAAAATCTTTTGGACTTTCCTAAATTCAAAGAATTTACAGAGGACAAATGAAATGTGGCTCAGATAGTGAAAATTGTCTTTAAAAGTGTACAAAGCATTGTGAAAAAAGAAAAAAATGTTGGTTTGAGCATATTTTTCTTTTTCCAAAATGTTTTCAAAAGCCTTCTTCATTAAGGTCATGGCTCAGATAATGAAAATTGTCTTTAGAAGGAAACAAAACATTATGAGAAAAGGAGAAAGTGCTGGTTACCAGCATTTTCTTCTTTTTCCACAATGTTTTCAAAAGCTGTCTTCATTAAGATTGTCAAAACTAAGAAATCGTAATGTTTGTTAAAGAGTTGCATTCCATTATTGGGATGTCTAACTCTAATTACAAGACTGTTATCAAGATAGTGCTTTGCTCTGTAGTGAAGGTGTGGAATTTAGACTCTGGAGGCCCCAAGTTTGATCCTCAGTCTAGTTAGGCGCTTTGGAAAAAATGCTGATTACTGGCATTTGCTCCCTTTCCAAAAATTTTTTTCTACCCTTTCAAAGATAATTTCCAACATTTAGGCCAAATTTTAGTCGCTGTCTGCAAATGCTTTAGAATAGTCCAAAACATTGTTACTTGTATTGTTAAAGAGTTATACAGCCATGTTATTATATTATCATTTTCTTGTTACAGCTATTTGTACCTGACTTAGTTTCAGTTGTTTTTCCTCTTTTTTTTCTGGTATAAATCTTTTTTAGATTAAGTTCTCTTACCAATTGAAAGAAATTTTGACTTCTCCAAATTGAAAGCGTTTGCAGTTGACAAAATAAATGTAGCTCAACTAATGATTACTGTTTGTGATAGGTGACCAGCATTTTCTCCTTTTCCCACAATGTCTTCCTCAGGGTTGTTAAAACTTGGGTTTGTGTGTAAAGCGTTAACTCTTTACCAGTTGATAAAATTTTTGACAAGTTTGTCAGTTCAAAAGAATTAGCAGACCAAAAACTTAAAACATGAAATTTGTTTTTCAAAGGGTAGAAAACTGAGTTTGAAAAGGAGAAAATGTCAGTTTCCAGCATTTTGTCTTTTCCCTTCATGTTTTCAAAAAAATCTACATTATTGTATCTTAGGATTGTCAAAGCTGAGGATTGTTAGGTAAAAGGTTAAGGTTAAGCAGGTTTTGTAGCTCAGTGCTGTTCAGGTCTGGTCAAGTTATGATGCTTTTAATCGCTTCTTCTGTAATCTCTATCTTAAACAACTTAAGGATTGAGGGCCATGCAGAAAGTTTTGTGTTTCATTTCTTTTGTTACTAAGGTAGAAAACAATAACACTTTGTTATATCTTAACCTTTTGTCACACCATTCAGAGTTATAAAAACATTGAGAGAAGAAGCCTTTTGAAAGCATTGTGGGAAAATATGAAAATGCTGGCACCTGCATTTTCACCTTTACCCACAATGTTTTCTAGCCTTTCAGAGTCAAATTCCAGAGTTTGAGGCACATATAAATTTTTGTCCGTAAATTTTTAATTTTGAAGGGTTGAAAGTTCTGTTGTTTGGTAAATGGTAAAAATGCAATCCAAATGCAGGTAAAGGGTCACTTTGATCATAGTTCAAATAGACATACAAGTAAAAGACAGTATAGATTAAAAGATCAGACTGATGACTCTATGCTGTCAGCATAATCTGATCATGAATTGTACATAGCCTTTCTGTCTGTTTTAAATTGGTGTTTTAATGTTTTGTATTAGTCACCTTTAATCTCTAGATTCAAATCTGAGAAGTGTTGAAGTTTCATCTTTTGAAGCCTGTGAAGTGTCCTGTAATGAAGAGACACAAACTGCTGTGCACCTCCACATGATTCTGTTGATTTTTATGAATCTTTAACGGATTTGGCAGCAATCAAATATTGCAGGTGATAGTAGTTTCTCTACAAGAACTGCTGCCAGAATATTTTACAAAAAAGCAGGTATTGTAGATCCATAACTAGAGTCAGTGCATGATCTGGCTGATGACAATCTACAGTGTCCCTAAAAGCTACCAAGTGATCTTGATCTGCTTTACCTGCAAAAAAAATCAGGTTTGCAGAGCACTTAAGTGTTAAAGTCTGTATTTGACCATTTCAGGTCCAAGAGTTCAAAGATACTTTCAAAACAGAGGTAATGTATTCCTGTTTATTGTGCCATTTTTGTTTCATTTGCTAAACAGACAATGTCAGCCATGCTGTGTAAAAAGGGGTCTTCATGCATCTGCAGAAAGTATTGACCCAGGTCAGCCTTTGCAATCTGCACAGGCTGACCTGGGCTGAAACTTTTCACAATTGTAAATTCAAGGACAAGTCTACTTCAAGGTGAAGTTGGTCTTTTAAAAAAAAGGTGGCTGTTATAAATCCATGATTATGTGATAGCTTGATGGGTATCATGAACCACGGAGATGCATTAAGCCCCCTTTTACCGGAGCATGGCTCATATATTTTGAGTGATCTGTATTTTCTTTCAAGACTTGTCTTATGGTGTTGCCGTGCTCATACACTGGGAAAGCAGCAGGTGGTTTGGAGAGAGTACCGGTATTACGGGCAGTGTTGATAAAAAATACTAACTGAGCTCTACCAAATAATCCCAGTTACAAGAGTATACTGGAATAGGGCCGTTGGTCTGTCCATCTGTTGGGATAATTTTGCACTCTCTTCTTGTAGCTTTCATCCAGTTTGGCTGAAATTTTAACTCTTTACCTAACGACAAAATTTCAATTGCATCAGATTTCAAAGCATTTGCAGACAATAAAGTAAATGTTGCTCCAACGACTGGATTTGTTCTTCATAGGGTAGAAAACATTGTGGGATAAGGAGAAAATGCTGGAATCTTGGTGTCATTAAAATTTGGAGCTGTGTGGTAAAGGGTTACACTGAAACCTTCTTACCATGGTAATTTGTGCATCTGTGATATTCATTTTGATTAGTTGACTCTCTGTATGCTACTTGAATTACTTTTCTGATCCGGTGACAAAGCAGTCTATTGGGTTTGTTTGTTAGTTTGTATAGTGTACTGTGTTTAACACTGTTCAACATTATTTCATTTCATATTGTGGTGGCCAGTGGACCTATCCATGCCTTCTGTGGAGTTTCTTTTGCTAGTGCTTCACTCAAGGTTCTTCCCAAGCCACTGGCTGCTTTCCTGCAGACATGTAACTGTCTTGGAAATAATGATCAGGGATAAAACGGGAATTGAATCCTGTCACAGTGACTATCATCAGTCCTTAGAAAGGGATTGGCTGAGCTGGGGATAAGAACCAAACCAGCAGCGTACTGGTTTCAAGCCCTGTATTTTACAGACTTGGCAAAAGGGCTTTGCATCCATGGCGATGTATTTGACTTTGTTGTCCTGCAACAGTTCTACTCTTACAGATAGATGACTGTCTAAATCTTTATCCCACAATCCTGGGTTTTAACGACCCTAATAAAGAAAGCTTTTGTTATGTGCAAATCCTTTCTATTTGGACATGTCTAATATTTTGTCATTTCTTGAAGATCGAGCAATTTGACATATGACTATCAATATTTTTTTTTTCTAGGGAGAACATCTAGTGAAGAATGTCTTCCCACAGAAGATAATAGAACTTGAAGACATACACAAGGTAAGATATAGGAATCAACAACAACTTACGACATGTATCTATCATTTAATTTGCAGCAAAAAATATCCCCAAAGGCCCCTTTTACCCTTTACCAAACAATCCAATGTTTAACTCTACACCACAAAACAAAATTTTAGACTAGCTCAAATTGAAAACATTTGCACTCAACATAAATTGTGACTCAAATTATGATTTGTGTCTCCAAAAGGGTAGAAAACATTGTGGGAAAAGGAGAAAATGCTGGTCACCAGGATTTTTTAGAGGATTTCCATAGATCTCATTATTAACACCAGTTTTGATCAGCAGCCTGCAATTGCTTCAAATTCGACAAGTTTGAAATTTTGTCATCTGGCAAAGAGTTAATCTACTTACTTTCAGAGGTTTGCATGTATTGATTTTTATTTTAACATTTCAGAGTTTATGTTTGGCCAAACTGACAGAAATTCACAGTGATTTGAATATACCGGTTCCAGATCCAGTCATTCTTGCGGGCAATGGACTTGAAGAGGTTAGAGCTTTGTAAATTGTTTACCAAGCTAAATAAAAAATTTAGACTTGTGTAAATTTGTTAAAATTCAAAGGATATGCAGACAACAAATTTATGGTGGTTCAAATGCAGAAAGTTGTCTTTGAAAGCATAGAAAACATGGCTAGAAGAGGAGAAAATACAGGTTTCCATGTTTTCAAAAGCTTTCTTTTTGGACGAATTCTAGAAATCAAATTTATGGGGTGGATTGGCCCCTTCATCAGAAAAAGTAGGGACCATTAGAGAAATTTATGGGGCCAAGAGAAAACTACCTTAAAGTCTCAGTAGCGTCCAAATGTAAAGTGGCCTGTTTATAAAATAAAAGTAAATTTCATTTTTACCATGTGAAAATATGGCGATTTTTATGAATTTCACGATATGTAAAGTTGCAGTTCGTAAATGTTCCAGTCAATGGCAGAAAAAAGAATTTTGAAACTAGAACAGATCCTACCATGCCGCATTATCTGTTTGTTTACATCGGTGATCGCCGACGATTAGCTGACTTTTTGTCGTAAATCTCCGCAGTGACATAATAGTGACATAAATACCACGTGATAATTCAATGTGTCGAAACAAAACTTTCATTCATTTGTTCGTTTTGTCTAGGCTTGAAAAACCAAGTTTATCGACATTGTAAACAGAAACAACGACACAGGCTGATCATCGCTTATTTGTTTATCATCAATAAAGGAAGAGTTACTACATCGAAATAAGGAAACAGGTTCAGAATGAGCTATCTTACTCTCCGATGACATAATATTGAAAGTGTAAACAATAGTCCTGTGTACTACGTCATAGCACTAATGAGATGCAATGTTATCACGTGACGTTCTCGAAGACCTAGTTTGAATATACACGGACGATAACGAAGGTTGTCTCGATCAATGGCGTCCCTGAAATAGACAGGCTTTTCCATGCATTTTCGCACTGGTATATCATGGCAACCAATGCAGTTACTGACACGTTCAGGTTTTCTTCGATCTTAAAATATGTGTGTTGTGATGGGTAATCCGTTATATTTTCGAGGTAAAAACAGTGAAAATTACCTATTCTTTGGCTTTACTGAGACTTTAATCAACAGATTTTGAATTTATCCTTGCAACCAAAAGTAAATTCTTCTTCCATTGCTGCCCTAATGACCATTTCCCGCTGAATGCCGTCATGCATGTGAGAAATTGTGTAAGCTTCAGTCAGCATATCTGTTTTTAGTGCTTAGAGCACAAAATACTGTATTTTTTTGTTTAGTTAAAACCGTTTTGTGACAATTACAACAACAAAATAATCTCTAGTATACTGGCTGAATCATAGATAAATTTCTACCTGTAACTGGTTTTGCTCCCAGCAACGTCTTGTTTATAACTAGAAGAATTTGGTTGTCAGTGTTGTCTTGACATTATTTCTTTGGTTATTTGGGTCCAAAAATGTAAAAAATATCGGCTGAGACGTCTTCTGTATGATGGAAGCAACATGAAGTTTTAATAGGTTTTCATGTACAGTATGCCTTTTTTGATTGGATGATATCGG
This sequence comes from Hippopus hippopus, assembly GCA_946811185.2. NCBI lineage: Eukaryota > Metazoa > Mollusca > Bivalvia > Cardiida > Cardiidae > Hippopus > Hippopus hippopus. The sequence continues at coordinate 9,553,070 of OX328108.1, read as the reverse complement.
TAACACACCCACAGAAATAAACAACAAGAGCCCTCGTAACAATTCATCAGTCATATGTTGGCTGCACTTGATTCTTCAATTGGTGTGAACTTGAGAACAAATTCCCATTATCAAATTAACACCTTACGAAAAACATGCTGCGTGTCAGCCCCCAGGTAAGATTTTTCACGTGCCTAAGATGAAAAATATGCAACCAATGGCGCTAGGGCACGCTCTAGAACGAACCCTGGGGATTGTATAGTAAAGGGTTAATTGCTAGTTATGAATTGCTTGGTGAAATAGTCTTAACACCTGATGACTGAAGCACTTAGGAAGACATCTAGGAAAGACATTCTTGTAAAATATAGATAATCAACTTAAATAATGGTTTGATACACGGATATCTAAGAGCTAGAGCACTGTCTCCTTTTGCCACAACATTTCAAAAGTCATTTGGTTGATTGATTGATTGATTGTTTGGTGTGTAACACCATTTCAACATCATTGCAGTTGTATTGCGGCAGCAAGTGCACCTATGCATGCTTTTCTTGATTTTCATTTACCAATGCTTGGCACAGTGTTCTTCCCAAGCCGCCAAGCAATACCTAGTTTAAAAGACCCAGACGAAGAGGCCTTTTGAAATCACTGTTGGAAGAGGAGAAAATACTCATAACAAGTATTGTTTCCTTTGCCCATAATATTTTCTATACGGTCAAAGAACTTCATTTCATTTGTACCACTTACTGATATGTTGTCTACAACTGTTTTGAATTGGGAAGTCTAAAATTTTGTTGTTTGGTACATAGTTAAACAGTGGTTAGTTGATATGTCAGTCAAGATTCTTTTTGGGGGATTTGGCAAAAAAATTTTTTAGAGGATTCATTACTGTTTCATGTGCTTAACCCTTTACCGCACAATCTCAAATTTTAATGCCCCTGAAGAAGACAACTTTTGAAAACATTGTAGGGAAAGGAGAAAATGCTGGTAAGCAACATTTTCTCCTTTTCCCACAATGTTTTCTCACCCGTCAAAAATAAATCTTATCATTTGAGTAACTTTGAATTTGAGATCTGCAAATATATCCTTTCAAGTTGGACAAATCTGAAATTTTATTGTCTGGTGAAAAGTGAACATTCTGACATTGTTTATTTCCAAAAGTAGCAAGGGGCTTTAAAAGAATGTAGTGCTGGTTCAGGAAACACAAAATGCACTTAGATAGGTGCACTGGTGCTGTGATATGACTCAAATACTGTTGCAATTGGTGTAAAACACCAAATTGAAGACTGGTAACAACTCATGCTATGAGAAAGTAGAGGTTTAGAATGTGTTTCAAGACTAATTTTGTCTTTTTTTCACAGCCCAACTCAAAGAAGAGAAAATTTGAGCATGGAGTTCAAGGTATGCATTAAAAGGCTACTGAGCACCATTTTCAAGATAGTTTTTTTTACCTGTTTTTAAAATTCGGCTGTTTTTGGAAGAAACCATTGAGGTATTGTCATAGCCCAGTTGTTGTCTTTGTCATTGTCATGCCAAAATGTAAACATGTTAAATTTCTGTAATTACATACGATATTTTTTTTTAAGCTTGTGCCAATTGTTAATTATGAAAAGAGGAACCTTGTACTAGAAGGGCAGGTAACTCTCAAAATATTTTTGACATAGTTATACCCCTTTTCAACTTGGAATTTTCACTGAAAAATCACCCTCAGCCAAGCCTTGGCACCGGCATGTACTCTTCAGTCTTTTTCATATTTGATATCATAAAGTGAGAGATAAGTGATATTAAAAATGCATGTTTATATCAACTTTGTATAGAAAAATTCTATTAATGTATAGAAACTGGAATTTATTTCTGTTAATATAACTTTATAATCAAGACTTGAAAAAATTTATACAGGATTAATTTTGCTCATCAAAGAACAATTGGAACATGGTTTATTGTTGAAATTGATAGCCTGTGCAGATGAAAATGTTGAATTTGGCTAAAATTGTGGGAATTGTCTCTGAAAGGTCATAAAACATTATGGGAAAAAGGAAGAAATGCTGGTTACCAGCATTTCTTCCTTTTCCCATTATGTTTTCAAAAGCCTTCTTCATCAAAGTCATAGAAGATTTTAGGTAAAAAGTCAGCAAATACAATTTGCAGGTACAGAGGTTCTATGTTTGCCATGTGGGGTTGTGCCAGCCAACAAGAAGTTGGTTGATATCTCAGAACAACTGAAGCCATTCATCAGAGATTTAATAGATCACTCAAACACAGTATGTATTTTATATTCTTTATTTATGAGATGGAAGCCTGAAGGCTAGGAACAACTTAACCTTTTCCCTGATAATTCCAAGGTTTAATGACCCTGAGGAGAAAGGTTTTTTAAAACATTGTGAATAGGAGAAAATGCTGGTAACCAGTATTTTATCTTTTTCCCCGCAATGTTTTCTACCCTTTCTGATACAGATTCAGTCAATTGAGTTTCATATAATTTGTTGTCTCACCAATATATTTGATTGTGACCAATCCAAAACTTAATGGTATGGTTAAGAGTTACGGGGCTTTAATTGTAAATTGTAGGTCAAGATCAGACTGAAAAAACTTGAGGTCTGATCTTTGAACTCCACTTTCAGTTAACATGAATTATTATTTTTGTCTTAAGTGGGAGGGGGGTGTTGGGAAAGAATATTGAATTTAATTTTTGTAGCATTTCTGAATAGTAATACTTAGAGGACAGTTTTATAAGCTGTTTGAAATAATGGCCCAGATAATAGATAAATTAGAAAACTGAACTTTGACCCATTTTTAGCTCACCTGAGCACGAAGTGCTCAAGGTGAGCTTTTGTGATCGCCCAATGTCCGTCATGCGTTGTCCACAATTTCTTTAAACATCTTCTCCTCCTAAACCACAGGGCCAATCTTGATGAAACTTGGCAGGGATGTTCCTTAGGTGAAGCTCTACCTAAGTTGTTTAAAAGATTGAATTCCACCCATAACTCTGGTTGCCATGGCAACCAAAAGGAAAAAAAAAAGCAAAATCTTTGAAAATCTTCTCTGAAACTAGAAGGTGTAGAGCTTTGATATTTGGTATGTAGCATCTCCTAGTGGACCTCTACCAAGTTTGTTCATATGATGCCCCTGGGGTCAAAACTGGCCCCGCCCCGGGGGTCACAAGTTTGAACATAGGAACAAAGAAGGGAAACTTTAAAATTCTTCTTCTCTGAAACTGGAAGGCGTAGAGCTTTGATATTTCATATTTAGCATCTCCTAGTGGACCTTTACCAAGTTTGTTCATATGATGCCCCTTGGATCAAAACTGGCCCTGCTTCAGGGGTCACAAGTTGGAAACATAGGAAAAAAGAAAGAAAACTTTAAAAATCTTCTTCTCTGAAACTAGAAGGTGTAGAGCTTTGATATTTGGTATGTAGCATCTCCTAGTGGACCTTTGCCAAGTTTGTTCATATGATGCCCTTGGAGTCAAAACTGGCCCCGTCCCGGGGGTCACAAGTTTGAACATAGGAACAAAGAAGGGAAACTTTAAAATTCTTCTTCTCTGAAACTGTAAGGTATAGAGCTTTGATATTTGGTATGTAGCATCTCCTAGTGAACCTCTACCAAGTTTGTTCATATGATGCCCCTGGGGTCAAAACTGGCCCCACCCTGGGCGGGGTCACAAGTTGGACACATAGGAACAAAGAATGAAAACTTTAAAAAATCTTCTTCTCTGAAACTGGAAGGTGTAGAACTTTGATTTTTGGTATGTAGCATGTCCTAGTGGACCTCTACCAAGTTTGTTCATATGATGCCCCTGGGATCAAAACTGGCCCTGCCCCAGGGGTCACAAGTTGGAAACATAGGAAAAAAAAAAGGAAAACTTTAAAAATCTTCTTCTCTGAAACTAGATGGTGTAGAGCTTTGATATTTGGTATGTAGCATCTCCTAGTGGACCTATACCAAGTTTGTTCATATGATGCCCCTGGGGTCAAAACTGGCCCCGTCCCGGGGGTCACAAGTTTGAACATAGGAACAAAGAAGGGAAACTTTAAAATTCTTCTTCTCTGAAACTGTAAGGTATAGAGCTTTGATATTTGGTATGTAGCATCTCCTAGTAGACCTTTACCAAGTTTGGTCATATGGTGCCCCTGGGGTCAAAACTGGCCCTGCCCGGGGGTCACAAGTTGGAAACATAGGAACAAAGAAGGAAAACTTTAAAAATCTTCTTTTCTGAAACTGGAAGGTATAGAGCTTTGTTATTTGGTATGTAGCATTTTCTAGTGGACCTCTACCAAGTTTTTTCATATGATGCCCCTGGGGTCAAAACTGGCCCTGCCCCGGAGGTCACAATTTTGAACATGTGAACAAAAAAGGAAAACTTTAAAATCCTTCTTCTCTGAAACAAGAAGGTATAGAGCTTTGATTTTAAGTATGTAGCATCTCCTAGTGGACCTCTACCAAGTTTGTTCATATGATGACCCTGGGGTTAAAACTGGCCCCACCCTAGGGGGGTCACAAGTTCGAAACATAGGAACAAAGAATGAAAACTTTAAAATTCTTCTTCTCTGAAACTGGAAGGCATAGAACTTTGATTTTTGGTATGTAGCATCTCATAGTGAACCTCTACCAAGTTTGTTCATGCCCTGGGGGTCAAAACTAGCCCGCCCCGGGGGTCACAAGTTCAAACATAGGAACAAAGAAGGAAAACTTTAAAATTCTTCTTTGCTGAATCTGGAAGGCGGAGATCTTTGATATTTGGTATGTAGTGAACCTGTTCTAAGTTTGTTAGCCCACCGGAGCACAACATGTTCAGTGAGTTCAAAATTGGGTCACCTGGGGTCATAAACTAGGTCACTATGTTAAATTAAAGAAATATGTTGTGGGCACTCTAGAGGCCACATTATTTGCTCAACTGACTTGAAAATTGGTCAGAATGTTTGTCTTGATAAAATCTCACAGGAGTCTGAATTTGGGTCAACTGGGGTCATAATCTAGGTCACTAGGTTAAATTAAAGAAATACCTTGTGGGCACTCTAGAGGCCACATTTATTGCTCATTTAACGTGAAAACTGTTCAGAATGTTTGTCTTGATCAATTTGTGATGAGTTCTATATTGGGTCACCTATGGTGATAAAGTAGGTCACTATGCCAACTTACGGAAATTCCATGTGGACCCTCTAGAGGCCACATTTTAAGCTCAATTGACCTATCTATTGGTCAGAAATTGAATTACCAGTATGCACGTGGAGTGAAATTTCGCCTATTGACTCAGGTGAGCGATCCAGGGCCATCATGGCCCTCTTGTTTACAAAAGCCAGTCAAATCACTATTTATGATTTGACCAGCAGCATTCAGGTAGGTAAGTAACATGGATTTAAGTGATATATTACGGATTAGGTTCAACACCATGCTTGGTCTAATGATAGTAATAAAGAGTAACAGTAGGACATTGGCCTGCCGAGAGGTGCTTGAAAAAGGAATTAAATACATTTGAGCCATGCTCTGATAAAAGGGGGTTTAATGTATCTTTGTGATGCATTATACCGAGCAAGACATCACATCATTATGGATCAATAATGTTCATTTAGTCTAACAACCAACTGAATCATGGTGCAGATTTTGTTCCATGGTTGTTATCCACAGGGAAAAAGACAGGTTGTACAGTAATGAAACAATTGGACAGAAAGTTTATTTTATTTTAGATTAAGATGTGGATATCATTCCTAATCCCAAAGATCGAAGATGGAAATAATTTTGGAGTGTCAATTCAAGTAAGTACACAGTTGGTTAGCATGGTAATTTTTGCTCTTTTATTGATACGTTTCAGTTTCATGATCATGTAAGTGCTGTTGTTTAATCTTTTATACGCCTTTCACAACTATAGTTGCTTTTGCAGTCAGTACAGATCAAGATCAGACTGCACAAAACATGCAGTCTGATCTTGATCTACTCTGTCCGCTTAGCTTATAAATTATAGACAAATAATTTCTGATTGGCGAAAGAAAATATCAGAAATTGGGTACATTTGAAATAAAGTTTCTGAAAATAAGAGTTCAGTCAGAGCTCCATATAAGGGTGAGTGATGGTTTTCTAAATCCATTATTCCTCTTTCAAACCTTATGTTGTGGGTACTCATTAGAATCATCTCATTGAGACGATTCTAATGAGTACCCATAACATAGGGTTTGGTGGAGAATAATCAATATTTTTCATTTTAAAATCAAAATCACTCCCTCTATCTGGAGCTCTGGTTCAGTTGAGCATTGTTGGTCAGTACAGTCCCTTGTTGTGATCCGTAATGGTTACTTAGGAGCTTCCTTTTGCAAGGCAGTGCAGACTCCCAGAGCAGCTGAAACATTTGTGTAAGATTGATAATCGAGCTATATCCATGATGCAAGTGACACATACTGTTGAAAGCAAGATAAAACAGGAGTCTAGCAGGAGAATAATACATTGTTCTTTTTTTGGGTTCCATCAGGAAGAGACGCTGGGTGAAGCAAGACAAGTGGAGAGTGATGCTGCCACATATTTGGACCAGATATCACGATACTTTATCTCACGAGGAAAATTAGTCTCAAAAGTGGCCAAATATCCTCATATTGTAAGTGTCCAAAATGAATTTGTTTGAACTAATGGAGTGTGAATGAAAAACAAAGAGACATCTTTACAGCCAGAGAGTAAACAAACGCTGTTAAAACTTGACGGTGTTATAATCCAGTCAGCTGTGTAAAGGTAGATAAAAAATCAATATAAGGTGTATGGGGTAAAGAAACTGTATGGATTTGTCTTCGATTTAAAACGGAAACTGTGGTTGTTAGGTCTATGGTTTATAGCCGCAATAGAATGAAATGCATTTTCTATCTGCAGTAATCTGTGCAACCTTGCAACCATCAGGGGCAATATTTGGCTTGAAGATACAAGAGTGATTATAGTTTCATAAAATAAAGAAAAAGACGGTTAAAAAACTGGATGAAAACGAGTGAAGATGTATGTTTAAAGCAATAAATGAGGCACAATTGATCCATTACCATTCAACAAAATTTTGGACTAGTCTAAATTCAAAGCATTTGCATTTGACAAATTGAATGTTGTTTAACCCTTTACCACACAATCACGAGTTTTAACGACCCTGAGAGCGAAGCTTTTTGAAAACATTGTGTGAAAAGGAGAAAATGCTGGTAACCAGCATTTTCTCCTTTTCCCACAATGTTTTCTAACCTTTCACAGACAAATTCCATCATTTGAGCCACATTCACATTCTCTTCTGCAAACACTTTCAATTTGGACAAGTCTAAAATTTTGCTGTTTGGTAAATAGTTAAATGATGGAATTTGTTTTTGCAATGTCAAGATAACTCTTGATATTGTGGGAGAAGGGGAAAATGTTCAGCAGCACTTTCTCTGTTTCTTAGTATGTTTTCAAAAAGCTACTTCCATAGAGCTGTTAAAACTTGGGATGGTGTTATCAAAATAGTTCAAGCTTCTTGTAATCCCTGCTATGAACTATGTCATCGCTAACCTTTAGCCAGATGATCAAAACACGTGGATGAACTAACCATTCTTTTCTACCCACTGACTGAGTATGAATCTGGATATTGTAATTCTCGACCCTCTATCAAACAATTATGACTTTTTTTGTGTTTAAACTATGCTGACAGAGAATGCTTTCGAAAGCATTGTGATGAAAGGAGAAAATGCTGGTAACCAGAATTTTCCTCCTTTTTCCCACAATGCATTAATTTTCACGAGGAATCTCATCATATCAGCCAAATTTGTCATCTCCAAATGCTTAAAATATGGATAAGTATAAAATGTTGCTGCAGTAAAGACTTAAGAAGTCGGTTCAGTATCGAAAAGTGTAGGCCTTGATGAGACTGATTGAATGTGCTGTCAGATCATGATTTACATTTTTTACCACAGGATATCAAAAGTTGCTGAAATTGGGATATGGTTAAGAGTTACACAAGTGACTTTTGAAGCTTTTAAATCTCTATATATATTTTATACTCATTTTAGGATGACTACAGACAGTCTATACGAGAGTTGGATGAAAAGGAATACTTCAGTCTTCGCTTAACTAGTGCTGAATTACGCAATCACTACGTAAGTGTTGAAATATCTTTTTTTCTAAGAAGATGTAACAGACAAATACCTTAGGATTTGCAAATTGATCAAACATCAATTGAGCGGAGCTCTGACAAACGGGTGTGGAATGCATCTTTGTGATGTATGGTACCAAGCAAGTCATCACATTATAATTGACCCATGATATCCATTTTGTCTAACAGCTGGCTGAATCCTTGGGCAGAATTGTCATCGGACATGCAGAAAATTAACCAATAGCAAAAAGTGTTGACCTAGGTCATCCTGTGAGGACTGGGCAGGCTGACAAGGGTAGCTCCTATTAGCAAATGCATTAAACCCTCTTTTGCCAGAGCAGGATTCATATGTACCATACTGCTTTTTGTTAAACCAAACACAAGAGCAGAAAATTTTTGCTAATACATCATGTTTTGTATTTGGTAAATGTGTGGCAACTTATGCAATAACACACAGCTGTAGGAGTACATACAAGGCTTGACCTGAAACCATGTAGCTCATTACAAAATTTTACAGTTTTCTAAAACCATTTAACTCTTTACTATATGTTTAACTTGTCTACAAGTATTTGCAGATGACAGTTGCACTTTGAATGATGGGATCTATCTTACAAAGTCTAAAAACTGTGTGAGACAAGAAGAAAATGCTGGTTACCAGCATTTTCTTCTTGTCTCACAATGTTTTCAAAAAACCCATCTTTTGCAGGATGAGAAATACAGGATTAAATGGTAAAGTATGACAGGAACAACAACTTTTGTTCTATGTACATAATTTAAGTGATTTTGATCCCTCTGGTTTATATCTGCAGGCCAGTCTACACGACATGATAATGAAAAACTTTGACAAGATTTTGAAGCCAAGAAACGCAAATGCAGAGAATCTGTATTGAAGAATGCTAGACCATGTTTGACCAGACCACGACTTTTATCTTTCAAAATCAGTTGAATGATCATTAGTCTTTTCATTTCTATCTTTAAGTAAATGTACTAAAGAAGTTGGCAAAGTAATAGCAGCATTACAGTCATAACAAGAAGCTTCCTCTTATTCTCATACTGTCAGGAGAAAAATAGGCACTCATTTTGACACAGTACATATAATTAGTAGCAGATATTATTGCAATGTTGTACAGGTTAAAAATGAAATATCAACTTTTAAAGCAAATTGCTTGTAAGCCCATGTGAATACATGTATCAGTATTATCATAGAAAATGAGGAGTGCTATAACTCTTTAACCTTTTAGTCATTTTTGAAAACAAATTTTGAAAACCTCATGAATTAGAACTGTCAAAGATACAAATACTTTTTACTTTTAGTAATTTTGAATATAGAAATCTTGTAAACGTTAAAAAACTGATACTACATGCTTTAACTGGTGCCCATGTTTATTGTCATTATGATAGCTTTCCTGTTCATTGTTTTCAAATGCTAAACAATTAAACAATGTTTTATCTAATACTTCTTTTTACATTAAGTTTTTTATTCCTACACTTACAGAATGTCGTAAGTTTGTAAAAGCAAAGTTTTGACCACCAAAACTGTTATTTGCTTGTATTTAGAATTGAGAAGTTCTAAAATTATATAGTGTGCATCAACAAAAAGGTACTATGTGTTTTAAGTAGTCATTGATTGTGTAAATTATTTCATCTCGCATTAAATCTTGTTCATTTTACATCTTTTTTTCCTTTTGATTTTTCTCCAAGAACCATTCAACTATTCATCACATAACCAGAATTTTAACTACATTAAGGAAAAGGACCTTTGAAAACATAGCGGGAAAAGAAGAAAATGCTGGTAACCAGCATTTTCTCCTTTTACCACGTTTTCTACCCTTTCAAAGAAAAAATTCCTAATTTGTGCAACAGCTAGTTTGTTGTCTGCGCATACTTTCAGTTAAGGAATGAAGAGAACTTTTTGTTTTCATGGAGGTATGAAAAAAAAGAACCTAATCACACTTTGGTATGAAACCGCGAAGGGTTTCATACAAAAGTGTGACTAGGTTTTTTTTTTTTTTATACCTCCATGAAAACAAAAAAAGTTCTCTTCATTCCTTATAATTCAATATCACAGACAACAAATATGCACTTAAATAATACAAACTGCTTTTTTTTGTAAATCTAATATTGCGTATTTATTTAATGCCCATTTCATTCATATTTCATAGTGCGGCAAAACTGCTTGTTTGTGACGTAAAGATGAGATAATTCATGACGTCATTATAGTACTGAACATTTGCAGATTTAGTAGATTTATTATTAGAAGTTCAATACGCTAGAAGTAAGTTGAAAATAAGATTGTTAGAACCCAGCAAGGTGATGAAGTTTTAAGCTCTCTTTAAATTTACTGTTGGATATTTTTTCAATTTTCAGAGAAAATAAAATTAGCTAGCAATTTGAAATTCGGACTGGATATAAAATCATATAAAAAAAACATTATGAAATCTCGTAGATCTATATAGAGTCTACATGTTTGTTTACATTAGTTAAACTGCAAAAGTAGTTCCGGCACTGCTTAATTTTTTTTGTTTTTCATGGAGCTATGAAAAAAAATTTTCAGCCAATCAGAACTCGCCAATATTCATGAAAACAACTAATATTAAATTATTTTGGACTGTTTAAACTTTTGTTGTTTGGTAAAGAGTAAAAGCCTGCTTTTTTCTCAGGGATTGTTTATATTTTTTTGCTACTTTCCCTCCATCTGGTAGAGGTTCGAGCAAAGTATTTTTGCTCTGCCAGTGCCAAAAATATATGCTCAGCTTCCAAAAGTATGATGGTAGGAAATAAAATCTATTGAAACTGAAAGATCTTACAGGCCTGAATAGACAAGCAGGAGGTATTGAACCAAGATCAGACTGCATGTTATGTGCAGTCTGATCCTGATCTATACCATCTGCAAAAGGCTTTTTTTTGCCTACAGGGCTGAAAGGAATACTGTATAAGTGGAAATTTTTACAACATGGAAATTTTTGCGATTTCGCGAATTTGAAAAATTCGCAGACTTTTCTGTTTGTGTATTTTACCACAAGTATGCTAACAAATAACAAGTGTCTTTAATTTGCAAATATTTCCGTTCGCAAAATGTCTGTAATTGGTAATTCGCAAACTTTTGGACACATGTATATATCCATGTATACAGTAACAGCTTTTAAATTCTAGCTCAAATTGATCCCCAAAATACTCTCGTATACATGTATATGGTTATCATACCCCTTATACAAATTATATTAACTCTTCAAGCACTAAGCATACCTTTAATGTTTTTTGCACACAGTGTAGATCAAGATCAGACTATCTTTACGTGGTAGTGCAGATCAAGATTAGACTTCACAGCACATGAAGTCTGATTGTGAATTTACACTTGACCTTTAGAACTCAAAAACTCAACCTATTAGCAGATGATACTGTTTGTTATGACCTTAGTAAAGGAGGCTTGTGAAAATGTAGCTAGTAGAGACAATGCTGGTAGTTGGCTTTTTATCGCCTTCCTACAATATTTTCTTTGGATCTGCTCCCACCCAGAAAAATGCCCCCCCCCCATTCTAAATTATTTATCATTCAAACTATCATTAAATTAAAGCAAAATTTATACTGCTAATATGGACATGAGCACTGCGTGCAGGTGCCAATGCTTGGCTGCAGTTTCTTTAGAAATAGATTGAGTTTCTTTAAAAATTCCAAGTCAAAAAAGGGGCATAAATGTCAAATATTTTTATGGTTACCTGCCCCTGTTGGATGGATTGAATAAGGTTCCCCTTTTGATAGCTGACAACTAGTCTTTGAGTTTGAAGTAAATATCTTCAGTAATGACAAAGATATTATAAGATGTCAAAGTTTTTGAACCACAATGACGACGATGCAGATGACAACAGGGCTATGACAATACCTCGATGTTTTCTTCAAAAACAGCAACTTCAAAACAGCTAACAAGTCTAAAGCTTTTTCCACATGTAGAAACTTAAATTGACATATATTTATGCAGCAGGAAGAGCCCTGTTATGGCAATTTTGAGCTGCCGTGACCTATACATCCGATAAAATACAGCACACTTCAGTGTCAATCAAAGACAAGAGTTGGTGGATATGCTGGAATAAAGGTCGGTATTCACCAATCATTCTTAAGAACATTATAGTTCTTTTTTTTCCCCCCCCAAGATTTTCTAAATTTGAAAGTAACACAACTTTTGAAGTTGTGTTACATGTTTGTTCATTTTTAGAAAATACTTATAAATTGGGCTAAGAACAAGCCTAAGATTGGTTGGTGAATACTCACCCAGGAGGTCTGTCCTCCTTCTTTATTTTGTGTCGTCTTTTTACAGTAATTAACTGTTTACCAAACAATCATAATACTGGGAAGGAAGGCTTTTGAAAACATTGTAGGAAAAGGAGAAAATGCTGGTTACCAGCATTTTCTCCTTTTTTCACAATGTTTTCTAACCTTTTAGTTAACTTAAGCTCATTTATTCCAATTTTGAATTTGTCATCTACAGATGTTTTGAATTGAAAGAATCTAAAATTTGTTACTTGGGAAAGGGTTAAACAATTGGCTGAAATTTTGAAGGAGGCCTTCCCACAGTAGGACAAAGTTTCCTTGCACTTTTTATCACAAATAGTTTTTTGTTTCATCAGTTAATGTCCCTTCAGTGTTTTTTCCAGTGACAATGGTACGAGGGGGGGGGGGTATTCGTCAGCCTTGGACAGTTTTAGTTATCCATGTTCTGTGCTGTCTGATCTTGATCTGACCTGTCCATGTAGTTTAATGGCAAAATTTAATGCTGATCTACACTGTCCATAAAAGTTAATTCAGTAGGACATTCCATTGATTGATTCTATGGTATTTAACGAAGGTTTCAAACATTATTATATTTATATTGCTAACACCTGTCCTTGCTTTCCTTGAGTTTCTTTTACCAGTCCTTTGTAAAATATTCTTTCCAAGCAACTGGCTGCTTTCCCACAAAACCATTGTTGAAACAATGATCAGCGGTCAGAGGGGAATGAATCCTGTTGAAATGACTATCATCATCAATCCTGGGAAAGAAATCTGCTGCGCTGGGGATCTGAACCACTGATCCCATGTTCTTTAGTCCTTATGCTACCCACTGCACCACTGGGGCTCGTTGAATTTCCGTCGGAATCTTCAAAGAAGTTTAAAGCATCAATGTAAATCTCAAAAAAAACTTTAATCAGCAATACTAAAACAAGTTCTACAATATATTATTTTCTGTTTACACTGTAAATTAGACATCTGTTTTAAATGACCCTGAGGAAGAATGCATCTTAAAATATTGTGGGAAAAAGAAAAAAATACTAGTGAAAAGCATTTTCTCCTTTTTCAACAATGTTTTCTACCATTTTCAAAAGGCAAAACCCTACGCTTGATTTTGCATCTGCATATAATGTAAGAATGGACAAGTCTAAATGTCTGTCACCTTGTAAAGCATTAACTCTTTACCACACAACAAAATTTTAGACAAGTCCAAATTCAAAGCACTTGCAGACAACAAAATAAATATGACTTAAAAATTGAAATTTGTTTAGGGAAGGGTAGAAAACATTGTGGGAAAAGGAGAAAATGCTGGTTACCAGCATTTTCTCCTTTTCCCACAATGTTTTCAAAAGGCGTCTTTCTCAGGGTCGTTAAAACTCAGGATTGTGTGGTAAAGGGTTAAAAAGACAGATTTCAACTGGCTTTAACTATTTACCACTAGACTAAAATTTACACTTGTCCAAACAGAAAGCACATGCAGGCAACAATTTAAATTGGATCAAATGATGGAATTTGTCTTTGATAGGGTAGAAAACATTGTGGACAAAGGAGAAAACCCTGGTTGCCAGCATTTTCTCCTCTTCCCACAATGTTTCTAAAAGTTTTCTTCCCAAGGGGTTAAAACTCTGGACTGCATGTTAAAAAGTTGATTATAACTGCACTTCCCTGTAAACAAAACAATGCTAAAACAGTAAAGCTTTGATATCATTTTCAAGTTCACATGAGCTGATTTTTTTCACAGCATACTATCCGCAAACATTGCTACAAAAAGAACATTTTCTTGTAAATATTACTTTTATCCATTAGCCACAATATTTTGACACTGATGTATTTGACCTAAATTCATAACAGATAACCCTTTATCAAAGAATTCCAAGTTTTAAAGATACTACTTTACTTGATTTCAGTTAGTTTTTAACCCATTTCATTTCTATTTTATCAAACTATGGTCATTCATGTATCTTCATGCCAAATGTTGCCCCTGACAGTTGCAAGGTTGCATAGATTACAACCAATAGAAATTGCTTTTCATTTTCTTGGGGCCGTCACAGAAACCATTGTGACATTCCTGGTTTTGAATCAAAGGTTTCCAATATACATGTATGTATTTATCCTTTACACCATATATATCGGTAAACTATCTTTGTTTACACAAATGACTAAATTTTGAAACATTTTACATTCTACCAGGGTTTTTTTTTTTTACGTTTTTTTCTCTCTAACTGTAAGGATGTATCTTTAACTACCCTTATTTCCGGGAAGTATATCAATTATAAACTTAATTATTGAAAAAGGAGGATCATTATAAAAAGGAACTGAATATAGGAGACAGTACAAGTATAATTGCTATTTAAATAAACTATCCAGAATTAAAAAGAGTTCTTGTACTGGTAAATGGTAAGGATACCTGAGAATAATAATTGCTACATTGACAAAAAAATATTGAGATGGTGGTCCTGACCTTATGCCCCTGAAACCTTAGCATCCAAAGCCTAGATCACATTACTAAGAAAAAAATCTTACCCCTTGGGAGGTGCCCTGTTGACCCTTGGGTACACCTTGGTTAAGGTTGATGGGGGTCTATAAGATAATGCTGCATACCGTAACATGTTGGGAGACAGTGATGTAGGGGTGGACCCTAGGCCTCTCATATCACAGGTTACCAGTTTGATTTCCATATTGAGTAGGTTAAACATGCTACCCACAAAACCTTGCAAGAGGTAGTTCTATGAGGCAATCATTGGGTGTCACTGATTCAGGTTGTTAAGATTTTGTATCACAAAAAAAAACTCAAAAGGGCTATAATGGCCCTGTATCGCTCCACTGGCTAATAAGTAAAAACCCTACATGCCAAACATTACAATACCAGGCAAATTGGTTTCGAACATGAGACCCCTGAATTACTAAAATTAGTAGCCCTAGGTCTTATGGTTAGTAACAAGAAGATTTCTAAAGTTTTCACTATGTAAGCCCATGTAAAACTTCTGACCCCCTGGGTGAGATCAAATTGGACCCCAGGGCTATAATTTGGGCATTCATACTAGAGGTCCACTAGATAAAGCCAATTGCAAAATTAGGCTTTATGGCTAAGTACAGTGAGATTTCTAAAGTTTTCTCTATATAAGCCCATGAAAAACTTGTAACAACCCCCCATTGGGGCCAATTTTGACCCCAGGGCTATAATTTGAGTACTCTTGGGATAGGCCCACTAGATAAAGCCACATGCAAAATTTGGTAGCCCTAGGCCTAATGGCTAGGTACAGGGAGATTTCCAAAGCTTCCTCTATATAAGCCCATGTAAAACTTGTGACCCCCGGGGCAGGGTCAAATTTGACCCCAGGGCTATAATTTGGGTACTCTTGGTAGAGGTCTACTAGATAAAGCCAATTGCAAAATTTGGTAGCCCTAGGTCTTACGGCTAGGTACAGGAAGATTGCTAATGTTTTCTCTATATAGGCCCATGTAAAGCTTGTGACCCCCGGGGCGGGGCCAATTTTGACCCCAGGGCTATTATTTGAAGACATTTGATAGAGGTCTACTAGATAAAGCTACATGCCCAATTCGGTAGCTCTAGGCCTAGTGGTTTTGGACAAGAAGATTCTTAAAGATTTCCAATAATTTTTAAGTTTTGTTGCCATGGCAACCAGAGTTTTTGAAGGAATCAAATTCTTTCAAGAAATTCTGAAGAGGACCATGGCAAGATCATTTCTGTGAAGTTGTATCAAAATTGGATGGGTAGTTTCAGAGAAAAAGATGTTTAAAATAAAAGTTAACAGATGGACGCACGGACGGACGGGCAGACGGACGCACGGCGGACATCGGGCCATGACATAAGCCTGCTGGCCTTCGGCCAGTGGAGCTAAAAACAAAAGAACCGCATGCTGGGGCCAATGCTCGGCTGCAAAAGCTTGATTTTCAGTGAAAGTTGAAAATGGGGCATAACTGTATCAAAAAAACTTTGATGGGTGGCCGTTGTAAGTGTTCCACTTTTGATAGTTAAGAACTTGTCCAAATTTGAAGTAAATATCTTCAGTAATAACAGAGGTATTACAAAATGATAAAGTTTTTGCACAACAACGACACGGGTGACGACGTCAGGACTATGGCAATAACTCTAAGTTTTCTTTGAAAACAGCCAAGCTAATGAGTCAACCTGGCAAATATTTAAATTCTAGTTTTGGACAAGAAGAATTAATCCTTTTGGAAACAGTCCTGTGATTTATAACTTTTCAAAGACAAAATCAAACTTATAGGCATATACATGACTAAGTCACCTAAAAGCACTTTCGCTCATCTTGTCCAAACAGTCAAAAGTTTTCTTTTCTAGCACAGACTATGGTTTCATTTAACTCTTAACCACACAGCAAAGTTTTATACTAGACCAAACTGAAAGCAAATGCTGAGAAATTAAATGTTATTGAAATGAAAGTTTTGTTGTTTATGAATGGTAAGAAATCATTGTGTGAAAAGGAGAAAATGCTGTTGACCAGCATTTTCTCCATTTCTCACAATTTTTTCAACAACCTTTTCCATCAGGGTCATTGAAAACTCATGATTTTGTGGTAAAGAGTTAATAATACTACAATACAACTATGGGAATGAGCCATTTAAACTTAAGGTATGATATTTGAACAGTATTTGAAGATGGCCGCATGTTTACTCTAGGCCTTTCAGTTTCAGACAAGGTTCTTTTTTTCCAAATTTAAGTCTACAACACATAATTATATACATATGATATGACCCCAAGAACCTGGCCATCTTTCGCCAAAGAGACATACAGTAATATATTTGACTTGTTTCAGAATTTTTTACATGAGAGGAGATGCATAACATCAAGACTTTGGGGCGTGTGGTTTCAAACACGAAGGTTATTGGAAATTTCCTTCATGAATCTATGCAAAACAAAAGTCACAAGGGCAGAGAAACCTTTGACCTCTGGGATATACATGGTTAAATGAAAAATAAAAGGACCATTTGATACAGAATCTAATCTTATTCAACATTGACTGCAAAAGCTATTTAGAGTAAATTTTATTGTTACTACCTCTTTCAAACAAATAAAGGACAAAAAAGCTAAAATTTAAGCTACATCCTTATCTACTAGCACTGTGCACATGTTAGATGCTAAAACTACATAAAATGAAAAAATATTAATCTTACAACCATGTAACCTAAATCTATCACAGATATCAAGACTTAACCCTTTCCCAAAAAACCCCTGGTTTTTACGCCCCTTGGGAAAAGGCCTTTTGAAAACATTATGTGGAAAGAAGATAATGCTGGTAACCAGCATTTTCTCCTTTTCCCACAATGTTGTCTATCCTGGCAAAGAACTTTTGTTCAATGGTACCACTTTCAATTTGTAATGTACAGATGCTATCAATGGGAGAAAAAAGTGTAAATCAAGTTATCTCCCTTGTTAGATAAAAACCATGATAACAAAACTGCAACCAGGTCCTTTTATTTGTTTTCCTTTGTTTTTATCCTTGTTTTACTAATAGATGTTGCAATTATTATAATTTGACTTATGCTGTATATGTAAGGTCTTCTTAATATTTGCAAATCGAATTTCAAGCACTATTACCATTGCAATGCATCAAATAGATCAAATTTTTGGCTTGATAAATTTTGTAGGAGATATTTAAATCTGAACATTCCTAATAAGTGCAAAGAATTTCAAGGACAAAAACCAAGTCAAACCTTTTTCAGGACCTTGTAAGTAGTGGAGAGCTATCAAGGTCTAATAAAATTTGTTGTTTGAGAAAGGATTAAACCGTAGAGTGCAAAACAAACTAAACACTATTCAGTCTAGAATTAAGATCCAAATAATTGCAATTTAAGGGTTTGTCTTGTCCAGAATGTCTCAGCAAGGCAGAGAGAGTGCAGTCTGTGGCCATAATTATTCACCAACCATTCTTAAGATCATTCTTGGTCTTATTCTCCAAGATTGTATAAATCTGAATGTAACACAACTTTGATTGGCCATACTCACCAATCATTTTTATGATCATTCTCAGTCTTATTCTCCATGATTGCAAAAATTTGAATGTAACACAACTTCTGGTGGTGTTAAGCCAATCAGCAGTGTTTGGTTTAGCCAATCAGCAGTTGTGCTACTTTTAAATATAGAAAATTCTTGAGAATAAGTCTGAGAATGTTCTTAAAGAATGGTTGGTGAATATGGACCCTGACTTTCAATTACACTGGTCACAAAGGCAACTACAGTTGTGAAAGGCTCTTGTGAAAGGCTCTTTAACCCTATGCCAAACGGCAAAATTTTAGACTTGTCCAAACTGAAAGCATTTTCAGACAACATACCGGTATTTCATGTGGACTGAATAACTGAATTTGTCCCTGAAAGACTAGAAAACATTGTGGGAAAAGGAGAAAATGCTGTACTAGCATTTTCTCCTTTTCTCATAATGTTTTCAAAAGCTTTCTTTTCTCAGGGTCATTAAAATACAGGAATATGTGGTAAAGGGTTAAGAGTTAATACACATGTACAATTAGATAACCTTTATCCTTCTACAGTGGGCTACCCATAGCTTCTGTTGTTTTAGTAGAAAACAAAGATAAAGATCAGACTGCCTTTGGCAAACTGTAGATCAAGATCAGAGTCTGTATTCACCAACCATTCTTAAGAACATTCTCAGTCTTATTCTCAAGAATTTTCTACATCTGAAAGTACTGCAACTTCTGATTTGCTAAATCAAATGATTTAGCCAATCAGAAGTTATGTTACTTTCAAATTTATACAATCTTGGAGAATAACACTGAGAATGATCTAAAAAATGATTGGTGAATATGGCCCCAGGTGGCACTGAACTTGCAGTCTGATCTTTGTTCTATATCATTCACTACTTTTATGAATTTTTTTGGATAACCACCCCTGGAAATGCAATCTTTTCATTGTTTGTCAATGTGTTAAGACCTTAACTCTTTACCACACAATCCCAAGTTTTAATGACCATGAGGAAGGGGTTTTTTGAAAACATTGTGCGAAAAGGAGAAAATGCTGGTAACCAGCATTTTCTCTTTTTCCCACAATGTTTTCTTCCTAATAAAGGACAAATACTATTATTTGAAAAACATTTAAATTATCATCTGTAAATTCCTTCAATCTGGATGAGTATAAAATTTTGACATGTGGTAAAGGGTTGATTCCTGCCAACTGTCCATATCTTATACTTTATGCTTTTGAATCCGTCTGCTGCAAATTCCTTTCATGGGACTTTCAGTAGTAAAAATTCTATAAACTACACTTAATTTCTCCATCATCTCCTCATAGAATTCTTGTATTCCTCTTTCAAACTCAGCTGTTTACTCAGTTCATATCCACATATCAACAGAGGTGACACAAACGAAGTCAAGGCCATTCTAGCTGTCAACCCTTTAAACATAAATTTGTAACCTTCCTCTGACCATAGTCGCATTCCTGTTTCTCTGATACCTTTTCTCTTTCTTGTACTGTCTCCATCTTCCTATATAAAAAAAAAAGACAGTATCAGTCATGTTCTGACAAAAGGGGGTATACTATATTTCATGTGTCTATTTTTAGAAAGGTTATGGGTAAAGAAATGTCGTATTTTAAGCTGGGGGGAATTATTTCCCCGTCACAGTGAATATTTTCCTCCTGCCGAAAATCTGGAACTACTTTTTTAAGTTTTTTAAGTTTTTAGGTTTTAAAAGTGGCATTCGTTGACAAAATAATCAGAGGAAATATAATATATAATTTATTTCATCAGCTTGTGGTTAATATGGGGAAATATTTGCCGAAAAAGGGAAAGGTTTGCGAAAATAACTCGTGCCTTACAGCACTCGTTATTTTCGCGGACCTTTCCCTTTTTCGGCAAATACTTCCCCATATTAACCACAAGCTGATGAAATAAACTCTATTTAATGCATGTCAGTGATGCACTGTATCAAACAATTCATCACATAATTATGGATCCATGAAATCCAGATTGTCAAAAAACTGGCTGAATAATGAGGTAGACTATTCCTTTGACAAGCAGAAAATTGACCCATAGAAAAATTTTCTATCCAAGTCAGCCTGCGCTGACTGCGCAGGCCAAGATGGGTCAATACTTTTTGCAGATGCATTAAGTTCCCTTTTCACAAAGCTTGGCTCATATGTATTTACACTAATAACTCATAACTGCTTGCAGATAACCTGGTAACTCAAAACTACCTGCAAATTACTTAATAACTAGTAACTAACTAAATCATAATTACATACTTATAAATTACCGGTAAATCTTTACCCCCCCAAAAAAAATGTTTAGGTAGGTCCTAATTGAAAGCATTTGCAGTCGACAATTTAACAGTGGTAGGATGGTAATTTGAAATGGTTAAAAATAATGCAGGAAAAGGAGCGAATGCTGGAGCAGTCCGATGTTTGATCTATACTGTCTGTAAAGACAAGCTAGAATTGAGAATGGTGCTTATAGGGTTAAAATGATTGGGTTTATCTTTGAAATAGTTTTCAGCTATATCACAGTTCTATCCATGCTTTCCTGGAGTTTCTGTAACAAGAACTCGGCACATTTTTTTCAAGATCAATGGTTGCTTTCCCAAATAAACATCCTCAAAACAATGTGCAGCAATCAGAAAATCTTTTGACATAAATATTATAAAAATTTGGCTAAGCTAAAAATCAAACCAGCGACCAACTTTAGTTGGTTCAGCAGATAGTTTGTTTTTCTCTTATATATTGTCCCCACCAGTTGCCCATATAGTCAACACCCCCATAAAACTGTTAGTTTTGTTACATGGGATAGTGCAGGATTCGGGACGCAATCCATACCCACCCTAGTTACACCTTGCTCTTTAACGAACTCAGTGAATACCATCGCCACACAGGACTTTCATTTAATATCTCATCCAAAAGACAACTACATCTAGTAGTTATTGGTGACCAGCCGTGGGGATCGAACCCACACCCACAAGTCTCATGCTCTAGCCCCTGAGCGATTGGGGCTGGTCTCAGCAGATGGCAAAGATAAGGTCCAGACTATCGATAACATTGTGTTCCATCTTGGATCTGCACTGTCCCCTCGTTCTGATTTTCTGACAAAAACCGCCTTCAAACTGCAATATTTGAGATAGATTCTTACATTTTTCGAACTGATCTCAGTTTGAACAGTGACCCGTATCACATCCATCCAATTAGTGAGCAGAACATTGGTATTCCCTGCCAGGGCTCCAGCCCCTGCATGTATACAAAATAAGGGGACACTTGCTGGCAAAATACTGGCTGCCTGATCTGTAAGAAATATAAATGAAATTATCAATAATTACACTTTACCAAACAATAGGTCTTAAGTAGCCTTTCATAGATAAATGTGAACAAGAAAGCAACATCTATTATCGTCCCTCAACCCTTTGCCAAACAAACCCCAGTTTAAACGACCCTGAAATAGAAAAGCTTTGAAAACATTGTGGCCAAAGGAGAAAATGCTGGTTACCAGCATTTTCTCCTTTTTCTTTCCTTTCAGTTTTTTACTCATGTTTGATTTGTTGTCTGCAAATACTTTCAATTTGGACAAGTCTCAAATATTTGCCATTTGGTAAAGGGTTAAATGCTCTTAATTTGGACAAGTCTAAAATTTTTAGTTTTGGTGATAAATTAATAAGTGCTTTCAACATTACTGACTAACAAGTCTAAAATTTTTAACGAATTATAATCTCAGTCTGTAAAACATTTTGGTAGTGTTTTTTTATTCATTTCAATTGTGTTGAAAGTAATGTGTGAAAAAACATCTTTTCAGGAGAATGTTTTACTGTTATTATACTTTTGTCAACTGTGAGAAAACCTATTCAGCTTATGAATGCACCAGAATTATGTAGAAATGAAGACATGCAACATCAACATGTAATTTTCAACATTGACACAAATTTATAACCACAAAGCATTTGTAAACACCACCTTAAATCTGGCTCAAATAATGTGATTTATCACATAAAACCTCCTCCGGCAGTGTATTAAACCCATGACATATTTTTGATAATACACTAGTGTATTATCGTTTTTTGCGTCCCGGTTCTGATCAGTTTTCAGTCACCAGCTCATGAAACCAGAGAAACCAACCACAGTTTGTGCGGGAATTTGTACTGTTACGCTGTTTCGGGGAAAAATGACGTCACTGTTGCTAAGACGTATACGCGTGGAAAGTTTTTGATTTTCGTGTTTGATAAAAACCAAGAAATGCAGCGAAAGTCTCTTAAAATCAGTATTATTGCGGAAATAGGTGGACTAAACCTCTCTGTAAACTATTTCACTCTTCTTTCGGTGTAAATGTCAAAGAACTATCTACTTGTGTATGTACACATATGAAACCAAACTACAACTGTAAACATGGACCGTGAACGGTATAGAGGCTAAAGGTGATGATGCGGGATATTTTCTTATCTGTCATTCGTTTTATGTGATAAATAGAATCTCACATTCGTGTTTATGTATTATCATTTTTATCAAACTCGTTGACTAAAATGTATTTGACGCTCGCCAAGGCTCGCGTCATACAATTTTAGTCAACTTGTTTGATAAAAATGATAATACATAAACACTCATGTAAGATCCTCTATATATATTTGACAGGGTAGAAATCTAATTACTAGCATTTTTCTCCTTTTTCCACAATGTTTTCAAAGGTCTCTTATTCAGGGTCATTAAAACATGTGATTGTTATAAAGCATTCAGTTCTGCTGGGCTTTGTATGAGTTAACCCTTTACCAAACAATCCCTGGTTTTTACGGCCCTGAGATAGAAGCCTTCTGAAAACATTGTGGGAAAAGGAGAAAATGCTGGTTAGCAGCATTTTCTCCTTTTCCCACAAGATTTTCTACCCTGCTGGAAACAAATTTCAATTTTTGAGTTACGTTTATTTTGTTGTCTGCAAGTGCTTTTAATTTGGACCAGTCTAAAATTTTGTCGTTTGGGAAAGGGTTAACTTTCTTTTTTCGACTCTACATGTATGTGAATCCCATGTTCTTACAACTCCAAGAAAATAAAAGCTGGTTACCAGCAGTTCATCTTTTTCCCACAATGTTCTCTATCTTGTAAAAAGGTCTTTGGTTCATTTGTATCACTTGTGGGTTTGTCATCTGCAGATGCTTTCAATTTAGTTATTTAGTAAGGAGTTGATTTTCAAAACCTCTCATACCCTTTTTATGCTTGACGTAATGAAGGAAGAAAGGTATACATACCTCTATACATAGAATAAAACACCCACCACATACCACTATTGAAGCCGTAGAATACTACTGATATAGAGGAACCTTTCCAAAATCCCTTGATACCTTCTTTTTCATATATATAACTGTAAATATATCTTAAAGCACCAAATCTTCTAGCTTTAGCACTGTCTGGTATAAATATTCTCTTTTTGGCCTCGGAGCCTTTTCCTGGAGAAAATTGTCCATCAATAATTAAATGTTGATAAATTATATCTATAGGTATTGAGAATAAACAACTCATAAAAGACGCTAGCCCTCCCGCCAGGAATTCTACAATATAACTCGTTTTGAGGCTCGTATTCTGCTTCAACTGACTTCGGGTATTTTCAAGTGTGTTTGCATACACAAACCAAGGACAAATCTGCAAAAAATTGACAAGACCTCCTTTAGTGAATCCTCGTACACCTTCACTTCTCCATGTTTTACGAATTACGTCAGTCGCTCCATTATACATGGTTCCCCGTTTTTGGACTTGATGTCGAATTCTAAGAAAGTTTAATGGATGGCTAATAGCTCTCATCAGTAAGGCATTCACCACGAGGAACCTGTAATATTTCTGTTCATCTAACATATGCTTGTCTATCACTATCAGACCCTCCCCAACAGATATCTCTTCAACATTCGTCATTGTGCTAAGTGTTGTTTTGATGTTCAATCTAGGTACAATAAATCAAAAGCTATACTTCAACAAAATACTTGAGCTTCCATTTAAGCTATTTAAATTTGAACATATTCAACTCAATTAATTTCTATAATCAATTATTACATATCAAAGGTATCATCAGTGTGAAAACCATCTAAATCAAACTCTTTGCTTTGACGGTTCCTTTCAAATGATCACATAGTCAACAATTTACTAGAATTCATAGCCTCTGATCTGCATGATATATATACATGCAAGTTTAACGATGCAGTTCTTCCTTGACGTGTAATAACATGCATCTTTAATAAGCCTGGGTTGTGTTTTAAACAGACATCTCACAGGTATAAGAGCTGGCAATGTGTTGTGATTTGGCTGTGAATTAGTTTTGTTGCCTGAAATTAAACAAGAGTGTATCAAACTACAAAGGTACATCTTTTTAAGGGTTTTTTAAACCAATCCTAAAAGACATGCTTGTGCACTATTAAAATCCTTGGTATGGGCAGTCAAGTTGGAGCTGTCTAATCAACACAGTATCAACCCTTAACACTTTACCACACAATCCAGAGTTTTAACAACCTTAAAAAGAAGGCTTTTGAAAACATACTGGCAAAAGGAGAAAATGCTGGTAACCAGCATTTTTTCCACTATGTTTACTACTCTATCAAAACATTTGAGCCACATTTACATTGTCATCTGCTGATGCTTTGAAATTGGATTAGTCCAAAATTATGTCGTTTGGTAAAGAGTTAATGTGATAAAAAAAAATTAACATTTTCAGTCTAGAATAAGATCCAGAATATTTCAATTTAATAATTACTTTTTGTCTTTAGTGTTTCAGCAAAGTAGACAGTGCACAATCAAAGATCAGGCTGCATTTTTTTGTGCAGTGATGGTCCATTCGTACCACATGCAATTTGTTGTCTGCAGAAGCTTTCAATTTGGACAAGTCTAAATTATTGTCATTTGGTAAAGAGAAAAGCTTTAACCCTTAGGCTGCTAAGCGCAATTCACTGACCTTTAGCGGACAATGCAGATCAAGATCAGACTGCAGCCAGTCTGATCTTGGGTCTACACTGTCATATAAGGAGATTTTTTTCCAAAAAAATGTGTTAGAAATTGCATTATTCAGCTATTTTTTTATCAGCCTGAAAATTGCATTTTACTAACTTAGCAGGATAAGAGTTAACAACAGCTGATCATTACGTTATGCAAGTGGACAGTGACCTCTACAGGGTTCATATTCTCGGTAAGTAGAGGTTCCTAACCCATTCATGAAAAATCAAAGAAACCTCGCCAAAAGTTCTCTAATAAAGTAGATCCTGTGTCAAGATTTTACTACAGTGCTTTAAATTTGATATGTCTTTGCTTTTCTAGCCAATCTAGGGCGGGTTTTTTTTTAATTCAGGAAAAAAAAGTTGAGAGCCGACTTCACTGGACACGCTATTCGATACAAACATTCTCGACGAAAGAATCATTGAATAGAATACGTCATCTCTAACAAGGACATACTTTTGCATTTAGAGGCCAGAAAATATTCTCACCAATTGATGAGCCATTATTTTTCAATCAAATCTGGATCGTTTATGTTTGTTAGGAGATCATCTGTTTGTCATCTGTTAAAAATTATCGAGGAATTGCGTCGGCAATGAAACAAACATTTGTAAGTAATTAAAACTAACAACAAGGAATACTTAAAATTAACAAAAGTGAGTACTCATTGATTTGTAATCATAATTTTATCTATAGAAACATATCATACTTGTAACTGATGTTCAGCTATGATCTATTTCACAGTCACTTTTCAATTTATCAACGGTTGAAAATGTGTGTAAAATGTTGGAATATTCCTTGCTGTTAGTTAATACATGAGAATCCGGTCTCATGACCTTTGACCGATACGTTTGTTCGCTCAGAGATTTTTCGCTCTTAAGTTACTTCCTCCTATGTTTTTTCTCTACTGTCAGAGTTTATCACAATTAAATTAAACACTGGTATTTTTATTTTAGAGGTTTTATTAGTTTTTGCTATCATTCACTAGATCTATTTTTTGTAGTTTAAACACAGCTTATTGGTGTTATCCTGGAATCGTACCTTACGGGATAAGAAACGTGTTTACAACTATATAATCCCTGTATCGTCTTTCATATATTATGTCTTTATATGTACACGTATACGCGTTCTATACCGTTCGACTAAATTAGCCCCTTTCCTGCTAAATAAGTTAAAGAAACTTTCCAGCCGATAAGAAAAACCCGAATACTGCTATTTCAAACTTATGTTTTGGAGAAAAGTATCTCCTTATCGGATAGTGTAGATCCAAGATCAGACAGCACGTTCTGTGTAGTCTGATCTTAATCTACACTGTCCGCAAAGGTCAGTGAGTCCTGCTCAGCAGCCTAAAGGTTAAAAGTACAAACAACTTGATCCAGACGAATTTCAATTTTACATGTACTTTACATAATTGCTACTTTTTAATTAACCGTCGATTTCGTGTTCTCTATATTTCGGTATCCTCAGTTTCCCCCATCATTCGCTATTAGTTGTAGTTTACTTTCAACATAGCCTATTGGTACTATCCTGGGAACATAGGTAACTGTATAAGAAACATGTAAATACTAGCATATGATTCCTTGATTGTCCATCTTTATATACATGTACATACGTATGGAATACCACTTAACTAAATTAGAAGTACAAATGGCTTGATCCACAAGAATGTCAATTTCATTTTAAATACTTGCTTCTTTTTTTACCAGCGATTTCCAGAAAGACATATGATCTGGAAAACGAAAAAAACACTGTGCAATGATACCACAGTACGCGGGAAAAAAACATTTGATTAATCAACCCTTTACCACATAATCCAGACTTTTAACATTCCTGAGAAGGAAGACTTTTGAAAAATTGTGGGAAAAGGAGAAAATGCTGGTAACCAGCATTTTCTCCTTTTCCCACAATGTTTTCTCCCAAGTCAAGGACAAATACCATCATTTGAAAAACATTTGAATTCTCATCTGTATATTCCTTCAATGTGGAACACTGTTTTTTTTTTTTGAGTGGTAAAGGATTACGCTTCAGAGCGTTACTGAATATTTTTTCTAAGAAAATTTACGTCAACATCAGATTGAAGAAAAAAGTTTCAAAATTACATCTGCACTATCCGATACGGTAAAAAAAAATGTGGGAGCCAAAAGAACTTTGATACTGAACTATGTGGGTTTATTTACTACTGATGGAAATCAGTTTTATTTATCTAGAGCAGTTTAAATAGATCTTATTATCAGATACCATTTGAAGTTTTCAACAAAAAAAACAGGGGGTTCATTCTCGTGGGAGAGGGGGTTCACATCCCTTCTCCCGGCCTTCCCCATGTATTTGTACCTTTCTTTTTGTGCTGGATAGGCCACGTGAGCGATATAGAGCACCCATAATGCAGTTGGCGCACTTACTGCATCTGTCATAACATCATAGGATAGTGTAACACACCCCGGTTTAATTTTCGTATTTGCCATCGTGAAAGTCAGAAATAATGGAGGGCAGTCTTTAAACGCTATTTTTGGTTGAAAACTGCAAAACTGAGTTTTCGCAACTAAGCGTTGTCCTTGCGAATTCTGGCTGGGGTTAAAACCAAAAAAGCGAGAAAATGCCTGTATGGTGTTTTGAGTGTACAGTTGGTTGATAAGTAATTTGGGCTAGTGTGAATAAAGGGTTACAGACTTAAGCCGAGTACTCGAGATATATTGCAAAGGACGCATGAATACACCTGTTTTAGTAAACAGATAGAACAGGTGTTAAATTATATATGCAAGCCTCAAAATATGTTCTAGGCTATAGCATGAAATGATTTTACAGTCAGTCGTTTTCCACGATTTCAGAGCGTGTGAGAATAAATTTACGCTCAGATACGCTTTCGATTTAACTCAATTTTTGAGCAAATGCTCTACACCCATTTACTGCCGACGAGTCAATTGCATGTTTAGTATATTTGTCTCAATGTTTGCGGTGTAAAGTTACGTGTTACGCCGTCCGACGACGAAATGGTATCACACCACTACTTCTTTGCTACCTTGAAATTAGAATGAAAATTATCATCTTTGACCTGTTCCTGCAATTTCATAGGCTGATCAAGAGCTTTTCTGCTTGTTTCTATCAAAGACATATCCACTGACCTACACAAAGTTAAAAAAGAAAGTACATCAACTTATTACGTTTCTCAGGTAGGCCAGGGATCGTATATACACATCCCTGGGTAGGCCTATTCCACCTTTTGAAAACAAGACTACCCTCGAAAGTGAAAAAAAATGCCCTATATGGAAGAAGACCCTTCCCCTGTAGGTAGTCACAGACACATCTTCTTTTACAGAACAGTACAACAGTTCAACAGAAGCGCTCGCTGTCAATATTTCGAAATCTAATGCGACTACTTTTCATTGCAAAGACCCGGAAGTATTTCCGAGCGGTATGTCACCAAATCGGACACAGATAGCCAGCCTGTCGTGAACGTTATCTGCTTCGTTGTCTGCTCATGTCTTCGAATGTACGTGTAGGCGGAGCTATGTTGTAGAAGAGCCATAATTTCCAGAGTGATCATAGACCAAGGAAATACTGATAGCGTTCAGGATGAACCCTATTCTTGGATTAATTTACATGTTGTTCTATTTAGTGTACTGCTATGTAGAGTCGTTCGTGTACTTGTTTATTCCGCGGCAGACGAAGAGCGTTGTGGGTAAAATCGTGCTGGTTACCGGTGCGGGTCATGGTATAGGTAGAGAACTGGCGTTACAATTGAGCAGGCTTGGAGCCCGGCTCGTAATCTGGGACATAAATAAGGTAATGTTAACCCGCCGATAAAACCCAACAGACATTTTGAATCCAGATCTAAGACCCAAATAAATGCCAGTTCAGGGTCATGTTTGTATAGAGTGTCTCAGCAAATGCGGACAGTGTAGATCACTGATCAGACTGCACGTTTTTGCAGTCTGATCTTGATCTACCCAGGCTGTTAAAGCAACTATGTAGTTGTAAAAGGCCCTTTAAGGGTTTAGTTGTGTACCTCTTAATCTCGGGTAGAAAGTCGGTCCATTTAGATAAAGATTTAAGCTGGAAAAAAGACGATAACTCTCTCTCTCTACACAGGGATCATAATGTACCTATCCCTCTATATATACGATCCTTGCTCTACACAGGTATGTATTTAAAATAAGATAGAAGATATCTTTAATATATTCATGAATTCCCTAGGTTTTTTGCGTTTTTTTTTTTTAATATCTTGATTTTCATGGACTGAAGAAATATAGATTAATAAATAAATTATTAAAAAAAGAAGTGATAAAACCTTTCATTTTGGAAGGATTTTCATCTGTACCAAAGTTTACAAAACAATCCTAGGACTAACCGTGATCACCATCATCTCCTATAAATCTACTAAGTCTGATCATGAACAAGTGATTGTATGTATGATTCCAAACCTTTCCGACCATAGGGGTCCGTAGTTTGACTCCTGTCACCCGTAGACCATATATTGTAAACAAGGGATTTAACTGTATACAGCCCGTTACTCTCCCCCGATTAAAAAAAAAAACAATGTATCTTTTCTACACTAACAGTTATTCTCCTTATTCTTTCGACAACTGAGAGCTAAAACATTTTTCTACCAGAAAAACACAACTGTTTGTCAGTGGCTAATGCAGTCTGGCTGCTACAGTCCTTCGAACTTGTAACCTCGCTCAAAAATCTTCGCCATTGTTTTTTTTTTTTGTAATCGGGGGCGAGTAACGGGCTGTACAAAGTTAAATCCCTTGTTTACAATATACATGTATAGTCTACGGGTGACAGGAGTCAAACTACGGACCCCTATGTTTCCGACCAGGTAAGAGGAAAAACATGTTGGAGTCATTGAGTTATTTTATTAAGTTTTTTCGACTAGATCTGGGCCCATATTCACCGACCATTCCATATTACATTCTTCGTCTAATTTTAAGAATATTCCAATTTGAAATATTATAATTCCTGATTAGCCAAGACAAAATGGTTTAGCCAATCAGGAATTGGCTTACTTTATAATCTAGAATAAGACTAAGACTACTTTTTAGAAAGATTTGTTGATACGGACCCTTGATGCTCGAACAGGAAATTGCGGCGAACCGGAAGGAATTGGCTTATTCTGACGATCTGATTTATGTGATCTTTTCATGTAGCCTTCATATTCAATCATCCACTCATATTCTCTAATTTACTGAGACTAACGTTTCCGATTTCAGAGAAACAACGAAACGGTTGAAAATGAAATACAGGAGAGCGGTAATTTTGCAAAAGCTTACACGGTTGACGTAACGAATATCGATGACGTCAAAAGCGCGGCACGTCAAGTAAGGAGAGATGTTGGTCACGTGGACATTCTCATCAATAACGCTGGTATTCTGCATGGAGGCGCTGTTTTACAACTGAGGGAAGAAGACATCAAGAGATTGTTTGAAATTAATACACTAGCCCATTTTTGGGTGGGTTTCTTATCAAGTAACAAGATTATTTTTAAAGTAAAATTTGCCTTTTCAAGCAGGGGGAAAAACAGCCGAAATAATACCATTTTAAAATCGGTTGGGTTAAATGTGGAATAAAGTAGCGGACAGTCTAGATCCAAGATCAGACTGCACAGAACGTGCAGTTTGATCTTGGATCTGCATTGTCCGTTATACTAACTTGAGCCGGTACAACGCTGCAAGAGTAAATTTGCGTTTGAACTGCTTTTTCAGGTCAAAGATCGACGCCTACTAGATCTATAAAGTTAGGTCAAGACTGCAGACAGTGTTCAACAACCGTTCTGAATTCAATTTTTGTTTTTTGAAGGGACTTTAAACGAAAATTTTACCCATTTTAACCCACCTCCGTGATGCTTATACCAAGCAAGTCATCACATAATTAACCTACCGAAACTGGGGTAAGAATACCGATAGAGCGCTCTAGTCCTTTGACATGCAGAAAATTAAAAAAAAAACTTCTAAACTAGTGAGTTTGAATCGCAATATACTGGTTTCCTGCGTATGAGACAAACACATAAAATTTAAAAACTTGTTTAAACCATAATTTTAAAACGCCACTGGTTACCTGTGTATGAGTCAAACAGACATGCAGGCAAGCAGATAGTCGTTGATTAGAGGGAAGACTTACATATCCATGTTGTTTTGTTTCCATAGACTGTCAGAGAATTCCTGCCGGCCATGATGGAAAGGAATGAAGGACAACTTGTTGCTATATCGTCCATAGCAGGTCGTTCAGGCTCGGCGTATCTAACCGACTATGTGTAAGCTTTCTCTTTTGTTCTTAGCCTTTACTAACCTGGGTTCAGGCGGTGATAATTTCTTAATTATTTCGTATCACTCTCTCTTAATCGCGTTCTGCTAAAGATCTTTGGCAGATGTCCGTTTATCGCTTCCGTTGTTATTACCGCCTGGGGACATTCGAGGGTCTGCCCATGACTATGAATTGTGCAGATAATCTAATAATACACTTGTTTTTTTTTGTGTGACATCACAGTGTTGAAAACGACGGATTCGCTTATATTTAGACCAATTCAAAATAATTCAATATTAGTCTAGTTTGTTGTTTTTTTTTTCATGAGTATTGGCGAGTTCTGATTGGCTGAAATCTTTTTTTCATAGCTCCATGAAAAAAAAAATTTAAGCAGTGCCGGAACTACTTTTGCAGTCAAACTAATGTAAACAGACATGTATACGAGATTCCATAATCCTTTTCTGTCTGATTTTATATCCAGTCCGAATTTCAAATTGCTAGCTAAATTTATTTTCCCTGAGCATTGAAAAAAATATCCAACAGTAAATTCAAAGAGAGAGCTTAAACTCATTGTCACTTTGCTGGGTCCTAACAAACTTATTTTCAACTTACTTCTAGCATATTGAACTTCTAATAATAAATCTACTAAATCTGCTAATGTTCAATACTATAATGACGTCATGAATTACGTCATTGTTACGTCACGAACGAGCAGATTTACCGCGCTATGAATTATCAATGAAATGGACATTAAATAAATACGCAATGTTGGATTTACAAAAAAAAAGCAGTTACAGTAAAATTTAAGTGCACATTTGTTGTCTGTGATATTGAATTATAAGGAATGAAGAGAATTCTTTTTGTTTTCATGGAGGTATGAAAGTTTGATACAGTGTGGTTAGGTTTTTTTTTCATACCTTCATGAAAACAAAAAAAAATTCTCTTCATTCCTTAAAGGTGGCCCTTCAGATTTTGGGAAGAAAATTTTACAAAAATACAAAAAAATCATCTTTATACTCCCAAAGCCTTTTAATTTTCATTCATAAAACCCCAGTAGTCGAAAACCATCCGACAACAAGAGAAATTAGAGATTTACTACGGCCCAGGTTGACACCGACGGGAAACACGATCTATTTTTACATGAGCAACTCGCTCATTTACATACCGTAAATACACAGACGAAGCTTCAAACATAGCGTCCGAAGAAGACATTATGGAAAATAATTACATGTTTGTTATGTTATGGAATTTAAGCGTCATTAGTCACGTGCCAGTCACATGACATTCCCACAATGTTTTTTTGATTTCTGGCGCGAAATCTAAAAATACCTTAAGAGGCTACGTAGCCTTTTAAGGGAACACCATCAAAAAAAAAAGTTTGTAGTTTTATAATTCTTAATTATTAATGATTTGTATTGTTTTTTGATATAAATTTCAGTGATATACATATTTTTTAATTTGGTGAGATGTGAAAAATCTAAATACCAACCTTTAATAGATCTACAACGGGCTAATTTCATACACAAGTGACTTTCTCAAACCGGTCGTTGCCATCAAAAATACATCGTGACCTTCAATAACCCTTGTTATTGCTAAACTATCCTACTACGTCATTGTGAATAACCTGATTGAAATTTTGTTGTTAATATTTTATAAGATGGCTCACAAACAGGAAGTGATCAAACCGAGATTATTGGAATTTCGGTATCTATTTTCAGTCATTTACGTTCGGAAACGGATTGCAGCGACATCTAGGGCCCTACTTTACCCCACCGAGAGATGGAATAAAGTAGATGTCGCTGCGATCGGTTTTCGAATGTCCCTTGGCCGTCATTTTTGACAATGTAACGTCCGTATGTATGATAGAAAAGGAAAAAAAAAAGTGAACGGACTGAAACCCAGGCTAAGCCTTTACTAAACAATCAGGAACTTTGACGACGGTGAGGAAGAGGACTGATGAAAACACTGTGGGAGAAGGTGTAAATGTTGGTAACCATCATTTTCTCATTTTCCCACGATGTTTTATACCCTTTAAAAGAGAAATACCATAATCTGGGACAGGTTCAATTTGTTGTCTGCAACGTATACTTAGAATTAATAAGGACTCCTTCCAAAATGGTTAAGTCCAACAGTTTGTCGTTTGGTAATGACTGGTGTCTCACGGGTAACTTTTTGGTCCATTGAAAATAGTGAAAATCGCCATCTTTGGCCCTCTCCTGCCAGTTCCTCAACAAAACGGGCACTTTGCTTTTTGTACGTGTTCAGTGACCTTTATATACGGAGGTCCTGCATGTCTAGGTTGTAAAGTGTACGATTCGTAACCTACAATCGCGTTGTTTGAGCCTTGCTGACAGCACTTAGCGTTTTCGGGCAACTGGAGAGCCCTCGCTTAGTTCTGGTGAAACACAGGACAACGTACATAAATATGTGAGCTGTCGCCGTGATATGACTGCAATAATGTTGAAAGCGACGTAAAACACCAATGACCGAAAAAAAAAAAGAAAGTGGAAAATGGCATTATTTGGCGATAATTTTTCTATAGGTCCTCACATGTAAATTATGGTTAACTATCCTGGAAAATAGCGTTGAAAAGGGGTCCTTATTGGCTCTATGTAAACTGGAGCCAACTATCCTTGCAAAATAACGTTGAAAAGGGTCCTCATTGATTCTATGGAAATTGTAGTTCACTATTCTGGAAAAAATAATGTCGGAGAGGGTCTTTATTGATCCAAGTAAAGTGGAGTTAACCTGGAAAATAACATTGAAAATGGCCCTTATTGATTCTATGTAAATTGTAGTAAACCACCCTTGGAAAATAACGTTGAAAGGGGTTCTTATTGATTCTATGTAAATTATGGTTAACATACCCTAGGAAAATAACGCTGAAGAGGGGTCCTTATTGGTTATGTGTAAATTGTTGTTAACTACCCTTAATAACGCTGAAGAGGGGTCCTTATTGATTATATGTAAATTGTGGTTGACTACCCTTGGGAATGACGGGGTCCTTATTGATTACATGTAAATTGTGGTTGACTACCCTTGGAAATGACGCTGAAGAGGGGTCCTTATTGATTATATGTAAATTGAAATTAACTACCATTGGAAAATGACGTTGAAAAGGGCCCTCATTGATTCTGTTGAAATCGTAGTTCACTACTCTTGAAAATATAATGTCAAAGAGGGGTCCTTATTGATTCTATGTAAATTGCGGTAACTACCCTTGGAAAATAACATTGAAAATGGCCCTTATTGATTCTATGTAGATTGTAATTAACTACCCTTAGAAAATAACGTTGAAAGGGGTTTTTATTGATTCTATGTAAAAAGTGGTTAACTAACTTTTGAAAATAACGTTGAAAAGGGCTTCCTATTGATTGTATGAAAATAGTGATTAACTACCCTTGGAAAATAATGTTGAAGAGGGGTCCGTATTGATTCTATTCAATTGTGATTAACTACTGTCGGAAAATAATATCGAAGTGTGGTCCTTCTTGATTTTATGTAAATTGTTGTTAACTACCTTTGAGAAACAATCTTGAAAAGGGGTCCTTAGTGTCCCTATATAAATTGTAGTAAACTACCGTTGAAAAACAACATTAAAAAGGTTCCTTATTGATTCTATGTAAATTATAGTTAACTACCCTTGGACAATCACGTTGAAAACAGTCGTAATTGACCTTATGTACCTGTAAACTGTATTAACTTAGCTTGGAAAATAACTTTGAAAAGGGGTCCTTATTAATTCTATGTAAATTGTAGTTAACTATTCTTGGAAAATAATGTCGATGAGGGGTCTCTATTGAATCTATGTAAATTGTAGTTAACTGCCCTCGGAAAACAACGTTGAAAAGAGTCCTTATTGATTCTATGTAAATGGCGTTTAACTACCCTTGGAAAATAAAGATGAAAAGCGGTCCTTGTTGATTCTATATATATTGTGGATAACTACCCTTGGAAAATAACATCGAAGAGGGGTGCTTATTGATTCAATGTAAATTGTAGTTAACTACTTTTGGAAAATAACGTCGAAGAGAGGTCCTTATTGATTCTATGTATACATTGGTACATTACGGCAGATTTATCAGGTCTACCTTTATTCATTTGCAATGATGTTTTCTGTCTTACAAAAATTTAGGTCCGTATTTTTGAAGATGTTCTTACCTTTTTACCAGATGCCAAAACTTAAGACTTGCCCAAATTGAAACCATTTGCAGACGAAAAGTTAAAGGCGACTTGAAAACTTAAATTTGTCTTTGATCAGATAGAAAGCATTGTGGGAAAATGTTTCACAATAGTCTATCTGAAAAATCGTAAATACTTTTGGATTATTTGGTAAAGGATTAAATATTTTCCAAGATGATCGGATTGGTTGACACGTTCTGTCTCATCCAATCACATGCTTGGTTTTGGAATTAAGAGTTTGAAATCATAGAAGGTGATGATGAAAATCTGCTATTGCTACACGATTTTATTTATTTATTTATTTATTTATTTATTTATTTCATTTATCCTGTTTACAGTACCTCAACGTTTGCGGTGGCTGGTTTCATATTATTTCTCTATGCTTTTATTTAGTTTTTCATTTTATCTATCCTATTAACAGGGCCTCAAAGTTTGCTGTGGCTGGTTTCATGGAAGCCTTACAAGACGAAATGCGAAGGGAGGGCTGTGATGGTATACAGCTCTGTACTGTATATCCATTTTTTGTCAACACTGGAATGGCAAAGAATATACGAAGCAAGTACGTCTGTTTGTTTTTGTTTGTTTGCATGTTTGTGTGGTGTTTAACGCCGTTTCTAACATTGTTTCAGTTTAACGCCTTTTTTAGTATCAATTCTGTTATAATCGCGGCGGTCAGTACACCAATCCATGCTTTCCAGGAGTTTCTTTAAGCAGCACTTCGCACGGTATTCTTCCTTATCAACTAGCTTTCCACAAAATCATCGTCGAAAAAGTGACCAGCTCTGAGATAGGAATGCACGCTGTCGACAGCATTATCTTTTATCCTCGGAAAGAAATTCGCGGAGCTGGGGATTCGAACCACCGACACCGACCCCCCTCCCCCCCGTTTTAAGTCGACTAAGCAAGTAAAAGTAGCACTACAATCAAACTTCGTTGGCAACAATTTTTCCTACAGAATAGGTTTGGTCGGTAATTGAAACTGTCATTGTATTGAATATTTATTTGATATTGACGTCGAATACTTAACGCATGTATGTACATGAGTCATGCTCAGGAGGTTTAATGCATCTTCAAAAAGTATCGACCAATGTCTTCTTGCACAGTCCGACCTTGAATCGAGACCTTTTGCTATTGCTAAATTTTCTGCATGTTAAAGGACCTGTCTATCTCATGATTCAGTCGGTTGTTAGATAAAATTGATTTTATGAATCCACGATTATGTAATGACTTGCTTGGTAACGCATCACGTAGATGCATTAAAACCTCTTTTCGCAGATCTCCGCTTTCTGTAAAGTATGAAACAATTGAAAACATGAAAAGATATTGAGGAAAAGATGAAATTACTCTAGATGAGCAATAAGATTTCATCTTTTTTCAAAATATCTTTTAGCCCTTAGAGGAAGAATTTTCCAACAGTTAAAGAAAAATTTGTTCATGTAAAAATCTGCCTGTAAATGACCTTTCCGGTGTCGTGAGTGCGTGGACAAAGTGGTCCGACCGTTTCTTGAAGTTTGCTGTATTCGAGCTTAATTCTTACCAAACGACAAAATCTTGGACTCTTACAATTCGAAAGCATTCGCAGACGACAAAATTTATTAACTATGGCTCAAATTATGTCTTTGAAAGGATAGAAAACATTATGGGAAATGGAGAAAATGCTGGTTACCAGCATTTTCTCCTTTTCCCACAATGTTTTTCAAAGCCTCCGTTCTTAGGGGTCGTTAAAACGCGTGGTTGTGTGGTAGAGAATTAACTCTTTACCAGACGACCAAATTTTCGACTCGTCCGTAAGTGTAGAAAATTTTGACAACCAAATTTTAATTAACCAATTTCAGACTTACCCCCGCCATGCCTACAGATTGGGTTGTGAGTGTGATTGTAGACGGTATCCGTAAAAACAAGCGTGACATTCACGTTCCTTGGCATGATGAGGTGCTGTTCCGACTACGATGGTAAATACTGTTTCTTACTTGTATTTTTGTACTCCAGTGTCGGTCCACCTGGTAGTCGGCAAAGTTTACAATTGCTACGTAAAGTGTATTGTAACCAATGGGAGACCATTCCTGTAAGTCAAATTGTCTCCCTTGCCATGACCTTTTTGCCGAATTTGATTGACAGGTCATATCAGCCATCAAAACGCAGTATAGCGCGTCATGTAAACAAAAGGTCGGACAAAGTGACAGACTTTACTTTTGACAGACAATGTGATTTCTCTCGCTTAAAACGTAGAAGATTGGAATATAAAATTATTATTTCAGAAAGGATGTAAGATGTAGATAAGATGTAGATAAGAATCACGTGGTAAGGTAATTGTTAGGTATATACCCTGAAAGGAAAATTAGATTTATCCATTCCAAAGACCTAGGTCTACGTTAAATGTCGCCGGTAGATTTTACCGGGAATCCGAGAAACCAGCCACTATACAACAAACAAAAAAACCGGAAAAGCAGGTTTTTCAAAATGATAAAAAAACGGGGAAGAAATAAGATTATACAAGAGTCTACTTTTAAACTACCTTTGTTAAAATCTTACTAAACGAACATCTTTCCAGTTCCGAACCATTGCTCCTTGGCAGTCGTAAATGTTGTTCGAAGAATTATTTATATATATATTAATAGTTACTTGTCAACCTTAACATTGCGAACGATCCTATGATTTTTGTTGTAATACTTTAGAGAGCAGTAATATTTCATTCCTGTTTCATTACTACGGTTACATGTCTGTTAATGGCACTTTTGAACGATATTATTTGTTTACCCCACGAACGTCGCATGATTTATGGATGCACAAGCATTCTAAACCAGTTCAATCCTTATAATTACCTCAAGTGACCGAACATACTCTCAATATAAAAGTTTGTACAAAATATATCCGTTGAAAAATACGACAAACCACTTATTTGATCACTTACAATAAAACATTGATTTCCACTAAAACAGGTATTATAAGTATTAACTCTTAAGCACACAACAAATGTTTAGACTGGTCCATATTGAAAGCATTTGCAAGTGACATATTGAATGTACTTGAAATGATGATTTCTGCCTTTGATAGAGTAGAAAAACATTGTGGGAAAAGGAGAAAATGCTGGTTACCAGCATTTTCTCCTTTTCTCACAATGTTTTCAGAAGCCATCTTCTTCAGGGTTGTTCAAACTCGGGATTTTGTAGTAAAGGGTTAATTAACAAGAGGACAAGACATCAGATACGTTCATTTTGAAAACATTTGCGATCGATGTATTAAATGCTGCTCTAATGATAAGATTTATCTTTGAAAGAGTTGAAAACATTTAAGGAAAATGGGAAAATTTTTCAAAAGTCTCCTCCTTCCTTCAAGGTTGTTAAAACCTAAATTTTGTGGTGAAGAGTTAAATTGTAAGTCCTTTTCTAACATTGTTTACTGTCATATTGACATAATTGGCCTGCAATACGCGTAAAGGCGCGTTCGGACATTTGCGAAAAGTGTCGTCTCGGATCAGCCTGCGCAGGTCTACTGTAGCACAAAATCTGATGTAGTCGTAAAGTGCCGTTTCGGATTAGTCTGCGCGGACTGCGCAGGCTGATCCGAGACGACAATTTACGCAAATGTCCGAATACCCCTTTTAGTGTGTTGCAAGCCATATCATACTGATGAAATGTCTTTGAAACTGATTTTCCTTTACCATAATTTTAGATTATAGATCTATTTTGCCGACAGCAAGCTACACACAATGTAGTTTTATTTTGAATGCTGTGACCGAACATGGAATTACGCACATATTTGTGCAATTCTGATTTCTCATTTTCTCATAAATAAAGCATTAGTTAAATTATTTTTTCGTGTTACGTTGCCGATTTAGTTTGAATTGATAAGAAACTTTGGGGGAAAAAAAACTTGGGGTGCTTATATTAGAGCTAAATATCGGCCAGAATAAAACTGGAATAAACTCTCATTCGCTATGTATTCGAAGCCATTTTCTTAATTGTTCGTCAGTTGTAACAACCAGTATACCGCGTAACGATGGTGGGCATGCCAAACTCGCGTTTGCAGAGAGGTCAACTTGTATTCCTTTGTTTTTATCCTTGATTCCCTAAAAATTGTCGTGATAAATATAAAAAAATTAATATCAGTTGTTTTCATGAACATTGGCGAGTTTTGATTGGCTGAAATTTTTTTTTCATAGCTCCATGAAAAAAAAATCACGTTGTGACGGAACTACTTTTGCTGAAGGTTACTTTTGCGGGTCCTACACACTGCTGTGTTCATTTACTTTCGTTCTATTGGTTAATTTTCAGTATTGGGGATCTGAAAACTGCTTCCCTATTGTATTCTTGCACCATACAAATATGAGTGGAAGGGGCTTTAGAAACTCCAACGTAAGATTTAAAAATAAAGAAAATGAATGCAGTTTGAATTATTTCCGTGGGTGTATGTTGTCTGTAATATTAAATTATAAGGAATGAAGAGAATTTTATTTTTTTATGGAGGTATGGAAAAAAAAAAACCTAATCACACTTCTGTATGAAACCGCGAAGGTTTTTTTTTTTTCATACCTCCATTAAAAAAAATAAAATTCTCTTCATTCCTTAAATGATATTTAATGTTTGTGTAAGGTCCGCATGTATTTCTAAATGGAAATGCGAGTGTATCGATTGGTAAAACAATCTAACCAGATATAGAACAGATATTATCTTAAGAACATATCTGCGTTATGCAAGAAAACCAAGGATAAAAACCAAGTAATCTTCTTGTCAGCACTGACCTAGCTCTGGCGAGGAATCAAGGGGAAAAAGTGACGAATCCCCCCCCCCCCCATTGCCGTGATTGCTTTGACTCTTTCTCGGTCTTTGCTCCACATTTCAATATCATGATAACATACCATGAGTCATGCTCCGTGAAAAGGCGGAGGCTGACCTGTCTCGGAACTTTTTGCAATTGGTTAATTTTATTGGGTGACAAAACACCTTTCTACCTCATGATTCGGACAGGGTGTTTTTTTTAAATTTATTTAGGTAAGATACATACATGAAACAACCTACTTAGTTAAATGTATTAAAGACAAAGATGCACTAAATCCCTCTGCCCAGTGGGCTGCTCACATATGTAATTCACACGGGGAAATAAAAGAAAAGAAGAAGAAGAAAAAAAAGAAGGTTTCCCCTCTCCTCTTCGTCTGTTTTTTAAACATTTCTAAAGATATACATGTACTTCTTATTTCAGGTTCATGCCAACAAAAATCTATCTTGAGGCCGTCAAGACGTTTGACTTGGGAATAGATCCACAATACGAGTAGATAGAAGGCGCAGTATGATGTGTGACATTGATGTCTGAAACAACATTGATTTCTGAAACAATTTTACGGCCGAACGCCTTGAAAGCATTCTTGTAGAATTGGGATATTCAATGTGAAATGACATTTTACTCTGGGTTGGTAAGCACGACTCACTGGCTTTTGCGGACAGTGTAGATCAAAGTCAGACTGAACAGAACGGGCAGTCTGATCTTGAATCTACACTGTCTGATAACGAGATATTTTTCCCCGAAAAATAACTTACTTATCAGCTTGGAAGTTTCTTTAAAACTTATTTAGCAGGTTCATAGTTTAGCCTTTACTAAACGTCAAAATTCTAGACTTGTTGAAATTGAAAGCATTTGCATACGAGAAAATGCGGTCAAAAGAATTTGTGTACTTGAAATCGTATTTGTAAATATTGTTAAATGTGCTTCAGATGTAGAATCTGTCTTCAAATAGGAGGAAACATTGTGGGAAATGGTTACCAGCAATGTTTCTATGTCCCATAATGTTACAAATTTCATTGTTCGTGTGCCTAATTATCCACCTTCAGTTTAAAAATTATTTTGCTTACTAGTATATCGTTAATAGCCGTTTATTTCCGTAGCTCTCTTCTGCCATTTCTTTGAAAACTCAAGATACGAGAAGAACTTGCTTAAACAGTTTTACAGCTTCATTGTCAATTCTAGATGACGCCGCCATCCTGAAAAAAAGGTGACGTCAAATGACGCCGTTTTCTCACAAACAAGAACAAAAAATTCAGTGCCATTTCAAAAAGAAAAAAAAATCTGTTATTCTACCCTCGTTAATATGGTACATAACTGATAAAAATCTACTACAAATAATGAAAAGACAACCAACTGAAATGGTAATAGATATTGATAAACACCCTGTAGATTTTCTTGTCTGAAACTACAAGGTACCTGGGTCCGCATTTACCGAACCATTCTTTAGAATTTTCTTAGTCTTATTCTCCAGAATTTTCTAACTTTGAAAGTAATACAACTTTTGATTGGCTAAACCATTTGGTTTAGCCAGTCAGAAGTTGTGTTACTTTCCAATTAGAAAATTTTTGAGAATAAGCCCAGGACCGTTCTTAAGAATTGGTGGTGTACGGACCCTGGTTTTGATCTTTTATATATAGCATAACAGTTAGCTCATTAAACATATTATTTTTTTTTTCAATTTGTTCGGTTTTTCCCTGGATATCATATTTCTAAGAAAGATTCATATACATGTAACTATTTATCCGACAACAAAAATGTATAGACACGTTCAAATTGGAAGCATTTGGCCACGATAAATTATATGTGGCTGTAATAAGGGGATTTTTCTTTTTGAACGGGTAGAAAACAGTGTGAGGAAAGGAGAAAAAGCTGGTTACCAGCATTTTCTTCTTTTTCTCACAATGTTTTCAATAGCCTTCTACATAACGAATACTGCAACAAGCGACTGTTTGGAAAAGACGTAAAGAAACTTTAAAAAAAAAAAAATGTTTCTCTGAAGTACTATAGCCTAAAGTAGTGATACACTATACTGATGTTTGGTTTGTAGCATCACATCCAAAGATCGAAGTTCATTTCATCAAGTGAACATCATCGGTAATATTTTCACGAGTGGCGCAGATTTCGTGCTTCTGATCCCTTTTTTGTTGGGACTTTCTTCAAAATCAAGTAAAGTTGTTTTCGGTAATTCACCGTGGCGTATCTTTCCCCCCCCCCCCCCCCCCACACACACACATAACAATGTATTACAATATGACGTAAAGCGTGAGAAATGTAGGGTAAATGCGCTTAAATTATGTCATTTTTCCGTGTGGTTGAATGGCACGCACTGTTTACCAAGGTAATTAGTGCGCGGGACCTACTGTTTCCGCCTTTAATTGAATTGTTACGGAAACATTTACGGTAAATTTCGCTGGTCGTAACCATGAATTACTAGTATCAACCTTAAAATCCACCATTATTTCCCGATAAACTACCGAAAACCATGAAATAAACTTTTATCATTATAGGACATAGTCTTTTATCAAAGGTGTTCAAATTGTGTCTATGACGTGGAAGCTGGTCCCATCCTGGGATCACAATGAGTTTTACAGGGAAATTTAGAATGAAAATAATCTATTTGTCTCAACTTTAAGGCCTACACACTCGTTCCAAGTAAAATAGCCTAATTGAGAAAACAAAAATCTCACAGTTCATATAGTGTACAATAGACATTTAATTATTCTGCTTGATAAAATAGCACTCAAATGTACCGAATCGAATTTCTGTGTACCCAACCAAGCCTTTTCTACAGATTTGTAGGTGATTTAAAACATACGCAGATTACACTCCATAAGACACATATACGTTACATAATTAATACGATGTA
This sequence comes from Hippopus hippopus, assembly GCA_946811185.2. NCBI lineage: Eukaryota > Metazoa > Mollusca > Bivalvia > Cardiida > Cardiidae > Hippopus > Hippopus hippopus. Next base: position 9,509,753 of record OX328108.1, on the reverse strand, counting down.
TTTATAGATATTGACTGATGCAGAATATTTGTGTAAATACCTTTGGGGTCTTACTGTATTACTGTAAAACAGTTATTTAACCATGATTGTCTCGGACTGGTTTTTTTGCATAATGTAATGCTTATTTTAAATTGAAAACAATTTACTTATACTGGTATTACCTTTGGGTTTGTTAATGAAAATAAAATATTCTTTTTACATTGAATCAAGGTGAAAATCGCACATTGTAATATCATATAATAATACGGATATCACAAAATATCTATCATTCTATAATTAGTTATAGCAGTACCATTATAGATAACACACCATTGCTTAATATATCTTATACACAAGTCAAGTTCTCTGTTTTTGAAAATACATGCATGTTCACTTTCAACTTGTTTTGTGTCTCTTATTTATGGAGAGATCGTCGAGTACAACTTTTGATGAGAAACTTGTGTCGCATTAAGAAATAAATAAATAAATAAAAGCAATAGAACAAGATTAGCAATGAGTTCCCTGATTGGAAAGTATTATTGATATTGTTTGATGATAAAATCAAATGTTCTTTTCAAACAAACCAAAAGGGAACTAATTTATCAACAGACATGAAATTATTCAAAGGAATAAAGTTAAAGGCCCAATTGCGACGAAAGTCAACAATGTGTGTGTTAAAACGCATTTAAATTTAAATCATACCATTTAAAAGGATGGATTTTATTGTGAAATGACAATCTATTATTGTACGGTCTGTAGGAAAAATGAATTTAAAAAACAAAAAGTTGCTAAGTCGCTCTTTCTTTTGTTTGCTTTTTTACCCGATTTTAAAATTCATATATATATAATAAATATATATATTCATTATATAATATACGTCTATATTTCAGGGTTGGCAATTTTAGTTGTTTGAGACGTTCTTCATGGTCGAGGTTCCTAATAAAAGGAATTTGTTTTGTAGCTCGTCTTTGTACACCTTCTAGTTTATCAATTTCTCCTTTGTTGTGAGGTGACCGTACTGATTGGGCATATTCGAGGTGGGGTCTAACTAGCGCTTGAAACAAATATTTAAAGTTTTGTTCATCAAGGAAGGTGAATATTCGCCGGATTAGTCCATTAATGTTGTTTGCCTTGTTAGTCTGTTCTTGAATATGACAGCTATAGTTCAGTTTTTCATCTACCATAACCCCTACATCTTTTTCTGCAACTGATCTTTGTAACTTAACTCTGTTGCCATTGTCGTCATATAAATGGTACTGATTTTCCCTCGTGGTGTTGAGCTTTTTGTTACTTATGGTCATGATTTTGCATTTGTTGGGATGGAATTTCAGTAGCCATGTATCTGACAATTTTTGTAGACTATCCAGGTCCTTCTGCATATCCTGTTGATCTTGTTGTGAGATTATTTCTCTATAAATCTTGGTGTCATCTACAAACAAGTATGTAGTTGAGCTGACACATTCTGGCATATCATTGATGTAAATTACAAATAGGATTGGTCCCAGTACGCTGCCTTGAGGGATACCACTAGTAACTGACCGTATTGATGATTCTTCTCCATTACCAATGACTTTTTGTAGCCTATCTTTGAGAAAGTTTTCCACCCATTTTACAATTACGTTATGTATTTTGTATCTATGTAGCTTTGTTATTAGCCTCTTGTGTGGTACTTTATCAAAAGCCTTCATAAAGTCCATATATACTGCATCAATACTGCCCCCCATCTAGGGTGTCTGTCCAACTGTCCATCACCTTCAGCAATTGTAATGTTGTTTACCTCCCGGCAATAAAGCCAAGTTGTTTGTCACTGAACAGATTATTACTACTGAAGTGGTTTACAATTTTTTCTCTAATTATTTTCTCCATTCTCTTGCAAATTATACTTGTAAGGCTAACCGGCCGGTAGTTTCCGGGATCTGATTTATCACCCTTCTTGAAAAGTGCCGTTATGTTTCCAGTTTTCCATACATTTGGGACTTCTCCTGTCTTTAATGAGTTGTTGAATATTTGTGTGAGAGGCTCACTGATTTCATTACGTAATTCTTTTAGTGTTTTAGGATGAAGTCCATCTGGGCCTAGGGATTTGTTAATAGATTGCAAAAAAAAAAACAAGAAATATTCGCAAGATACTTCAAGCACGTATTACGTGTTTTATAAAAACATAAGTATGTACTAATTTTATAGTGAGTATGTTTTACTATGAAAAAAGCAAAGCCTCAACTTACGAGCGACATGAATCATCAATTTGTGGAACAAATATCTAATAATTCAAACGACAAGCTAGATCTTGAAATCATTGGATTCTGAATTCGAAATCCGGCTTAAAAATAATTTTGAGGGTTTTAAAAAATTATTTCGATTGAATGTATCCTTTTCTGGTAGATGTATATACACATGTGAATTGGGGTGAACGAACCCATGCGAACTTAAAATAGGCCGAAGAGTCTCAGAATCTCTTAACTGAATCAAGACAGTTAGCCGACAGTTACAAGTATACAAGTATATTTAAAAAATTTATTCCTCTGATGAAGCTTTGAAAATGAAGTTGAATACACAGTATTTGTTCTGTCTAAGTATTTATACATGTTAGGGAAAGAAGATATCAAATGCGGAGACCACTTTCCAGCGTTTACTTTTAATCAGGTTACAAGTTACATGGAGCACTACTTACTTTCTGCAATACCCCAAATGCCTTTTATCGCCAGAGAATCATGTATGACCGTTACTTTTTGAAGGGTTTTGGTGGCGATTAAGGTCAAATGGATCAAATCCATCGCTACCCTAGCGCTACTGCATACTGCATTACTGCATGTAATCGTTATCGGAACTGGTTCACATCTTGATCTCTCCATTTTTTGGGAGATCTATGTCATTTTGTAAGAGTGGGCGGGCCTGGTCATTTTTTCGACGACGATTTTGCGGGGAACTGACCGGTAGGTTGGGAAGTACATTGTGTGACGCATGGCCTACTGGTGAAAAAATCTCCAGGAAATCATGGTATGTGCACCTGCCATTGCTATATACATTGTAAAGGAAACAATGTTGAAAAAGGCGTCAAACCTCATACAATATACAAGCAAAGAAATACAAAGTTCTAGAGATAAATTTCGAAAAAAAAAATCGATAAAATACCAATATAAGTGTTTAGATTCCTTATCAACGAAAACTTAGATGTTTCTAAAGATGGAAGAATGATTTGAAGGAACGTCTCAAAGACTTTTGTTTAAATTCATAAACATGCTGCAGATAACTTCAATCTTTATCCGGACTGTCAGCATTATATGGATGGAAAAGGATGATTTGTATGGGTCTGTGATTGACGAGGACCTTTTATATATGTTAAAGTCGTACAATCGATTGCTGTGCTAATGAGAGACACTTGCAGAAAGCGAAAAAAACTATAAATAATCTAATAAAGGCGATCTACGCACTCTGATTTGTTTAAGTGGTGTTTAACGATGTTTTTCGACATTATTTCACTTAAAGGTCTGTCGTGGCGATCATTGCTCCTATCCATACTTTACTTGAAGTTTTTTTTTTTTATTTAATCAGCGTGGGTAGATTGCCAATAAAGATTTTTCGTTGCTCTTTTTTTTTTGTACTTCTTTTTCCCTATCTACTTTCCCACACGTCCATCGTCGAAAAAAAAAAAAAACCAGTGGTGAGAGATTAATGAATTCTGTCGCTATAACTAGATCTAGATAGATCATCAATCTAATTTAGCTATTGGGTAGGTGTTGATATCTAATCTGAGAATAAAAAAAACTTATAGGTCTATCATCAAGCTTTCATAACATATGAATCAATTTAAAGGCTATATTATAAAAAAAAACAATCAAAAACTTAAATCCCGCTTCCTCTATAAATGGCACTTTGAAACAGTAAAATGGCTGGTTTTGTCATTTTTTCGATACAATATTTTTCCGCGATAAAGAGCTCGTGAATGACGTAAAATAGATTGATTTATGACGTCATTTGACTTTTATCCCGAAAGGGACTCCAGCTTTCCTTAACTTAGATGAGCGATTTGGGAAGATCATAGTCCTCTGGTTTGTCCTGTCCTTTTTCGTTTTATTTTTAGACTACATTCATGTAGTAAAATTATTGTATTGAGAATCCAGCACTTAAACTATTCACTACTGCTATGCTTCAGACGCGTGGTACGAGCGCGCGTAAACGAGCACCGTGAAATATCGCCTTGATTTGAAAGTAGTGATATATGCAGACAAACTTCTCCTCTCCATGTTCATGTCAGACCTTGACCTTTGCTCTGTCAGATAAATATGAGCGTCGCCAACGTGAATGACTTTACAGCAGCCAGTTTGGATGCCCTCGATTAATATCATCAAATTTATGCAAAATGTTGTTTGTACATAGAGAGATGAAAATGGGCAAAAACAGGAAAGGCCGGGTTTGACACTCGCAGACTTTTAGAAACTTCGATGTCACTTGAATTAATACTATTTTTACCACCTCGGACCTCTGTAGAATCCAATCCGATGGTCTGCGATAGTACATGATATTCTTGCAGACCTCCAAAAACTTGTGCCAATCAGTTTTTGACTTGCTACTTTCTCTAGGGCATCTGGGTGTTATAAATGATAACAATTACTACGGTATCGTTTCTGTCATCAGAATGACAAAATACTATGACTCGTGAGAGAAGTTTCTTACATTGTTGGGTTCCACGCTAGTCTCATCATCTAAGCTCCTTTCCTAGCAATGGGAAATCAGACTGTACTCGTAGAACATTCGTTTTCATCAATATTCACAAATTTGTAAAGAGCGATTGGTCAAAATTGTGCTTGAATCGAAAACTCTTTAACAAGACGTCTACGTATGACGGTAAGTTTAAGATTTCTTGCAAGATAAGCCCAGACATATGAAAATACTATTTCAATAGTCAAAATTTTCTCATAGTGTTCTTGCACAACCACTTAACCCTCCATTTATCATACTACTAGTACTAGGACAAAGCCAAAAGACGAAAGATACGTGAAAGGACTGTACATATTGTAATCAAAGTATTCTAGTGACAGATAAGGTAAAGACAAGATCTGGATTAAAGTTTCCGTCTAGAACAGTGGTGAAGGATTAGAGTGTTTGCCCTTTTAACTTTTATTATTGCATTTGAGGTTCTAGGTTCAAATACAGTGATAAGCTGGAACATTCTGTGGAGCAACGCACGTCACTGAGTGAGTTCTAGGTAAGTTTTAGGAAACATATCGAAAGTAATAAAATATATATGGGTCGTAGAATACGTCTCACAACCGATGTATGAAAAATTTATCGATGTTTTTTTTTCTGACACGGATTCTTTATTTTACACAGGCTAATGACATCTCGATCAGCCAAAGCAATGAAAATTTGGATTCAGTTTTGTACGCTATTTTTTTTCTTCAATGTTTTGTTAATGTGTAGCTACAGTTTTAATTCATAATTATCATTTGCCGGAAGAGTAACACTATTCTCTATTACGTGCTCTTTGTTTAAAGACATTAGCTCCTGAAGCAAACTTTACCACTTGGAAAAACCCTTGCCTAATACAGACAATGAACATGAAAAATCGTTTAATACATAAATAAAACGATTTGAAGAAATTTCTACAAGTGCAAGACGGAAAAAACTCGTCTGCATGTGGAATGTTGTCACTTCGCAGAAAACAATCCCGACGATTCTCTTTTGTCGATTCTCAATTGCTCAAAGATGGTAGGAATGTGATGGTGGTGGTCCAGATGGATGTAATATTTTAATCCGGAAGAACAGGCTGGTCACGTGAAATCATCTCGGCTATGCAATCAACCCTGCACATGGAAATCAAATATGGTTATAAAGTTCAAATACAAGCAGTGTAAATTTGAATTCAATGTGTATGCGGATTGTTGGAAAATAGCCCGAAACCTCAACAAACCTCAATGAAAAGACATGTGTATAGTGATTGTATCTGGTACATACAAAGTTTAGTGTAAATACTTATTTTTTTCCAATAGAAACAACAGGACAGTATTATTCACGCTATCTTTCTTGACCATTCAGAGCTTATAATTAATAATTCAGTAATCATCTATGTATTTTCCCAGAGGAATATCTGATGCTGGACTGTATGTTTTCGATTCATTACTTATATATATAAAACCATGATTTATTCAATGTTAAACAATACCACCAACAACAACAACAACAGAATGTAATTATAAGACTTCGGTATTCCAAGAACGAGCGCTATCTAGACAAGCATACATAAAGGTAGATAGAGAGAGAGAAAGAGAGAAAGAGAGAGAGAGAGAGAGAGAGAGAGAGAGAGATAGATATAAAATGGTCAGATAGACAAAAATGTTCTGAAATACATCAGTATTAGAATAAGTAACCGTTACCTGCAACGCACGCCGTCAGAAAACTCGCAATAACTCCGGCTAGCAGAGATCGGACAGCTAGGCTAGACACATCATTCAGCCTGCTAGGTACAAGGGCGCCCAAGGCTCCTAGCGAGCCCCCAAGACTTGTAATTGACGCAAAACCACACATTGCGTAGGTAAGAACCACCTCAGACTGTTCCTGTAATTTTCAAAGACGTGTTTCAATGCATTGTTTTGTATGCACTAACCTTTTTAGTTTTGTAATCCAAGCTTCTTTTGCAAGTCTAGGTAGCTCGGAGGTGACACACTGCATTTCATTTTTTTTTTCAGTGGCTGGAATCATGCATTTGAAGCCTTAATTCGCCTTTTCAATATGGATGGATGAGATGCATTTCAATGGCATTCATTCCTCTCTCATCGATGAACATTTTCTCGTTTTCGTCGGGTAAAGCAGGCCCTAGTTGCATGGATAGGCCCTTATGCAGCCGTATTATAACTGAAATACTTTTGAAAACGGCTTTAACTACTGAGCAAATACACGTTGTGATAACATTGCTTCGTAATCACCAACCAGTCTGTTGAACATTCTTGGTCTAATTCTAGATTTAAGAAAGTAACACAACTTCTGATAGGCTAAATCATTTGGTTTAGCCAAACAGAAGTTGTGTTACTTTCAATTTCAGAAAATTCTAGAGAATAAAACCAGGAATGTTCTTAAGAATGGTCGGTGAATATGGACCCACGACTTCAGTGTAGGAAACGAAAATAAACCCACGCACGGTTACATAACCTCCTGACAATGTTTGATTCCAGAGTTGTAGGTAAATATCATCCCCATTAAAGTTCCAAAAGGAGCTGTTGTAGGAGGCTGCATATTCTTGAAACGTTTTTCGGTTTCGGAGCAGTTCGCCCAATGGTTGATAGCCCAAGATCGGGTTTGAAACGATCTTAATGCCCAACAGCTCGGCACCCTTCCTACAGTCACTGACATCAACTCCCATCATGTAGGCCACTGGGTAGAAGATGTAGCCCAAAATAATCTACAATAAAAACAAACTATTACTTAACCCTTTATCAAACAAATCCCGAGTCATAATGACCCCGATGAATGAGCCTTTTAAAACATCGTTGGAAAAGGAGAAAATGCAATGTTTACTGGCCTAACCAAGATAAATTCCATCATTTGAACCATTTTAAGTTATTGTCTGCAAACACTTTGAGTTTGGACAAGTCTACATTTTTGTCGTGTAGTAAAGAGTTAAATAACGCTGGCGGACGAGTTCGTCTAGCTGCTCTTAAACAGAAGATAAGCCTACTAAGTTTTGTGCATTTAGAAAATTGATTTTCTCAATATTTTTTAGCAACTATGACTCAGATTTACTTTAAAAAAGAATGCCTTTTTAAATCTGACGTTCCCCAGCTCCCACCCCCCCCCCCCCACACACACACACACACAAAGGCGTTTTGTTAAAATATTCAGTCTATCATGAAGTTCCCAGTCCTGTTCCTAATCTTCTTTTTTTGCGACTAATATAAGTCCAACTTAATTTCTCCCAAAGCAAATACGTTCTTGTTCGGACAAAGAGCCTCCAAACATAAAAACCATGCTCTGGCAAAATGGGCTGAATACATCTCGATGATGCGTTATACCAAGAAAGACATCACACCATAATGGATCAAAGAAATCCATTTTGTCTAACAAGACTGAATCATGAGGAAGCATTGACCGGTCCTTTGACGTACAGAAAATTGACCAAGATCAGAAAGGTTCGACTCATGTCAGCCTGCACAGAATGTGCATGCAGATATGGGTCGATACTGTTTGCAGATGCATTACAACACCTTTACACAAAGCGTGGTTCATATTTAACGACCCTCAGTAACTCTTCATCAAACAATCTCTAACTATAACGACCCTTGAGATAGGGGCATTTTGCAAATATTGTAGGAAAAGTAGAAAATGCTGGTTACCAGCATTTTGTACTTTTCCCACAATGTTTTCTTCCCAGTCAAAGAACTTCAGAACATTTGTACCACTTTGGGATGTGTCAGATGCTTTCAAATTAGAAGAGTCCAAAATCTGCGTTTGAGAACGGGTTAAAGCAAGTAAAGAAACCCTATACCTTCATGGTAACGTAGACATTAACTCGGTCACCAAACCACAAGACAGTACTGTCAAAGAAGTCAACCATAGCGTTAAACACGATCATTATGCCTATTAGATTTGCACATAGCGCCATGCCGATTTTTGTCCCGATCATTATTGCCTCAATTATTCCTCTCGGTTCCTGGTGCCTGAAATTTTGCATGAATTTGTAGGTGAAATATATCGATTTGATTTGATTGGCAGAAATCTTATACAGTCCCTCGAACCACTGAACTATCTTTAACAAATCGATCATTGATCATAATTGGTCATTTAACTAAATATATCAACCAACAGATTAGCAAGAAAGACTCGTGATGGCTATTCTTTTAATAACAAAGACAATTTGCAGGTTCTGTATTTTAATCGAATGTTAAAGATCATTCAGACATGCAGTACCTTAAAAAATGTCTGAAGAAAGAAAGTGTTGCAGCATCAGACTTGATACTGTAATCATGTCTAAGTAAAGCTATCAGTTTCATTCATAAATCACCATGCCTCGGTTGGACAAGTAGTTACCTCTATTGCGTACTAGAGCTTCCACAAACATACAGCAGGAACGCATCCTCTCAATCAGAGGAACTTAAAACGTCTGCACGATGACAAAAGAAATTACTCATAGGGCAAATAAACCTTGCAAAAGCGGGATTTGGTGCATCTCCGTGACGCATTTTATCAAGCAAGTCATCACATGATTACGGATACAAAATATCCATTTTGTCTAACAACCGACTGAATAATGTGGTAGACTGGTCCTCTGGCATGCAGAAAATTGACCAATATCAAAAAGGTTAGACTCAGGCCAGCCTGTGCGGCCTGCACAGGCTTACCTGGGTCGATAGTTTTTAAAGAGTATGGCTTATTTCTTTCGGGGAAACCAAACCGTACATAAACGGTTTTTTCCTGTCTTCAATTAGAAAAGGTTTCGAATATCATTTGGTATGCGCAGTTTTCGGATGCTTACGGTAACCATTGAATGTATAAACTATAATTCATGAATTATATAGAGGATATTTGTTTTTTACGGTGAAAGATCGAAATTTATTTCATCGAGTAAACATCATCGGTAATATTTTCATGAGTGGCGCAGCCACGAGTGAAAATATTACCGATGATGTTTACGAGATGAAATAAATTTCGATCTTTCACCGTAAAAAACAAATATTCTATTTATTTCATGCTTTTAACCCTTTCTGGGGGGAACTTAATCAAAATCCAGTACAGTTCTTTTCGGTTATTCCCCGTGGCGTACCCCCTCCGCATAGCAACGCATTACAATATTACGTCAAGCGCGAAAAATGTAAGGTAAATTACGTCATATTTCCATCTGGTTGTGAGGCACGCGCATTTTCCCTAGGTAACTAGTGCGCGGGAACAACTGTTTTCGCCTTCAATTAAAGAATTAGAATATAAAAATCGGTATTTTCACTCGTCGTAACCATGAAATATCGAGAATATATCACCGATATTTCTCGATAACCTACCGGAAAGCATGAAATAAAACAATCATTTTACCTTTCCTGTCTTCGTCTGCTCTCATCGTCCACCATGTGTTTCATGCCATTGTCCCCGTTCTTATACTCATCAGCATATCCATCATTACTATGGCCATCGTCATCATCGGGTATTATTATCTTTGCACAGGCTAAAGCAGCCGGTACAGACATAATTGAAGCTGACAAAAGATACTCTGGAGAAACCTAACAAAAACAAGAGCATCCCATGCGGGTGCCAACACTCGGTCGCAATGGCTTGGTATTCAGGTAAAATTCTACGTAGAAAAAGGGGGCACAACTGCGTAAAATACTTTGATGGTTAACTCTCCTCGTAGTATGGGCTCCCCTTTTGATAGTTAACCCCAAAGCTGCTAAGCCCGACTCACTGACCTTTTGCGGATAGTATAGATCAAGATCAGATTGCACAGAACGTGCAGTCTGATCTTGGATCTATACTGTCCAATACGAATATTATTTTTCCCCAAAAAGTAAATATGAAATAGCAACGTTTGGGTTTTTACAAATTGACTTGAAAGTTTCTTATTAGTTATTTAGCAGGATATGGGTTAACAACCTGTCCAAGCTGAGGTAAATATTTTCAGTAATAAAAGAGATATTATAAAATGTCCAAGTTTTAGCACGACGATGACGACGCCGCCGACGAGGGAGCGAACGCAGAGGACGACAAGGCTATGACAATACTTCGAAGTTTTCTTCGAAAACACCCGAGTTAATAAAGAATCCTGGAAGCAGTTGAAGAAATATAGAAATAATTCTAAGAACATGAAAAATACGCTGTAAACTACAGAAACAGAAAATGAACAGAAAAAGTGAAACAGTTAGAGAAACCAAGAAGCCATAGATAAAAAGATCTATAGTATGAAAACGGCAAAGCCTCAATACCGGCGACATGAATCATTCGTGGGATGAACAGATCTATCTAATAATTCAGACGACAAGCTAGATCTTGAAATCATGCGGTTTTGAGTTCGAATCACGGCTTTGCCAAAACTAATTTTTAGGGTTCATAAAAGTCATTGCAATAGATTTTATTATTCTCTCGTAGATCTAGATGTATACATGTGACCCTGCGGAACAAGAGCAGTCGTCATGGCAGCCAGTGCACCTGTCCATGCTTTCCCTGAAGTTTCTTTAATCAGCGTGCATAGATTGCCCTATTTAGACCATTTGTTGCTCTTTCTTTTTTTTTTTTTTTTTTTTTTTTATCTGCTTTCCTACATGTCCATCGTCCAAACAATGATCAGTGGTGTCGCAATGACTAGTTAGAATATCAATCCTTGGAAATATATTCGCTTTTAAATATCGGGAAGATCTAGATCTTGATATCTGGTTTATGACTAAAAAAACACCTTACAGGTCTATTAACAAGCTTTCATAACACATGAATAAAAATAGATCTAGATTCTATACAGATCTATTAGAAAAGGAATAACACACTCAAAATTCCGCTTTTTCTATAACTGGCACTTTGAAACATTCAAAACACCACAGTACGTTAGCGAATGACACATGACGTTGGTTACTACATACTGACATCAAATACTGCTAAGAAATACTTTGCTTTTGGATATACAGATCAAAATCTAGCTAAAATATTGAAAGAAAAAAAAAAGAAAATTTATAGGCTATTTGATACCAACCTGTCTGTAACTGTTTACTAAACAAACCCTACCTAAAACTTCCCAGAGAAAGGAGGTTTTTGAAAAAATTGTTGGAATAGAAGTAATTGCTGGTCAGTATTTTCTCCTACAATGTTTTCTACCCTTTAAAAGACGACTGTCATCATCTGAAGTACATTTAATTTGTCGTCTACAAATGCTTTCAAATTAGACCCGTCGCAATTTTTATGTCATTTGGTAAAGTTGAAGAGTTATGCTTTAAATGAGTTGTGATCGAGAACTAGATTAACTGTAAAAAAGGTGTGAAGATTTCTATAAGCCATGTAATGAATAGTATAGGGGCGGTATACATTCTGGATTGGTTTATGACTTCGTTTTATAAATAACAAATCAGATGATGATCAAAGAACACTGTCGTCTAGAATTCAAAGTTAAATAGATTAACTGAAATGATAACAAGAAAAAATCAAAGTAATAATTTATCTTTTTACATTTTTCTGGAAATGAAAAATAGAAATCATATAAAAACACATAGTAAACCTAACAATCAAATTTAAGTACAAATCAGATGTGAGATCTCTCACGGGATCACCATCTCATACGTTTACATAGGCCCGTCAAGTTTAGTCCTGTAGTCCCAAAATGCAACCACGACCGTGGCCACATTACGTGGCCAAAACATTTACACATGCTGACGACCAACATCTAATTTGACTGTGTTACGGCGAAGTCAGACATCTCGGAACGGCTGACTTTGGATTACACCAAATTCTTAGTAACGGCCAACTCGAGATTATGCCTTGCTTTACTGACAGGAACTAGACTAACACTGTAACGGTACCTTGACTGTTGTAGAGCGAAGACAGACATCTCGGAACGGCTGACTTTGGATTACACCAAATTCTTAGTAACGGCCAACGCGAGATTATGCCTTGCTTTACTGACAGGAACTAGACTAACACTGTAACGGTACCTTGACTGTTGTAGAGCGAAGACAGACATCTCGGAACGGCTGACTTTGGATTTCGTTAAATCCTTAGCAACGGCCGTCTTGAGGTTAAGCTTCGCCAAATATCGGCAGGAACTAGACATATACTGCGACGAAATTCCGGTTACTGTGACTGACAACTGCTACGGACTTACATTGCAGGAATGTTTTTTTGTGTCTCTTTCCTTAAGTTATTTTTTGCTGACGGACTTTTTTCTTGGACTACTGACAGACGGGAATGAGAGAGGTGAGTGGAAAGAGAGAGAGTGGGAGGGATGAGAGAGAGAGAGAGAGCGATCGGGTGAGAGAAGGGTGGGTGAGAATGTTGAGAGAGAATGGGTGAAAGCAAGAGAAGGGTGGGAGAGAGTGTTGAGAGAGAAGTGGAAGAGAGAGACCGGGTGAAAGTAAGAAAAGGGTGGGTGAGGGAGAGTGTTGGGGGAGAGTGTGGGAAGAGAGAGACCGGGTGAAAGTAGGAAAGTGGTAAGAGAGGGGTGGGGGAGAGTGTTGATGAGGAAGAGACAGACCAGGTGAAAGTAGGAGATGTGAGAGTGATGAGAGAGAAGAGAAGGACGTAATAGAGGAGTGCGATAAAGAACATGAGAAAGACAGGGGGAATATTAGACAACTAGCCTGTTGACCTGTGTTTTCCACCCCTTTAGCATTGTTCATCGCGCATGGGCATAACTGAAATTAGGTGACTTTTCATTATTGAACTACTAGTGGATATATATGCGTGTCGAAAAATCTGCGAATTACCGATTACGTACATTTTGCGTACGGAAAAGTTTGCGAATTCAAGACACTCGTTATTTGTTGGTATATTTGTAGTAAAATTCGCGAACAGAAAAGTTTGCGAATTTTTCAAATTCGCGAAATCGCAAAAAATTTCCACCTCGCAAAAATTTCCACTTATACATCAACTTGCAAAACCATGAACAGAAAAAGATGTAAAACACATAAAGTAAAAAATATCGGTACCTAAAGAAATCGTGTCACTGCTCTTGATCATTCAGGTGCTTGTCTTGTAAATTCGACCCCACTGATTGGTCTGATGAAAAAAAACCCAACTAGATTCTAGTCCAGAGCCAGTACATTCAGCTATGCCGCAAAATAATACACTGCGAAATTCCATTAGTTCACTGATAGGAGTATAATAAAAAGAAATTACATACGCCGAATAACATAAACTGTATGAGAGCAGCTCCGCCACAGGAAGCTCCGCCATTGGTCATGATAGCAAACAAATGTGATTTTGGCATGTCTCTCAGATACTTCCGAATGATCATGGAAGACTCACCCTGAAAAAAAATAAAATTACGCCAACGGTCTTAAAAATGTCAAACATGTACAAACAAATGAGATTTAGAAATGAGCGATGTTCTGGCTAACGGGGCTTTAATGTATCTTCATGATGCATTATACCATGTAAGGCATCGCGTAATTGTAGATCCAAAAAACCTATTTAGTCTAACAATCGACTGGATTTGGGGGTAGAATGGTCCTTGGACACCAGAAATTTACAAACAGCAAAATCTTTCGACCCATGTCGGCCTGCGCAGACATGGGTCGATACTTTTTGCAGATGCATTAAGCCCCCCCCCCCCCACTTCACAGAGCATGGTTCAAATAAATAAAACTCGATCTTGTTACGCATGTTATCTTATATGCCTGAAAATGAAAAAACTAGTACTAGTATTGTATATGGGATGGGATATCTGAAAATATAAATGGCGCATTAGAATGCTAAAGATACATCTGTACTCGTTTTCAGCCAGATATGTGCCAGTTTTTAAACCATTCAATCCTTATTTTATGAAAGCTTCATGAATCTTGCCCTTGACGGCTGCAAGATTGCACAGATTACAGAGGATAGAAAATGCAGTTCATGTTTTGGAGGCCTTCAAATTTTTCTGTCCCTTACACCATATATATATTGGTAATTTATCAGTTTTTACACAGCTAAGCCATTCTAAACACTTTCACGTTTTAACAGCGTTTTTTCTCTCTAGCTGTAAGGATGTATCTTTAAAACGCAAGATTTGGAAAACAATCTTGAGATTTTGATTAATATCGTAAAGAAAACGCAACTTACACCACCAAGAAATATGTTTGCCGATGCATTCATTGCTTCTGGTGCCGAGACGTCAAGCAAGAAAGCTACAAGCTTCCCAAATGTCCTAACGATGAATGGTATTGTTCCAAGGTACACCAAGACTTGTACGGCTGCACAGAATGTTATAATTTGTGGCAGTGTCTGTCAAATAGTTAAAACATTATTTCAAAAGGCAGAGCACAATATCTTTTTTACGAGTACATATGGACCATGCCCTGTGAAAAGAGGCTTAATGCATCTGCAAAACGTATCGACCCATGTTAGCCTGTGTAGTTCGTGCAGACTGACAGGAATCGAACCTTTTCGCTATCGGTCAATTTTATGCATGTCAAAGGAGCTGTCGACTCCATGCTTCAGTTGGTTGTAAGACGAAATGGATTTTACGGATCCATAATTATATGATAATTATATAAATTGGCTTGCAACACACGAAAAAGGGGCATTCGGACATTTGCATAAAGTGTCGTCTCGGATTAGCCTGCGCAGTCCGCGCAGGCTAATCCGAGACGGCACTTTACGACTACATTAGATTTTGTTCTTCAGTAGACTTGCCCAAAACAGAAAATTACATAAAAACGGAAAGTGTCGTTTCGGGTTAGCCTGCGCGGACTGCGCAGGCTGATCCGACACGACACTTTATGCAAATGTCCGAATGCCCCTTTTCGCGTGTTGCAAGCCATATGATAGCTTGCTTGCTATGATGCATTACGGAGATGTATTAAACTCCCTTTCACCACAGCATGGCTCATATACATCTGAATTCTTTTGCAATAGATTTTTTTTTTTATTCTTCGTTTTTGCCAATCAGCAAAATATTTAATGAATAAAGATCGTTTTGAAATTATCAGTGTATTATAAATTATTTACAGTTTGCGGTAAATACCCGTACAAAGTAGGCTGGCATTGGTCGTTACTTTTTGCTGGTGTTTTAAATCCCCTTTTACCAGACAGCCGCTCAAATTGTACAGTGAAAAGTACCAAAATGTTTATGAAACTTTTTTTTTTTCAAACTATAAAGAGGTAAAATCTTACACTAAAGGCGAATGGGTGATCAACATATTTAGGCCCAAACAAGAAAATTGAACCAGACTTTGCGTATGTCATAAATTCCTGTAGTCGAGTCGAGGCCCAGTTTAGGGTTGCTTTTCCTGAAATAAAAATAGAAAAGTATGTTTGTATCACCGCCAATATCATCATTATTTAGAAAAATGAGAGAATAACACTGGTTCGATTTCATAGTTCGGCAAATTTCTTTCTAAGAATTTCTGATAGTAAATGCGACAGGATTCATTCCTCTTTTCACTGTTGACCATTGTTTCGACGATGGTTATGTGGAAAAACTTGACTATTGTTTCAACAACGGTTACGTGGGAAGGCCACGCAGCCAGTGGCTTTGGAAGAACGTTGTGCGAACTGCTGGTAAAAGAAATTAGAGGAAAGAAAGGCTACTTGCAGTGGCCGCCGTGAATGACCTGAAATAATGTTGAAAATGGCATTAAAAACAAAGAAACAAAAACAAACAAAACAAACAAACAATACAAACAAACAAGTGTCAGGTGATCAAAAACATAAACGGTGGCAGTACCTGCATCTGTCTTTAACACAAAAATTCCAAGCAAAAATTGTAGCACAAATCCCCAGAACACGGTATGCCATTTGATCTGAAAAAGTATATTGGACCTCAATTAGGGCGATGATCATCGATTAAAGCAGCACCATTTTGGCATTTTACCCTTTTCCAAACAACCCCGGATTTTAACGACCCTGGGGAAGACGGCTTTTGAAAACATTGTGGAAAAAGGAGAAAATGCTGGCAACCAGCATTTTCTTATTTTCTCACAATTTTTCCTACCCTCTCAAACTCATGAGCCAGTCGGTTGTTGGAACAAATGGATTTAATGTATCCATAATCATGGAATGACTGGCTTGGTACATTGCATCAAGGAGATGTAATAAGCCCCTCTTTTGCCAAAGTTTGGCTCATTATTATTGTTACGTTTCCGGTGCCAGATATAGAGTTTATTTCATCAGCTTGTGGTTAATATGGGGAAATATTTGCCGAAAAAGGGAAAGGTATGCGAAAATAACGAGTGCCGTAAGGCACGAGTTATTTTCACGGACCTTTCCCTTTTTCGGCAAATATTTCCCCATATTAACCACAAGCTGATGAAATAAATTATATATTATATTTCCTCTGATTATTTTGTCAACGAATGCCACTTTTAAAACTTAAAAACTTAAAAAACTTAAAAAAGTAGTTCCAGATTTTCGGCAGGAGGAAAATATTCACTGTGACGGGGAAATAATTCCCCCAGCTTAGATTACGACATTTCTTTACCCATAACATTTCTAAAAATAGACACGTGAACTATAATATAGATAGGTTCGACTCTTTTCGATGGCTAAGCGTAGAGTGCAGTAACAATTCGGAAATACCGAGTATTTCTAATCCGTAAGCTTGGGTAAACGTGCGGATGAAGTAGACCCAAGTTCAGACCGCACCTTCTGTGCAATTTGATTTTCTTGCAGAGCCCCGGTAGCTCAGTCGGTAGCATGCACGACTTGAGAACTGTGGGTCGCTGGTTCGATCCCCGGCTTGGCCAATTTCTTTCCGAGGATTGATTATATTCATTATGCTATTGATTCATTCCTCTCTCACCATTGCTTCGGCGATAGTTATGTGGGAAAGGAGCCAGTGGCTTCAAAAGAATATTGTGCAGTAAAAAAAAATCCCAGAAATGTTCGTACGGTGTCTACACTACAACAAACAATAGCAAACAATGTTTAGTGATGTTTGAAGATCATGTGATGCATCCATCACATGATGAAACGACAGCGTCTGACTGGTCAGTATACTTAGACACCACCAAACATCACCAAACAGAGCAAACAAAAATGAACATGCCAAAACATCACTGTTTGGTGATGTTTGCACATCACTGTTTGGTGATGTTTGTCTGTGTTTGCTGACTGGTCTACACAAGCAAACTTTTGTCTGCAAACATCAGCAAACATGGTGTTTTGTGGTGTTTGCAAACAAAGGTTTGCTAGTGTAGACGGGCCTTATATGGGTTAATAGATTAGTTTACAGCGGTTACGGAAAAACGTTACACACGAATTTCTTAACGAACAATATTACCTTCCTTTTGTTGTTTGAAATCAGCACCATAAAGAGCACGAAAACGAACATCCCAAGAACAGATCGAAGTTTCCCAGGTGACGCGAGGGCAACGTTGAAAACAATGTAGGCAACGCATCCTGATCCGAACACAATATAGAGAACCCTGAAACGAAAGCAGATTTTAAAGTTCAAGATGGATTTAACGTGCATATCTTGTCTAATAAGCCAACTGCGTGCAAAGTGGCTAGGGTTAACTAGGGTACTACTATGTCTAACTACGATTAACTACGTTAAACTACGTCCTAAGTACGCACAACTACGGTAAATTAAGGTCAACCGTGTTAAGCTACGTTACAACGTTGTGCTTGTGCCTGCTCAGTACGGGTAAGCTGCAGTCATTGTACTTTCACATCTTACGTAGTTGACCTTAGTGGGAAATTACCGTGGTTAGCCGTAAAGTAGGGTCAATTACACTTAACTACGATCAACTACGTTCAAACTATGGTCACAGTAGGGTCACAACATCGTAGTTAACCGTAACAAATTTTTGAATATGTTCAAAAAGTATGCGCTTACTACAGGCAAATCATAACTTCAAACTACGCTTGAAAAAAAAAAAGCTCATTACTACGTTGAATTGCGGTTATCTACGTGTAACTACCTTCAAATACGTTTAATACGTTCAACTACGGCTATCTACGGTCATTCCCCACTACGGTCAACTACGTAAGTTGTGACCATGGCTTTAAGTCTACACAGACAAACAGGCCTTCTGCGTCTTTCTGAGAATGTTCTCATTGAGATATCTCACTTATTATAACAGCTAATGAGCAGGGCTTACTTTCACTAAATTGCGCACGCACGTAATTTGCGCACGCAATTTAGGTAAGCAAATATTTAGTCTAAAAATAAGTTTCAGTGTACTGCATAACTTTACAATTTGAGTAAATATTTACATAACTTTACGCCACCTCATACCTTTTGGTAAAGCAGGGATCATATGTGTACATATACAACCCCAAATAATTTGCGTTGATCTACGCAGCTAAGTTAAAGGCAGCCCAGGTTCACTAAACTGCACGCGTACGCACGAAATTTGCGTACGCAGTTTAGGTAAGCAAGCATCACGTCTGAAAACAAGTTTCACTGAACTGCATAACTTTACGATTTGAGTAAATATTTGCATAACTTTACCCCAGCTAATACCTTTGGGTAAAGCAAGGATCATATGTGGGTGTGTTTAGACAATCCAAATAATATGCGTGAATCTACTCAGTTTAGTGAAAAGCAGCTCAGATGAATTAGTACAAAAACTTAGAAAACGAACTTGAAAAAAAAAATGAATACGCATATTCAGTGGTAAGGGGATTTAGGCTTTTGCATTTGAATTCTTAGTATATAAATATATATTTTTTTGTCTCAGAAATGCATGTATCGGATAGATTTTTTTTCCATTGATTGAGAGAATGTTCTTTGCAGACTGATCCTGCGCTTGACCATCTTCAATATTGTTGACCATATTAACAAATATTTTGAAAATTTAGTTTGGTCTGAAAAAAATCGATAATTAAAGATACATACATCAACTTTGTTTGCTTGGTCAATAAATACTCTTATTTTGCAGACAGTTCCAAAACATTTGATGTTGACCTGATCAAAGGCTGTTGAAAAGTCTATGAAAACACAGTATATGCTGTCCCTGGATTTAGACAAATACTTTTGGACAACCGATACAACAGTAAAAATGCGCAGATTTGAGGTTTTTAGCAAATGATGCCGTATTTGGTTCAAGCTGTGTAATCAAACGCCTCATTTCTACAACATTGCTGTCCCAGGTTTCTCTTTCTGAAATTAACTGAAATTAAGTGCTAAAACTGATGCTCGTGACAAAGCTTCGAATTTTTTTCACCTTTAGATATAAAACAAAATCATTATATGCAAGTTTCTTTGGAACTCGACCGTAATTAAACACCTGTCCAAGAGGCGAATATGCGTCATTTAAATTTCAATACACATGAACATGTAGGCCTACGTATGTTTTAACACTTCATGTGCCATATTTTTGGGATACATTTATAAATGTGGTAAAACAGTCTGACATTCGTTGGCTTTTGAGATAAAATTGTGTCACACTCTAAGTCAAAAAATGTTATTAAGCTCACCAAAGACTCACTTAACAACATTTTTTCCAGACTAATGTAATAAATTTTTCCCTCAAATGCCAACACATGTTACATCCTATATATCCCTCAGAAACCTAATGTTTGATACTACTTACCATCTAATTATCTTGGTCGTTTTTCTACTGGAATATATCTTTGATACCTCACTCACAATAGACTTGTAGCTCTGGCTCACCTTTTCGTATTTTAGGAGAAAGATTGTAGAAAGATACAGTACACCAAACACGGTGCTTACCAAAAGTCTAATGGAGCCCTCATCCCCTAACTCACAATACATAGCATAGAAAAAGTAGCAGAAATACACAATTCCAAGGAAAATCAAAAGTGATGTCTTTATGCGGCATTTTATCATCCGCCATTTCCGACTCCATTCACTTTCTAACTCGGCTAGTTGCGTCTCTACTATTGTTTTGTTGTCTTGGAGCTGGGGTTCAGCAGTCTCGACTGATTTTTCATTATCCACAATCTCGCCATTACTGTTCAACACTGCAGTTCCGTTCTTTGTAAACTTCTGTAACTCGACATCCATTTTTGTTTCGCTTTAATTTTTTGTCGGATACACTCTTGCCTCTATAAAAGTATATATCGTTACATTTGTCCGACTTCTCTATTCCTGTCCAATCATCGCCGAAACGAATAAATAATGCACGAATACGTGGAATAAACCTTTCAGGATCCTTTAATTTAAACAATTATTATTCCGAAATTTATGTAATTCAGAAAAAGAAGTCTAGGAAATAGACAGAGAAAAACTAACTGGTGAAATTAGGATACATATCTATTAATGAAATAACAATAAAGCAATAGCTCATTTTCCCCCCATAGTGTTTACCAACCTATCAAATGCACGGGGATAGAAAACCGTATTTGACAGCTAAACGGTTACGCATGTATTTTCTCAGAATTACAACAAACTACATAGTATTTGCAATTTTACGAACTCTTTTAATCGGGATATAGATTTTTCTTCCCCAAATTTCCAAAAAACAAATTTTCACTGCTCCTTGGTAACAGATCTCCTTCACCAGAAATCGTAACTACTGCTGCTTTGTTTTCCGAGATAGTATAATACTCATTTGATTGAAAACGTAATTATAATGTTATTTTACTGCGCGTTCAAACGCAAATCCAGAAAACTCGCAAATAAGTGGGTTATATAACCGTATACAGATACTTACGACACACTTTTTACACGCGAAACACCAATTAGAATAACATGTATTAAGTTTTAGATGCCTTTTTCTTATACAAGGGCTGTCCTGGAAGTTCGCGGAATTGTGCTAAAACTGTTTTTGATTTAAACATACACAAACAATATTTTGATCCCAGAAAATTAGCATTTAATCGCTCTTTAATAATGAAAATAGTTAACAAATACAGTGAAAAATGATAACATACTAGTAAAATACAAACATGTCAAGTCATTCACCAGGAGCACACTGACACTTTTTGAGACGTTCCACGACGGCAAACAAATCTATGCACGCTCACGGTCCAGAGAACGGTTCACTTTCTCCAAATAGTCACCACCAATTGCAACACATTAACGATATCTCTGAATCCATTTAATATAAAGTCCACTTGAGCGAGGTCAAGGCTGTACGGCGGGTGTCCTAACCACTCAAATCCAAGCAGGTCTATTTTAAGGGGTGATGATCTCGCCATGTGCGCCGGGGTATTGTCTTGGTGTAGTGCTGCTCTTTTCTGGTCTACATCCGGGCGCTTTTCCTCTAAGTGCTCGCATGAAATCTCTCCGTAGTACATGGAACGATAAAGACTTTTGACATTCCGAGTCAAGTCTTCAGGATGTGGTGAACAACATTTCGGGATTTTTTAAGCGTTTCGGCGATATCTTTCACTGTCAATCTTTGGTTCGTCTCTGTCAGCTCTCTCACACTTGTTGTCCAGTTGGGCATCACAACTGACGGCCGACCCGCTCTTTAATCGTCTTCTATCGACTCCCTCCCATCCCCAAATCTCTCATGCCATTTATACACAAATTTTTTTCCACTTTTCGATAAAGTTTCGGACTTCCTCATCACTTTCTACGTCTATGCCAGTGACTTTCTCAGTCCATCACAAAACTTGGTAACACTCCTTAAAGCCACGTTACACGTCGACATCATTGGTTTAGCAGCTATTTCTTGGAGCTATCGGTTGATTTTGACAACGAAAATACACAAATGAAGCGTCAGACGTTAAACTCATTGGAAATGATGTTACATTAATGTTATTATTTTAGCTTGTTTCGCGGAAAATTTGAACGATCGTATTTCCTGCTCGAGGGCTCAAAATCTAAGGATATAACTTACAGACAAACGCATCTTTTTAACATGCTCCGGGTATACGTAAGCTTGTGTGCTACTATGGAGATGAACACGTAAGTCAGGGTCCCATTCATAACAAAATTTATTCATTTAATTAAAAAAAAAGTTTCAACATAAGCTTTTAGCCCATAACTACGTTGTCTGCGCATGTCATATTCTTCGAAGATTCGACCTGTCTGCTATTACGCATCACCCATCCCCCAAATATTCGGGAAAAGTAGGGCTTACAGCGAAGCTATTAGCCTATTACCCAAGCATGTAGGGGCTGTTTTAACAAGTTGGCTTCTTTACAAAAGAAGCGAGGAGAGGTCAGCATCAATGTTTTCAAATAGTTTATTAGCTTTTAATTTCAATATATTTTGGTACATGTAAACAAACAAGTAAAAAAGCAGCGTAGGAACCTCTTATGCTTTACATGACGGTCATTTGACCTTCTTCCCGCGTTTTCTAGTCGCATGATCTTGTCCAGCGGTCTTTTTTAATGAAATTCCTCTTATTTTTTCTTCTGCTTAAATTTATTTGCGTAATGAAAAATTACAATTATTTGAGAGATCATTTTAAACCATGGCAAATTAATATAACAAATCCTTTCTGAAATTCGTCATATAAAAATAAACCACGTCTATTTCCTGTTTCGTTTTTTTTTTTTTTGATTTCGCTTTATTTACAAAACCATGACGAAACAGACTGTGTATCAGAAAAATGTCGCAAGAAAAATGGATTTAGACAGCAAAATCTGTGGCAGTCTGCCTTTTAAATTCACCACTGTTGGAGAGGTCTGATGACCTCTCCAATAAATGGCCGATGCATAGGTTACATGCTAGCCGATCACAGCTGAATGAATCGCACCAGGTAGCGTTTTATTGAGTAAACGTTTATTTCATTTTGAAATTCAAAGTAACGGTTGTTGTTTTGAAAAGTAGTCCTGTTCTGTACCCATAATGCCCATATTAAATAGATGTTTATTTGTAGAATGCCATCTAGCGGGAGATATTGCCCATAACTATTACTAATAAAAATGCCTCGGCACAATTCCACGAACTTCCAGGACAGCCCTCGTATATAAGATATAAATATATCTATGCATTCAATTTAGCTGTCTCCCTGCATTTAAAAGTCCAGG
Organism: Hippopus hippopus; assembly: GCA_946811185.2. Classification (NCBI taxonomy): domain Eukaryota; kingdom Metazoa; phylum Mollusca; class Bivalvia; order Cardiida; family Cardiidae; genus Hippopus; species Hippopus hippopus. The sequence continues at coordinate 9,486,281 of OX328108.1, read as the reverse complement.
CTATACAGCGGATCATGATAACGATAATTAATAATGATCCGTTTCCTCTTGAAATTTGTTTCACTCGATAATTGAGCCATGCTCTGTGAAAATGGGGGCTTAATGCACCTGCGTAAAATATTCATCAAGGTCAGCCTGCACGACCTGGGCTGAAACTTTTCGCTATTGGTAAATTTTCATTTTCAATCTATCTCCTGATTAAGTCGATTGTTAAAAATAGTGATTATTATGGATTCATAATTATATAATTGTTTTATTGGTATAAAGCATCATGGAGATGCATTAAGCCCATTTTGCTAGAACATGGCTCACATTATATGGCTTGCAACACACGAAAAGGGGCATTTGGACATTTGCGTAAAGTGTCGTCTCGGATTAGCCTGCGCAGTCCGCGCAGGCTAATCCGAGACGGCACTTTACGACTACTTTAGATTTTGTTCTTCAGTAGACTTGCACAAAACAGAAAATTACATTAAAACGGAAAGTGTCGTTTCGGATTAGCCTGCGCGGACTGCGCAGGCTGATCCCAGACGACACTTTACACAAATGTCCGAATGCCCCTTTTCGCGTGATGCAAGCCATATATGACACATACTGTGCTAGTTCATGCATGTATATAATAGTAAGAGGCGGCTCAGTCATTTTGGTACAAGGCACTTTTATCAGCACAATACTTTGGGTCATACTATTGAGTAATCAATGGACTATTTTTTCCAGAATAACTTTGTCCACAAACAGTCTTGTTGAGGATTTTGGGGTTTTTTTTTTTTTGTTTGTTTGTTTGGTGTTTAACACCGTTAGCAACGTCGTTTCTGTTATATAGCCGAGGGTAGAGGCACCTATCCATGCATTCTTTGAGTTTCTTTTAACAGTACTTGGCACAATATTGTTCCCAACCCACTGACTGCTTTGACAAAATAGCATCTTCTAAGAAATGATCAGCACTGAGGGAGAAGAGAGGAATGAATCCTGTCGCAATCATCAATCCTTGGAAAGAAGCCAAGCAGGGGATTCGAACCAGCAAGTCCCCCACTTAGTCTCATGCTCTGTACGTTACCGACTGATCGAACGGGCTCGATTGCGATGGGTTTCAAATTAAGATTTTGTGAAAGCATGCGCTTGTCACCAAGATTTGTCGCATGAAGACATGTTAACACAGCATGGCAAAAAGAGAAATTGCTTGTCAGCAATGTGATAATTTCTAATGATGTAATTTTTATTGCCATAATTGCTATTGAAATAGTTTCTATTGAGAAGATTTATATCGAGATAAGTTCAATGCATCTTGCTGACTCCCCCGCTGTAGGTCATACCGCGTTTTCCTGCGTTAATAGTTATCCTAAACAACTATACTGTAGAAGTAGCACAGCAAACAAAGTACAGTTCCATATTTTAACCTGTATGATAACCTTTTGGTCTAACTATTTAGCATCTCAGATATTTTATTTACTTTATCTTATAATTATGTCACGTAGATAATTGTGTTAACCCCATTTTTGTCAATAAGTAAACTTTCTAAGTTGTATTGTTTGTATTGGAGTTTAACGCCGTTTAACAGCTTAGGTCATATCACGGCGGTTAGTGTGCCTAAGCATGTGTTTCCTGGCTTTCTCACACCAGCACTGTACTAACACAACCTTCTTTCCAGGCCACTGACTACTTTTCTCACATCCATCAGAGGTGAGAGGAGAAATTCGCCGGAAAGAAGGTTTGCCACAATCGCGTATAGAACCCGCAACCACCAGGTAACGAGTCAGATACGCTAACCACTGAGCTACCCGGCCGGGCTCAAATTTTCTTCGCATTAGATTTGATAATCATTTAAAAACCAAACATCATCATCACACACTAATAAATGGGGGGGGGGCCTCGAATTAGTATCGGGTTTGCGGAAAATATAACGGGTAAAGAACAGTAAGCCTACGAGTAGCTTACAATCTGAAGTTGTGCTATCTTATAAATAAAAAAAATATTGCGATCACCAATTTTGGTTACAAAGTAAAGACAAGTATCTTCTCCATGTTGAAATAACTATGGCGACCATCTAGTCAATCTAAGAATAGGCACACAGCCCGAAACATACTGTGGTTTCATACAATATCTTCGGCATGAAATTTCGTCGATTTTTCAAATTTAGCGACTTCCATGAAACGTAAATTCGTTGATTGTCCAGCAATCTATGCAACTCTGTTGTTTCGTGTAGACGAAATGTAGACGAACCTGGTTGTAATCTTCGTATACCTGGTTCTGTCCTTTTAGGACAGTCAACATTATTTGAGACATGCTCTGTGAAAACGGGGTTTAATGTATCTTCAAAAAGCATATGTTTCCCAGCTTTCTCCCACCAGTACTAACACAGCTTTCTTTCGAAGCCACTGACTACTTTTAGGGGGCTAAATATAGGTATACATTTCAGATTATTAAATCGCAAAACTAGCAAAATGCTCTGGCAAATCGGAGTTTAGTGCATGTCCGTGATCCATTATATTGAGCTTATCATCTTTATTTATGGATCCATAAAATCTATTTTTTCTAACCATCGACTGAATCATGCGGTAGAATGGTCCTTTGACATGAGTCCTTTGACATACAGAAAACTGTCTAACAGCAAAAATTATTGACCCAGATCAGCCTGCGCAGTCTGCGCAGGCTGATCAGGGTCGATACTTTATTGCAGATGCATTAAGACTCTTTTCACAGAGCATGGCCTTAGATGTTTAAATAGAAAAACTCCCACATCGTCAGGGTAGGTAAGCATAGGGTCAAAGATAATGATTTTCACTCTATTTTGGGCATACTACAGGGGTCAGTGGTGTGACACCAGCAAGGCGCTCTTTCCCATTCGTTGATTAAGCGTCTAGCCGACGGGGATTGCAAATTTGACAGATCGCGGGAACTGGACTTCGACCAATATTCCTGGTACAACGGACTCGACATGTCACCAAGGCGCCTTTTGCTGATCTCAAACTCCACCTTACATGGGGGTGGATATTTAGATCACTGTAAAGACCAAATTAAGGATTTTCTATCCGAGTAAGAGTTTAGAACGTTCTGTCAGTTACTGTTGTTTGTAAATTGTATCATCGGATAAAAATTTCGGTCCGTTCTGTGAAGATTTGTTACTTTCAGTTTCATTTTCGAAACACTCAAAATTGTTAATTTACATAATGTCCTGGACCTACAAACTTCTTTTTTTTTTCTTCTTCTTTTATCATGCAGCAGGCTAGGTTTGGAAACTTTGTGACGACTTGAAAAGGATACAACGCTCTAGCTCTTGTTTCACCACAGCCTGATGTGGGTATCAAGACAGTTCCCCGACAAGACAATTCCCCAACAGGACAATTCCCCAACACACGTTTTCGAGACAATTCACCGACAGATTTGAAGACAGTTCCCCGACACTTTTGTTTCGTGTCAAATAACCTTTTCTTGACAATAAAGATTGATAATCAGGAGATATTAGAAATATTCTTAGATAATTGATGTGATCGGGTTATTCGTATCCTGCAAAGAAGAATTCTATATACATTGAAGGGTACGTACTACTACTTATTCTCTCATGGGTGAATTTACGATCGTCATGCAAATAAGAGAATTTTAAAGAGGCTTTTAGCAAGGATTAAAGTTGATCAAGGATATGTTTGGAATTAATTCTTGAAACTGTTTTGATAATTTTTAAATAAGTTGTGTGTATTCCTTTACGTTTTATAGAAATACTTTAGGGAGAGAGAGAGGCGATTTACCTGAGTGAAATACTATTTCTGTTTACCTAGTTCTCTCGGCCCATAATCCTTATATTTTACTTACATGTACATGTTGTATGTACCACTTGGGAAAATGTTGTATATTTCAATATCGCTTGGTATTTTGCAACCAAAGGCCGTCAGCTTGTTCCGTCAAACAAAGCTGAGTTATAGAAAATTATAGACAATTCACAAGGCCATTATTGAAAATTAAAATTAAAATACAATCTCACAGTGACCAAAATTAATGTACTCGTCAATTACAGGTACAAACACTTCAACCAGGTACAACAGATCATTTATCCGTAAAATCCTTCATCAACAATTTTTATCCATAATATTAATTGTCATTTGACATAGACAAAAAGTGTAGGGGGAACTGTCTTCAAAAGTGTCGGGGAACTGTCTTGAAAACGTTTGTCGGGGAACTGTCTTGTCGGGGAACTGTCTTGTTCCCCCTGATATACATCTATGCACCCATTGCAGGGATCGTGTTTACAATCGCTGTCGGATCTATACATGTTGTGAAAATTTGATTATGGAAAAATCTTGAATTCCTATAAATTTATCGATTCTAACAGTGAAATTAACTTTAGTAAACTGAACTTTTTGTGGATTAAAAATCCTGAACACAGCAATACTTACTTTCAGTTGCCTTTGCATGTGTATATACGACACAGTGGTGTTCCTAGAATGGGTCCTGTGAGTGTGTAGCTTAGTGGTGAAGTGTTTGACTGGAAACCTGGAGGCCCTGGGTTCCAGTCTCACTGGAAGCACTATGTTTCTCATGGTAGTGTCTTTTGGTGAAACACTTTTGAGCCCTAGCCTAGTGCTGATGATACCCAGGACATGAACATGTGGGCTGTTGCAGTGATATGACTGAAATGATTTTGCAAGCTGCGTATAACACAATTGAATAATTAATCAAGAGTCCCAAGGGTGACAACTGATGTACGCCCGACCACACAGATATACCGTCGTGTCCGGTGATCTTGCGCGTCCGGTAATCTTGCGCACTTCGGTAGGTTCCTGTTTCACAAGTTTTTTTTGATGAATTCTACCCGTTTCTGCAGTGTTTCTTAGACCATAGGATTTTGGAATAACAGAGAAACCTTCAGAAAGTAACTATAGCTAAATTTTGTACCCGAGAATGTCTAAAGTTTGTCTATGACATCATCCTGACTAATTATTCATAAACACGCCCTATGACCCAATTCCCGATGAGGCTGGCTGTAACACTTTTTATCTGTCAATTAAACGAGCAATTTATTTCTCATCACTAAAACGAATCAGTTCAACACATATTTTACAACTTTATAAGATATTAAAGAAATTTTTAACATTATTTTCCTTATTTACATGCAACCTTTATCAAACGACAAATTCATTTCCTATTTTCCGGCATTTTGCCAAAGTTCTGAATCAAAGGCCCCAATTGAGCATAATTATTTCTTTTCTGCAATTATTCTTTGTATGGGCCACAAATACTTTAGAAATCCTTTGCATTGACGTCATTTAATATAAGTGCGCAAGATCACCGGACAGTTGTATGCCGGATAAAACCTCACGGTTATACTTTACTTCTTAAAAGTTCATATTGTTCGTGGAATCTTTCTATAACAATCTTGAGTCATAATCTAGGTGAAATATTTCTATAAATAGATAAATAGCTATGGGGATCTAGCAATCCCTTTTAGTGTCAGAAGTAAAGAGTTGTTTGCTTAGGTGCGCAAGATTACCGGACAGCATTGTATATTTGGCCGTGGGTATTTGAAGGAATCATCCCTAGTGGAATGACAAACCCGGCGCTCACTGGCCCATGTGGAAAGAATCTGGTGTTCTAAAGCAGAGAAAAGATTTCTTGTTTCTCAAGCATAAAAAACCTCTTTTGATAAATGCTTTAGTTTTTGTGTCATGGATTCTTTTCATCTGTCACTCTGTATCTTTCCATTATGTAACCCTGTACCAGATAACAAAAGTTTAAACTTGTCCAAATTGAAAGCATTTGCTTTTGATTGATTAATTGATTGATTGATTGATTGTATAGTGTTTAATGCTGTTTTCAACATTATTTCAGTTTTGTTGCGGCAGCCTGTGCACCTATCTATGCTTTCCTGGAATTTCTTTTACCAGTACTATGCACAATATTCTTTCCAAGCCACTGGCTTCTTCCCCACATAACCATCGCCAAAGCAATGGCCAGCTGTGAGAGAGGATAAATCCAGTCACAATGACCATCTATCCTTTGAAACATATAGGCAGAGCTGGGGATCAAACCAGCAACTTCCTGTTCTCAAGTCCTGTATGCTACCGACTTCTCTGTTGCCAGGGGCTCCGCAAAAGTATTTGCAGATGACAATTTTAATGTTGTTCAAATGATGGAATTTGTCTATTTAAAGGTTGACAACATCGTGGGAAAAGGAGAAAACGCTGGTTACCAGCGTTTTCTCGATTTCAAAAGCTGTATTTCAAAGGCTTGCACAAGGGAACGTGTGGTAATGGGTCATAAAATAAAAGATCGCATTCTTTGTCAAAGGGTTCCAGGACATATGTGAAAAACTAGGACTAAACCAGAATACACCAAGTGTCATTATGCTCATTTCAATAAAAATTGTGATTTGGAAAAGCATGCATGGTTGTAATTTTATACTTAATGAATGAAGTGATATTGACATATTACACTTCATTTTTACCTAGTTTTTATAAATTTCTGTCACGAAAAGGTTTCAGAATCAGAAGTGTCTATTTTTTTTAAGTCTTTACCAAACAACAAAATTTTAGATTTATTCAAATTGACAGCATTTGCAGATCTATGACAAAATAAATGTTACTCTACCAAACTACAAAATTTTAGACTATATCCAAATTGAAAGAATGGATTGATTGTATGGTGTTTAACACCGCTTTCAACATTATTTCAGTTACATCGCGGTGGCCAGAACACCTATCCATGCTTTCCTGCAACCTCCTTTACCAGCACAATTTTCTTACCAAGCCACCGGCTGCTTTCACACATAACCATCATCAAAGCAATGGTCAGTGGTGGGAGAAAAATGAATCCTGTCTCAATGACTATCATCAATTCTGGGAAAGAAATTGTCTGAGCCAGGGATTGAACTCACGACCGCCTGTGCTCAAGTCCTGCACGCTACCAACTGAGCTACTGGGGCTCGGCCCAAATTGAAAGAATTAGAAGACAACAAAATAAATGTTATGCAAAACACTAAATTTGTCTGTCATATTGTAGAAAATATTGTGGGCTAAGGAGAAAATGCTGATCCAGCATTTTCTCCTTTACCCTCAAGGTTTTCAATATCCTTCTCCCTCAGGGTCGTTAAAAGTCTGGATTGTGTGGTAAAGGGGTAAAGGGGCTTGGTATATAAGGATGGTTAGTGAAAGCCCCTGATAACCGTACAGCAATGGGTGAATCTTTTTTTCAGAAAAGTGAAGACGGTTGTATTTGTACCATATGCCCTTCATGACAGAGATAAATATGCTGAGATAGCCGAAAAGGCTTACAGTTCAATGGGTAAGGATGCAATACAAATTACATATAGACCTGTATGCTGCTAAGTGCAACTTAAGAACCTTGTTTGGACAGTGTAGATCAAGATCAGACTGCACAGAATGTGCAGTCTGATCTTGGATCTACACTGTCAGATAAGGAGATTCCCCCCCCCACCCCCCCAAAAAAAAAAACTTTGAAGTAGCAGTGTTTGGTTTTTACTATCCACTTGAAAGTTTCATTTAAGTTATTTAGCAGGTGAAGGGGCAGATTAAACTTTGCAGACAAGATTTTAATGACTGCATCTCCCTTTGAAAGTGTAGTTCAGTGGGTAGGGATGGAATACATTAAACCTTTAACACACAATCCCCAGTTTTAATGAACCTAAGAGAGAGGCATTTTGGAAAAATTGTGAGAAAAGGATAAAATGCAAGTAACCAGCACTTTCTCTGTTTTCCACAATTTCTTCTAGTTTTCGTGATACAGTTCCCATCATTTGTGCCATATTTATCTTGTCATTTGCAAGTGCTTTCAAATTGGACCAGTCTAAAGTTTTGGTCTTTGTGAAAGACTTAAACAACCTAAGTCTATACTAGGTGATAAAATTTTAGACTAGTCCATATTTCAACTATATACTATATACTAGGTGACAAAATTTAAGATTGGTCCAAATTGGAAGCATTTGCAGTTGACATCTTAAATTTAGCTGAAATGATGGTGATAGTCTGTGTGAATATGTAGGAAACTTTGTGGAAAAAGGAGAAAATGCTGGTCACCAGCATTTTCTCCTCTTCCCACAAGGTTTTTAAATGGTTATTTTCCTCGGGGTTGTTAAAACTCGCAACTGTGTGGTAAAAAGTGAAGCACTTGTTGATGATAAATTTTATGTGGCTCCAATGACTGGATCTGTCTTTGAAAGGGTAGGAAACGTTTCTGAAACAAAGACAATGCTGTTTTAACATAATTTACACCTTTTCCAACAGTGCTTTCCAAAGCCATCTTTCTCAGGGTCATAAAATCACAGGATTTTAGTGCTTTCATTTCTAAGTATGTCTTTAAAAGTGAAGTAGGTTCAAGCCATAACCTGGCAAAAGGGGGCTTAATGCATCTCTGTGATGCTATCACATAATTATGGATCCATAAAACCACTTCCTTGAACAACTGGTCTCCCTTAAGTCTATATTTAGAAGCTGTATCCAAGGATGTGCAGTAAAACAGTAGTATTTGTAGAAACTATTTTTCCCATTTGAAATATTTAAATTTTCTAGAAATTTGGAGCGCAAAACAGGCTAGATTTTTCCAACGATGTATTGTTTATAGCCATTTTCTCCATTGCTACTTTATTAGCGTCGAGTTTTAGTGTACATACCACATATTACTATTTATCCTGTACAGGATAGTGATGCGTCATAGCAGACAGGTCGAATATTTGAAGAATATGACATGCGCAGATAACAGCAAATGCTTTCAAATCAGATCAATCTACAATTTTGTTGTTTGGTTAAGAGTTGAATATACTGTTAAGACCCAAATTTGGAATTTCAAGGATATTTTGATCAAAATATTTCAAAAAATGTCCTTGTAGATTCAAGATCAGACTGCATGCTTTACTGTCTGATCTTGATCTGTACTGACTGCAAAAACAGCTGAAGATGTGACACATATTTTAAGGGTTAGGACCTGTATAGTTTAAGGTCATATATTATGCAAACATCAGAATGGCATGCATTACAGGTGTGAGGTTGAATAGCATTCTCTTCTATTACCCTCTTATCACTAATTCTTTACCAAACGACAAAATTTAAGACTCCTCCGAATTGACAGCATTTGCAGACAACAAAATAAGTGTGACTCAAAAATTGAAATTTATATTTGAAAGGTAAGAAAACATTTTGGGTAAAGGAGAAAATGCTGGTTACCAGCATTTTCTCCTTTTCCCACAATGTTTTCAAAAGCATTCTATGTCAGGGTCGTTGAAATTCTTTACCAAACGACAAAATTTAAGACTCCTCCGAATTGACAGCATTTGAAGACAACAAAATAAGTGTGACTCAAAAATTGAAATTTATATTTGAAAGGTAAGAAAACATTTTGGGTAAAGGAGAAAATGCTGGTTACCAGCATTTTCTCCTTTTCCCACAATGTTTTCAAAAGCATTCTATGTCAGGGTCGTTGAAAAGTTGGGATTGTGTTGTGGAGGGTTAACCTCTCTCAGTGCGTTTTTTAGTGTGAAATTTGAAGTGTACTGCAAGAAAAAGGGAAAGGGTGTCTAGCGGTCTTTCCCTTGCAATAATTAAGCCTTATCCTGCTGAATTTAAAATATTGACTATTAGAGAAAAAGGCTCCATTACATTTATAAATGGCATTGAATGGGGTTTATACAACCAAAACTTTTGAAAAAGTAGCAAGAAGTGTAAAGCAAGATCAGACTTTGTGTCACTTGAAGACATAGGAAACACCCCTCCTGATGAAAACTTTTTTGTGTGTCATGCTTTTTTTTTTGGCGTAGCTGAATGCGCTGGCTTTTGACCTACTTCATGGTACTGATAAAGAAAGAATAAAATGGTAATTTACGTTGGTAAAAAATATATACAAAAAAGTCATGCTTATTCGGCTAACCCCTGCTGGCGTATATCTCGCACATTTATAAAAACACTATTAACAAGCACTGCAGTCGATACCCCGAAGCCTTGATTCACGCCAAACTAAACTAACGTTGTAGAGAATGATTCTTTTCTTGTGCTATTTTAAAACTTAATATTTTCATAAGCATTACTCAATAACCCAATACATGAACTACTTTTCAACAAAATGAAAAACAGTGAGGAAAAGAGGAAATGGCTTGTGAGGCTACTTTTCATTATTTTACTTCATATTGAACCACAGAAGAGTTTCAATATTCATATTCCAGTACCTCGTACACGTTTATCTTCTTTATCTCTGTCCTTTTATATCTGTTTCAATGGTAAACAACACAAGATCATTACTTTTTCAAAGGTATGCACTATGCACAGGCCTTTGACACAAATACATGATTCATGTACCTTAACCCTTTACAGAATAATCCTGTCCTCTAACAACCCAGAAGAAACTTTTAAAAACATCATGGGAAAAGTAGAAAATTCTGCTAAACAGCATTTTCTCCTTTTCTACCATGTGTTCATCATTTCAAAGACAAATCCCATAATTTAAGCCACATTCGACTTGTTGCCTGCTGAAGTGCTTTCAATGCAAATCTCAAAATTTGTCGTCGGTTAAAGAGTTAAGTGTGCAGATCTTTAAAACACTCTGAAGGAAGAAAAACAGAAGTATAGTCAATAAAACAACCAGTAGTAAATTGGGTTTTGCCTGTAGTCTATTGGATGGTTACAGGAGACGCAACAGGTACCAGTTAACAAGCAAGGCCATTTTTTTTCTGCCTGCAGGGTACAAGCTGGAGAGTATACATGAGACGAAGGATCCAGTGGAGGCTGTTAAGAAAGCAGAAGCAGTGTTCATTGGTATGGTATTACTGAAAACCTAGTTTTGATCTTGAACTATTTACCCTTCACAACACAAAACCCAGTTTAATGACCTCTAGAAAAAAGGCTTTTGAAAAAATTGTAGGGAAAGGAGAAAATGCTTTCAACCAGCATTTTCTCTGTTTTCATAACATGTGCTACCCTTTCAAAGAAAAATCCCATTATCTAAGCCACACTTAATCATATTCTGTTGTTTGCAATTGCTTTCAATTTAGACAATTTCTAAAAATATTTTCGTCTGGTAACAAGTAGTCTACCTCTTTTCCAAGGGACAAAGTTTAAGGCCTGTCCATACTAAAAGCATTTTGCAGATGGCGACTTAACCCTTTTTTAACCCTAATATGGTCCATGTAATGATTTCTTTCTTTGAAATGGTAGATAATAATATGGGTAAGGGGAAAAATGCTGGTTACCAGTATTTTATTGTTTTTCGCACAGGGTTTTCAAATTCCTTCCCCATCAGGGTTGTAAAATGTTGGGTGAGGGCTGCATGACCACATGTCAGCATTAGCATAAGATACATGTATTTAGTTATAAGTTTACATGTGTCCACCTTTATGTTTTCCATGTTGCTGACTTTTAATTTCTCTTCCCTTCAAATGTTTTATTCTTTGCATAATTTTTGTAATTTTTTGTTAGTTCTTATAAGTCTGAACAAGACCACAACATTGTAGAGTTGTCCATGTAGATAATATTTGCAAACAACAAATTAAGCTTTCCTGAAATAATGCTGATAATAAGCTTAGCTGAAATAATAGGATTTGTCATTAAAAGGGTGCAAAACATTGTTGGAAAAGGAGAAAATGCTGGTTACCAGCCTTTTCTCCTTTTACAACAATGTTTTCAAAGACCTTCCAGAGGGACACGAATACACAGGACTGTTTATTGAAGGGTTAGAATACGTACTTTAGTTCTGGGTGTGTATACACCAACCATTCTCAAGAATTATCTAAATTTGAAAGTAACATAACTTCTGATTGGCTAAACCAAATTGTTTAGCCAATCAGGAGTTGTGTTAGATCTACTTTCTAAATCTAGAATTAGACTGAGAATGTTCTTAAGAATGGTGGGTGAATATGGACCATTGGCTCACTACCTAAAATTTACTACAAAGCTTTTTTGCCATCTGCATGTAGGAGGTGGCAATACCTTCAGGTTGCTGAAAACACTTTACGATGAGAAGCTAGTTGAAACAATACACAAGCGGGTTATAGATGATGGGATGCCGTATATTGGCTCCAGCGCTGGATCAAATGTGGCCACACTGAGCATCAATACAACCAATGACATGCCAATCGTGTATCCCCCATCTTTCGAGGCTTTGAACCTGGTACCCTTTAACATTAATCCACATTATGTTGACCCAGACCCAAACAGCAAGCATATGGGAGTAAGTACATTTGATTTTAAGTTTGAGCAAACTAGTCCTAGTTAAGTTTATTTCTAGAATACAAGACTAGCCACATTATTGGCTAAGACACTATGTTTCAGCCAATCAGATGGCTAGGCATAACATGTAGAATCTAACATTGTCAGGAATAATTGATGCTGTCGTAAGTTTTCACATAGTCACATTAGTGAAGTTTTAGAAAACTTCTTACTTACAGAAATAGAAGACTTTGGCTAGGTTTCACAAAAAAATCTTAAGTCACTTATTTTGCTCAAACCTGGACTCATTTTCTGACTTAAGTTTAGTTTATCATTTGAGATGTTTTTAACTAACATCACCAGACTTTAGAAACATTCTCCAATCTCTAGTTGACACATTTCACGCTGAACTCAGCAAAACAATGGACTAAAGTGTGTTAACCGAGTTAAGTCCATTTATTTTGCTAAGTTGAGTCTAGGACGTAGTGTCAACTAAGGAAATGATAATGTTACTAAAGTCTCTTAATGTTAGTTAAATGCATCTCAAATAAAAAAAACTTCACCTATAAGGCACTAGTGGTGTTTTTGCGGACAACGTAGATTCTGTGCAGTCTGATCTTGGATCTATACTGTCAGCTACTTTATTACATATGCTGGCAAAAACAACATTGAAATGACAATATTTTGAATGTTTTTCCTAATTGAAAAGGGCTTACTCATTTATTCATTGCTATAAGGGTTGAGTCAAAAAATGAAACTGTTGCTGATTTTAACAAACCATTGTTATGAGGATATCTTTTATATATCACCAGCTGCAAATTTGTTTATTTCTTTACCAATCAACAGAATTTTGGACTCCACTAAATTGAAAAGCATTTGTGAATAACGAATCAAATGAGGCCAAAAAGAACACTTCTGTCTTTGAAATGGTAGGAAACATTGTGGGAAAAGGAGAAAATGCTGGTTACCAGCATTTTCTCCTTTTCCCAAAATGTTTTCAGAAGACCTTGTCTTCAGGTTCATTAAAACACAGGATTGTGTGGTAATGTGTTAAAAAGATTAAGTTGATTGAACTTCCCCTCTACCAAATGGTATGTACTGCCCTTATATTTACAGGAGACTAGGGAGAAAAGAATTGAACAGTACCATGAATATGAGGATTCTCCCCCAGTTTTGGTATGATGATTTACACATAAGCCCTCTTCTATAGACAACTTACGGTGCTTTTTCAGTCTGATCTTTGATCTTAACAATTCACTCCTTTGTGGCATGGTTGTAAAAAATAGGAATTGAAATAATCTATAGAGTGGTTGCATTATTTTCCTCTTACACTTGAATATTAACTCTTAAAGCACCTTTCACTGCTACAGTTGTCTTTGCAGCCAGTGTAGATCAAGATCAGGCTGCACAAAAAGTGCAGCCTGATCTGTAATCTACACTGCTGCTTTGCTGATTCACTGCAGACAAAAGCAACCATGAAATTTTTATTATTAGGATCGTATTTCTAGGATAAAAATCACTTTTGGGTTTGTTCTGCGCTCTAAAGATTAATTGGCATTCGGAGAGTTAATTTGGACATTGTAGGTTCGTTGATACAGAATTCAAAGGTAATAATGTAAAAGGTACTCTACATGTACTTTGAACCATTTACCAAAAAATCCAAACTTTTAACATCCCCTGTAGTAGAAGGTTTTTTGAAAACATCATGTAAAAAGGAGAAAATGCTGGTAACCAGCATTTTCTCCTTTGCACACTATGTTTTCTACAATGAAAAAGACAGAAATAATCTTTTGAGCTACATTGAATATGCTGTCTGCAAATGCTTTCACTTGAGTTAAGTCTTAAATATTGTCGTTAAACAGTACTATTTTTTACTAAAATCTTCATGAATTATGAAGCACAACTTAATTGCAACTACCAGCATTTCTGCCTTCTCCCCAAACATTTTTAATCCTGAAAAAGACTTATCCTTACTTTTGGCAACATTTGGGAAAATTTGGGCAATTGATTGGATAATTTCAGGGAATTAGAGAAGGTTGTATGGTCAGAGTTGAGGGTGATAACGCCACATTACTGGGTAGAACTAACGCTAGGTTATTTATGAGGTAAGAAATATGTCATGTATACATACATTGTATGATTGTATTGTGTTTTAGTTTAACTCTTAACAACATGAAAAACTTCAAGATCCTTCAGGTGATGAAATAAAAGAAATTGAAGAGTGTCTTTCAGAGGGTGGAAAACATGACAAAAAGAGAAAATGCTGGTTACCAGGATTTTCTTCTTTTCCCACAATGTTTTCAAAGGCCTTCTTATGGGTCATTACCACACAGAATTGTTTGGTAAAGAGTTAAACGTTTTAGTTTTACGTTTATTTTAAAACAGGTTCTAGTACTTAAAATTCTCTAACTACTCATTTTAAGCCAAATACATATATAGAAATGTATTTCAATTGAGAAATTGGCAATATCTATGGCCCCAAAGAATGGAAAGAAATTTCAGATTTGTAATGGGAAATGAATCTCTTGGTCGGGAGAAAATTACATCTGGTCAGAATGGTAAACAATGGGGGAGTTTATCTCTAGAGTCATTTGCACACACCCCATCTAAAAGTAGAAAGCTACTTGTTGTTTCAACAATGGGAAACTCATCTGTTTGTAGGATCGTGTCTATTCCCCTTCTTTTAGCAATCAAAAAGTGCTAAAATTTCCCGTGGTGAACACCTCCCACAAATTAACACAATACAATATTACATAAAGCGCGAGAAATCTAGGGTAAATGCGCGTAAATGATGTCATATTTCCATCACGTTGAATGGCACACACTGTTTACCTATGTAACTAGTGTGCAGGAACTACTGTTTCTGCTCTTAATGAAGAGTTAGGAAAAGTTTACAGTAAATTTCACTGGTCGTAACCATGAATTATCAAACCTTATAATCCACCTTTATTTGCAGATAAACTACCAAAAAGCATGAAATAAATAGACACTCTACGAAAGACAACCCCTACCAAGAGTGCCTGACAACAAATAAGAATATGGAGTCATGCTCAGTGAATACAGAATTAACCCTTTACCAAATAATCCCAGGTTTTTATGACCCTGAAAAAGAAGCCTTCTGAAAACATTGTGGGAAAAGAAGAAAATGCTGGTAAGCAGCATTTTCTCCTTTTCCCGCAATGTTTTCTACCCTTCCCAAAACAAATTTCAATTTTTGCGTCACATTCATTTTGTCGTCTACAAATGCTTCCAATTTTGACTAGTCTAAAATTATGTCGTTTGGTAAAGTTAATACGTCTGTAAAAAGTATCAAACATTGTCTGTACAGGCTGACCTGGATCAAAACCTGTTGCTATTGGTAAACTTCCTGCATGTCCAAGTGTCATTTTACCTGATGATTTAGCTAGATGTTAAACAAAGTGGACTCATGCAATGACTCTCTTCTTATAGATCTAGTGCATAAT
Source organism: Hippopus hippopus (assembly GCA_946811185.2). Classification (NCBI taxonomy): domain Eukaryota; kingdom Metazoa; phylum Mollusca; class Bivalvia; order Cardiida; family Cardiidae; genus Hippopus; species Hippopus hippopus. The sequence continues at coordinate 9,470,680 of OX328108.1, read as the reverse complement.
GAAGATGTATTGAATCCCCTCTTCCCAGAGCATGACTCTAAATTATGCTTTGCGGACTGTGCAGGCTGACCTGGATTGATACTTTATTGCAGATGAATTAAACCCCCTTTTTTCAGAGCATGTCTCAATATTTGAGTTTACCTCAATAGATTCTCACTTATCACATGTTTGTTTCATCAAATAAGAAAATTGATTTTATTTTGCAGAGGTAAAGATGCAGTGGAATACAAACCAGGAGATGACCTTTCACATCTACTGTTGCTTTGATACAAACATGGACCTATGAAACAACATTTTCTGTAAAACACTGATAAATGTAACTGAATATAGGTTTCTTTGCAGGTGTAAAGAAACTCGACAATTACATTGTAAACTCTTTACTAAACAAAAAAAATCTTGGACTTGTCAAATTTGAAAGAAATTGCAGAAGACATGATAAATGTGACTCAAAATTTGTTTTTCTGTTAGGAAAGGTAGAAAACAATGTTTGAAAGAAATTGCAGACAATAAATGTTACTCAAAGTCTGAATTTTTTTTTTAAGAAGGGTAGAAAACATTGTGGGAAATAGAGAAAATGCTGGTAACCAGCATTTTCTCTTTTTCCCACAAGGTTTTCAGAAGGCCTCTTCCTAAGGGTTCTTAAAACTTGCGAACGTGTGGTAAAGGGTTAACTCTTTACCACACAACAATATTTTGGACTCCACCAAATTAAAAGCATTTGCAGACAACAAATTAAATATAGATCAAATTATAATTTCTGTTTTTGATAGGGTAGAAAACATTGCTGGAAAAGGAGAAAATGCTGGTTACCAGCATTTTCTCCTTTTCCCACAATGTTTTCAAAAGCCCTCTTCCTTTGAGTCATTAAAAGTCGGGATTGTGTGGTAAAGGGTTAAAGGGTACCAGTATGTTTAAATATAGGTTTCTTTGGAAGTGTAAAGAAACTGGATGCCTAAATTCTGTGAAAATGTGCAATTTTGATGTTCACATAACAGGATGTTCATTTGCAATTTGCAGCTTGGCTGTTTCTTGGCTGTTTTTGAAGAAAACAGCGAGTTACTGTCATAGCCCAGGCATCTTGTCTGTGCGGCGTCATGAAAAAACTTAGACATTTTATAATATCTCTGTTATCACTAAAGATATTTACTTCAAACTCAGTGAAGTTGTTAACTATCAAAAGCGGGGAAGTCCTACAACAGGGGCAGGTAACTATCAAAATATTTTTGACACAGTTGTGCCTCTGTTTTGATTTAGAGTTTTCACTGAAAATCAAGAACTTGCAGCTGAGCGTTGGCACCAGGTATCAGCATGGGGTGCTCTTGTTGCGAGACTGGACCTGACGTCATCATACTTGTCTTACTCTTTACCAAACAACAAATTTAAGACTTGTCAAAATTTAAAGCATGTGCAGACAACGAAATAATTGTGACTCAAAAGCCGATTTTTGTGCCAAAGAGTAGAAAAGAATATGAGATAAGGAAAATAAGCTGTTCCTCTTTCCACAATGTTTTCATAAGTCTTCTTCTTTAGTGTTGTTATAGCTTGGGATTGTGTGGAAAAGGGTTAAATATACAATTTAACATAATCCATTGCATTGTATTGAACAGATTGTATTACCAGATGCCTTTGTGAAATCTGAAAATACTCTTAGGGGCTATGTATGCTTTTAGGATATGTCATTACAAATTATTTTTTCTTACATTTGTCCTCATTTATTGATGGTTTGTTTGCCAGCAGTTACTTTTAACTATTAATCACATGACACAGTTTTAAACTTGTCCAAATTCTGCAGACAACAAATCAAATGTAGCTCTAATGATGGAACTTGCCTGTTGTAGAGTAGAAACATTGTGGGAAAAGGAGCAATGCTGGTTTCCAGCTTTAGATTTCCAGCATTTTCTCCATTCCTGCATTGTTTCCAAAGGACTTTTTCTCAAAGTCGTTAAAACTCGAGATTGCTTGTTAAAGGGTTAATACCAAATTCAGAAAAGAAACAATTTTCAGTTCAGCATGATTATAAGAAGTATGAAATGACTATAAGAAGAGGGCCACAATGGTATGTATTGCTCCACTGGCTCCCATACATTCCAAACATTAAAATTCTTGGCCAACTGGTTTTGATTGATTGATTGTATGGTGTTTAAAGCCATTTCCAACATTACTTTAGTTGTATCACGGTGGCCAGTGCACCTATCTATGCTTTCCTGGAGTTTCTTTTACCAGTCTTCCATACAATATATTCTTTCCAAGCCAATGGCTGCTTTCCCACATGACATTTGTTGAAACAGTGGTCAGAGATGATAGAGGAATGAATCCTGTCGCAAAGACTATCATCAATCCTCAGAAGGAAATTGGCCTAGCTGGGGATTGAACCAGGGACCTCCTGTTCTCAAGTCCTGTACGCTATGGACTGAGCTACAGGGGCTCTGCCAACTGGTTTTGCACAAAAAGACATAAAGCTTTCTCCACAAAAGCCCATATGAAAGTTGTGACTCGGGGTGAAACCATTTTTGCCCAGAGCTATAATTACTTGAATTCTGGTAAAGGTCCACAAGATAAAGCCACATGAAAAATAACACAGGTTGAGGATGTATGGTTACAAATAAGCAGATTTTCAAAGTTTCCTCAATATAAACCTAGAGGCGGGGCTTACTTTGAAAATAAAAGTTCGCAACAATTGTATAGCTCAAATACAAACTGCCCTGGCTCAGATTCTTACGAATGCTGCAAAGATCCTCAATTTTTTGGAGGTTCAAAAGACCAATACACTAACCACTGAGCAGCTGTTAGGTATTGATTTTACATGGAAAGAAGCTATGCAGTAAGGAAATAGTAATCTCCTGTAACAAATCCCTTCTGAATTGTCATCGTTTTGATGACATGAAGCCTTATTAGGCAATAAGTCTATTATTTAGACAACGAATAGCTCAATAGCCAATCCCGGACGAGCCCTTATCTTACAAACATGAAAGTTCGCAACAATTGCATAGCTTAAATACAAACCATCCCAGCTGGGATTTTAACCTGTGCGGCAAAGATCCTTATTTTTTTGATGTTCAAAAGACCAATACAACAACCACTGAGCTACGGGATTTGCCCCAGGTATTGGTTTTATACGGGAGGAAGCTATGCAGTAAGGAAGGAGTGATCTCCCGTGACAATTTTTTCACGGGCTGCATTGGAAACATACCATAACCCTAATTTATTCATCAAAGTTTATAGAGTGCATAATACATAGTCATATTGAGAGGAATTTCTCATTTTGAGCAATTTTTCCATTTTTCACATTGTTTACAACAGCCTGTCTTTGCAAGACAACAAGATTATAGTCTTGTATAAATCAAGAGCATTTGCTGAAATGACATAAGTTATCTTCATAAGGAAACTTTAGTGGGAAAAAGAGAAATTGCAAGTTATAATAAAATGTGGTTCAAATGATCATATTTTCCTTTGACAAACGTAGAAATCATTGTGGAAAGAGGAGAAAAATGCTGGCAACAAGCATTTTCTCCTAATGATTCCCTCAGTCTGCTCAACTGCCTTCTTCGTAAGGGTTGTAAAAACAGGATTGTTTGGTAAAAGCTAAAACAAGATCAACTCTTTACCAAACAACAAAATTTTAGAACTGTCCTATTTAAAAGCATTTCAGAGGAAAAATTAAACATTCCACAAACCAGGAAATTTTTCTTTGAACTAGTAAAAGAAATTGTGGTAAAAGAAGAAAATGCTGGAAGAAAATGCAGCATTTTCTCCTTTACGCGCAATGATTCCTATAGTCCTTTCCTTTGGGGTCATTAACTCTTTCAGCGCCTAATAAATAAACTCGACCTCTTTCGACGGCTCTAAATACAATCCATTGAAACTTACAAAAACTTCAAAGGTATAGTCTTGACTACACAAGCGGACGGTATAGATCAAAGATTAGACTGTATGTTCTATGCTGTCCGCAAAACTCACTGTATTCGCCTATGGCGCCGAAAGGGTCAAAACTCAGTATTGTGTGGCAGTGCTAGCTCTGGCCCAAGTAAAATAATGGCCAACAACTTTTTCTTGAAAAAAAATAATAGACAAATTAAGCGCGTGAAGTTTGCTTTAAAAGAAAAGACATGCACAGTGAAGTGGATGAGGTTATCAACCTAAGCCTTTAAATCTAATTTGAATTTTCATATTGCTATTCACTGGTACCACTGCTAAATCCAATACTGTAAATGCATTTAAATTTTGTCTTAGGTTATTATCTTTTTTAATTGACGATAGTTTTCGTTTAGGACGACCCATGTTGACGTATAAGTGAAGAATGATAAGATTTTAAGGGTTCAAGAACAAGATTTATTAGAATAATGTCAACATGTCAATTAAATTCAGTTATGCATTGTTGTTTTCTTTTTGTTCGCCGACATTTAAACAGCGCCGGTTTACGCTGTCAATGTAAACGAATTTATGATATCTAATTGGTTTCCTGTAGTCGCCATCGCCGTTTCTGGCGGTATTGAAATCCAAGGCATTCTATCACTGTGTCAAGTAAAACAGTCAATCAAAATTTAGCGTGAAATAAATAAATAATCGCGTTCTTCAATTAACGGCTTAGAAAACAACCGATAACATGACACGCGTTGTGGAATATACAAGCCAACTGTGACCTTTTCATTACCTAAGGTTGCGTCCGCCAGGGTGTGAAACAAGCGATTACCACATTTCCGGTGCAAATTAGCGCGTGATCCATGCAAGTAAAGGGAATTTTACCCCACTTTTTTTGGGAATAAATTAATCGACAATTTTTATCGACAATTGGAAGAATTAATCGACAGCTGAATTAATTAATCGACAATTGTCGATAATGTCGATTGGTAGCGCGAGCACTGGTGTGGTACAAGGGTTAGTAACAACAAATTGGACAATGTAGATTATTCTGGATAGACACAGTTTTTATTGATACAAAACAAAGGACAAGACAAACAGTACAAATGTTTCAACATTTAAAAGACAATCATAATACAAGTACATTTAATGCAAGTAGTAATATCCAAAACAAAATGTTAAACTGCTTATTACTTTTTCTTTTCTGTCTGAAAATGAAAATTTCCTTTCCCTACTAGACTAAATCATCATGGTTTTGAAAATCATTAAATTGATGTAAAAGGTAAAATACACACATAAAGATGATGCTAACTCTTTCGCCGCCAACTTACCCTTTACCAAACAATCCCAGGTTTTACTGACCCTGAGAAAAAAGCCTTTAAAAAGCAGTGTGGAAAAATGAGAAAATGCTGGTAACCGGCATTTTCTCCTTTTCCGACAATGCTTTCTAGCCTACCAAAGACGAATTCTATCATTTGAACCACATTTACTTTGTTGTCTGCAAATGCTTAAAATTCTGAAAAGTCTCCATTTTACTTGTTTGGTAAAAAGTTAACGAAACAAACTTTCTTTATGGTCTAAAAGAAGATTTATCCTGTCACTCGCAATATTTTCGACCTAATAACAGTTGCCACCTATGTTTTTCTTATCAATCAGTTGGTTATGTGACAGAAGAAGTGCCCATCCATCACCTTGGGCTACTTTTGAATAAGCAATGACTGAATTAAGGTATTGTCAACAAAAACTGTTGCTAAATTTTGAATGTTTTTAAATAACTTGTGTGTGTAAAACCACTTTTTTCTTTTCTTATGTTTAAAGCTCAAAAGACACAAAAATATTTCTCTTCATTGACACAGCCTTTCCCAAGCGTCTATGCCACACTAATGACTAAGTCGGCATCATTCATTACGCCATTACTACAACTGCATGATACAGACTGTATAAGGGCGCTTCACACATTTCTTGATTTGCTTACAGTGATAAAGATGTGAAAAATTTGTGGGTTACTGTATGCATGGATATAATTATATGCGTGTCGAAAAATTTGTGAATTACTGAGAACAGAAATGTTTGCGAATTCAAAACACTTGTTCTTTGTTGGTATATTTAAGGTAAAATATGCCAACAGAAAAGTTTGCAAATTTTTCAGATTCACGAAATCGCAAAAAATTTCCACACCAAAAAAACTTCCACTTATACAGTACTTTGAACAAAGCATTCAATTTAGTCCGATAAAGATTATAATTCAGTGCCAGGATAAACAGAGTGGATGGTTTTTGTCTTGGATAGGGAAATTTTATTAGGTTTGCCTGCTGAATTTTATCCGATTCGCATTCTGCTCTCTGAATAAAATTCCTACCCCTTTCCCAATAAACAACCCCATTCTACGACAACTCCCATCTATTCTTTATTCCACTGTAAGTTGAAGATGCTTTTTGTCAAATCTGACCCTTTACCAGACAACAAAATATTTGCCTTGTCCAAATTGAAAGCATTGCAGGCAACATTTTCAATTTGGCTCAAATGGTGCAATTTTTCTTTTACAGGGTAGAAAACATTGTGGGAAAAGGAGAAAATGCTGGTTACCAGCATTTTCTCCTTTTCCTACTATGTTTTCAAAAGGCTTTTTTCATGGGATCGTTAATAGTCAGCATTGTAGGGTAAAGGGTTAAAGAAATGGTAGCTAATGGTGTAGATCTAAGATTAGACTGCACCATCTGTGTAGTCTGATCTTGATCTATGCCACGCACAAAAGTTCTTGATGATGCCACTGGCAGTGAAAGAACTATGATATCTTATCAATGGTATTCCATTTCTAATTGTGATGTTAAAACATTTTACAGTACCTTATTAGTATATTTGCTATTTACATGGTTTTAATTGAAACTAAAGAAACACATTAAAATTGGAAAACATAACTCTGGCCTAGTTTCGAATGTCTTACCGAAAAAGAAGTCTTTTTTTAGGGGTAGATTTCATGTTGTTATGTTTGCAAAATGTACAAGTATCTATTTACAGGTAAAAATAAAAAGAGCCATGCTCTGGAAATTGGGGGCTTAATGCATCCCTATGATACTTCGTACCTAGCAAGTCATCATGTAATTATAAATCCATAAAATACATTTTTGTCTAACAACTGACTTAATTATGTGATAGAGTGGTCCTTTGACATGTAGAAAATTGAGTGATTGCAAAAAGTTTCTGCCCAGGTCAGCCTGCGCCGACTGCGCATGCTGTCCGGTTTGGATACTTTTTGCTGATACAATAAGCCCCCTTTTCACAAAGCATGGCTGAACTATGATACATGGGATTCGAACCCTGACCCCACTAATCCTGACAACCCTTGCAAAAATTAAAACTATGGTTGCTTTTGCAGAAATGGTTACTAGCATTCTCCTACAATATTTCAAAAGGCCTCTTCTTCAGGGTTGTTAAACCTCTCAGTTGTTTAGTAAAGGGTTAACTCTTTACCAAACGACAAAATGTACGAGTGATCCAAATTGAAAGCATTTACAGACAACAAATCAAATGTGGCTCATGAATTGGAATTTGTTTTATGAAAGGGTAGAAAACACTGTGGGAAAAGGAGAAAATGCTGGTTACCAGCATTTTCTCCTTTTCCCACAATGTTTTCAAAAGCTTTCTTTCTTGAGGTCGTTAAAAGTCGGGATTGTATGGTAAAGGGTTAAGCAATCCAATGCCATTACTCTTTACCAAATGACACATATTTGGACGTGACAATATTAGAAGCATTAGCAGACGAAAAATTAAATGTAGCTTACATGATAATTTCTGTCTTTGATAGATAGGCTAGAAAACATTGTGGAAAAAGGAAAAATTGGTGGTTACTGGTATTTTCTCCTTTTCCCACATTTTCAAAATTCCTTTTCTTCAGGGTCATTAAAACTTGGGATTGTTTGGTAACGGGTTAATCCTTTTCCACACAATCCTAAGAATAAAATATTTGAAAACATTGTGGTTGGACTTGGAAATGCTGAAAAATCAGCATTTTTACCTTTTCTCACAATGTTTTCTATCCAAACAAAGACAGATTTTGTCATTTTTTTATCATTTTGTTATCTTCAAAATGCTTTCAATTTGGACTAGTCTTGTCCTTTTGGTGAAGATTTCACTGACCGCAGACCACTGTTTTGATTCTGCATCCCTTCTAAAATCAACTAAATTGATCTTGTAATAAACAACTACATGCTGTAAGTGACCACTTCCTTCAGTTTCCTTGGGAGGTCTCAATATACAGGTTTGGCTGCATTGAAACCAAGTGCACCACATGTAGGTGCCATGCTCAGCCACACTTGCTTTTAGTGAAAATTCCAAGTCATAAAAGGGGCATAACTGTGTCAAAAATATTTTGATGGTTACTTTCCCCTGTTGTATGGGTTCTCCCTTTGAAAGCTGACAACTAGTCTAGGTTTGAAGAAAATATCTAAAGTAATTCCAGAGATATTATGAAATATCAAAGATTTTGTGCGAGGACGACAAAGATGCAGACACCAATGATGAAGCCAGGGCTATGACAATACTTCAATTTTTTCTTTGGACGCTGCCAAGCTAAAAATACAGCAAATCTTGACAATCTGAGTCCATGCTGAATGAAAAGGTGTCAATTTCTGCTCTTAACCTTTTACCACACAATCCCCAGTTTTAACAATCATGGGTAAGGAGCCTTTTAAAAACATTGTGGGAAAAGGAGTAAATGCTGGTTACCAGTATTTTCTCCTTTTCCCACAATGTTTTCTACCCTTCTAGAGTCGGGTTTCATCAACTGAGTCACAGGTAAATTATCGTCTGCGACAGCTTTGAATTTGTACAATTATACATGTAAAATTTTGTTGTTTGGTAAAGAGTTAGCCAAACGAATAAGAGTTGGTTGTACAGGGTTAAGACTTTACTGGTACTTTGTCTTCATACAGACAATTACTCTGATCATGCAAAAAAATAAGAATTCTTTAACCCTTTACCACACAATCCCAAGATTTAACAACCCCAAGAAAATAGCCTCCCAAAAACATTATGGGAAAAGGAGAAAAAACTAATAACCAGCATTTCCTTTTTTTCCCAAGAGTTTTCTCTGGCCAATCTTTTGACTCAATTTGCATTCTGTTGTTGCTTTCAATTTGGATCCACCAAAAAATTTGCTTTGTAAAAAAGAGTTAATATATGCTACTCTACAATGTCTGTAAATTTAAAGCTGTATCACATATGAAAATACCTTTATGTACAAAAAGAAAGTTCAGTAAAATGTAAAAATCCATCAGACCATCTTGTTGACTAGCAAAGATATCCAAATACTTTAAAATGAGAAAGAATTTTATAAACTGAGAAAGAATTTTTTACAACAGATTTATTGTGAAACTGATCCCTCATTGGCTGGGGTGCTTTGCTGACTTGAATTGTGATTGGCTGTAAATGTAGCTGCTGAGCTCTGATTGGATATTTCAGAATATGGAGGCGGCTGAGGCATCTGATTGGCTGTTTCATTTCTGGACTGATTGTTGTATAAATCTCCTGCAAGATAGAATGACATTGCTTACTAAAAAGTAGAGAGAGAGAGAGTAAAGAAATTTAACAAAACACACACTGAATGATATTTCTATCTCATTTCATCCTTGTTGACACAAGTTTCTGTCCTTCAAGCCAGGAGCTGCTTTGGCAACCTAATAATACAGTCTTCTATATTACGAAATGAGTTTTTTCACACTGACTTTCAAAAGATCCCAGAAAGGGTGCCTTCCTTCCATATCCTTTATATCAAGCCTAGTCACCACGAGGTGAATGACATATTTATAAATTTCTTCTAAAACCCTATAAAAAAACAACAAAATTTTCTCCTTTTCTGGCAATTTTTCAAAAACTTTCATGCTCATGGTGGTTAAAGAACTGGATTGTGTGGTAAATGATTACCACCGATGAATATTTTATCACCTAAGCCTTTGACAGCCTATGAAAAAAATGTGGAAGAAAAGAGCCACAACCTATAATGTTAGCAATACTTTGCACAAAACCCTTTCCTAGCCACTGGCTGCATAAACATCATCAAGACAGTGTTCAGCTGTTATAGTGGAAAAATGTCACAATGAAGGTCATCAGAATTTAGCAGAGCTTGGACTAAAATCAGTGACCCATTAGTTTCAAGCCCTGTACTTTACTGACCTAGCCAGTGGGCTCAACAGACATACCTTGGAGCCTTCTGTCGGAATAAAAGGACTGAACATCTTGGTCAGGTGGCCCTGACTTTGTATTGGCTGGAAACATTTGTGGGTTATTCATCACCTGAAATATACATACATGTAGATGCTAACCATTTACCATACAATCAGGTGTTTAAAGCACCCTGCAAAAGACCAGCATTTGAAAACATTGTGGGAATACTAGAAAATACTAGAACACAACAGTTCCTCCACTTCTCACCATGTTTCCTACACTTTAACCAACTTGTACAAATGATAGAAACCACTTAAGAAGAACACAAAGGAAAACAGGAAGAAAAAGGAGCAATTGTTTGTGTAAAAATTAACATCAGTTTTTCTCCATCTGTAGCTCCCCTACAAGCCATTTCATAAAAATCATTTTGCCGATGCAACATTTTGTACAATGTGACAGCTCACCAAATTAATGTTTTGCCAAATGCAACATTTGGTCAAAAATGACCAAAATCTAACTACGGTATGACATTTGGTCGAAAAAACTTTTAATTTTTGAATATTTCTTTATTTTTTTCTGAACTGTGAGGTCTCTTCATCCCATTACGTAACAAGTAAATCTATGCTGTCAGAAATTACAGCGAGATCATTTTGATAATTTAAGCATGTCTAGAGTTCATGATTTTTTCTGGTAACCAGCATTTTCTCCTTTTCCCACAATTTTTTCTACCCTTAAAAAACAGTTATGATCACTTGAGCTACATTTACACTGTCATCTAATAATGCTTTTACCGGTAATTTGATTAAGTTGAAGATGCTGTTGATTGGTAAAGAGTTAATTATCTATAATCTGTAAACCAGCTGCTTTAGTCAAATACAACCTAAACTATTGGTTTAGTGATCTCCAATACTTCTGATTACTATCTTTTTTTTTGTTACAATTTGGCAAAGTTTGAAAAAGTATCACTTCCACAAAGTGTTATATTCTGCAATACGATGCTTTGGCAGAAGGGATCTTCAACACAATTGATTTCTGACTGAACAGTTTTCATCAAAATGTCATGGATCCTAGTAGCTCACTATAGCAGCAAGTGTGTAAGTTCTTGTCTGATGACGAAATCTGAAGCTTGTCAAAATTGAAAGCATTTTCAGACTACAGATTCATTGTGGGTCAAATGATGGTATTTATCTTTGAAAGGTTAGATAACATTGAGAGAAAATGCTGGTTACCCGCATTTTCTTCTTTTCCAACAAATTTTTTCAGAGGGCTTTATCTTCATTGTCCTTAACTTGGATAGTTTGGTACACAGCTACCCTAAAAGCCCTAAATAAACGAATCTGACATTTGAGAACTAAAAAGACTCCAATTATTGCAATTTCAAGGTTACTTTTGTCTTGAATGTGTCAGCAAAGCCAACAGTGTAGATCAAAGATCAGACTACACAATCTGTACAGTCTGATCTTGATCTTCACTGGCTGCAAAGGCAACAGTAGTTGTGAAAGGTGCTTTAAGGGTTAAAAAAAAGCTTTAGGCTCTTTACCAAACGGCAAAACTTTAGATTTGTCAAGTTGAAACAATTTGCGACAAATAAAATGTGTCTTTAACACTTTACCACACAATCCCGACTTTTAACGACCCTGAGAAAAAAGCCTTTAGAAAACATTGTAGGAAAAGGAGAATTTCTACCCTATCAAAGAAAAATAATTTCATATGAGCCACACTGAAACTGTCATCTGCAAATGCTTTCAATTCGGACAGGTCTAAAATTTGTCGTGTGGTAAAGGGTTAATGATGGAACTTTTCTTGGAGAAAAAAATTTTAAAACGTTACAGGAAAACAAGAAAATGCTGTTTACTGACATTTTCTCGTCTTCCAATAATGTTTCCAAAAACCTTTTTTACAAGATCATTAAAAATTCTTGATTGTGTGGCAAAGAGTTAATGTAGAAATAACAGAAAAACTAAAAGAAACCTGGCATATACCTCAGAATAAGGGGGTGGAGCTAGATTCACCCCAATACCAGTGCTATGAGTGTACCCAAAACCAGAGGGTGATGTATACCCGGAGGGCCCTAATGTGACTATCCTCGAGCTAACTTGTCTACGCTGTGGCACTTGAAAGACTGACAAGAAGCCATGCCCCAAACCTTGTTGGTTGCGCAATACTCGCTGACGTTGTTTGTAGTACCCACATCCCCCGAAGCAAGACATCAGTACGAACAATACAACAAACCTGAAGATAGAAAAATCAGTTTTCATCGTCACTGAAAAAATAGGTCATTAACCCTTTACCACACAACCCCACGTTTACACCACCCTGACAAAGAATGTTGATTGATTGATTGTATGGTGTTTAACGCCGTTTTCAACATTATTTCAGTTAAATCGCGGCAGCCAGTACACCTATCCATGCTTTCATGGAGTTTTTTTACCAGTACTCCGTACAAAATTCTTTCCAAGCCACTGGCTGCTTTCCCACATAACCATCGTCGAAACAACGGTCAGCAGTGAGAGAGGAATGAATCCTGTCGCAGTGACTATCATCAATCCTCGGAAAGAAATTGGCCAAGCCGGGGATCAAAGTCACGATACCCTGTTCTCAAGTCCTGTACACTACCGACTGAGCTATTGGAGCTCGGCCCTGACAAAGAAGCCCTTTGAAAACATTGTGGGGGAAAAAGGAGAAAATGCTGGTAACCATCATTTTCTTCTTTTCCTACAATGTTTTCTACCATATCAAAGACTAAATCCATCATCTGAGCCACACTTAAATTGTTGTCTGCATGTACTTCCAATTTGGACAAGTCAAACATTTTGTTGTTTGGTAAAGAGTTAAAGGCATACTAGCAGCCAAAAGTAATCTCCGATTCGGGAGTCAAAATGCAGACGAAGTCAATTCATATCATTTAACCCTTTACCACACAATAACTACTTTTAACGATCCTGACAAAGCGACCTTTTGAAAACATTGTGGGAAAAGGAAAAAATGCTGGTAACCAGCATTTTCTCCTTTTCCCACAATATTTTATAACCTATCAAGGGCAAATTTTGTCATTTCTGCCACCTTCAATTTGTTGTCTGCAAATGCTTTCAATTTGGACCAGTCTGAAATTTTTCATGTGGTAAAGAGTTAAAAGTATGGATACTGTTTTGAATCTGACAATGTGTTACAATTCAATCGTCAAACTTCCAGTTGCTGGCAGCAATATATAATGTATAACTAGAGCTGAAGTTGCCAACTTTTGTTCTAGTTTTACAATATATTTACCAGATGATAAAATTTTACACCCAATCAAGTTGTTGGCATTTGCAGACTACAAATGAAATAAAGTTCAAATGATGGAATTTGTCTTAAATAGAATTGAAATCTTATAAAAAAAAAAAGGGGGGGGGAGTAAAAGCTATTTAACAGCATATTCCCACAATATTCTCATAGACCTTTTTCCTCAGGTTCGTTAAAACAAGAGATAGACCCAGAACTGCACAAGTAGACATTTCCATGTAGAGGAACAGCTTTCAAAAACATTCTGGGGAAAAAAGCTTTTCGCTATTTGAAAATTTTCTGCATGTCCAAGTAACATTCTACTTCATGATTCAGTTGGTTCTTAGAGAAGACAGAATGGATTTTATGGATCCATATTATGTGACAATTTGTTTGGTATAATGCATCAAAGAGATGCATTAACCCTTTACCATAAAATGCCAACTTTTAATGACCCTGGGAAAGAAGCCTTTTGAAAACAGTGTGGGAAAAAAAGGAGAAAATGCTGGTAACCAGCATTTTCTCCTTTTCCCACAATGTTTTCTACCCTTTTCCCACAGTGTTTTCTACCCTATCGAAGAAATATTGCACCATTTGAGCCTTACTGAAATTGTCGTCTGCAAATGCTTTCAAATTGGACAATACTAAAATTTTGTCGTCTGATAAAGGGTTAACCCTTTACCACACGGCAAAATTTAAGACCTATCCAAATTGAAAGCATTTGCAGACGACAATTTCATAGTTGCTCAAATGACGCAACTTTTCTTTGATAGGGTAGAAAACTTTGTGGGAAAAGGAGAAAATGCTGGTTACCAGCATTTTCTCCTTTTCCCACAATGTTTTCAAAAGGCCTCTTCTTCAGGGGCATTAAAAGGCGTCATTGTGTGGTAAAGGGTTAACCCCCCTTTTCCCATAGGGGTCCGTAGTTTGATTCCTGGCACCCATAGACTATATATTATAAACAAGGGATTTAACTGTATGCAGCCCGTTACTCGCCCCCGGTTACAAAAAACAACGTATCTTTTCTACCCCATCAGTTATTCTCCTATTTTTTTCTACAGCTGAGAGCTAAAACATTTTTTTACCAGAAAAACACAACTGTTTGTCAGTGGCTAATGCAGTTTGGCTGATACATTCGCTCGAACTTGTAAACTCTCTCAAAAATCTTCGCCACTGACACGGGTTCGTACATCCGTTTTCAAGATATAAAATGCACTTTAGATCCAATGAAACGCAGCATTACCCTTTAAACATGTTTAAAAATACTACTGACCTATAGTCTTTATCTTCAATAACGATGAAACACCTCAGAATTCGTTGAATTTGTGATCCACGTTCTTATTTCGAACAGCTGCAGCCATTTTCTGTCATGTAACATTGTTTGGAACAAGAAATTTCATCGGTTGATATGTACTAACAGTCGTGAATTCAACCAATGAAATTTCGTACAGCTGCTCACACCTTTTTGTCACGTGACAGTACGGTGACACTGTTTGGAACGAGAAATTTCATTGGTTTATATGCGCGAACGTCAGTATTGAATGTACCAACCCGTGTCAATGGCGCAGATTTTTGAGCGAGTTTACAAGTTCGAGCGAATGTATCAGCCAGACTGCATTAGCCACTGACAAACAGTTGTGTTTTTCTGGTAAAAAAATGTTTTGGCTCTCAGCTGTAGAAAAAATTAGGAGAATAACTGATGGGGTAGAAAAGATACGTTGTTTTTTTGTAACCGGGGGCGAGTAACGGGCTGCATACAGTTAAATCCCTTGTTTTAGTCTGTGGGTGATAGGAGTCAAACTACGGACCCCTATGCCTTTTCCTAGAGCATGGTCCATATATACAATTACATAAATTGAAACACTAGTACTCATCAATATCAGACAGATAAAAACAGACATGAAGAGACAGTAACTACTGTTACTCTTACCAGAAATACCACATATTCCAAATTGACAACCTGTATCCATAGGAATACCGCCTATTGTCAGTGTCTTCTGAATCATCATGGCAGCAACCTGTGTCGCAACAACGTGTATTGCCCGTGCAGCTGTACATGGAAAATAAACAAACATGATCTAAGCACTGCCCGTGCAACTGTACCTGGAAATAAACTAATACGAACTAAGCATTACATGTGCAACTGTACATGGCAAAAAATTGTATGATTGATCAAATGGTGTCTTATGTCGCTTCTGAAATTATTTCAGTCACATTTTGGCAGAAGCTCACATATTTATGTATGTACTGGGTTTCACTATTACAAGGCTAGGGATCTCTAGTGTCTTGCCAAAGGAGACTCCTATGAAAAATCTGGTGCTTCCAGAAAGGCTCAAACCAGGCGCATCCAGGTTATGATTCCTACACTTTTCCAATGAGCAACGCAGGAACCCATACATCATGAATTGATTGATTGTGTGATGTGTAATGTCCATTTCAACATTGTTTCAGTTATAACTTATATGGCAGCCACCAGCCCACCTATCCATGCTTTCATGGAGTTTCTTTTACCAGTACTATGCTCAGTATTCTTCCCAAGCAACTGGCTGCTTTCCCATATAACGATCGTCAAAACAATGATCAGCGGTGAGAGAGGAATGAATCCTGTTGCAATGAGTATCAGTAATCCTGGGAAAGAAATTGCCCAAGCTTTGAATTCGAACCAGTGGACCCTTGTCCTCACATTGTGTATGCTTTCAACTGGGCTACTAGGGCTTGGGCTTGTACAGGGAATAAAGAGAACAAGAACATGACTTGTAGGAGAAGTTGTTGGAAAAGGAGAAAATGCTTCAGAAACAAATGTTATCATTTGAACCACATCTGGTCATCTTACATGCTTTAATTTCGGTGACGTCTGAATTTATGTTCTCTGGTAAATAAGTCGACTCTGTACCATACCATAAAATTTGAAACCAGTCCATTTTGATAACATTTGCAGACTATCAAATTTAAAATGCCTTCTGCTCATTAAAGGTCATTTAAACCTTGGATTATTTGGAGAAAGGGATGTTAGTACATGTACCAATAATCTTACATCACAGAAACTTTTTCTTTCTGACTAAAAGGATACACACATTGCATGGTGTATTATTAGCTTTCCTCATTTCTCTAATGAACTACAGATATTAGCTATGTATTAACTCTTTACCAGACCACAAAATTTTCAGCTTGACCAAACTGACAGCACTAACTTGCAGATGACAAAATAAAGTGACTTGAGTGTTGAGAATAGTCTAGGAAAGGATTTAAAACATTGTTGGAAAAGAAAAAAAAAATGCTGGTTACCAGCATTTTATTCTTTTCCAACAATGTTTTCAAAAGGCTTATTCCTCAGAGTTGTTACAACACAGGACTCTGTGATAAAGGATAATGATCTATGGTGTGAATTTTAACTCCCAACAGAGATATACCAATACTGTCTACAAGCTATAGTTTGGAGCAAAACCAATTTCATTAACCCTTTACCACACGGCAAAATTTAAGACCTATCCAAATTGAAAGCATTTGCAGACAACAATTTCATAGTGGCTCAAATGACGCAACTTTTCTTTGATAGGGTTGAAAATTTTGTGGGAAAAGGAGAAAATGCTGGTTACCAGCATTTTCTCCTTTTCCCACAATGTTTTCAAAAGGCCTCTTCTTCAGGGGCGTTAAAAGGCGTCATTGTGTGGTAAAGGGTTAACTCATCCAACATCATACAGGAGTTAACCCTTTACCAAACGATCCCGGGTTTTAACAACCCTTGGAAAGAAGCCTTTTGAAGACATTGTGGAAAAAGAGGAAAATGCTGGTAACCAGCATTTTCTCCTTTTCCCACTATGTTTTCTACTCTATGAAGGACAAATTCTAGCATTTGTGCCACCTCTAATTTGTCGTCTGTGAATGCTTTCAGTTTGGACCAGTCTAAAATTTTGTCGCTTAGTAATGAGTTAACAGAGTCTTTGAGGACAGCAGAGAACAAGATCAAACTACACAGAAAGTGCAGTCTGATCTTGGATCTATACCGTCAGCTTGCTTTGTCAATCTAACATATATTTTTTTTTAATTTCAGTGGATTGTATTTCTAGCTGTTGAAATAGGTTGAGTTTACATATTTGGCGCTGAAAGTGTTGAACATGATTATGATTATCATGAACAAGCATTGTTGTTAGTACAATTTATATAAGAGGGGAGACCTATCTTATTGATTATCAAACACTGGTTACAGCAGCAGTTAATGACATAGCCTTTAGACCTTTGCCCAAGCATGCCTGTGTTTAAAAGGGCATTGAACCTGAGATCCATTTTGCAAGTTTGTTTTTTGGGGGAAAATCCGAACAAAGGCTATCTATTTTCATATACATGCAAAGATGGCTTTGAAATTTAAAGACATAGGTATAGATAGAAATAATTCAATTTTAGTTCTTTTTAAGAATTTAGTGAGTTCTGATTGGCTGAAAAAAAAAATCATAGCTCCATGGAAATAAATTATGCAGGTCCAGAACTTCTTTGCTATCGAAGTAATGTAAACGAACATGTATTAGAGATTTCATAATGTTTTTCATTTCTAATTTTCCACAAAGTTGAAATGCCAGCTAAGTTTATTTTCTCTGAATATCATAAATTGAAAAAAAAAAAAATCCAACAAATTTATAATGTCTAAGAGAATTTAACTTTCAATTCACTGTCAGTTTACTGGGTACAAATTACTACATGTACCTAAACTTACTTCCTAACAATAGATATGCTAACTCTGCAATGCTCAATGCTATGATGACACCATTAACTCTTCACCAAACAATTCCGGGTTTTCACGACCCTGAGAAAGAAGCCTTCTGAAAATCTTGTGGAAAAGCAGAAAATGCTGGTAACCAGCATTTTCTCCTTTTCCAACTATGTTTTCTAGCTGTTCAAATAATATCTTTTGTGCCATATTTGATGTCATTTGCAAACACTTTCAATTTGGAGAAGTCAAACATTTTGCCATTTTGGTATAGGGTTAACCCTTTACCACACAATCCCGACTTTTAATGACCTCTAAGAAGAAGTCTTTCGAAAACATTGTGGGAAAAGGAGAAAATGCTGGTAACCAGCATTTTCTCCTTTTCTCACAATGTTTTCTATCCTTCCCAAAACAAATTTCAAATTTTAAGTCAGATCTACTTAAAATTTTGTTGCTGGAAATGCTTTCAATTTTGACATGTCTAAAATTTTGTCATTTGGCAAAGGGTTAAGTACTGGGTTTCCAGGAAGGAACCATCAGGAAGTTAACATTACTGTGGTACGTACATGTATAGATCTGTGACGCATTCCCTTCTCAAACAAATTTGCAATAGACCCACTTTGAAAACATTCCGACGGACTAAATTTGTAACTGACCACTTAATGCAATCCACTTAATGCTTCTTTTCTGTTATGAACTAGGCATCATGCATATTGATATCGTGATACATGTACTCTTTTTTCATGTTACTTCTATGAAATACTTTAAATGAAACTGTATAGGTAAAAAAAGTCCTACAGTATTAAGCAATGGTTAGAGGATTGACATCTTTACGTGCATGAAATCAGTACACATGGTGGGAACTAGTACAATATGACAACATGGTATGAACTGATACAAAGTCAAGTACTTATTTTAACCCTTTACCATGCAATCCAGGGTTCTAATCTCTAGGAAAGCCAGTTTTACAAACATTGTGGGAAAAGTAGAAAATGCTGGCTTTTAAAATGACAGGTTCTTCCTACTTTCAATCTTGAAAAATCTTAAAATTTTGTGGTATAAAGAGTTAACCTTTAACAAAATGACCCCCTCTTCTTTTTGAAAAGAATGTGAGAAACTAGCATTTTCTCCTTTTCCCATAATGTTTGCTACCCTTTCTGAGACGAATCTAATCATCTAGCCATATCATCTAGCCATATTTGATTTGACGGCCGCAAATGTTTTAGATTTGGACCCGAGTCTTAAATTAAAACGACCCCAAGGAAGAAGGCTTTTGAAAACATTGTGGAAAAAGAAGAATATGCTGGTAACCAGCACTATCTTCCTTTTTCCCCACAATGTTTTCTACCCTTTTAAAGACAAATCCAACCATTGAACCATGTTTTATTTGTGCTCACCACAGATAGAATTGTCTTCAATTTTCACAAGTCTAAAATTTTGCAGTCTGATACAGAGTTAAAACTGACCAAAGCATTTATCTCAAAAAATATCTGACACTTTACATGTTCTCTGCAGTCTGATCTACACCATGTGCATAAGAAGTTTATGTAATGCTTCTAGTAAGTAATAAGCATACTAAAAAGTGGCAAAAGCTGGGACTATTTCTAGTCTCAATCAGTAGAGGTCAAAATTAAGGATTCCTCTTACAAAACATGATAATATTCATCTGCCATGAATATGAAATATGTACAATTGATTCTTCTAGTACTATGAAAACAGATTCTTCAATCTGTGCAAAGCTGGAAAAAACACTTGGTCTTCTCTGTACCATAGAAAGTAATTCTGGACTCCTCAAATTATTCAGAGCAGTTTCAGGGGCCAAGTTAACTCTTTACCAAACAACCAAATATTGACACAACCAAACTGAAAGAGTTTGCAGGCAACAAATAAAAAGTAGCTCAGATTATGATATCTGTCTTTGACAGCGTAGAAAACATTGTGGGAAAAGGAGAAAATGCTTGTAACCAGCATTTTCTCTTTCTCCCTTGATGTTTACTACCCTGTCAGAAGCCTTATACTCATTCTGAAATAATTTTGAAAGTACCTTTTGCAGATGTTCTGAATTTGAAAGTCTAAAATTTGTCATTTGAAAGATTTCATTCAAATACAAATCCCAACATTTCCAACCTTTCTAAATTCATGCATTGCAAGTCAAAAACTGTCTGTACAAGGAGAAATTTCCCGAATTACATTGTACGAGTAATTACCTTGTGCCATCGTTACATATCTCTGCAAAGACCTGCAATTGAAAGAAAAATTCAAAATAAAAAAATTCAAACAAAACAGTAAACATGCAAATTGGGACATGTAAATAATTATAGAGACAGCTCCTAATGAATTGTGGGTAAACTCTTTAATAACATTTCCAAATTTTGGACTGGTCCAAATTAAAAGCACTTCCAGAAAACAAGTTTAAAAGTTCCTTCACTTTTCACCAAATGACAAAATTTTAGACTAGGCCAAATTCAAAGCATTTGCAGGCAACAAAATATCATAAATGTGACTCAAAATTTAAATTTTTTGGAAAGGGTAGAAAACATTGTGGAAAAAGGAGAAAATGCTGGTTACCAACATTTTCTCCCTTTCCTACAATGTTTTAGAAGACTTCTCTCTCAGGGCTGTTAAAAGTCTGGATTGTGTGTTAAAGAACTAAAGGGTTGACTTCTTTTTAACCCTTTACCACACAATCCCGCATTTTAACGACCCTGGGAAATAGGACTTTTGAAAACATTGTGGGAAAAGGAGAAAATGCTGGTAACTAGCATTTTCTCCTTTTCCAACAATGTTTTCTACCCTATCAAAGAAACATTGCATCATTTGAGCCGCACTGAAATTGTCGTCTGCAAATGCTTTCAATTTGGACCAGTCTGAAATTTTGTCGTGTGGTATAGAGTTAAAAGGGTAGAAACCCTCTCAGAGAAGGAGAAAATGCAGGCCTTTTCTGTCAGAGTTGTTAAAACTATCAATTGTGTGGTAAAGGGTTAACTCTTACTCGAACAACAAAGGTATAAACTAATTCAAATTTAAAGAATTTGAAGACAACAAATTTTGCTCAATTGATTTTGCTTTAGAAAAGGTAGAAACATTGTAGGAAATGGATAAAATGCTGGTTACCATCATTTCCTTCTTTCACTAAAATGTTTTCGTAAGTCATCTGCACCTGGGTCATTTAACCCTTTCCCACACGACAAAATTTTAGACTTGTCCAAATTAGAAGCATTTGCAGACGACTAAATAAACCTAACTCAAAAATTGAAATTTGACTTTGGAAGAGTAGAAAACATTGTGGGAAAAGGAGAAAATGCTGGTTACCAGCATTTTCTCCTTTTCCCACAATGTTTTCAGAAGGCTTCTTCCCCTGGGTCGTAAAAACCAGGGATTGTGTGGTAAAGAGTTAAACATGGGATTGTTTGGTAAATTTGTTTGATTGTATTGGAATTTAACTGTTTTAATAGGTTAGGTCATATCACAGTGGTCAGCTAGTGCACCTATCCATGTGTTTCCTTGCATTCTCACACCAGCACTGACACATTACTTAATTCTTTCTATATCGCTGACTACTTTTTCACAAGCATCAGAGAAGAGAAGGGAAAAGCCACCGAAAGAAGTTTGCCTCAACCTGGTGTCAAACCCTCAGCCACCAGGTAACAAATCACATATGCTAACCACTGAGCTACCTGGCCGGATGTAAGAAAGGTAATGCTGTCATTCTAGAAGACAAGTCGTGTGATGTGTTGGTGCAAATCACCTGCTGCAACAAAGCCAAGGGATATCTGGGTTCTCACTAGGTCCTGAATCTCAAGAGTCATTGACTCTTGGGCCTAAATTTTCAAGACTCAAAGAGAAATGTCCAAGGGTCAAAAATAATTGGTTATTAAGAAGAGATAAGGGTGAAATAAATACAATTGTTCATTGGTTATGTTCTTTATTTATAGACAGAAATTTAACAATAAAGGGGGTCCTGTGTGGCTCAGTGGTTAAGTGAAGGACTCGTGACCTGGAGGCCCTGGGTTCGAGCCTCACTGGCTCCACTGGGTTTTTCACAGGAGTGTCCTTAGGCAAGACACTTCAGAGCACCAGCCTTGTACTGGTGAAACCCAGGAAAACATGAATATATGAGCTGTCGCCCTGATATGACAGAAATAATGTTGAAACAAAATTAGCAATAAGATACCTTATTTTATGTACAGACTTGTTGGAATGAAGTGGATAGATGAATTTTGACTTGCAGCCCTGTGATTTGATTCGTCGTTATAAATAAATGGACCCAAACAATTTTTTAACTGTTTTCCAAAAAACAAAATGTTATACATGCAGTGACTGGGAAAGGCTTGCGCCATGCGCCATAATCACATTAAAATCCAAAATGTCACATCGTTTTTGCCAATGAGTGCGCCCTTGTCCCATTCAATTTTCGACGTCGTAAAAGTATGAAATTTAGTCACACGAATCTCCTTTGATCGGCGCCGATTAGACGCTCTATAAAATGAGTAGCTATGTGCGTGCGATATCATGTTTTCAATCATAAAACGCTTATTGAATATTGAACCTATTTTGTCGTCTTGATGAAACTGCCCTGATTTTGCCATAAAATTCAACAACTACCTAAGCACTAGAATATACCACCGAAAATTTAAAATTGCATGAAGGTCAGGGCTCCATCAGTAATTTCTTTCCCACAATGATCGTTTATTAACAGACTCATACAGACGATCCTAGCGAGAATCAGAGCAACTCTCAGATCACATCTCTCTCCGAGCCTATCCCAAGCATATCCATGGACATGCAGCAAATGTTTATCAGTGTATATCATGCTGATTGAGAAGGCCACTTTTTTTTTTCATCATGAATTAGATAGGTAACATTCTCTATCAGCTTATGGTCTAATAGTATTTATGTTCCCTGCTACCCCAATTGATAAGTTCATTTCAATCATCATGCTATAATACTGCTAAAAGAAATAAAAAGATATGAAAGTAGATCGCTGAAAAAAAAAAAAAATGCGAAAACCCATGACACAACAATGGTCAATTTGACACCGTCCGATCAGAGTTGTCTCAAATTGTTTCTTCATCATTTATAATGAATTTAAACAGTGAATTTACATAATCATATGTAAAGAATGATAATGAGAAAAAAAGTTCTTGTTTTTTTTTTTCTTTAATGAAATGAAAATAACAATGAAAGGGGGTGAAGGTCAGACCTTCGTCTTATGGAACAATGAAGGGGGGGGGGGGGGTGTGAAGGTTAGGCCTTTGTCTTTTGGTGTCATCCTTATATTTCCATAATAAACCAAGTAATTTTGACCCTTGATCATTTCTCTTTGACGCTTGGAAATTTCATTTTGACTCTTGAAAATTTCAGCCCAAGATTCAATGACTCTTGGGATTCAGGACCTAATGAGAACCCAGATGACTATGTTTGATTCCAAGCATTAAATATAGAACCAGCATAAGCATTTAGCTACATTTTGACTTGCATTGGGATAGTACTATTTTAAAAAATGAAAGCAATTAAAAGATTTTGTGTTTTTTTCTTAAATTGTCAGATTGGTTTTCAGAATGTCACATTGATTTTCCTGGAGGAAGGGACATTGTCCCACTGAAAATAATTCTTTAACAATCACTGTACACGTACTTATTAATTTTGTATTTAAAGCATTTTGCAATCTATAACAATTCAAATGTGACTAGAATGACTGGATTTATCTTTCATAGCTTGGAACATTGTGGAAAAGGGAGAAAATAAAGGTCACATCTATTGAAGGGTTTTTAAATCCAGTCTTCTTTCTTTGTAATAATGTCCAATTCCCTTAGTACCATTTGAACACTTTTTCAAGAGCTAACACTCTATTACAAGAAGGCCAAACCCTCACCCCCCCCACCTAACTTGTATGTTGGTATACCGGTATACCCAATTTTCATTTCATATAACAACCAAACTTTTTTCCTCATTATGATTATTAAATAGAATTTTAGCTTCCAAATATTATTTTATAGAGCCAGACTGGATATTTCCCAAGGGCTTAGCAGTAATCATTGTTGTTCTTGTAGTAATACTCATTATTAGACATACGTTTGGCACGTCATTTTATACATCTACATACAAGTACTCTTTCTGTTTCAAACATTATCTAATTATGATTTCAAATGGATACTTTTTGACAAAGAGAAACAGCTCCTGACTTGCGAACTTTGCTCCAAGTTTGAATCATCAGGTACCTTCGTCTACCAATGTACTACGGTATCTTAAAACTACAGGCTATTAAAAGATATAGTTCAGAAGGCTACATTAGAATTGTTATTAAAACTAAAGCTCAAAATACTGCATCAGGTAATTCAACTACTCACTGGGATCCCTGATAACCCAGATAACAAAGTTTGGGATTCCTGCTGGATCCAAAAGAAAAAGAAGTTAGTGTAGAACCCAGAGTGATCTTTTTTGGACATGCTAATTCATTTTTGGCTAAGTATTAAAGTGTGAATTGACATGAATTTGTCATTTAGGGTAGCAGGTAACTTTGAAACCTATCATTTTACACTAGATAAGTGGCTTAACATCCATATCAAGTTTTCATTAAATGACTTGCCTGCTTGATTAGCCGTGATAAACAGAATAACGTTCGTCCTTCACATTCGTAACTGATTGCACTTATTAAAGCCTCTATTTCTGCCCTATGCATTCAATCTAACTATGAAGCCTTACCCTATAATCTCATGCATCAGACTGATGCATATGTAATTATTTTTGAGGGTCAAAAACAGGTCATTTCAATTTCCAAGTGCCAAAACCCAGGGTCCTGGGTCAATTGAGAACCCTGGATATTACCAACGGATCATCAAGGGTTTGCTGAATGTATTATCCACATCAATCCTGATAATGCCCATCACAATCCCCAGTTTTAACGACCTTGGGGATGGGGGTTTTTAGAAGACATTATGGGAAAAGGGGAAAATGCTGCATTTTTTCCATTTCTCACAATATTTTCTACCCTTCAAAAAAGACGAGATAATAGCTTTCTTCTCTTTTGTTGTGATAATCAGTATAATTGCTGTATAGTGGTCCCGGTAGTCTCGATAATGAGATGCTACCGTGTTTTTTTCATATTTGGAGATTTATTGGGCACCGTACGTCTCAAGTCCATTGTTAATTTTCCGGTAGCAAAGATAAGAGCGCTATACTGACTATCTGTTTCTTTGGTTTAATATGTATTGCAGCAAAATGCAGTAAACTTTTAGTAACAAACATGACCAAAGACAGATTATTAAACCTTTCATTACCTGTCCTACAGAGCTTGTAAGAGTTATTTATAACATGTAAATCTCGGAAAAAAAAAACTGACGAAATTTATGTGTGTGGCCACCAGTTTGTGTGTTTTCGGGAATGTAAACAACTTAAGAAACAGATGAAACGAGCTCTTTTTCTTATGTTCAGCATTTAAATTGAAAATACTTGCAGTGTTCTAACTAGGATTTTGAAAGTTGGATTCCAGGAGTCCAACTCTGAAAAAAGTTGGATTCCAAACTGAAAAGTTGGATTCCACCCCAGAAGAAGTTGATTTCCCATACAGTCAGGATGAATTTTCATACGTAAAATAAACATCTTAAAACTGTAAATTGTGATAAATTTACAAATTTCAATTTGTATCCCTACACCAAGTAGATGTACATATAGTTCTCACTTGGCCCTAAGCATCCAATTTCTAGAACCAAGAAAAAGTCTGGTCTTAGTCTGAAAACTGGATCTACTTGTCTCTAGTTTTGTGTGTGTGAGTGTTTTTATCCCATTTTCACACTAGTCTGATCACTAGGCTGATCTGGGGCTTTCCTTTCAATCCCCCACAATTTTTCCATTTTAAAATTTGTTATTGATAGTATCAACCACATGTACAGTGTGTGAGTGATAATCCAGTAATGGTAAAGAGATAGATGATTTTCGTGGAACATTGTTCTTATGATCTTAATTAAACAGACCTAATTGTTTTTTCCTCAAAAGATCGACTGAAAATTTCATCAGAAAGTTCAAAAGGTCATGGACAATACTCAAATTATCTCACTTGTCACAACTCGGCCTACTCCACAAGTTCTACATCTAAGTTGATCAATAGATCCCGAGATGATGAATGTCAATTATCTATTACCATTGCTTTTCTGCGATCACATTATTAGATGTTCACCACCTTTCTTTAATCGAGTATACGGATCAATTATCCCGTAAATTAGTCTGTACTCTGTTGAATGATGCATGATTTGCAAATGTCAAACAACATGGCTGGCATAGGGTATTAACTACTTGTCATCCACAGTTTACTGGGTGCTGGATAAGTGATAAAGAATGACACATTCAGATTGGTTGTTAGTCTTCTAGAAAGCCATGCCGACCTCTTTGACTACCTGATTTTAGTGATTACCTATGAGTAGGATTTCTTTGCCCTGTTAATCACCTCATAAATAATCACTTAATTAATATGTCCAGCTAAGATGCTGATCAGGGATGCGTGCCCTGAAAAAACTTGTCGCCCAAAGGAATCTTTTGTTAGGATTTTTAGTCGTC
Organism: Hippopus hippopus; assembly: GCA_946811185.2. NCBI lineage: Eukaryota > Metazoa > Mollusca > Bivalvia > Cardiida > Cardiidae > Hippopus > Hippopus hippopus. The sequence goes on along the minus strand of OX328108.1, from coordinate 9,444,144 downwards.
TGCAAGGAAAGGTTGTTGTCCCAGACAACAGTGTTGGCGTTTCCAAAAACTCTGATATGTCTTTCAAATGAAGCATTATTGAATACAAAAGCAACAGGTATGTTCAAAACCTAGTCAGGGTTCCCTCTAGTTTCTTTTTTTCTTGCGCCATCACTTTCGCCAAATGAGAAAAGTTTGCGCCAAATTGAAATAATTAGAGCCAGTTGGTGCCAATTTTAAAATGAAAGTACCGGGGGTCAGGCATTATCAAGAATTGGTCTATAAATTTTCATTGCATGGTTGTGTCAATAAAAAAAACAAACAAGAAAACATTTGTTTTCATCAGATTTCATAACTCATATCTATGTCTTTTACATGAATAATAGTAAAAAAAATTATTTTTGTGAACAATGGAAAAAACATCTGTTAAGTTTAAGTAGATCTATCTTTAATGTTTGTAAAACCACTGTGACAAAAGCAGAAATAGGTCATTGAGAGCCATTTCTACTTTTGTAACAAAGTTTTAAAGAAAGACTTTTTGAAACATATAGAAGTTTAAATTGTACAAACCAAACAACAAAGTCAATATGTAAAAAAAAATGTTAAAAAAAAAGGAGAAATTTCTCCCTTAGAAAGAAATTGCTTCTGTAGCGACTTTTTTTTTATCTGTAACAGTATAAAAAAGTTAAAATATTAAAAAAACCAAACAAGTTTTCTGAAAAGGTGGGCGATTAACAGAGGAAGAACGACATAGAAAATGCCGAGGACGACGATAACATTACGGTCCGGGTTTTAGTCGACGCCGTCGCCATTTTGGAAACCCGCTGTATTTTACATGCGATCATGATTCATTTGGACATTTAGTAACATTCACGATTGATATAGGCCACTGGTCTTCGATACTTTCACTTTCGGAAAGTTTTCCAAAATAAATTTACAATTTGTTTCTAGCCAGATGTTTATGTTATCGAAAGTGTATGTATATTCATATAGACAGGTGTAAATGACATCGATTTGTGAAGTAATTTTGATTACTTCGATGCCGTTGTTTATTCCAGCTGATTTATTTCACTTTTATCGATGGATTGGCGGTCATGCATCCATGCATTGCAGTGAATGGGGCCAGTTTTAAAATGTTCGGCATCCTGATATGAAAAATATCGGCATTTTTTGGCGCCACATTTAAAAATCTATCGCAAATGGCACCAAATGCGAAGCCCAGCGGGAACCCTGCTAGTTTTGGGCTCTATTAGTGAAAGTATGAGAGTTCAAACTTACTCACAAAATCTGTGCGGACATTTCAGATGTTGTTTTAATCAATCGTCTCTGTATGCAGAGGAGATCAGTCAAAAGTAACATTGCCTTTGGGGACAGTTATCTGTACTCACGGTCCCGGCAGCTCAATGATTCGAGCATTCGCTCTGTACGCGAAGGCTCCCGGGTACGAATCCCACATCGAACGAATTCTTTCCCCAAGGACTTATTTCATTTCTAAAGTAACGAGTGTTTTTTTCCTTGCAAATTTTTCATCTGCAAATGCAATCAACATAGACGATTGTATTTTTATTTTGTGTGCTCAAGACTTTACTCAAGGAAGAGGCGAGAAGCCTTTAGACTCAGAAGGAAGGAAATCCCAAAAAGCCAAACTTGCCCAAAGGAATAATCAGTGACAGAAGCCGAGAAGGTCTTTTGGAGATATTGGAGTCGAGTGGTTGAGTCAGTAAAAAAATGAATAAAATTACCTGAATGAAACAACAAATAACTGTTAAACACAGTAAACAGAAACTCGAAATTTTGTCAGTCATTTTCCCTGTGGTTTGTTTACTAGTTGCATAAAAATATCACTTCCACAGCGAGGCCGCTGACGTCATAGTACAAAAATTTATTCAGGGCTGGAGTAAACCCCCGTACCAAGCATTTTATTGTTATCGTAACTCGCTCTCAACTTTATACTTGAATTCTGCGGATGGTTCTTTTTCATTAGAAGGTTTCAAATTAACACGAGAAGAAAATATGTTTCCTGCCATTTGCAGGAAATGAGCTTTAAACAACGTCATTCTCTCTGACGATATAGTCATTGCTTTGCACAGCTTTGGACACTATAAAGAAGTTGGATTTTTTTTTTGCTTTTCTTGGTGTATGATTAAAAATTATGGATGATCCATCACATTTTGAAAGTTCAAGTTTTCTGTGTAATAAGCTAACTTAATAATTTCAGGCGCTTTGAAAAATTCTTTAGAAACCATTTGTGTGTGTGTCTTTTTATACTTTATCAATGAATTTCGGAAATCAGCTTTTGCTTCTATCCAGCCGTTCTAAGAAACATTAAGGTCTACGGCCCCTAACTCTCATATTAAAAAGACGGAAGCTGCCGAGATTGGCCGAACAGCCTTTACGAAAACGTCGATGGTACACGATTTTTACCGCTGATTTAGGGGTCGTAATCCTTAAAAATAAACATTAGAATTTTGTCATCTGCAAATGCTTTCAACTAAGACAAGTCTTATAATTTTTAGTAGATCTATTGGTTAACTCTACCACACAATCTTGAGTTTTAACGACACTGAAGAAGACGGAGTCTGAAAACATTGTGGGAAAAGAAGAAAATGCTGGTAGCATTTTCTCCTTTTCCCACAATGTTTTCTACCTCATCAGAGAACTTCGGCCTCTTTTGATTGATTTCAAATATGTCATCTGCAAAAACTTTCAATTTAGAGGAGCCTTAGATTTGTCGTGTGGGAATGGGTTAAGTTGTTCTATGGAATATAGAGTATCTCATGTAAGACAAATTTTGCCTATTGAACATCTATCACAAATTTATGGCCAACTTCACTCTTCATCAAACAATAAAATTTGAACGAAGCCAAATTGAAAGCACTATTTGCAGACGACAAAAAAAAAAAAAAAATGGGGCTCTAATTATGGAAAATGTCATCGATAGGGTGGAAAACATGCTGGGAGAAGGAGAAAATGCTGGTCACCATCATTTTATCCTTTTACCACTATGTCTTCAAAAGACTTATTCATTAGGGTCATTAAAACATTGATTTGTTTGGTAAAGGGTTAATTAATGTCATGGCTAATCTCAGGAGTCCTTTGAACATGGCTCACTGGTGAAGGTGTTTGCTTGTCATCCGATAAATCCCAAGACTTTTTTTACCAGCTGTACTTGTCATAGGGAGCAAAGCAATTCCAGCCAAGTGATGGTGAAATCTAGAAAGAAATGAACTGTTGCAGTGTTAACTGTAATGCTCAGTGTTGAATGTTCTGTGGTGAGAGAGAGAGAGAAAAAAAAAAAAAACATATCGTAAAGACTATCATCAATCCTTGTAAAGTGTTATTAGCCCGGAGGATTGGATTTGAACTTGGGACCCCTGGATTACCTGCCATTTACATTACTAATTGACAGAGCTACCAGACTAAGCTGTGTTGCAAAATATTGCAAATATCAAGTCTGTTTTTACCTATATATCTCACAAACTATCAGTGAGAAACAGTTGGGACAAATAACCTTCCCAAGGCGGTTTAAATGATTGTATGGTATTTGACACCGTTTTCAACATTATTTTATTTATATCGCGGCGGCCAGTGCACATCTATGCTTTCCTGGAGTTTCTTTTACCAGTACTCCGCACAATTTTCTTTCCAAGCCACTGGCTGCTTTCCTACATAACCATTGTCAATGGTCAGCCATGGGAGAGGAATTAATCCTGTCGCAATAACTATAATCAATCCTCGGAAAGAAATTGGTCGAGCCAGGGATCAAACCCACGACCCCCTGTTCTCAAGTCCTGCACGCTATCGACTGAGCTACACCAGGGCTCAGCCTTCGCAAAGCGGGGATTGAACCCAGGACCTCCAGATCCCATGGCGAACGCTCTACCACGGCGCTACGAAAGCTAGCTCAGTAGCAAGGCTGTATAGGTGTTCCCTCATACAAACACAAGCTATACATTTATATCTACAGTATCCGAGGGATAGATCAGTATACTACATACTCCCCCACCATATGAATATTTGTCCAAAAATCTGTCAATTACTGTCACTCTATTTCTCAACTAAGTGGGTTTTTTACGTTGGGCGCCAAAGTAACAGTTCTGTTAAATAACTTCCCAAGGCAAGATTGAACCCAGGACTTCTTGGTCCCAAGACAGACACTCTACCACGTCGCTACAAAAAGCTAGCTCTATAGCAAGGCAGTATAAGTGTCCCAGTATACAAATACAAGCTATACATTTGAGCCTTGCTCTGTGAAAAAGGGGCTTAATACATCTGCGAAAAGTACCGACCCAGGTCAGCCTGCGCAGGCTGAACTAGGCCAACACTTTTCGCTATCGGTCAATTTTCTGTATGTCCAAGAACCAGTTTGCCTCATGATTAACTTTGTTGTTTAAATAAAGTGGATATTATGAATCCATAAGTATGTGATAGCTTACTGGGTACCACGGATCACAGAGATGCATTAAGCCTCCTTTTGCCGGAGCATGACTCATTTATATGAACCATGCTCTGGTAAAAGGGGGCTTAATGTATCTCCGTGATAGATGGTACCAAGCAAGCCATCACATACTTAGAGATCCATAATATCCACTTTTTTAGCAAAAGGCTTAATCATGAGGTAGGCTGGTCCTTGGACATACAAAAAATTGACCAGTAGCGAAAAGTTTCGGCCCAGGTCGATACTTTTCACAGATGCATTAAGACCCCTTTTCACAGAGCATGGCTCCTATCTATCCGTCGGATAGACCAGTACAATACAAGTGTACAGGGGTAAAGCTCGCTTTCTATTCATGTGAAGAGTATGGGGCATGTTTCCCGCAGCCGGACACCCCCCTGGACACTTTTGAAAGCAATGATGCGATTCTGATATGTTCATGGCTTTCTGATCCGCTTTAAAATCTTTCTCCTTTATGATCTTGTTATTACACCCCTGCAGAAAAATGCTTATGAAAAAATTGTGGAAAAAAGAAAATGCTGTTTTTTTTCCCCCACAAACTTTTTTATACTTTTGAAGAGAAATCACATCCTTTGAGCTATATGTAATTTTTGTCCACAAATACTTTCAATTTGGTCAATTCTGAAATTTTATCTTTAATGCTTTCCCACAACACCATTAACAGAACAATGATCAGCTGTGAGCGAGGAATGAATCGTGATGCAATGACTATCATTTTCCAAGAAAGGAAACTGGCAAAACTGTAAATCTGAACCAGTAAACCCCCGTTCTCAAGCTCTCTACATTACCAACTGAGTTTCCGAAATCGGCACTTGTATTATGAATTTAATGTTAAGGAAGTGAAATTTGGATCGATTGATTGATTGTATGGAGTTAAACACCACTTTCAACATTATTTTAGTCGTATCGCAGAAGCCAGTGCACCCAACCATGCTTTTGTGGAGTTCGTTTTTTACCAGTACTCCACACAATATTCTTTCCAAGCCTCTGTCTGCATTCCCACAGAACCATCGTCGTAACAACTGTCAGCGGTGCGAGAGGAATGAATCCTGTCACGATGACTATCATCAATCCTCGGAAAGAAATTGGCCGAGCAAAGATTGAACCAGTGACCTCCTGCTCTAAAGTCCTGTATGCTACCAACTGAGCTACCGGGGCTCTTTTTTTTTTTTCTCGGTATGAAATTTGGAGTATTTAACAGCAACAATTTTATTTCATCACTTTAATTCTGGATTTCAGGAGGGAACAAACACAAACATTGATCCTATACACTAGTTGGCTTAATTATTTTCCTCAACCTTTTACCAGACTACAACATTTTAGGCATGTCAAAACTGAAAGCAGTTACTGACGACAAATCACGCATAACCCAAACAATACCATTTTTCTTTGAAAGGGCTGTAAACATTGTGGGAAAAGGAGAAAATGCTGGCTACCAGCATTTTCTCCTTTTTCCACAATGTTTTCAGAAGACTTACTTGCTCTCATTTGTTACAACTGATGATCGTTTGGTAAAGGGTTATCTCATTACCAAACCAAAATTTTCAGCAGGTATTTTTTACAATATCCTTGTATAACAGGAATAGTGATACTTGAATTAATAGCAATGTGTCACATGATGCATGTACAAGTAACAGATTGTGGCAAAAGGTGAAATTGCATGCTACAAGAGAAATAGAATTCATGTGAAGAGGTACAGAAATGTGGTAAAGCGTACTTAGTGATTAGACTGATCAGTTGAGTATAGCAAGCATCAAGTAGATAATCATACATACATGTATCAATTTCTCCTTGCCAAAATATTACCATGGATTCATGTGTTAACCCTTTACCAAACAATCCTGTAAAATGAGCCTGGGAAAAAATCTTTCCAAAACGTGAGAAAAAGGAGAAAAATGCTAGTATCCAGCATAATCTCCTTTTTTCACATTGTTTCTTATTCTTACAAAGACAAAGCAAATTCTTCCCAAGCCAGAGGGTGCTTACCCCACAACAATTGTCGAAACAATGATCAGCTGTGAGGGAAGAATAAATCCTGTTGCAATGACTATCATCAATGCTCACTAAAGAAATTGGATGAGCTGGGTATTTCAACCATCAGCAAACAGAGTACAGTAAACATCAAGTAACTGTTTCAAGTCTTGTACCATACTGACTGCAGAAGGAACCATGGCCTGCAACACGCGAAAAGAGGCATTCGGACATATGTGTAAAGTTTTGTCTCGGATCAGCCTGCGCAGTCCGCGCAGGCTAATCCAAAATGACACTTTCCATTTTTTTTGTGATTTTCTGTTTTGCGCAAGTCTACTGTAGCACAAAATCTAATGTAGTTGTAAAGTGCCGTCCCGGATCAGCCTACGTAAATGTCCAAGTGCCCCTTTTCATGTGTTGCAAGCCATATAGAATATATAATGCCCATGATTATCTTGACCCTTTACCAGATGACAAGAATTTCAGACTAGTCCAAATTGAAAGAAATTGCAGACAACAATTAAAATATACTTCAAATCATGGAATTTGGCTTTGAAAGGGCAGAAAACATTACCAGCATTTTCTCCTTTCCCTACAATGTTTTCAAAAGGCTTCTTCCTCAGGGTCGTTAAAAGTGGGGATTGTGTGGTAAAAGGTTAAACTGTAGATTTTAGTTTCAATACAAACTACAAACATTCATAACTTTACGATACATCTATAGTTTTAAAGACACTGAGGAAGACAGACTTAGAAAACAATTTGGGAAAGGGAGAAAATACTATCAACCAGCATCTTCTCCTTTTTCAACAATGTTTTCTATCCTATTTAAAGTACTACAACTCATTTACACTAATTTCGAATTTGTCGTCTGCAGTTACTTTCAATTTGGAAGAGTCAACAATGTGTTGTGTTGGACAGAGTTAACTCTACCAAACCATACAGTTTTACACTTGTCCAAATTCAAAACTGTTGCAGAAGAAAAATTAAATGTGGCTCAACTTATGAAACCTTACTCTTATACTGTAGAAAACATTGTGGAAAAAGGAGAAAATGCTGGTTACCAGCATTTTCTCCTTTTTCCACAATGTTTTCAAAAGGATTCTTTAGAACTATGGATTTTGTGAGAAAGTGTTAACAGTGCAGAGCTGGCCAAACAAAAATTTCAAATAAAATAGTACAAAACATCCATTTTTAATATTATTTTTTTAATGCCCAATGAATCTAATGCTCCAACATGAACATATTTCAGTTTTCAATATCATCAAAATGACATTCGACCTTGAGTATTTGACCTTTACCTATTACCGAAAATCTCAATGCTGCGCTGCGACCTATTTATTTAGTCGTTACAGTCGGAAACAAAGTTGCTACAGACAACTTTGTAAACATTCTTGTAAAATTACCCATTTACCAAATAATCCCATGTTTTAACGACCCTGAGAAAGAGAGCTTCTGCAAAAATTGTGGGAAAAGGAGAAAATGCTGGTAACCAGCATTTTCTCCTTTTCCCACAATTTTTACCACCATTTTAGAGTTGAATTAATCATTCAAGCTATAATGCAATTGTCGTCTGCTAATGCTTTCAGTTTTAGCAAGTTTACAACTTTGTTGTCTGTAGTGAGTACAGATATATTTTACATGATTTTAACTTATGATATATTTATACATGTGGGAAAATGTGACAAGCCATCTCTCATTTTGCCACAATGATTTCAGAGGTGGTCTGCTGCAAGACAAAATTGATAACATTGTGAGAAAATGCTGATAACCAGCATTTTCTCCTTTTTCCACACTATTTTCAACCCTTTCGAAGACAAATCCCATTTCTTATACCAAATTGTATTTGTTGTCTGCAAATGCTTTCAATTTGGACAAGCCTGATAACTTGTCGTCTGGTAAAGAGTTAACATCCCCCCCCCCCCCCCAACACACACAGAGAGAGAGAGAGAGAGTGATATCATGAGATGAGATAGGTAACATATAAACATAGAACAACCAATCCCACATTTCAGCATGTACTGTATAAGTGAAAAATTTTGCAGCATGGAAATTTTTGTGATTTCGCGAATTTGAAAACTTCACAAACCTTTCTTTCCGCGTATTTTCCTACAAGTATACCAACAAGTAACAAGAGTCTTACATTCGCAAACATTTCCGCAAGCAAAATGTCTGTAATCGGTAATTCGCACATTTTTCCACACACATATATATCCACATACACAGTATACCATATACAGAGTAAACATCTTGAAAACATTGTTGGAAAAGGAGAAATTGTTGGCAACAAGCATTTACTTATTCCCCCCCAAGGTTTTCCAATCTATCATAAGTCTACAAATGCTGCTAATTTTGAAGACTTACTGGCTAATTCTGTCGCAATATGTCACAAAGTAACAGTGTAGACTCAGATGTGACTGTACATTTCTTTTTATGTATCCTCAATCTGGCAACTTGTTACTGATCTTTGTATTAACTCTTTACCAAACACAACATTTTAGACAGGTCCAAATTGAAAATATTTGAAGACGACCGGAAAACTGAAATTTGTTTTGGGAAGGGTAGAAAACATTGTGGGAAAAGAAGAAGATGCTGGTTACCAGAAATTTCTCCTTTTCCAATAATGTTTTCAAATGCTATCCTTCTCAGGGTCGTTAAAACTCGAGACTGTGTGGTAAAGGGTTAAAAACAGGTAACATCCAAAAATCCAAGGGGCAGAATTCTGCCCTATACAAAATGTATCGAGACATAACCAGAGGTTGTGAGACTTGGCAATTCAATCATCTCATTATTTATGCACAAAAAATTGGCCTTACCACAACTGCTTAACCTTTTCCCAAACAATCCCTGGTTTTCACGACCTTGAGAAAGAGACCTTCTGAAAACATTTTGGGAAAAGGAGAAAATGCTGGTAACCAGCATTTTCTCCTTTTCCCACAATGTTTTCTACCCTGCTGGAAACAAATTTCAATTTTTGAGTTACGTTTATTTTGTCGTCTGCTGGTGCTTTGAATTTGGACCAGTCTAATATTTTGTCGTTTGGTAAAGAGTTAACCCTTAACTAAACAATCCTTACTTTTACTGACAATGCGCAAGAAGACTGAAAAATAATGATTACCAGCATTTACTCCTGTGCCCACATTTTTGAAAGCCTTCTTTTTTCACTTTTTACCAAACGATCAAATTTTAGATCAGTCCAAGTTGAAAAGATTTGCAGACAAATTAAACATGACTCAAAATTTGAAAATTGTTTTGGAAAGGATAGAAAACATTGTGGAAAAATGAGAAATTGCTGGTTACCAGCATTTTCTTGATTTCCCACAATGTTTCCCAAAGCCTTCTTCTCATGGGTCGTTAACACTCAAGATTGTGTGGTAAAGGGTTAAACTCAGATTGGTTAGGTAGAGAATACAATCTAGAAATCATGAACAAATACAAAAAGGCATAGCATTAAAATCTGTCATGAAAGTAAAAAAGACATCTGACATTCTCTATACAACATAAAACAGGTTCTTGCAGTTTCATTTTTTTATTGCATATTTCTTCTTCCCCGCTTCATTTATCACTCCTATATGCTGAAACAAGAAAATCAAAGTATATATAATCAATTTTATTATATACCTGAAATTTTTCCAGTTAAAAATACATGCATGCCACATGGATTAAATAAGAAACACAACAGATAAATAATCTGTATCTACAAAGTGTCAAGTACAGTTCTAAATATGGTATGATCACGTATCTCTCACAGGAAATAAGCATGCATTGATGCGCAAATTCGTATGTCAAAATGTTATATATATAACATTCAGTTTTTTCCTTTTACCACCCTATTTGCAGGTACATGTACATTAATCCTTTACATTTTGATTACCCATATTCAAGAAGTCATCAGCCATAATACTTTTTTAGTTCATGAATTAATATTATCCTTGAGCAACTGTATGCTTTTTCTAGCACTTGCCTATCAAAACAAAACCCTTTTAAGCATTTAATTGAGTCATACTTTTGCTCTGGCAAAAGGTGGTTTAATGAATCTCTGTTATGTATAATACCAAGCAAGTCATCAGGTGAAAGAAATTGGCCAAACTGCCGAATGAAACCAACCACCTTCTTTCATGAAGCCCAGTACAGTACAGTTTTAACCCTTTACGACACAATCATGCGTTCTAACAACCCAGGGGAAGATGCCTTGTAAAAACCAGCATGTTCTCCTTTTCCCACCATGTTTTCTACCCTATGATAATATCTACTGCAAATTTATTTTGTAGCAGAGTGATCAGTTACAATGTTCTGTCTATAAGGATGAAAAACCAAAGCAATAGCATTAACTTACATTCAGATCTCTAAAATATTCATTATAGTCTAGTGCGTACCCAACAACAAAAGCATCTGGAATTTCAAAACCTGTGTCTGTGAAAGAAAGAAACAGAAATTCTTCACTTGCCAACTCTATCAAAAAATCTGGGTCCAAATTCACCAACAATCTTAACAACGTTCTTTGTCTTCTTCTACAAGATCTTCCAAATTTGAAAGTAACCTAACTTCTGATTTGCTTAACCATTTGGTGAATTTTGGTGTCTGTATACTTTGTATCTTTACATTTCAATAATCATACATGTATACATATTAACACTCTACCACACAATTCTGAAATTTAACAACCCTGTGCAGGAAGGCTGTTGAAAACATTACAGGTAAAGGAGGAAATTCTGACAACAGCATAATTCTCCTTTTCTCAACAAGTTTACTACCCAATCATAGAACTTATGCTCTTTTCTATCAGTTCTGAAACTGTCTTCTGCAGATGTTTTGAATTCAGAAGACTTAAAAATTTGTCATTTGGGAAAGGGTAAAGCTACAGAATATCTGGAGTATTTTGTTTGAAAAATAATAAAAGAAATTTCCCTTGTTCTATTTGCCACGTCAGATATGCCTTTCACATCCTACAGCAGTAAATTGGTTTATTTACCAGAAAACTTTGATGTGCTCATCTTAAACACTATGCTATAACAGCATGTCATTTTTGCTGTAAATGCATGGCTGGAGATCTATTTATGCACAGCCTTAAACAGGCATACCAATTAGGCTTTTTTTGTGAGTATCGAGTCCTAATTGCTATCAACTTTTCTCTGTGCCACAATACTCTTATAACTGACTGCAAAACAGGAGTAGAAGCATGTATTATGTAAACAAAATGTGTTTGCTTCTCTCACTCTATCATGTAACAACAAATTCACAAAAAATGAAACAAAATTCAGATATGAATGCAAATCATTGGACTTGTGATTGTAAATAAACAGTGTAAATGTATGGATCATCCATGGTTGATGCAATAAATAAATTGACCAAAAAAAAGCTACTTACAATCTGGCCTGTAGCCTACGCTTCTTGGAGTTCTTTTCACTAGCAAACTGAGAGAAAATAAATGACATTAATCCTGGTAGAGCTGAACCTGGAGTTAGTTGCTATAACAGACAGTGTAGACCAAGATCAGAATACATAAACCATGCAGTCTGATCATGGATTTACCTGGTCTACTAATTTGCCAGATGCTTTGATAAAAACAGCTTTGAAATTCCAGATTGCCTATCTAGCGCTGACTGAGAATTTCCATTCCATTTCCATGAGCTTTAACACTTTACAAAAGAACCCTGACTTTCTAGGTTTCTGAGGACGACAGCATTTGAAAACATTGTGGAAAAAGGAGAAAATGCTGGTTGCCAGCATTTTCTCCCTCTCCCATAATGTTTCTCACCCTTTCAAAGACAAATTCTTTCATTTGTGACACATTTGATTAATTGTCTACAAATGCTTTCGAAATGGTCAACTCTACAAGTTTGTCACTGATAAGGATTTTCAAACAAAAAATCTATGCGGCATGTTAACCTACCGGTATTTCTAGCAATCTCTTTACAATGACTACAACTGATTGATTGATTGTAGGGTGTTAAATGCCGTTTTCAACATTATTTCAGTTATATCACGGCAGCCAGTGCACCCATCCATGCTTTCCTGGAGTTTCTTTTACCAGTACTCCGCACAATATTCTTTCCAAGCCACTGGCTGCTTTCCCACATAACCATCGCCGAAACAATGATCAGCGGTGAGAGAGGAATGAATCCTGCCGCAATGACTGTAATCAAGCCTCGGGAAGAGATTGGCAGAACCAGGGATCGAACCAGTTACCTCCTATTCTTGAGTCCTGTACACTACCGACTGGGCTATTGGGGCTCAGCTACAATGACTACAAAGTTTCTACCAGGTTCTGAGTGGTGCAATTGTAAAAGTGTTGAAATAGTAGTCCAGAGGTTCTGCGTTACACGAGCACTACTTTTTTTCACTGAAGCATGCTTGTGCAATGCACTGCCAAACTTTTGCTGAGCTGGTAATCAAACCAGTGAGCTATGGGTTTCAAATCAAGTAAATTATGCACTACACTACCAGGCTTGCCACACTGTTAAAGGGATAAAAAACATTCTGGTAAAATTCAATCTTTCATTGTTTAACGACGTTTTGACAGCTTAGGTCATATCACAGCGGTCAACGCACCAACACATGTGTTTCCTGGCTTTCTCACATCAGTACTTACACAATTTCCTTTCCAAGTCACAGACTACTCTTCTCATATGCATCAGAGGTGAGAGGTGAAATATTGCCGGAAAGAAAGTATGCCTCAAACGAGTATCAAACTTACAACCACCAGGTCACAAGTCAGATACGCTAAACACTGAGCTACCTGGGCAGGCTAAAATTTCCATCTACAGATTTATAATAGGCATGGCAGCATGATTTGTTCCTCTCCAAACCTTGAACATTGCTTTACGTCTTTACCACATGACAAAGCTTTAGATATTTCCAAATTGAAGGCATTCGCAGACCGCAAATTAGAAGCAGCTAAAACTAGAGCTGTCACTGAATGTGACTTAATACCCCCGCCAGCGCTTTGACAGAAACAGGCAATTATTTGTACACAGATGGACACACGGATGGACACACAGACGGATAAAAGGACGGACACAAGGACAGACAGGCTGATTCCAGTATACCCCCGAAAACATTCGTTTTGCAGGGGTATAATAATGGGACTTAACTCTTAAAGGGTAGAAAACATTGTTTGAAGAGGCGAAAATACAGGTAACCAATATTTTCTCCTTTTCCCACAATATTTTCAAAAGCCTTCTGCATCAGGGTTGTCAAAACTCTGGATTGTTTGGTAAAGGGTTAACACTGTCTAAACAGGAAAGCAGTCAGTGGCCTGGTAAGAGTATTGTGTGTAGTGCTGGTTACAGAAAAACCGGAGTGCTTAAATAGCTTGCTGCTTTACATTACCTGAAAAAGTGTTGAAAATAGAATAAAACAGCAAGTAAATAGACAAAAAATTCTAGCATATTATGGATAACTAAAACCCAGCATAATATGGATTACTAAAACACAGCATATTACAGATTAACTAAAACACAGCATATTACGGAGAACTAAATCATTCTCATAAAGCAACACTGAAATAAAAAAATTATTACCTGGCTACTTTAACTTTCTTTGGTTTAACATCTTTTAACAAATCTAATAACTTTAACATCGTATTTCCTGTGTCAATAATATCTTCTACAACCAATACATTCTACAATGGAAAAATGAAAAATATAAGCGTTTTATATCTAGTTTATACCTAGAGAGAGATTAGTATTAGTTGTAAGAACTTGTCTCTCAATCGATGTAAAATAAATATGTTTAACCTACATTTTTTTCGGCTGAAAAACATACACACTTTTAAAAGCAGACAAAACAACAATAAAAAAAAAAGAGCACCACATGTGGGTACCAATGCTTCCTTACAGTTGCTTGATTTTCAATGAAAGTCCTTAGTTGAAAAAGGGGCATAACAATAAAAAATACTGTGATGGTTACCTGTCCTTGTTGTATGGGTTCCCATTTTATTACCGGTAGTTAACAAATTTTTTAAGTCTGAAGTGAATATATTCAGTAATGACAGAGATACCATAAAATGGAAGAGTTTTTGCACGATGCCACCTCAACCGCCCCAATGATGATGCAGACAATGCCAGGTCTATGACTATACCTTGACATTTTTTTGAAAACAGCTAAGCTAAAAATCTGTATCTGCACCATGTCAAAATATGGTCCCAAATATGGTATGATAATGTGACCCCTGTGGGACTACTTTTGGCCTTGATTTTGATTTGATTGGTCAAGACTGAAAATGTCTGTTGGGCTAATTTGGCGCCAAATGAAGATTTCTTTAACCCTTTCTCCCATGTTCAAATTTAGGAATTTCCACATGGAAAGCATCTGCAGATGACAAATTTAAATGTAGCTCAAATGATGATTTCTGATAAGGACTAGTAAACACTTTTCTCAAGTTGATTTAAAAAGCCTTCTTACTCAGGATTCTTAAACTAAGGATTGTGTGGTAAAAGGATTCACTCAAAAAATTATTTCTGTTTTGAAATGGTGAAAAACATTGTGGATAAAGGAGAATATGCTGGTAACATTGTGGAAAAAGGAGAATATGCTGGTAATCAACTTTTACTCTTCTTCCCCCACAATATTTTCTACCCTTTCAAAATCAAATTTCAGATTTTGAGTCATGTTTATTTTGTCCTCTACCAATGCTTTCAATTTGAACTTGTCTAAGACTTTGTTGTTTGGTAAGCAGTTAACCCTTATCCTGCTATATGAATGAAATTTAACTTATAAGCCGATAGTAAAAACTCAAATTTTGCTATTTCAAAGGTAATTTTTGAGGATGATATTATGTCCTTATCGGACAGTGTAGATCAAAGATCAGACTGCACATTCTGTGCAGTCTGATCTTGATCTATACTGTCTGCAAAAGATCTTTGAGTTGCGTTTAGCAGCTTAATCAGTTTGCCACACTTACCCTGCCTTTCAGCGTGTCTAAATTATCACCACCAACTACCTCTATTGTCCCTGAATTCTCATTCTGCAGTGTAGGATAGGAAGCCATAATAAACAAGAAACATAGATAAGTCAAATTGCACTTCTTGTTTCATGCTTTTTGACAGTTTATTGAGAAATAATGGTGGAATATCATTTGATATTTCATTTGATATTATGAGCAGTGAAAAATACTGATTTCATATGTTCTAACTCTTCATTTGAAGGTGGAAACAGTAGTTCCCATGCCCTAGTTACCTAGGGAAACAGTCCATGCCATTCAACAAGACCGAATATATGACCTAATTTCAGAGCATATACCCTACATTTCTTGCGCTTTTCCTAATATTGTATGGAATGTGTTTCTATGTGGAAGGGATATGCCATGGCGTATTGCCAAAAAAAAACTAGAGGCGCTTGAGCGCCTGTATCGCTCCACAGGCCTGATATTTCTATAATGGCGAGAGGAAGTTTTTAACAATTATCATTCAATCCTGCATTTTAGCTCACTGAAGAAACAATTTGGTAGACAACCACCATAGGAACTTACCTGCAAAACAACAATGAAATCCAATGAATAGTTTTAGAGAAGAAATTTTTCAAAGATTTTACTTTATACCATAAAAGATGAGTCTCCCATAAAAGCCATGTTTTTTGACAGATCTTTTTTTTTTTAAGGAATTCTGTAAACCTGTATCTAAGGAACATTCCTGCAAAATAATAATGCTATCCAAATAGCGGTTTGGGAGGAGAAGATTTTCAAAGGTTTTTTACTTTGGTTGCCATGGCAACCAGAATTCTTCATGGAACACAATTATTTGAAGGAATTTGAAAGAGGACCACCAAAGGAACATTCCTGTGAAATTTGGTAAAAATCCAGTCAATAATTTCTTAGGGGAAGTTTTTTAAAGAAAAAGTTTACGGACGGACGCACGGACGAACGAACGGACGGACGCACGCGTGCACGGACGCACGACGGACACAACGCCATGACAATAGCTCGCTGGCCTTCGGCCAGTGGAGCTAACAAGAATGAAATCCAATGAATAGTTTTAGAGAAGAAATTTTTCAAAGATTTTACTTTATACCATAAAAGGAAAATGAGTCTCCCATAAAAGCCATGTTTTTTGACAGATCTTTTTTTTTTTTTAAAGGAATTCTGTAAACCTGTATCTAAGGAACATTCCTGCAAAATAATAATGCTATCCAAATAGCGGTTTGGGAGGAGAAGATTTTCAAAGGTTTTTTACTTTGGTTGCCATGGCAACCAGAATTCTTCATGGAACACAATTATTTGAAGGAATTTGAAAGAGGACCACCAAAGGAACATTCCTGTGAAATTTGGTAAAAATCCAGTCAATAGTTTCTGAGGAGAAGTTTTTTAAAGAAAAAGTTTACAGACGCACGCACGGACGAACGGACGGACGGACGGACGCACGACGGACACAATGCCATGACAATAGCTCTCTGGCCTTCGGCCAGTGGAGCTAAAAACTGTTCTGGATTGTCATGAAAATCCCAACAAAAATGGGTTAGAAGCATAAAATAAATAGAATATTTGTTTTTTTCAGTGAAAAATCGAAATTTATTTCATCTCGTGAAAATCATCAGTAATATATTCATTTGTGGCTTTGCCACACATGAAAATCTGGCAGATAAGCCCTGGCTTTTCACTAAATGAAAGGAATTTCCATCACACACCAAAACAGATAATTATCCTCTATTTTTAAGTTGTTTTGACCAGAATATGTAACAAGATGGCCACTGACAAGACTGACAATGGCGCTTGGACCACAGACAGCCAATGATAGTGATAGCTCACAGAGAGTACCTCTTGCTCAGCTGACCTAACAAAGGAGTTGAATGTGTAGATCGTAGATTAGAATGCATGTTCAGTGCACTCTGATCTAGATCTACACCATCTGCAGGAGCAACCAAAGCCAGGTGCAGTACTTTAGGGCTTAACCCCTCACCAAATAATGCAAAATTTTAACGACACTGATGAAGAAGTCTTTTGAAAATATTTTGGAAAAAGGAAAAAATGCTGGTTACCAGCATTTTCTCCTTTTCCCACAATGTTTCATACCTCTTTAAGATCAAGCATACCATTTCAGCCACATTTGATTTACCATCACAGAATGTTGGTGTGGATTTGGAAAAGTTCACAACTTTGTCATTAATGGGTTGAACCTTTACCAGATGACAAAATTGTTGATTTTTTGTCATTAAAATCATTTGCAGACGTCATTCAAAAGTGGGAATAAATGATGGGGTAGAAAACATTGTGGGAAAAGGAGGAGAAGCTGGTTGGCAGCATTTTCACCATTCTTCATAAATGTTTTCAAAAGCATCTACCCCCTGGGGTCGTTAAAACTCTGGATTGTTTGGCAAAATGTTGATACATGAATACAGGCGACGACCTTGTGGCGTTACCAGTCATGAGCAATCTCTCCTTCTGCCTCCATATTTCTAACATCAAACAAACAAAACGTCATTTATATTACACAACACTGTATTAATATTATGGGGTTCTGTGTGGCTCAGTGGCAAAGTGTCCCTTTAAGCCTCCCTAGAAGCAATTGGAGTGTCCTTGGGCAAGACAAGTCAGAGCCCTTACCTTGTGCTAGTGAAACCCAGGACATACATGAACATGTGAGCTGTTGCCTTGTTAAAATTAAAATACAAGGAATGTTGAAAGCTGCTTGAATTGTCATTTTATCATTGAATCAACAATATTTATACTTACTGAGTAACTTCTGATTCGTATAAAGTCCACCGCTAATGGAATGGAGACTTCGGTATTTCTGTTCAACATTTTTATTTTGTCAAGGAGATCAGTGAAAAATTTGTACCCTCCTTTCAACACACACAGGGCAACCAGGCCCTCCTTGTCAAAGTCCTGTACTACATCTCTGGCCAGACGCTCAATTCTGCAAAGATCATTTAGCATGAAGCAAAAGGTTTCGGCACAGGTCAGCCTGCACGCACAGGCTGCAGGCTGACCTGGGTTGATACTTTTCACAATGGAAAATTAACCCTTAACTACACAATCCTGAGATATGACAACCCTGAAGATGGCTTTAGAAAACACAGTGGGGGAAAGGAGAAAATGCTGGTAACCAACATTTTCTCCTTTTCCCACAATGTTTTTACTCTGTTAAAGACAGAAGTAATCTTTTGCTTTTGGGCACCCTTTCATTTGTCGTGTGCAAATGCTTTCAATTTGATAGAGTCCAAAATTTTATTATTTGGTAAAGGGTTAACCCTTTACTGTAGTATAAATTTTACTTCTTATGTCCCTGCAGTAGACTGTTTTGAAAAAAAAAAAGACTTGGAGGGAAAAGGAAAACTTGCTTCCAACTACAAGTAGCATTTTCGCCTTTACTAAATGTTCCACTCATTTAAAGACAAATCCTGTTTTTTTTAAGCCACTATGTCATTGCCAATGCTTAACTCTTTCCCAAACGACAATATTTTAGACGACGAGTTCAATTTGAAAGCATTTGCACACAACAATATTGCACATGTAATGAGACTTGAATCAGATATTCTAGAAAACATTGTGGGAAAAGGAGAAAATGCTGGTTACCAGCATTTTCTCCTTTTCCCACAGTGTTTTCAAAAGGCCTACTTCTCAGGGTCGTTAAAACTCAGGATTGTGTAGTAAAAGGTTAATATATGACAAGCTTAACTCACTGTTGTCTACATTTAACCCGATATTAGAATCTAGGTGACAAGATTTTAAACTTGTCAACATTCAAAGCAGCTGAAGACAACAAATATGGCTAACATGATGTGATCTGTCTCGAAACAGGGCAAGAAATAATGTAGGAAAAGGAGAAAATGCTGGTTAACAGCATTTTCTCCTTTGCCAAGAATGTTCTTAAAAGCCTTCTTTCTCAAGATTGTTAAAAGTTGAGACTGAGGATCGGGTATAAGGTCAAAGGATGTTATAATGATAAAACTGCTTTTGAAGTCCTAAAAATGCTGCCCTATAACTCTTTACCACATGTCAAATTTTAGATGTTTCAAAATTGAAAGCATTTGCAGACGACAATTTAAATTTGGTCGAAATATGAAAGAGTACAAAACATTGTGGGCAAGGAAGAAAATGCTGGCTACCAGCATTTTCCCTTTTTCCCTCAAATGTTTTCAAAAGAGTCTTTTTGGTTAAAACTCGGGATTGTGTCATAATGTGTTTATCTATAGCTTTGTCCCTGACAAACTTTAATGGGGTTTGAAGATGTGTAACTGGTAACTTAATACATGTGCAAGAAATCTGTTTTTCTCTAAAACCTATGCTATTGGTACCAATAACCAATTCTTATTGGCATTTACAACATATGTTGTTGCCAGTAACCACTGGAATCATCTTAAGGAGAAAATCCATATACATGTGCACATCCAAGTACAAACAACAAAGGTTTAAAGGGGCATTTTTTGATTTTTTGCCATGGATCAAAATTTATTGTAAAACTGATAATTTCTACAAAATATATTTATATCTATGCCAGGGTTATGATACTGGATGGCTGCATTCAGCAAAAATGTGCCATTTTGGTGTTAAAGCCACAGGACGATCATTTTGTAACAAGTAACTTCATATTCTTTATCAATATGATCTGATCATGTGAGTCCCACAGGCCTTAATTCTTTACCACACCATAAAATTTTAGACTTGTCCAAATTGAAAGTATTCGCAGATGACAAATCAATTGTAGATGAAATGATGGTAATTACCTGTAAAAGTGTATAAAACCTTAAGGGAAAAGGAGAAAATGCTGGTTACCAGCATTTTCTCCTTTGTCCACAAGGTTTACAAAAGGTTTTTTGTCTCAGGGTCCTTAAAATTTACTTGGGATTGTTGGGTAAAGAGTTAATGCAAAGTATTAGTATGAAAATTAAAAATAGGCTGCTTATTGGTGAATGGTTAACAAGTTTAACATCTGTAGTGTGTTCTTTTGTATGGTGTTTTTCTGTTACTTCAGTTATACTGCTGGGACAATTACACCTATACTGGATTTTCCAGTAATTCGCAAGATATTTTTTCCAAGTCCACTGGCTGCTTTCCCACAATAACCACGGTCAAAAAAAAAAAAAACAGGACCAAGATAGAAATAACTCCTGTTGAAACAGCTATCATCAATCCTTGGTAAGAAATTGGCCAAGCTGTGGATTCATACAAGCTAGTCCCTTGTTTCAACCTCTGAACATTACAGACAGAGCTACTATGTTGAGCTTCAAGCATTTAACCCTTTACCAAACAATCCAAAATTTAACTCTTTACCAAACGACAAAATTTCAAACTCATCCAAATTCAGAGCATTTGCAGGCGACAAATTGAATGTGGCCCAAATGATCATTTCAGTTTTTTAAGGGTAGAATACATTGTGGAAAAAGGAGAAAATGCTGGTTACCAGCATTTTCTCCTTTTCCCACAATGTTTTCAAAAGGCTTCTTCCACAGGGTCATTAAAAGCTGTCATTGTGTGGTAAAGGGTTAAAGACCTTAATAAAGACAGCTTTGAAAACATTGTGTGATTGTACCATTATGTTTCTCCATTTTTGTTGCTGTTTTGTTTGTATTGGACCAGGACTTTAACACACTTTTAAGGGCTGGATAACCAGCATTTTCTCCTTTTCCCACAATGTTTTCGGTCCTGTCAAAGAACTCTAGCTCATCTGTGCCAATATTAAACTGATCAACTGAACATGTTTTGATTTTGGAAGAGTCTTAAATTTGTTATGAGGGATAAGGTTTAAAAAAATAAGCTCACCTATCTGCAATGAGTCCAGATGGAATGAGAATATTCTGAAGGTCATCTTCATAATGTTTGGGTACGCAGAACATCTCCAGCGGGTACCCTTCATAATCATCCTTCAGCTGGTTTTACAAAAAAGTGAATTTGTTTGTACGATGTTTAACCCCTTTACAGCGCAATCTCGAGTATAAGTGACTCTAAAAAGAAGCTCTCTCAAAACATTGTTGGAAAAGGAGAAAATGCTGGTTACCAGCATTTTCTCCTTATCCCACGATGTTTTCTATCCTAACAAAGGAGAATTTTTATTTTTGAGTAACAATTATTTTGGCATCAACAAAATATTTCCATTTGGGCAAGTCTAAAACTGTCCTTTTTAATTATTATTGCACACATAGGTTATACTGCAGCTGCCAATGCACCTATCTATTCTTTCCTGGAGTGTCTTTTATCAAATACTAATACTTTGCACACAATTCTTCTCAAGCCATTGGCTCCTTTCCCAAATAATCATTGTTGAAACAGTAACCAGTGGTGTGAGACAGAAATGAAGCCTGTCATGATGACTATCATCAATCCTCGTAGCTTATGCTGCTATTGAGACCACCAGTGCGTGCAATCACATATAAATGTATGTGATTCACGTTTAAAATAAAAATATCATGTACATTCAGTTCCTCTAATACATACTGAAATGTACAAAAACTTGCACAATTGAAAATTTAAAAAGTCAAATTTCAGAAATTTCCTGCAGTGATATGTTTACAATTACTTCTCTTGGACGGGTTTTCCGAATCCAAAAATAGAATAGCAGCTATCCATCATCGTATATAACTATCTGATGGTAACGTGACATATAACAGGTACCAGTTTGCTGGACAAAAACTTGTCTGAATCACTTCCCTTGAAATTGCATTGTATCCAAAATGTTGTGGATGGTCAAAGTGCTATTTTTAGTAATGGTGCATGATCAATTGTTATCTTCTGTCTTAGGAATTTGTAATAAACATCAAACCTTCTGTGGAATCAGGCATTGTAAGGAAAGGATAAACTTATTATTCCAAGCACATTTTCCTTTTTCCCCAGTGTTTTCATGAGCTCAAAATCTTTTATCTTTGAAACTTGTGTCTGTATATTGTTTGAAA
Source organism: Hippopus hippopus (assembly GCA_946811185.2). Classification (NCBI taxonomy): domain Eukaryota; kingdom Metazoa; phylum Mollusca; class Bivalvia; order Cardiida; family Cardiidae; genus Hippopus; species Hippopus hippopus. The sequence continues at coordinate 9,421,916 of OX328108.1, read as the reverse complement.
ACATTTCAACTATCAGCAAGCTGTCATTGACATCGATACTAAAGAGTGATAATGTTGTTTAGATTTGAACCCCTATATTTGTTTGCATACCCCCAACTTGTTATCATTACTTGCAAAAACCTCCAGCAGGAAAAAGCACAGCACACATTGGACCACTATAGATCATAATGAGATTTTCTAGACAATATCAACCTTGACCTTGTTCTTAACTGGTTCTTATTTCTACATCTTAATTATGTGTTTGGTTCATTTGGCTTTCTGTAATCATTTTGATCATTTCTTCTATTATATTGAAAAGATTAAACCCATTTATCATATCAAAGAGAAAATAACGAAGTCATATTGAAATATATGTAATCTAAAACACATGACAGTAAGCATTTAACCCTTTACCAAACAATTCCTTGTTTTCACGACCCTGGGAAAGAAGGATTTTGAAAACATTGTGGGAAAAGGAGAAAATGCTGGTAACCAGCATTTTCTCCTTTTCCCACAATGTTTTTTACCCTATCAGAGAGCTCAAGTTCAGTTGCACAATTTTGAATCTATTGTCTGCAGATGATTTTAAATAAAAAGAGTCCAAAACTCTGCATTTGGGAAAGGGTTAAGAGAAGCGAAAGCACTTGAATGATGGAATGTGTGCCATGTACACAGCAATAAAACAGCAGAAAATTTGGTAAGATTATAAAATTTCCAGAAAATTCTACAGCCAGGGCAGTGAATACATAGGACTCAAAAAGAGAAAGTATCTTCGGACCTTCCGAAATGAATCTACCGATCCTGAAATGGTTGATAAAATCAGATGTGAATTTTCTATTAATTTACTTATTTGGCAACATTGATAAGGCCTTGGATCGAATTCTACTTGGGCGAAATATTCTGGCACAAGTGGGTGAATAATAGACCTACATTGGACGAGAGTTTTTGGTTGCTGGAGAACTCGTACCCTGGGTACGAACTCTCCAGAGAACTCGTACCCTACAGATATTTGTGGGGATAGATTTATACATGTATATATAATTCAGATTTTTGTGAATTGATGATTTTCATTTTACCTATTATGAAATGAATAAGTTATACAATATTCAAGCATTGGTAACTTATGGTATTTGTAGTAAAATATCAGTTTTGTTACCGGATGTCTGATATATTTAAATGGAAAGGAAGGTAAGGTAAATGGGCAGGTAAATTTTAGAAAGATGAAATTATAAGATAGATCTACATAATCTGGATTCATTGAATGTTTCGAAGATATGATTTTTTAAAAGGCTGTTTTAGATATTTATGGTTCGTTAATGGAATATGCCAATTTATCAAAGGAGTCAAAGGTGTCGGGTACAATAAAGTCACATAGATCTATCAGGTGTGATAAACACCATTGTACACACTTGCCATCTACCAGCATTTAAACCGGTATAGTTTATTAAAAGCCTCTTAACCCTTTATCAATCAACCACATGTTTTAACGAGGAAAAAGACTTCTAAAAACATTTTAGGAAAAGGATAAAACGAGTATAACCATTTTTATGTAACATTAAAAGAAGAAATCTAGCTCTTTGAATCATTATGGATCATTACTTTACCCTTTACAAGAGTTGTTAAATACTACCCTGGGAGATAGCTTAACTCTTTACCACACGGCAAAATTTAAGAACTATCCAAATTGAAAGCATTTGCAGACGACAATTTCATAGTGGCTCAAATGACGCAACTTTTCTTTGATAGGGTAGAAAACTTTGTGGGAAAAGGAGAAAATGCTGGTTACCAGCATTTTCTCCTTTTCCCACAATGTTTTCAAAAGGCCTCTTTTTTAGGGGCGTCAAAAGGCGTCATTGTGTGGTAAAGGGTTAAAAACAGTATTTTCTCATTTTCCCACAATTTTTTCCACCCTTTCAGAGAACTAAAGTCCATTTGTACCAAATATGAATTTGTCGTCTGCAGATGTATAGAATTTTGAAGAGACTAAAATGTGAGTTCACATACAGCAATATCTGCATTTTTCACTCTCTCTCTCTCATTTTCATTGTACAGACTTCCTCAATATTTTCTGAGACGTTTACTACATAATCTCGAGTTTCAACCACTGCGAAGAAGCTTTTGTAAGCATTGTGGGAAAAGGTGCAAAATCAGATAACCAATATGGTTTCCTTTTTCCACATGTGTTCTCACCTTTCAAACACAAAATATAGCATTTCGTTCAATCTGCTTTTTAAATCTGTTGTCCATTAACAGATATCATGAATAAATCTTTAAATGAAATTAACAGCAAAAAATTGTATTGATAATGTTTCATTTTCATGACATATATATCTTCACTTGGTCAGTTATAATACTCGCTAATTTATCTTTCTTTCTTTTTTTTTTCAATATGTAGATGTAATAAAAGATTCCCATTACTTTTCACGAACAAAACACTATCTCTAACATCCGACAAAATTTTAAATTCGTCAAGTTTGAAAGCCTCTTCAGACGGCTAATATGAAATTTTCCACTTGCAAGCGATTCTACAATGGCATTTTTGTATTAACTACTGAAATGTTGTGGAGAAATGATGTTACTGTCATGACCTTCAGAGGTTCTTACTTTTCCAATCATTATCCTAAATGCTTAACTCTTTTGGCGCCAAATGTATACAGAGGACTTCATCGACGATTCACTGAAACTCAGAAAATAATTTTTCTGGAAGGTTTGGCTAAGAATTTTGATAGTGTAAATCCAAGCTCAGACCACACTTTTTTGTATACTGATCTTGTTCTTTGCCACCTGTTTTCGACTCTAGCACTAAAAGGGTTAAGGGTTCAATATTGAATAATGTCAATTATGTTACGGTAATTTGATTATTGTGAAAATCGCATCTTTCTACCTCTCTTTGTTTTGGAAATTTGCCTTTTTTACTAGGTGTGAAAATTTGATTAATTCTGTGTTCATTTTTCCAACTCCTTCCATTTAACAAATATCTAATCCAATCAAATACTAACTGTTAAACTGTTCCCACACAAACCAACATCAATCATCGATTCAAACTTCAATGCAAGTGAAGGTTACCCGAAGGATTTAATATAGTAAAAATTAATACTATTTACTTGATTTTTTCAGTAGAATACAATTTACTTATCCTTCATTTATGTTCTTCCTTACGATTTTTACATCAAATACAGCATACGCTGCATGAGAAAACATACAAGTTTCTTTACTTTATTTATGTCTTTTCAACACATGTACAAAGAAAAAACCAAACATTTTTAATCAAATCTACATCACAATAAAGGCATACTGTACAAATTTTGTTAACAATGTTAGTCTTGTCACTTTTGAAAAATAAAAGTTGACAACATGGTGGTAAACTATCATATATATTAGTGGGGTACGAGTTCTCCAGAGAACTGGTATCCCGGGTACGACTTCTCTGGAGAACTCGTACCCTTAAGATTGGGGTACGAGATCTTCAGGGTACGAGTTCTCCAGGGTACGAGTTCTCCTGATACCGAGTTTTTTTTAGATTATAGACAATCAAACATGTCAAAGTTGTATCTCTTGTATGCGTTTCAGATTGCTAAACATTTAAGTACTTACGATAATACAGTCATTTCTTTCTGACATTGTCTATTCTCCTCTGTCTTTACCGATTTCTCGGATTTTATTTATTCAGAATTTTCCACATGTAAGTTGGTTCTCTGCTCTCCAGTCCCCTGTTTTCTGAAAAGACACGAGGCAGGGTAGCAGACCTTACGTATTCGGCCCTAGCTAACATCGAACTAAATCAAAACTTGCCTAGTAAAAATGGCCAGACACAAAACACTCAAGCGCAAATATCATCTTAGCTCTAGAATTTAATTACTTTGCTATCAATTTTTAAGTTTTGTCCAACAATTTCCTGCCAAAAATTTGCGTTTTACCCAGGATTATACCATGGATAGGTAGGGCTCACAGACTATACCTAATATCCGTATACATGTAGTCAGCTATTTCCAGGAAAATTTATCTGATAAGTCAAATTCTGGTGCGGCTAATTTGAAAATGGGTAAATGGTGTCAATTTTCTGACCAACAACTTGTATATTGTATCACCATAAACATTACCATCGCTTTTTATTATATCAAAACACAAAATGGCTGCAACTCAGATATTTTTTTTTTTACAAATTTTAACAGTTTCTGAGTTTTTTGGCGTGGCTGAATGTGCTGGCTTTTGGCCTTCTGTTTGGTATTGATAATAAATGAATAAATAGAAATTTGTGATGGTCTAAAACGTAGACATGTTTATTTTAAGGTCCCTGCCCATTTGCAAGCAAATTTATGTTGTCCATCTTTTTTAACGATATAAAAATTTCTTGTTATATACATATGCAGTGTTAGGCTGTTTAGGCAAATCATATGAAATTTTGAAAAATAAAAAAAAAAAAAAAAAAAAATCTGTGAAAAGAGGCACTATGAAGGACATTTTTGCTCAAGAAAAAAGTGCTGATCTTTGATCCTCCACTCAGATTGGTACACAGGTCTACGCATATATATAAGGAACTTGAGTACAACTCTGATTTATCAGAGGAGAGGTTTTTTTTTATGTCAGCCTGTTTTGATAGCTACTATGCAGGTCCAAACTATAGACTTACAAGAAGCTGGTCAATTGAATAAATTGGAACTGATATAGATGACTTTATACCCAATAGCTCTGTTTAATCAGTTTCCTGCTTGAAACTATTGGCCAGCAATTGGAAATATGACCATTTGAAATTGAAAATTTATATTTCTTGCTTTCACAATAAATTCTGCATTTTCCCCGTCTCAAAAACATTGAATTTCATATTCATATACAGTATGTCTGTCCTATGCTGTAACCCAGAAGGCCTTGAGTTTAAGTCTAGTTGAATCCCATCTCTCCCCCAAAACTGCGATTTTCCCCTTTTATCTGATCACGAATTCATGAAAGATGTTGAGAAAGAGTCATTTTTTTTAACTTTAATAAAAAAACTAAAATTTAACTTATGTATCAAGTTTGCGGAATTTCCCTTTATTTTCAGAGTAAAAAATAAAGACTTGTGTGACACCTTTTGGCTAAACATTATTTTTCATGTAAACCGCTTTCATACGGTGCACCGTGTATGGCGACCGGCATCTGGAAAAATGGCAACAGAAGAACTACAAAAAGCGATAGATTTAAAACCTGCCAACAAAACGGCGTCTATTGACATTCTTCATAGCATTGGTAAAATCTCTAATATATGTTCGAATAAAACTGTCGTAGATTATTATTATCGCTGTCCCTAGTAGAGGCTTTAGTTCATTCCAACTTCGTCAATTTCAGCTGAGTCACCCGATAAATCAGTGGGGAAAATGTGAATTGGTTTCCTTTTTATTTCTCTAGTATGTGATTCTTAAAAAGAATGAGTTACTTTGCTCACTTTAAATGGATAACATTTGGGCATAATACCGGCAACTCCCCTCTCACTGTATCGCGAAAACCCATGAAAATCAGACATGTGTATGAAATAAAATTGTAATCTTTCATGGATTCATTCCGTATACCTAAAATACAATATTGGTCAACGGAATGAAGCTGAAAGTTTCATTAATTATTAATCCTTTCAGTAATAAAAATGCCACTTATATGCATAGAACTGTATGGTGGTGGGGGTCTGTTGGTATGCCAACATTTGTATTGTCCATTGCTTGAAATGATTCAGTTGGAAAATACTAACAATTGCAGTCTTCTGTATATGAATACCTCTCATCCAAGAGTCAGACAAATTGACTATCCAAAGTAGTCAAAAGTACATAAGCTGATTACATATAGCAAAACCGATGACATCTTTCAGAGAGAGAGAGATTTTTTTTTTTTTTGTAAGATTTTTTTTTTTAAGTGATTTTCTACCAGTTTGTTTCAGGAAGAGAACTGTTGAAGCTCAATATTTGACCAGTTTCATCTCCGTCACATATAGGTTGACAAATTTGGGAGATTGGCATCCTTAAAAACCTGGTTGAGAAGTGTAAACATGACATCAGATTTTCCATATTCAATTTAGAATATGATTACAGCTGCTAAATAATATGTAGACCTTTAACCATAATTTCATAGAACTGGGACCCTACATGGCTCAGTGATAAAGTGTAGGACTTGTAACTTTGAGACCTTGTGTTTAAGCATCACAGGAGGAACTGAGAGTTTTTTTATTGGAGTGTCCTTTGGCAAGACACTTTAGAGCCTAAGCCTAGTGCCTTGTGAGCTTTTACCATGGTGTTACTGGAAAAAAAAATGTTAAAAGCAGCTTAAAATACCACCCAATTAACTTGCAGAATCAGTCATGAAAGACTTTTTTCTCAACAAGGAAAATGCTGTAAATATAGACACGTGGTATTACTCATGTGAAGTGCAAGTACACTTGAAATAGGGTGATGAGATGAAAGTGAAATAGGGTGATGAGATGAAAGAAGCTTTAGAAAGAGTTTTATAACAGGCTGTGGGCGTCATCTTTTGATACATGATTATTTTGTTAATTAACCTTTACTTGCATGTTACCTTTTTTTTTCCCATTTTCTCTCCAGTCAAAAGACCATCAGACTCCAACCATGAAGAATCTGTGAAAGTTAAAGAGCAGGCAATACTGGAACTTGGCAGTCTGCTTGCAGAGACAAAACAAGCTGAAGGTATTGATCAGTATACTGTCATTTAACCCTTGACCCTTTACCACACAATCCTGAGTTTTAATGACCCTGAGAGACAAAGCTTCAGAAAACATTGTGGAAAAATGAGAAAATGCTGGTAACCAGCATTTTCTCTTTTTCCCACAATGTTTTCTACTCTCTCAAGCACAAATACTATCATTTGAGCCACATTTAAGTTGTTGTCTCCAAGTGCTGTCAATTTGGACAAGTCTAGAATATTGTCGTTTGGTAAAGAGTTAAAGGGGCCCTTTTAGTTTTTGTGGCTGCAAATTGAATTTTTTTGTTTATCACTGATAAGTCCTACAATACTTCATACAGAGCTCCAGACAGAAGAAGTCATTTTGATGTCAAAATTAAAAATATTAATAAATTTTTGCTAAACCTATATTATGGGTACTCATTAAAATCATCTCATTGACATGATTCTAATGAGTACCCACAACATAGGGTTTTGAAGGGAAATAATGGATTTAGAATACCATTACTACCTCTTATCTGGAGCTCTGCTTTATATACCTTTCTCTGCAAACAAAAAGGAAATGAACAGTTACATGCAGGAAAGAGGTGCAAATTTGAGTTGGTTGCTTTGAAATCAGAAATTCTGTCTAGTTTTAGGAGGTCAAATATGACATCATCATACTAATTTGAATACTATCCCATATAATCAATGCATGCTATTGATTATTTGATGATACCACTTACCTATACAGAATTGTGGCACAAAGTCTAAAGATACATTATTAAAATTTTCTTTACCAAAAGGAAAAATTTCTCACTGTAACTGAAAAGGTTGGATTTGTCTCTGAAAGGGTGGAAAACATAGTGGGAAGAGGAGAAAATGCTGGTTCCCAGCATTTTCTCCTTTTCCCACAATGTTTTGAAAAGCCTTCTTCCACAGGGTGGTTACAACATGGAATTGTGTGGTAAAGGTTTAACACACAATTTTACTTTGCAGCAAGAAATCTGAAAAGGCCACTTTTAAGATGTATTTATTTTTTTTTCATTATCTAGAACTAGCTGGTTTGATAAGGTTCACCCGACCTTTTTTGGATATGGTCAGTAAAGCAAAAGCTGCCAAAATGGTCAGAGGATTGGTTGACTTGTTTTTGGACATGGAGGCAGGTACAGGGAAAGAGGTGAGATAGATGTACACAATTATTTTCAACACTTTTTCAAAACTATAGAGTATTCGGTGTTCATGACCACAGGGAAGATGGTTTTTGAAACCATGGTTAACAGTATTTTGTCCTTTTCCCTCAATGATTTCATCTATATACACTTTCATTATGTACCAGTGTAATAATTTGATGTCTGATAACATGATAGATGTAATTCTTAAATAAGGGACAAACTTTCAGACTTGTCCACATTGATAGTAGGTAACAATTCTTTTTTCTCCTTTTCCAACAAGATATCCAACCATATCAATTTGAAAGACAACTTTAATTGTTTGAGTCAGACTTCTGCAAAACGCTTTAATAGAGACCTGTCTGAAATTTTGTTCTTTAACCAAGCATTTTTCCTTTTCCCTCTATCTTTTTTGAAAACATACATCTAGTAACAAGAGAAAAATGCTGATTTCCAGCATTTGCCCTTTATCCACTCTGTTTTTCGAAAACAAAATAAAAAGGAGATAAGGCAGGTAAGTAGCATTTTCTCCATTTTTTACAATATTTTCTTTTTGTCTCAAAAGGCAAAAATTAGTTTCATTTTTTGAAACATATTTAATCATGTCCCTTACAAATGCCTTCAATTAGGACAGCCCAGCCAGGTGGTTCTGTGGTTTGGGGGTTCGATACCCAGTTGTGGTAAACCTTCTTTAGGGCCATTTTTCGTCCCTCACCTCTGATGCATGAGAGAAAGTAATCAGTGTCTTGGGAAGAAAGTTGTGACAGTAGTTGTGTGAGAAAGCCAGGAAAAACAAGCATAGGTGCATTGGCTTATATGATATGACCTTTTCTGTTAAAACAGCATTAAACTCCAATACAAACAAACAATTTGGACAAGTATAGAATTTTGTGATGATAAGGTTTGTAATACCTTGGTATGCTTTTTTCCAGGTTGAATTATGTAGAGAGTGTATTAATTGGGCCACAGATGAAAAAAGAACATTTCTACGACAAGCCCTTGAGGTAAGCACTGATTAATTGATGGTGAGAAAATGTACTTGAGCCATGCTCTGTTGAAAGGGAGATTGATACATCTGCAAAAAGCATTGACCCAGGTCAGCCTGCGCAGTTCACGTAGGCTGACACAGGTTGAAACTTTATACTATATTTGTTAATTTTCTGTATGTCCAAGGTCCATCTTATGATTTGGTTGGTTGTTGGCCCAAATGGATTTTATGGATCCATCAGCATTTGATGACTTTCATAGTATAATGCATCACAAGATGCACTAATCCCCCTATTGCCAGAACATGGCTCATTTTTAAGCTATATCGGTGAAGAGTTTTCACTCAACCCTTTACCACACAATCCCAACTTTTAACAACCTTGAGAAAGAAAGCCTTTTAAAACATTGTTGGAAAAGGAAAAAATGCTGGAAAGCTTTTGAAAACATTGTTGGAAAAGGAGAAAATGCTGGAAACCAGCATTTTCTCCTTTTCCCACAATGTTTTCTCCCCTTTGAAAGAAAATCTCATCATTAGAGCCATTTTAAAATTCAATTTAGCTGAGTACAAAATTTTGTCATGTGGTAAAAAGTTAAAGGGAACAAAAATCAATACTGATTACAAATGTTTCATTTATACATGCATTTTTCTTTTCTTGATTTCCTTCAATCTTTGCTCACTGGGTGCAATATTAAGTGCACTTGTGATCAAAGTAGATCAAGACCAGACTGCATTGAACATACAGCCTGATCTTTTTTCCAAACTGTGTGCTAATGAGTAACATGGTCTAATAAAATAAAATGTCAATTTTAAGTATCTTTGTATGAATGTCTTAAATCTGACTGAAAACCTGTATTTCTTTAAACTGTTATCAGACTACAAAATTTTAGACTTGCTCAACTTGAAAATATTTTCAGATGACAAACAAAAGCGGGCCCAAATGTAAAATTGTTGAAAATATTGTGGGAAAAGGACAAAATGTTTGTTCAAATTTTTGTTTGTCCTTTTTCATTAGTTTTGTCAAAAGCATTTTCCTTCAAGGCCAGAAAGGCACATTTTTTTTGTAGGCAGTTGAGAATCATTATAACCCTTTACCACTCAGTATCCAGTTCCAGCAACACTGAGAAAGAAGCCTTTTGGAAACTTTGTTTGGAAAGGAGAAAATGCTGGTAACCAGGGTTTTTCTCCTTTTTACAACGTTTTCTACCATACCAAAGACAAATTCTATGTTTTGAGTCTAATTTAAAGTGTTGCCTGCAAATACTTTTGATATGGATAAATCTAAGGTTTTGCCATGTGGTATAGAGTTATGGATAGTAAAAATGTGAGCACTGTATGCAGCTCACTTGCTGCACTCGATACGTTATGGGAGTGTTCATGGGCAAAACACACCAGAGCCCCAGCCAAGTACCTATACAACCTAGAGCACACTTGGAACAAGTGAGCTGTCAGCAGTGAGATGGCTGAATGTTGAAAGAGGCATAGGACACCATATAACCCAACACAAACTAGAATGCTGATTATGTTTCTGTTCATGTTAAGATAAGTGCACTCTCTAATATGTCAAAATGGTTGAATTTTTCAGGCACGTCTCATAGCATTATATTTTGAAACCAAGAAGTACCCAGATGCTTTACAGCTTAGTAAGTTCTTTATTTTTCTGTTCCTGTCAACAGATTGTTTTGTCCCTTGTTGGTCTCTTCAAACTTCAAGACTTTTCCCATTGGAAGAATTTGCAGATAACAAATGGCCTGCAACACATGAAAAGGGGGCATTCGGACATTTGCGTAAAGTGTCGTCGCAGATCAGCCTGCACAATCCGCGCAGACTGATCCGAGACGACACTTTACAACTACATTTGATTTTGTCTTACAGTAGACTTGCACAAAACAGAAAATTACATAAGAATGGAAAGTGTTGTCTCAGATAAGCCTGCGCAGACTGGGCAGGCTGATCCAGGATGGCACTTTACACAAATGTCCGAATGCCCTTTTCTGCGTGTTGCATGCCAAATATGGGTTGAATAATGAAGTTTGTTGTTGAAGCGTCCCTGGTAGTGCAGTTTTTCCTTGCCAAGAAATATTTTTGCTGTGTGTCCTTGGTACTAAACTGTGTGTCCTGGAAACAAAGTATAGAGAATAAGTCTTTATAATTGAACATGCTTGCAGCACCAACTACATTAAACAAAGAATGAATAAATAGCAAATCTGGCCACTTACGGTTTTCTGGATATGAAATTTTGTTCCTTGGCAGCCAGTAGGCAATTTCAGCAAGTTTTGCCTTGGGGAGCTTTGCACTCAAAGGTCTGTTCAATTTAGGTGAGTATTGTCAAGTGGGCCAAATTATAGTTTGGTCCAGGCCCAGGTTAAGGTCTGCACATGCGCAGGATGGTGAACTGGATTTCCATTGGATAACTTAAGTACCGGGTAGTTGTTTATCAACAGCTTTTTGCTACGAACTTGGACAAGTTGCAGAATCTTAAGTTCTAGCAGAAAGTAACAAGATTACAAAACTGTATATGTGAAAAAGTAGTTTAGGAATATGAATTCTATGTCATACTTGTTTTTTTCTATTCTAGCCTCTACCTTATTACGAGAGTTAAAGAAGTTAGATGATAAAGCATTATTGGTGGAGGTGCAGTTACTGGAAAGTAAAATCTATCATGCTTTAAGTAATCTGCCCAAAGCCCGAGCTGCTCTAACATCGGGGAGAACAACAGCTAATGGTATATACTGTCCGCCCAAACTGCAGGCATCCCTAGATCTTCAGTCAGGTATGCGTAGAACTTGTATCTTGACAATTGGAGTCTACTTTATTAGTATTATTATAGTTAACCTTCAGGCTGCTAAGTGTGACTTGCTGACCTTTTGCAGACAGTGTAGATCAAGACCAGACTGCACAGAATGTGCAGTCTGATCTTGGATCTACACTGTCTGCTAAGGAGATATTATTCCCCAAGACATACCTTTGAAATAGCAATATTTAGGTTTTTACTATCAAATTGTAAATTTCATTTTAGTTATTTTATAGCAGGACATGGGTTAACAATCCACTTTTACTCAGCAGTAGGTTTTGTAAGCATGTTGTTCTTGTCAGATGTTTTTAAGTCCTGTCCCTTTTTTATTTTATACAGTGTAAACATAAGTAAGCATCTTTTTAAAAATCTGTAGAAATGAGGTTTTGGAGAAAATTGTGAGAAAAGTTGAATATACTGCTAACCCTCATTTTCTCCTTTTTCCACAGCGTTTTTCTATCATTTTAAAGACAGAAGTAGTCTTTTGAGATACACTTGATTTCTTGTCTTCAAATTCTGTCAGTGTGGACAAATCTGAAAGTTTGTTGCTGTGTAAAGAGTTAAAGATTGGGTGCCAATTCTTGGAATAGTATGCTAGGTTGTATAGGTAGATTCTTCCCATTTTCGCTCCAGGGAGATGTAAGTAGATGTCATTTGATAGTTCATGAAAAAAGGATTTAAAAACAATATGACAGATTTGAAATTGTCTTGATTCTAGATCCAGGTATATTTGACCAAAATAGCTGTTGCAGGGGGTAGTGATCAATATCAAACAGTGCAGAAACAGCAGGTTAATATTTGATCATCACCTTCTGCTACTTGTATTCCTATGACCATATTGTCTCCTAATAAACTATTGAATTACACCTTTTCCTGCGTACAAACATACTGTATACTGTAGCAAATAAGGTAATTTAGTACAGAATTGCCAAACCAGGTTGCTCAATTGGTAACATACAGGAGTTGAAACCAGGAGATTGCTGGTTTGAATCCTCAGCTCTGCCAATTTCTTTCTGAGGATTGATTAAAGTCATTGAGGATTAATTCCTCTTTCACCTCTGATTGTTGTTTCTGTGATGGTTATGTGGGAAAGCAGCTAGTGGCTTGGGAAGAAAAGTTGTGCGAAGTACTGGGAAAAAGAAATTCCAGGAAAGCATGAATAGGTGCACTAGCTACTGTAACACAACTAAAATAATGTTGAAATTAGCATTAAACACCATACAGTCAACCAATCATAGTTGTAAATTTACACTGTTAGTACTCATTGTGCATGTTTTATTAAATTCCAGGAATTCTTCATGCAGCAGAAGAGAGAGATTTTAAAACAGCTTACTCCTACTTTTATGAAGCTTTTGAGGGTTATGACTCCATTGACAATCCTAAAGCTTTGATTGCTCTGAAATACATGTTATTGATGAAAATTATGCTCAACACGTAAGTAACTAATATGAGATCTTCCAAGTGACTGTCACATGACTGTCATATGTAAAGCAAAACTGTCACCCTTAGAGCAATGGAAAAAATCAACAGCAATTTCTATCAAGAAAAAAAATGTGTTTTACCTGTGTTACGGGAGACCACTCCTTCATGCATGGCTTCATCCCGATTTAAATACAATACCTAACAACTGCGTTAGAGAGATATCTCTTTAGCTCAATGATTATGGTATTGGTCTTATAAACCTCGAAAAACGAGGTTATTTGTCCGCCATGGGTTCGAATCCCGCCAGATGCGGTTTGTATTTCAGCTATGCATTTGTTGCGAACTTTCATGTTCGTAAGATGGGGGCTCGTCCGGGATTGGCCATTGAGCCATTAATCCCATTTGTTGTCCGAAAACGGACTTTTGTTGTCTAAATAATAGACTTACTGCCTTATAAGGCTTTGAGTCATCAATAAATGATGACTTTAAGAGGGGGTGTGTTACGGGAGACCACTCCTTCATGCATGGCTTCATCCCGATTTAAATACAATACCTAACAACTGCGTTAGAGAGATATCTCTTTAGCTCAGTGGTTATGGTATTGGTCTTATAAACCTCGAAAAACGAGGTTATTTGTCCGCCATGGGTTCAAATCCCGCCAGATGCGGTTTGTATTTCAGCTATGCATTTGTTGCGAACTTTCATGTTTGTAAGACCTGTCACCAAACAATCCAGTATTTTAAAGGCCTTGAGTAAGACGGCCTTTGAAAACATTGTGGGGAAAGAGGAGAAAAAACTGGTAACCAATATTTTCTCTTTAACTAACATCATTTTCTACCCTTGAAAAACTAAGTCCCTTCCATAGAGACATCTTTACGGTAATTCATAATTTGCAAATGGTTTAAAAATGGATGAATCCAAAATTTTGTCTCTTGGTAAAGAATTGAATCATTCATCTCTTTACCAGGTGAAAAAATTTTAGACTTTAGAAAATGGAAAGTATTTGCAGACACCGAAGGGCCCGACGAATCACCAAAATACCACCGAAACACCGAAGTACCCCTATTTTTTTTATTTTTATTAAACTTAGATAACTGAAGTTGTGTTTTTTTCTTTTACACAAATTTTTATCATATCGATGAAGGAGAGTTGGTTCAAAACCTAGTGTCAAAATAACATCAAGCCGAAGAATGTGCACCGGAACATCCATACTATACCCTAAATGTCCACCTAAATACCCGCTGCACATAGTAAAATTGGTTGATTCAGGGACTCTAACTCTGCAATCGCACTAAAGTAGGTGTTGTATAAGGTTGATGTGTCTGATCTTTATCCATAAGTATGCTAGAAAAAATAGTTTTCTTTTTTATATTGGGAGTATGAGATTGATACATCACCAAAGTAAAAGCCAGCAGCCATTCTACATCCGTGGTTAACACGTTACCAGACATATATTTGATAAGACAATCATAATTCCGCCCAATAATAATCATATCACTTTAAATATAACAATGACAAACTTCCACATCAAAAAAGTTGAATAATGTTTGCCAAACACCTTCAAGTATGATCACTTCACTTTAACAGAACAGAGATACTTGGGTGTTTCGACGGATCGGAGACCTATCTCATGCAATATCTGATTTGGGTCTATTTTTTTTGCAAATGAAGTGGATTAGCATTCTCTTTTGTGTGTTACTAATCAAAGAAGTAATAGATATAAGTGATAATGTCCCATTGATAATTCTTTAGTTCCGATTGACGTAAAGGTACAGGCTCTTTTGGTGATTGTTCTTAACGCAAATCAATGATCAACGTACATTAACAAAATCATTCTTCTCAATAATGAGTAATACTTTGATAAAGTGTCTTTTCTGTAAAAAAAAAAAATAAATAAATAAAGAAAAATCCTGCATACTTATGTCAGTTCTCTAAACCCATTGAAAAAAATATGGGGTGTTTCGGTGGTATTTCGGTGATTCGTCAGACTGGATGCAGAATTAAATGTTACCAGCCTTTTCCCCTTTCCCACAATGTTTTCAAAAGCCTTCTTCTGAGGGATTGTTATTGCATTTGATTATTTTGTAAAGGGTTAATTATCAGAGTTGGGTTAATTACAGGGCAGATGAAGTACAGGCCATAGTGAGCGGAAAACTAGCTTTGAAATATTCAGGACCAGATATTGAAGCCATGAAATCTATAGCACAGGCCAGTCATAAACGGTCATTAGCTGATTTTCAGAAGGTAAATTTAGACAATATTCATTCTGTATTTTAAGGTTATATGGCCGTTATTAAATCATAATCATGATCCTCCAGTTGGTCATTAATGTTTCAGTGCCGATGCAAGCATTCAATGTCTTGGATAAATGCCCTGGGTCATTCAGTGCTTGCATCTGCACTGAAATCTTTAAGACCAGTTGAAGGATCATGATCATGATTCAATGATCGATAGATTTATTGTATACCTTAACCCTTCAGGAACCATGTAAACATTTGGCACTATCTGACTTACATTAGGACTGTTTTGAGTATTTATTAATTTCAAGACTGGTTTCATGTAGGCATTTTAACATCATTCACAGACACAGCCGAAAGGCAAGAACAGATCAAAAGCACACAGAGAAAATCAAGATCAGAGTGCACATCTTTTGCAGTCTTACCCTTATAAGATGTTATGATTGTTTTGTGCTGCAAAGAATAAGGGGAATTCTATTCATAAATGACTTGCATCACGCGAAAAGGGGCATTGGGACATTTGCGTTAAGTGTCGTCTCGGATCAGCCTGCGTGGACTGCACAGGCTAATCGGAAATGGTACTTTACAACTACATTAGATTTTGTTCTTCAGTAGACTTGCGCAAAAAATTGCATAAAAACGGAAAGTGTTGTTTCGGACTAGCCTGCGCAGACTGTGCAGGCTGATCCGAGACAACACTTTACACAAATGTCCGAATGCCCCTTTTCGCGTGTCGCAGGCCAAATGTGACACTACCACTTTACATTAAGCATGCAACACTAAGAACAACAGTTGTTGCTTTTGTGGACTTTGTATCTCAAAGTCAAACTGCACACAATGTGTCTGATCTAGGGAAATATTTTGTCAAAGAAAACCGTATAGTTTTATCTTGGATCTACAAAGTCTGGTGTTTCATGATGGGCCTTGAGGTCTTGTGAATGGTTGACTTATTACATGATAAATCGAATGATACATGTTCTTGGAAAAAGGGGATTAATGCATCTGTGTAATGCATTAAACCAAGCAATTCTTCGAACAATATTGATCCATTTTGTCTAAAAACCTACTGAATCATGAGGTAGAATATTCCTTTGATATGCAGAAAATTTACCAATGGCAATTACTTTTGACCCATGTCAGACTACACAGGCTGACATCGGTTAATACTTTTTGCAAATGCATTAAACCACTTTTTCACAGAACATGACTGAAATACAAATACATGTAGATTTTTATGATTTCAGACGTTAGTGACATACAAGTCCCAGTTAGAAGATGATCCCATTGTATCAGCACATCTCAAAACTCTGTATGATAATTTACTGGAACAGAATCTGTGTAGGATTATTGAACCATTTTCGAAAGTTCAGGTAAGGCCATTTTGTACTGTGACTTGATTCATTTAGAGACAGACTTTATGGTCTTTGAGAACTACAGCTAAACATTTGTAACAGCGGAATCAATGTTAGTACTGCATGGTTCAGTACCAATATTTTAACATGTACACCTGAAAAATTGGGGGAAAAAAGCATATAATGCTATTCTGTGGCTTTATTTCTTTTTTCATACCTCAAATAATTTTTTTAGCTTGACTATTCTCAAAAAAAAGGTTAAGGTATTGTCGTAGTCCTGGTATTGTTACCTGAGTCTTCATCATTTGCATTGTTGATGTGCAAAAAATTTGACATTTTATAATATTTCTGTTATTGAAAATATTTACTTCACACTAAGACAAGTTGTTAACTATCAAAAAGGGAATTCAGACAATAGGGGCAGGTAACCATCAAAGTGTTTTTGACACAGTTATGCCCATTTTTTGAGATTTCCACTGAAAATCAAGCAACTGCAGCCAAGCGTTGGCACCTACTTGCAGTGCTCTTGATTTAAAGAGACGTCTTTACAGCCAGAGAGTAAACAAACGCTGCTAAAACGTGATGGTGTTATAATCTAGTTAGCTGTGTAAACATAGATAAAAAATCAATTTAAGGTGTATGGGGTAAAGAATTTGTAGGGATTGGTTAAAAAAACTTGATGAAAAGGAGTAAAGATGTATGTTTAAATACTTAAGGTTTCATTTTTTTTCTGTATTATAGGTTCAACATGTAGCAAATCTGATCAAATTACCCATGGTAAGTATAACAATGAATGTTGTTTTAAATCCTTCTCCTGGTGCACACCAACAAATTATTTTGCAACAAATTTAAATCAAGATCAGCCTGCATATAACATTCAGTCTCATCTACATGTATATAAAATTACATACTCTCTGCCTATCTGTCTTTGGTAAAAATCATATACAGTAATCACCATTAAATCTTCATTACACATCAAAATGTATGACAAATCCAAACTGAAAGCATTACAAGATTACAAATTTAATGTGGCTCAAATGATGAAGTTTGTTTTTGAAAGGTGAGAAAATATTGTTGCAAAAGGAGAAGATGCTGGAAATCAGCATTTTCATCTTTTTCCACGATGTTTTCAAAAGTTTTCTCCATGAAGGTCATTGAAACTTGGGATTTTGTGGTAAACGCTTAACATGTTTGTTTCATATCTCAGCTTGTCATGTATGATAAAAGTTAAAAAAGCTCAATCTACATGGTCATTGTGGGAAGAGAGTTATTTATTTCTTGTTGACCCAGAGAATGCATAATATATAAAAGTAGCTGGTGGAAAAGTGCTTTATCAAAAGGCATTATAGTTTGTGACCTAACTTACTTTTAAATCTAAATACTATTCTAGAGCAAGAAAAAAGTTTGACTTAGAACCTTTGTAGGTTGAAGAAAGAAAATGAGCCATGTTCTGTGAAAAGGGGGCTTAAAGCATCTGCGAAAAGTATCGACCCAGGTCAGCCTGCGCAGTCCGCGCAGGCTGACCTGGGCCGAAACTTCTCGCTATTGGTCAATTTTCTGTATGTCAAAGGACCAGTCTACCTCATGATTCTGTTGATTTGTAAACTAAATAGATTTCACGGATCCATGATCATGTGGTTATTTGCTTGCTATCCTGCATTACGGCGATGCATTAAGCCCCCTTTTGTCAGCATGGCTCTAATACTTTTTGAGCCATGTTCTCTGAAAGGGGATTTAATGCATCTGCAAAAAGTATTGAGCAGTTGCCAGTCTGCACCGTCGGCACAGGCCGCCATGGGTCGAAACTTTATGCTGTTTGTAAATTTTCTGCATGTCCAAGGACCATTTTACCTCATGATTCAGTGGGTTGTCAGACAGAATAGATTTTATGAATCCATAATTATGTGATGCCTTGCTTGCTGTAATGCATTATGGAGGTGCCTTGTGGAAAGCAAACCACCAGTGAACCTTTTCCTATGATATGAGTATATCAGGAATACTGGTCAAGTCAATCAACCCTTTACCAGAGGACAAAACATTAGACACATCCATGTTGGGAGCTGCTCAATTGATGGGCTTAGTCTGTGAAAGATAGAAAACAGTGCAATAAAAGGTCAAAATGCTTATTCTTTCAGTCAAGTGTAGAGAAGAAACTATCTCAGATGATTCTTGACAGAAAGTTTCATGGTAAGGAATAAATTTTTAATACTGTACAATTGAAAAAGTGAGTGATGTCAGTGGTTGTGAGGTAGAGCATGGGCCTCATAACAATAAGGTTCTGAGTTTAATACCTGGGAGTGGATGTCAGTTTTGAGACTGTTCATCGGCCCACACATTTGGTGTGTGTACTGGAGCAGTTCCCAGGAAGCAGAATCAAGAGAGATAAGTATAAGTTCTAAGAACTTGTTTCTCAATCAATGTAAAATAAATATGCTTAAACTGAGTTTTTTTTTAAATTCTTTAAACTGATGTCTTTTTTTCACTCTATTTGTCTAAAAGTATATATTTTTTTTCAAAACCAATTCTTTTGGGTTCAGTCTCTTTCCTTAAACCATTCTTTTTTTTATGATTTTTGTCTTTCTACCAAAATTTTTGTGTGAAATAATAATCTTTTAAACCAGAAAAATTTGCAAAAGCTCCTTATTCCTCAAAACAGACTTTCTATTTTGAATTTTGTCCTCTCAACCTTTTTTTTTCTATCTTGTAACTCATTACCGCAAGCAAAAATTTTCGAGATCCACAGAAATGAAAGCATTTGCAGACTACAAAATAAATGTAGCCCAAGTGATGATTTCTGTCTTTGATTGATAAGGTAGAAAGCATTGTTGGAAAAGGAGAAATTGCTGATAATCAGCAGTTTCTCCGTAGTTCTTAAGTATCAAAGGGGAACCCATACAGCATGGGCAGCTAACTATCAAAGTATTTTAGACACAATTATGCACCTTTTCCAACTTAGAATTTTCACTGAAAATCAAGCAACTGCTGCCATTCGTCGGCTTAAGCATGCCTTGCTTTATTTGTCTTTTTATATTTGATTGAAAGGAATCCTAGATCAAGGTGCTGGCGTTTTGGTTGTCTTTGATGAGACGGAGGCGGATAAAACTTACGAAACGGCACTGGAGACGATACAAGACATGGGAAAAGTAGTCGATGCTCTGTATAACAAAGCAAAAAAACTCAGCTAGTGCATCAGTTTGTCTCAAATGAACATTTCAATTTAATATTAGCGAAACATTTTTATGCATTTTTGGAATGATAAGGCAAAAAATTGCCCTGCTTATGTAGGTTAGCTCTTTACCAAATGTCAGAACTTCAGACTTGTCCAAATTCACACTTGTCCAAATTAAAGCATTTTCAGATGAACAAATAAGATATGGTTCAAATGATAGGTTTAGTGTTTGAAAGGGTAGAAAACATAGTGAGAAAAGGAGAAAATGCTGATTTCCGGCATTTTCTGCTTTTTCCACGATGTTTTCAGAAGTGATCTTCCTCAGGCTTGTAAAAACAAGGGATTATGTAGTAAAGAGTTGATATATGGTACAATTGCAACTTCATTGTTGGTTTTGGTAAAGTCCATTTTTGCAACTAACCCTTTGCAAAACCATCCCAAGTTTTAACAACCCAGAGGAAAACAACCTATGGATATTGCCTACTTCATTTAACCTGACCTTTTTGCTGAATATATAAGGTATATAAAAAGAACTCTGACTATTATTCAGGAAGTTATATGTACACCGGAAGGTACAGGTAAGCAATTCAACTCGTGCATACCGTATGGAATATTTCCGTGACCATTCGGGACAAAACCGAAGGCAGCCCCGTGTGACGCGAGAGTAAAAATAGAATTTCAATTTATATAAATGATGTTGACCTGGGTCAGGTTAAATGAAGTAGATAATACATTGTTTGAAAGGGAGAAAATGGTGGTAAGCAGCCTTTTACTTCAATTTTTTCCAATATCTTAGAGATTTGTCAATCGTTTTGCCACATCTAATTTGTTGTCTGCAAATGTTTTCGATTTGGACAAGTCTAAAATTTCGTTATCTGTTGACTCTTTACCAAACAACAAAATTTTGGAGTAGTCCAAATTCAAAGCATTTGCAGACGACAAGATAAATGTGAATCAAAAATATGAAATTCGATTTGGGAAGGATAGAAAACATTGTGGGAAAAGGAGAAAATGCTGGTAACCAGCATTTTCTCCTTTTCCCACAATGTTTTTCAAAAGCTTTCTTTCTACGGGTCGTTAAAAGTCGGGACTGTGTGGTAAAGAGTTAAAGAGTTACAATGTTACCAAGTTTTAGCAATATGACCACTCTAAATCTCTCCAAACATAACTTATAAATGAATGAATGAATAAGATAGATAAAAAGATCTGTACACTGTTAAACTGAAAATAACTATTAAAGACGGATTAAATATTCACATATTATGGACGTTTATTATGTTAATTTGAAGCAATTGATAGATTTTATGGTACACATCTCGGTTTCAATGACAGTTGTTTTTTGGTTTATATGTTGTTTAACATTGCTTTCAACATTATTTCAGTTACGTTGTGGCAGCCAGTGCACCTTTGCATGCTTTCCAGGAGTTTAACAGTAACTTGCACAATATTCTTTCCAAGCTTTGCCACGTGGCAGCTTTGCCACATGACCATTGTAACGCAGCCGTGATAAACTGAAATAATGTTTAAAATGGCCGCAAACTCCAAACAAATATAGTGAAAACCTTACTATGAATTTGTGCTCACCTGATTGGGTAGAAAACAGTATAGGAAATGGAGAAAGTGCTGGTTACCAGCATTTTCTCCATTTCCTACAATGTTTTCAAAAGTTGTCTTCCCCAGGGTTGTTAAAAACACAGGACTTTGTGGTAAAGGTTTAAACCAAAAGAAAAAAACTTTCATTGATTAACACATTTAATCTGACGCCTTCAAATGTTTTTAATTTGAGTCAGTCGAAGAATTTGTCGTTTGGTAAAGAGTTAACGCTGTTTTCAACATTGTTTCAATTATATCGCACCTATCCATTCTCTCTTGGATTTTGTTTTACCAGCACACCACACAATATTCTTTCCGAGCCACGGGCTGTTTTCACACATAATCCTCGTTGAAACAATGGTCATTGGTAAGAGGAATGAATCCTGTCACATTTACTGTCATCAATCCTCGGAAAAAAAATTTACAGAGCCGTGGATCGAACCAGCGACCTCCTGTTTGAAGTCCTGTATGCTATCGACTGAGCTACTGGGCTCGATTCAATTTATGAGTCACAGTTATTTTGTTGTATGCAAAAGCTTTCAATTTAGACTTATCTAAAATTTTGTCTTTTGGTAAAGAGTCAATGAATCAATACATTGATCATGCGTCAGACTTACATGTACAGGGTAATTCATAATATCTGATACAGTTTCAACCTGTAATATTTTCCTTCTGCCAGCACATACCTTGTTATAATTTATGTCACAATACTCTACAGTAATTACAGTTTTGTTTGATATACAATGATAAGTACTTTAATTACTTACATGTTAAATAAAATAGGTCAACTTTTTCACAACATTTAAATGATATGCTCTGAATGACGTTCATTCTAGGTTTTTGTGACGTCAAGCCTCTTTTGAAAGTTTGCTATCACCGATGAACACATTTCTGGCCTTTATTTTCACATCTCTAGACAAATGGCTTTTTTCAAATCTTCAACAGTGTTTGGTTTAGGTGAATATACATTTTATTTCAAGTGTCCCCACAAGAAAAAGTTCAAAGACTAAGGTGTGCGCAATGGGGGGAGGGGCGGGGGCGCAAACATTGTCAGTCCTGAAGAAGATGAAGTTTTCCCGAAAGTTTCATGAAACCACAACAATACTCAATATGCTGTATGGGGTGCTCCTTCACATTTATTATGAAAATCCTCTGCATAATGAAAAGTTACCGTATGGGCGGCGTTAAGTTACAGTGGTGTGATTAGACCATTTTTATATGAAGTAGGTGTAGAGACGCAAACAGTATTAAGTGAATGTTACCTGACATTGCTAAAAAACAAGTTTTTGCCAGAGTTACAAAGAAAAGGAGATTGAAGACATTAGTTCCAACAGGATCGAGCTATTCATCAAGCAATGAGGAAAATCTCAGTGCATCAGTGATAGCAAACTTTCAAAAGAGACTTGATGTCGTAATAGCCCAGAATTGACGTCATATAGAGCATATCATTTAAATCTTGTGAAAAAGTTTGACCTTTTTTATCTAACATGTAAATATTTAAAGTACTTAACATTGTGTATCAAACAAAACTGTAATCATTGTAGAGTATTGTGATATAAATTATAACAAGGTATGTGCCGGCAGAAAAATAATACTAAGGATTGAAAGTGTATCAGATATTATGAATCACCCTGTAGATGAGTAATTTATTAAAAAGGAGTGAAAGAAAGAAATCATGTCTTTCATTGTAAAGTTTATTCATGTAATGATGACTTTAAAATCAGATTTCATAGTTATTTTTTCAACAACAGAAACAATAAAACTGCTGAAAGATAGAAATAATAACAATATACATGTAATTTGAGTCATGCTCTGTGAAAAGAGGGTTAAAGGCATCTGCAAAACATATGGTCCCAAGTCCGCGCAGGCTGACCTTGGTCGATACTTTTTTGCTTTTGGTAAATTTTCTCCATGTCGAAGGACCACAGTACCACAGGATTCAGTCAGTTGTGAGACACAATGGTTTTAGGGATCTATAACTATGTGATGACTTGCTTGGTATAATGCATCACAGAGATACATTAATCCTCCATTTGCCAGAGCATGGCTTATATGTATTCTGGTCTAGTCAGTCTTTTACTGGACAATCCAAATTTTAGACTTCTTGCTTTTGACAGCATTTGTAAGATAACAAAAAGGTGGCTGAGATTTGGTGTGTTTAAGAAGGTTAAAAAAAAATTTATTGGAAATAGAAAAAATGCTATTAGCCAGTATATTTTATTTTTCCACAATATTTTCAAAAGTCTTTTTGCTCATAAGAATGTTTAATAAGTAGTTTAAATTTATTTTTTTGTACTTCTTTAGATTATTCCTAAACCTTTTACCAAACAATACCAGGTTTTAACGACCTGAAGAAACAGGCCTTTGAATATATTGTGGGAAAAGGAGAAAATGCTGGTAACCAGCATTTTCTCCTTTTCCCACCATGTTTCCTACCATACCAAAACAGACTTTGTCATTTGGGCCACATTTATTTGTTGTCAGCAAATGCTTTCAATTTTGTCAAATTTTCCTTTCAATTTGGTAGAAAACATTGTTGGAAATGGAGAAAATGGTGTTTTCCAGCACTGTCTCCATTTCCTCCGATGTTTCAAATTCCATCTTTTCAAGGGTTGTTCGAACACAGTATAGTGAGGTAAAAGGTTAATTTTGTTATGAAGGGTAAATGAGTAAGCCTGTTTACACCCTCACTTTTTACATAAAAGTAAAATGAACAAGAGAGTCATGATGGCCCAGTATAGCTCCACTGCCTTAAATAAAAAAGGAGCCACCATTGGCGTCTACAGTGGTATAAGCCAAAAGGGGTCTTCAAGGCAAAATGTAATGAAAATAGGCAAATTAAACAAAATTTACGAATTACACTGTACATGTAACAGAATGATTTTTTTTTTTTTTAATAACCTAAAAGAGTGTTTCTTTGAAATAAGTGGTAATGTTAAAAAAACAGATAAATTCTTTGCTTCCCTTTTAAAGTAATGATACTCTGATTTTAATCTAAAGCATCAACATTAATCAGTTTAGCTGAGAACTGAAAATTTCTTACACAGAAAGCCTACAGTTCTGAAGTATAAATAATCAAGAGAGACAAATAGGAACAAACGTTTGTCTGAAATGTGAGTTAATTTCCTTTGAACATATCAGTTGGTATTTAAGAAAAAATAACCAATCCTGCGGCCACAGTGTATTTTGACGGACAATCTAAAAGGTCCGTCAAGGATCATCTAAGCCAATTTTTTGATGAATCTAAAGCACATTTAAGTTAACCATTAGGCAGCTAAGCACGACTCACTGACCTTTTGCGGACAATGTAGATCAAGATCAGACTGCACAGAACGTGCAGTCTGATCGTTGATCTGCACTGCCCGATAAGAAGATATTTTCCCTTGAAAAAATACCTTTGAAACAGCAAAATGTGGGTTTTTTGCTAGTGGCTTAACCCATTACCACACAATCCCTACTTTTGACGACCCTGAGAAAGAAGCCTTTAGAAAACATTGTGGGAAAAGGAGAAAATGCTGGTAACCAGCATTTTCTCCTTTTCCCACAATGTTTTCTACCCTACACAAAACAAATTTTAAATTTTCAGTCACTTTTATTTTGTCGTCTGCAAATGCTTTCGATTTGGACAAGCCTAAAATATTGTCGTTTGGGAATGGGTTAAAAGTTTTATTTCAGTTATTTAGCAGGATAAGGGTAAGGATTTTTGGAGATTCCTTGTCAGTTATACACAGTTTGGAGAAGATTTTGCAGATCCGTTTTCAGTTTGTTGCCCTGAATACCAGAGTTCAAATCACATGCTTATAAGGAATTGTAATGAGGGCTATTGCAGGAGTCAAGACTATTTATGTGAACTTTGGTCAAGGCAGTGTTCTCTCTAGAGATGTTTGAAATAAAAGTTGCCACACAACAGATTACGGGCCATGGCAAAAGCCCGCTGGCCTATGGCCAACCGGCCTTGAAATTGGTGTAAGTATCGACTGTAATGAAATTAAATTGTTTCTATTCTCTATTATATAATTCAAGTTTACTATTCATGTTGTACAATTATTTGAGCACATTTGTCGTACTCATGTTTACATTAAAACAAGTCCGTAGCCCATACTTTTCGGGAGTCTAGACATACGATCGAGTCATCATGCAAATAATATTCAATGGACATTAAAAACTTCAATTGTATCCGCCTACAAAAGTGTTCTATAATTACAGCCACAGAACTCTCTTCACACAAGTTTACATGTACAGTCAAATGTTAACTAATAACAATGTTAGGAATAATAAAAACGTTGACTACATGTGTACTCGTAATTTCCATGTGTTTGTAAAATTAGCTCATAATTGGGTTCAACACATCAACATACATTCACACTCGCATATCATATGAAAAATCAACTAATGACATGTTTTTAACTTGTATAACTATAATGAATCAACGTTTGAACCGCTAAATAGATGATAATCAACTGGTTGTGTGTGATATTAAAAATCTATCATACGAATGGGGTGTGATGCGGTTGAAAAAAAAGAGTCCGAAGGACACCTTTTTTTAACCTCATCACACCCCATTCGTGTGACAGATTTTTAACATCACACACAACCAGTTGATTATTCTATTTATTATATTCCTTATTCACCCTTTGATTTCTAATAATTGTTAAGAACGTTCCAGTGTGAGAGATAAAGGAAAAAGGTAGTGCCGGCAAAACGTTCTAAAACTATAGCGACACTATTGATGATACCATAGGTATCATCACTTGTGGTGTTCGTCACTGTGGAAAATAAAAATTCACTGAGAAATCCCAGCATTCACTGATAGGAATATTATAAATAAACTTAGCATTGCCTCAAAAGATGACATAATACTGCCACGCAGTGCTGTAACGGAGAAAAAGTATGTGTATGACACACATTAATGTCTTAGGCTCATGGAAAGGTAACTCTTGAAGGTCGAAAAGAAAACATCCGAAAATTGTATAGAAAACATTTGTAATTGTATTTATCAATCATCTGCGCTCTTTCCACTGATTTTGTTTTACAAAGCAACTAAAGGCGCCCAATGTTCACTAAGAGGAAAAAGAAACGGGTTTTAGGTGGTTTAGTATCAATTGGTAAATTTCATTCATACCAATCAACCTGTAGCTTATACACAGCACATTTTCATTTGGATGCCATTAGGCCTTCATCCTAAGTTTGTGTGAACAAAAAAATCCGGTATTGAGTAAATAATGTGCAAAACAGTCTTCGTTTGGAAAGGGACGGGGTTTCTCTAAGACTTCCAAGTCTGACATCCGAAAATGCGTCATATCCATTTACAGTTTTTTGAAAACCCTTAATTTGTTAAAAGAAATGAAAATTTCTGTAATTGGTACTACCCCAAATATTGCAAGTTTGACGTCTTTTTCGTTTTGCAGTCTGATCTTGATCTACACTGTCCGCACAAGCGTATGCAGCCTTAGGGTTACTTATTCTTTCGCATGGAAAAAATAAAACCTCGTCCATTTACCATACCAAAAACAACAGTTAAATCGATGTTAAAATATATTGAAATATCGTATTTTCACCATGACAACTATGTTTAATGTCTGGATGTGACAAAATGGCATTTTATTCAAACTATTTTTTATTTATCGTATTTAACGAAATATAAACCCTGCAACTGTAAACTCCTATGGATCAGAATATAAAACCAAACATTTGGCGTGATGTAAATGACAGATGAAACCCTAGGTGTATATGCATTTAAATCACAATCTTCATTTTACTTTGTGCTCTCTCTCTTTCCCATATCATTATGTTGACAATTTTTATCTCTGCTAATCCCTCAAGCTGATATACGTCGTTAACGAAATAAAAACCTTGCAACTGTAAACTGCTACGGATCAGAATATAAAACATGGCATTTGGCGTGATGTAAATCACAGATTAAAACCCTAGGTGTATATGCAGTTAAATCATGATCTTCATTTAACCTTGTGCTCTCTCACTCTCTCTCTCCCATGTCATCATGTCGACAATTTTTCACTCTGCTAAACCCTCAGGCTGGTAAGCGCAACTTACTTTGCTTACGTGGACAGCGTAGATCTACACTGTCCGATACAGTGAGATTTTTCGGGCCAAGATCCGGTTGAAAATGCAATTGTTGCGTCAAAACTGTTAACTCTTTACCACACGACAAAAAATGTAGACTTCTCTAAATCTAAAGCATTTGCACATGATAATTTAAGTGTAGCTCAAATGAAGAAATTTGTCTTTGATAGAGAAGAAAACATTGTGGGAAAAGGAGAAAATGCTGGTTACCAGCATTTTCTCCTTTTGCCACAATGTTTTCAAAAGGCTACTTTTTCAGGAAAGTTGTTGTGTGGTAAAGGGTAAATAACCTTAATACTAAATATAGACTCTGATCTCAAATTACGAGTTACAGTAAGCTAAGAAGCAAAATTCGAGCCATACTCTGTGAAAAGTGGGTTTATGCATCTCTGAAAGGTACCAGTGCATGCCAGCCTGAGCACTTGGCGCAGACCGACCTTGGTCAAAATGCGGCTTACCAGTGTTTTCTCCCTTTTTCCACGATGTCTTCAAAAGCCTTTTTTTTTGTAGGGTCATTGACACACGGGACTGCATATCATAGAGTAAAAATCTTCGGCTTATTTTCACGACCAGTCCTCAAGTTAACTATGGTAAAACTATGTGAGATATCACTTCACCCTTTATCACAATCTCTGGTTTTATCGACCTTTGGGAAAGAGACTTTTGAAAACATTGTGGGAAAAGGAGAAAATGCTGGTAACCAGCATTTTCTCCTTTTCCCACAATGTTTTCTACCCATCAGAGACAAATCACAATTTTAGAACTGCACTGAAATTGGCCTCTGCAAATGCTTTCAGCTTAGGCAAGTCTAAAACTTTTGCTTGGGAAAGGGTTAACCATACAGTCTATCAAACAATTGAACAATCAAACAAACATACAAACAGAAAGTTTTACAGATATCAGAGTAATTCCTAACACACCGACATATCTTCTACTTCTTCAAAGTCAGTTATGACCACATACTCCTTTAATGCTTTTGGGATAGTCACGTGATCAATTTTCTGGATAATATTATGACCTAACCGTTTGCGGATCACTTTACGACAGAGCTGTTGTAATGATGTCGCGGTTTGCATCTTTTTCCTCAGCCAATGGACGACTTCGTCTTGCTCACTTCCGATCCGCGTTGGAACGTAGCCCGCGTAAAAGTGAACACGTGCTGTGAAATCAACATACCCGTATGTAGCCAGCAGACGACAAATTTCAAAATGTCCCTTTTCGGCTGCTAGTTGAAACATCGATTTATAGATACCGTTGCAGAAGTATTTCAAAGGTTGCTCCAGATCACAATTGTATAAAATCATCAACTTAATGATGTCAATTTTGTTGCTGACGACGGCTTCGTACGCAGCTGTTTCCCCCTGGTGATTATAAATGTCGTGCCGTGAGCCGGCCGCGAGTAAAAGTTCAACAACCGCCGTGTAGTTTCGTTTGATGGCAATATGAAGGGCGGTGTCACCTGTCTTAAATTCCCGTCGGTTTAGATCACAGAATGCACGAATCAAACGTGCCACAGCCTCTCTATGGTTATAACACACGGCTTCCATGAGGGGCGTTCTGCCCCAGTAATTTTGAACATCGATTTGACTACGAGATGAGATTAAAATGTCAATGATGTCTGCACATCCGTTTCTGGCAGCGTAATGTAGGGCCATGTCGCTGTTTCTGTCGGTTATGTTTATATTGCAGTTGCCCCGGATGAGTCTCAAGACGGCGTCAGTCTTGTTGTTGCGCACAGCCTTCATGAGTGGGGTCTTTGACGTGATGTCCTGTATATCTACATTGACGCCACGACGTATAAGTACATCGAGAAACTGACAGTAACCGTCGTCCGCGGCGTAATGACAAGGTGAGTTGCCAAAAGTGTCCTTAATGTCCAGCTTAGCGCCAGCCGCAATCAGCAACAACATACACGCCATCTTGTGGCGCAACACGGCGAAATGGAGTGCTGTCCGCCTGAGGGTGGAGGTCGTTTTGTTCACGTCGCATTTAGACTCGATCAAATATTGCAACATATACGTATAGCCCCTATACGCTGCTAGGTGTATAGGGCACAGGTCTGCATGGTTTTTCTTCCGAACCTCGACAAACTTGGCGTTCAGGTCATTTTTGTATGTGTTTACAATTCGCTTCAGCAGAGTGAGTTCGTTATTTAAAACCGCGTCATAGAACTCAAAACCAGCCATCTGTGGTCGTAATAGCATCGGGGAGATTGAATTTCGGGAGTTTATCGCTTCTACTGACCTTTTTCGCCTCTTTCCCTGCCGATCAATCGATCACCCATCGTCCCCGTACAGCCAAAAAACGAGCTAAACGAATCCGCTGTGTTTTCAGTATTCAGTTTCAAACATGGCGGAGGTCAGAATTCAATTCGATAAATCCCAGAATCCAACAGCAATGACGCACGTAAAACCATTTTGATATAAATTACATAAATTATCGAAAGAATTCTCCATGCTGTGTTTCTCTGGCTGAGGATATCGATTTGGTTGCCATAGCAGCGAGAGCATTGGAGGTAAGTAAGGCCGGAATGATTTATCGTATAATGAGAGTTATCTCCCTTATATAAACAATATTTCGCCTGGATTTAGCGGTGAATCAAGCAGTATAATTGAGATGAAAAAAAAAACATGTTGGACATGCTTAAAAAGTAACCTGCTGTGCGTTTTCGAGAAGCAACAACCAAGAAGGTTCTATATGGCTTGCAACACGCGAACAGGGGCGTTCGGACAAATGCATTCAGAAACCTTTTCACAGAGCATGGTGTTCGATGCTTTAACCCTTTACCACACAATCCCGACTTTTAACGATCCTGAAAAAGAAAGCTTTTGAAAACATTGTGGGATAAGGAGAAAATGCTGGCAACCGAGTGAACCAGCATATTCTCCTTTTCCAATTATGTTTTCTATCTTATCAGAAATGGTCATTTGAGCTGTTTTTAATTCCTTGTCTGCAAATGCTTTCATTTTATTCGAGTCTAAAGAAATATAATTTTGCCTCGCGCTTGGAAACGGGACCCAGGTACAATGCATCTTTATATTGCCTTATACCAAGCATGATATTGATCCTAGGATAAAATGGTCCTTTGACATGCACAAGATTTACCAACAGTAAAAAGGTTTCCACCCATATCAGTCTGCGCAGTCTGCTCAGACTGACATGGGTCGAATCTTTTTGCAGATGCATTAAATCACCTTTTCACAGAGTATGACTCGTATGTATTTAAACTCACTGATTAGAAGACGTCGGAAGAAAATTACTGGAAAGTGGAACGTAGGTTGGATGGAATTTGTGCCCCAAATTTTCTAAGGTTAACCCCGTTTTCGCCATTATTTCAATTATATAGCGCACCTATCCATATGTTTTCCTTCTAGTAGGTTCTTGCTGAGCCCCGGTAGCTCAGTCGGTAGCGTACAGGACTCAAGAACAAGGGGTCGCTGGTCCGATCCCCGGCTCGGCCAATTTCTTTCCGAGGACTGATGATAGTCATTGCGACAGGATTCATTTCTCTCTCACCGCTGATCATTGTTTCGACGATGATTATGTGGGAAAGCAGCCAGTGGCTTTGAAAGAATATTGTGCGGAGTACTGGTAAAAGAAACTCCAGGAAAGCATGGAAAGGTGCACTGGCCTCCGCGATATAACTGCAATAATGTTCAAAATGGCGTTAAACACCATACAATCAATCTCTAATCTCTAGTAGGTCCTTTCACCAATACATGTATTTCGCCTAACATGATTCTCTCCAAGCCGCAGACTGCCCCTCCCCCCCCCCCCCAACCCCCCCCCCCCCACACACACACACATACATCGTTGAAAAAAAATCAGCTGGAAGGGAGAGGGTGAGACATTTTGCAGTTACTTTCGTTAATCTTAAGTCCTCGGAAAGAATTTTGCTGAACTTGGAATCAAACCAGCGACTTCTAGGTTTCAAGGCCTGAAAGTTACCGACTGAGCTATCGAGCATGGTTTATCTATTAATTAACCCTCAACCTGCCAAATAAGTTAAATGAAACTTTCAAGCCGATAGTAAAAACCTGAATAATTATTTTTGGAGGAAATTATCTCCTTATCGGACAGTGTAGATCTAAGATCAGACTGCACGTTCTGTGCAGTCTGATCTTAATCTACACTGTCCGCATTAGGTGTGTGACTCGCGCTTAGCAGTCCAAGGGTTTACACAGACACTCCAGGATGTAGCTTGCGAGACAAACAATATCATGAAAGCTTTGGGATAGATTTATCCACAACACGTTATTTAAGAATCCTGTACCCAATCATAGACCGGCTATCAAATTATACAAGAGTCAAGGTCAAAGACATCATCCTTGTTTACCAGCAATTTGATTGGCTGTCATGGATACACCTTCTTCCTAGGTAGGATCACATTTAACTTTTAACCCTTTCAGCACAAAGTAAATCAGCCATGCTCTGGGAAAAGGGGGCTTAATACATCTCCGTGATGCATGATACCAAGCATGTCATCACATAATTTTGGATCGATTAAATCTGTTTTTTCTAACAACCAACTGAATCATGAGGTAGACTGGTCCTTGGACATATAGAAAATTGTACAAATAGCGAAAAGTTTCGGCCCAGGTCAGCCTGCGCTATTCGCAGATGCATTATACCCCTTTTCACAGAGCACGACTCAAATTATATAAACTCGACTTCTGTCGATGGTTGAAGATACAATCCACTTAAACCCTTAACGGTTTTTGATTATCTTAAAGGGTCGACTAAACAGGCAGACGACATAGAGTCAAGATCAGATTGCACGTTCTGTGCAGTCTGATCTTAATCTTTGCCTTCTGCTAAAACCGCTGTTTTCGCCTTTGGTGCTCATAGGGTTAAAGTTCCTTGATTCACTGTAGTAGAGTTGCATACTTTAAGGCATTTAAGGTCAGGATACGTTTTCACCAACCATTCTTAAGTGCATTCTTAGTCTTAATTTAGATTTAGAAAGTAACACAACTTCTGATTGGCTGAACCATTTCGTGAATCCAATCAGAAGTTGTTTTACTTTCAAATTAGGAAATGGTCTTTGATCTTATCTGTTTCATATTTAGGTAAAAGAAGGTCTTGAAAAGTCAATATTCTATGTCACGTTTCAATCATGAAAGAAACTTTTTTTCCCACTATTCATCGGTATAATGGCAAGAAACTTGTGGGCGAAAACCAGTTTTATGAAAGTTCAGTTACACGTCCCTGTCATCTTATATTTTTAACCTTTACCAGACGATTACGCGTTTAAACGATTCTGATGAATAAAGCCTTTGACCACATTGTTAGAGAATGATATTTTTTGTTGTTGTTGACAGCATTTTTCTCGGTTACTATATGGCTTGCAACACGCGAAAAGGGGCATTCGGACATTTGCGTAAAGTGTCGTCTCGGATCAGCCTGCGCAGTCCGCCCAGGCTAATCCGGCCGAGACGGCACTTTACGACTACATTAGATTTTGTGCTACTGTAGACTTGCTCAAAACAGAAAATTACATAAAAACGGAAAGTGCCGTCTCGGATTAGCCTGCGCGGACTGCGCAGGCTGATCCGAGACGACACTTTACGCAAATGTCCGAATGCCCCTTTTCGCGTGTTGTAGGCCATATTATCTTTTCTACGCTTTCAACGAAATATCCTTTCATGAAAGCCACGTTAACTTTGTAGTTCGATACTCCCCCGTATAGTACAAAAGATCTAGGCGTGTATAAAATTTTGTATCTTGGGTTAGAGTTATTCTACAGAACTCGTCATAATGTTGTGGTCGTAATTTCTTTACTCCCCCGTGCAGTAAAAAAAAAGCTCAAGTTTCCGGTGTTTGGTATCGGACTTGTATTAACAATCTGGTTCGACAATCCCCCTTGCAGTACAAAAAATCTGGGCGTGTATAACATTTTGTCTCTTAGGTTAGAGTTAATCAAAAGACCTCTGTCATTACGTTTTGGTCATAGTTTCGGTTCTTCCCCGAGCCGTACCGTAATAAAATTACCCTCTTTCCGGTGTTTCAAGGGGGACTTTGGATTTGCAAAGACTTGACTTTAGGTAACTTTTGACAAAATACAACTTTTACGCTCCTACAGATTTCTAAGATTAAAGGTTCTGCTTGGCTGAGTGGTGAAGTTGTAACATTTCAAACTGGGGGGTTGCGGTTACGATCATTATTGAAGCTGCCGACTTTTCAATGGACGTGAATCTTAGACTACTACTGGTGAAACGGAGGTCACGCATGAATATATGCAAACTTTAAAAGATTCCAGGGTAGAAGGCGTTTGGAAAATGTTGTAAGAACAAGAGAAAACGTTTGTTAACAGAGGAAAATGCTGGTAAACAGAAGCATATGCTGGTAAACAGAAGAGAATGCTGGTAAACAGAGAGAAATGCTGATAAACAGATGAAAGTACTGGTAAATAGAAGGAAATGCGAGTAAACAAAGAGAAATGCTGGTAAACATATGGAAATACTGATAAACAGAGGGAATGCTGGTAGAAAGAGATAAATGCTGGTAAACAAAAGAAAATAATAGTAAACACATGGAAATTCTAGTAAACAGAGGCAAATGCTAGTAAACAGAGGGGAATTCTGTGGTAAACAGAGAGAAATGCTGGTAAACTAAAGGAAATGCTAGTAAACAAAGGGAAATACATGTATGGTAAACAGAGGAAAATTAACAGATAAGAGGGAAATGATTGTAAACAGAATGAAATGCTGGTAAACATAGGGAAATGCTGGTAATCAGAGGGAAATGCTAATAAACCGAGTGAAATGCTGGTAAGCATTGGGAAATGTGCTTAACAGAGGGAAATGCCGGTTAACAGAGGGAAATACTTGCAAACAGTGGGAAATGCTTGTAAACTGAGGGAAATGCTGGTAGACAGAGGGAAATGCTGGTAAACAGAGGATATTGATGGTAAACAGTGGGAAATGCTGGTAGACAGATAGAAATCCTGATAAACAGGGGGAAATGCTTGTAAACAGTGGGAAGTGCAGGTAAACCGTGTGAAATGCAGGTAAACAGTGGGAAATGCTGGTAAACAGAGAGGAATGCAGGTAGACAGAGGAAAATGTTTGTAAACAGAGGGAAATGCTGGTAAACAGAGAAAAGTGCTTGTAAGCAGAGGGAAATGGTGGCAGACAGAGGGAAATGCTGGTAGACTGGGGGAAATGATGTAAGACAAGAGGAAATGCTTGTAAACAGAGGGAAATCCTTTAAACAGGGGGAAATGCTGGCAAACAGAGGGAAATGCTGGCAGACAGAGGAAAATGCTTGCAAACAGTGGGAAATGCTTGCAAAGAGAGGGAAATTCTGGCAGAGGGAAAGTCCTGGCAGACAGAGAAAAATGCTTGCAAACAGTCGGAAATGCTGGCAGACAGAGGGAAATACTTGTAGACTGAGGGAAATGCTTGCAAACAGTGGGAAATGCTGGCAGACAGAGGGAAATACTTGTAGACAGAGGGAAATGCTTGTAGACAGAGGAAAATGCTGGCAGACAGAAGGAAATACTTGCAAACAGAGGGAAATGCTGGCAGACCGAGGGAAATACTTGTAGACAGAGGGAAATGCTGGCAGACAGGGGGAAATGTTTGTAGACAGAGGGAAATGCTGACAGACAGAGGGAAATGCTTGTAGACAGAGGGAAATGCTGGCAGACAGAAGGAAATGCTGGTAGACAGAGGGAAATGCTTGCAGACAGAGGGAAATGCTTGTAGGTAGAGGGAAATACTTGAACACACAGAGATATACTTGTAGACAGAGGGAAATGCTTGCAGACAGGAGGAAATACTTGTAAGCTGAGGGAAATGCTTGTAGAAAGAGGGAAATACTTGTAAGCAGAGGGAAATGTTTGTAGACAGAGGGAAATACTTGTACACACAGGGATATACTTGTAGACAGAGGGAAATGCTGGTAGACGGATAGAAATCCTGGTAAACAGGGGGAAATGCTTGAAAACAGTGGGAAGTGCAGGTAAACAGTGTGAAATGCTGGTAAACGGGGTAAATGCTGGTAAAAGGAGGGAAATGCAGGTAGACAGGAAAATACTAGTAAACAGAGGAAATGCTGGCAGACAGAGAGGAATGCTGGAAGACAAAGAAATGCTGGTTAATACAGGAAAATGCTTGTAAACAGTGGGAAATGCTTGTAAGCAGAGGGAAATGGTGGCAGACAGAGGGAAATGCTGGTAGACAGAGGGAAATGATGTAAGACAGGAGGAAATGCTTGTAAACAGAGGGAAATCCTTTAAACAGGGGGAAATGCTGGCAAACAGAGGAAAATCCTGGCAGAAAGAGGGAAATGCTTGTAGACAGAGGGAAATGCTTGTAGACAGAGGGAAATAGATGTAAACAACAATTCCTTTTTTCCCCGAATCGTCCTTTACCTTTTATGAATTAATTTTCATCCTTTGACCAACATTCAAGTAATCCTCTGCTAATGCAAAATGGACAAGTCTACAATGTTGTGATCCGGTAAATAGGACAGATTTAAGCAATGACAACACAATTCCGACTTTTAACGACCCTGAGGAAGAAGGCTTTTGAAAACATTGTGGGAAAAGAAGAAAATGCTGGTCACCAGCATTTTCTTCTTTTCCCACATTGTTTTCTCCTCCATTACAGACAGATTTAATGTTTCGAGTTACATTTGATTTCTCGTCTGCAAATCCTTTCAATTTGGACAAATCTAAAATTTTGTAGTTTGGTAAAAAGTAAATAACTAAACAGGAATGAAATGAAATAAGATCACTGCAGGAACTGAAATCAGTCCTTACGGGTAAGTTCCCCTTCAGCCACATTTTTTCAACATTTGTTCGGTCACAAGGACACAGCAAGTCATCGTCAGGTTTTAACCCTTTGCCACAAATCCCTACCCTGAAGAAGAAAACTTTGAAAACATTATGGGAAAAGTAGAAAATGCTGGTGACCAGCATTTTCTCCGTGTCCCAAAATATTTTATAACCGCTTCAAAGACAGAAATTATTTGGAAGAAAGAAAACTTTGAAAACATTATGGGAAAAGGAGAAAATAGCGGTGGCTAGCAATTTCTCAGTGTCCCAAAATATTTTATAACCTTTTCAAAGACAGAAACTATTTGGACTTGTCGTCTGCAAAACTTCAAATTCGACAAATGTAAAATTTTGTCGTCTGGAAGAGATCAAAAGTTTAAAATTAAGCATCGTGCCTCGAACTTGCTGAAAACGGCGTTATTTATCGTACAATTTACAAATCGAAATCACGACAACTAACATTGTTTTGAAGTAGAATTGTTTGCCATGGACACTGCATGTCTTTTATATAGAAAGATTGCTATTTTGATGAAGAGTACGAAAAACAAAGCCATTAAACAGTCTTTCCTTTCAAAAGGTGTACTACATGACCTACGAGTATAGTGGCATCCAACAATATATCGTTTTACAACTTTTTGAAAAATCTTAAAAAAAGGCTGGTAATTTTTATTTGTCTGCAAAAATGGCGTTAATCCTTCAGCTGCTGAATAATTGAAAAGAAAATTTCCACTCAGTTGTAAAAACCGAAATATTTGCGATTTCAAAGTTGATTTCCCCGGAAAAAATTCTATATCGGACAGTGTAGATCCAAGATCAGACTGCGCCTTTTGTGCAGTCTGATCTTGATCTACACTGTCCGCAAAAGTGCACCGAGTCGCGTGTAGTAGCCCACGGGTTTAAATAAGCGAGGAAACACGAGAAGTTTGCCAGGCTTCTTGGTATTTTTCTATTTAACCCTGCTTAAGGCTGCTAAACGCGACTCACTGACCCTTTGCGGACAATGTAGATCAAGGTCAGACTGCACAAAACGTGCAGTCTGACCCTGGATCTACACCGTCCGACAAGGAGATATTTTTTCCTAAAATGATAAGTTTGAAATGACATTATTCAGGTTTATACTATCGACTTGAAAGTTGCATTTAACTTATTTAGCAGGAAAAGGGTTTAACAATTCTTATCCCGTTTGGTTTGACGCGGGATAGGTATTCACGTGCATAATAAGGGATGAATACATTTTGAACAAGGAAATAGTGGTTGCTCGGAGAGCTCAGTTGCAAGGACTACTGAGATATGGTTTTGAAGATATTTGGTTCGAATCCCAATGTATACGGTATAGCTTTACGCAAATCAGTGACACGGCGTTACGCACCAAACAAGCAAACAAAAGCATGAAATTTAAAGCTGTGGTAGTACAGCGGTTTGCACTTTGAAAATTATTGTGGGAAAAGGAGAAAACGCTCACAATGAGCAATTTCTCCTTTTCCCACTATGTCTGCTGAGCTTTTATCCTATTTTTTCCTGGAAAAATTAACTTCCACAATGACCTTCGTCACTGTTTTTTGACGAAATAAGCACGGATAGGTGCTTATTTTTTCTTATTGTTTAGAATTATAAATACTGTAAGTGTGGAAATTTTAAGAAAAATCTATCCGTTAGAAAGTATATATTTATTTAAGATTAACCCTTAATTCGGCCAAATTATCTCCCTTTTTAACTCAATGGTCTATATATAACATGAATATTTGTACGTTTACCATGCTCAAAACCAGGCTTCATATATTTTTTTGTGCAAAACTAATTGAATTTTCATTTAAATGATGTATAATTCTACTCTTGTCCAAATACAATCAGTTAAAGGCGACAAACTTACTTCAGTTTTAACGATGAATCTGGTCTCTGAAGGAGCGGCGAGCATTGTGGGAAAGGGAGAGAATGCTTGTCACGGTTTTTTCTCCCTTTCACACAATGGTTTCCTAATTCTGCTTTTTCGGGGTCATTAGAACACTGGATTGTTTGGTAAGGGTTTAAGTTAGGGGTTAAGTGTTTAACCATAAAATTCCACACTATTTAGTAATATGACTGGTCGATAGAGTTGCTTTTGTTATTGACTGTATGATCAATACGGAGGCAAGTCTAATGATTTCCATCTGCAACGAAAACGTACACGATACTATACAGTGATTAAATACCTAAATTGTCCGTGCTCATTCTCCACTTTTCCAGCTTTCTATCTTATTTTCTTTCCTGGGTCTTATTGTGACGTTTGATTATTTATATTCATCTTTCTTTTTAAATGACCTATTTGATTTCGAATATGTATATGTGTATGATACGAAATGCATATATATGCATAAATATGAATAAAATCTTGAAAAATCTTAATCTTGTATATTTGTATATTCTTCGGGTATTTTTCCGGTTTAACTGACTATTAAAGAAAAGAGTGTTAAATCCAATATAAGCTGAATTTTAGAACTGTTTATATCTTTTTCAAAGGCAAATTTCTCAGAAACGAGCAAAGTGACCCATATCTTTTTTTACTGTAATCTCCCAGAGACATGATGAGCTTTGAACGTGCAAAGTTTTTTTTTTTTTAAATCTGTCCGTTTGAAAAATTCGTGATATACGTCGTTAAATAAGATGTCAGGGATCACTCATCACAAGTCGGCCTATTCCGTAACAACATCTAACGTTCCACCAGTGTTATTTTGTATCATTCGCTTCAATGTCAAACAAGCTTTTACAGTGCAGAAACAGCCTATCTAAAGAGAGTGAATCCGCAGTTACCGCCCCTCCGTTATAGTTTGTTTTAATGTTTTTCCAAAAGTTGCGAGGGTCAGACTTGGATATAGAGTTTATCCTTTTCCCTTCATTTATTTTGAAATTCACTTTGCTCTTTTCTTGGTATTATTAAAAAATGTTCTTGCACGAGTAAACCTTTACCAACTTTCGTCTGATTTCTCTCTGTAGAAGCTGTATCTCTCCCGTTTAAAGGTGAGCTTGGCATTATAGCATTCTCTATTAAACCATTTATTTCCTCGTTTACATATATAAAATGTTTAACCTCATTTGCTGACCAATCAAATGACCCCATATTTTGAAGAAATGTCAGTCTTATTTTTTCAAACCTGGCTACCTGAACAATGAGGGCCATTCTTCAGTTATTTCCCTTGATTTCTCTCCAGTACTACATTGGTCCTGATAAAGAGATTACTTGGATTTTATCCTTGATTTTCTTGCACTGAACAGCTATGTTTTTGAGATAATATTTCAAGTAAATCTATTTAGATTCTTTTACAAATCGATATATACGTAGTTCGGGATTATCAAGAACAGAATTTGATTTGAATTATATGGGGACCTTACACATATATCATAAACCATTATTATATATATCGCAACATCCCCAATGTAACCAAGGATAAAAACAAAGGAATACAGGTAAAAGGACCAATCTGTTATTTGGTTACCCTTAGTCTTTATCTGGCAAGAGAGACAATTTAATTTAGAGGAATGGCCCTCATTAATTATTAAGAGTTCGCCACTTAATGGTTAAGTGTTTAATGCGCAGTGCGCATGCGCCAGTGAATTGTGGAAACCCCGCCCTACTGCCCCGTCAGGCTTACATGTACTTTACTACATGTACCTACTTAACCCTTTCGGCGCTGCATTTGAAACACTAGACAGTTCCATTTTGATTATTGGACCATTTCTTTTTTGTATAGTAGGGTTTAAGTACTGTTTGTATATCTAAGCGGTAAACAATGCAGAATTCAAGTGAACCAACCATCGTGCTGCCTCGCCTGAATCGGCACTGTTTACAAAAGTGTCAATATTGGTTTTGGAGGCGAAAGGTTAATTGACGTGGCATGACGTATTAGTTAGTGTTTATTGACGTGGCATGATGTATTAGTTAGCGGACTGCACAGGCTGATCTGAGACGACAATTTACGCAAATGTCCGAATGCCCCTTTTCGCGTGTTGCAAGCCAAAGTTTTAAAAGAGTTAATTACGCAACAACTAATTTCGCTTTTGCGAACAGTGTAGATCAAGATCAGGCTGTACATAAAGTGCAGTCTGATCTTGAATCTATACTGTTTGGTACTGTCAGGAGTTTTTCCCCATCGAAAAAAATGTTGAAATCTGATTATTTAGGGTTTTACAATGAACTGAAAATGTTTATATGGTTTTTTAAGCAGATTAAACCTATACCACTCAGTATCTTGTTTGAACGGACCTGAGAAAGAAGACTTGTGGACAAAGGAGAAGATGCTATTTTTTTTTTTTTTTCTTCAATGTCGGCTTCTTTTTCAAAGACAAATCTCAACATCTGAGTTAAGTTTAATTTCTTGTCTGAAAATTCAGATTCGTCCATCGTCGACGAGATCATCTGAATGGTCAGAACTATTTTTAGCATTGCATTATTTCAAAGCTGATGGTCAGCATTATCTCCCGCTAGATGGCATTCTACAAATACACATCTATCTAATTTGGGCATTCTGGGTACAGAAGCGGAGTGATTTTTCAAAACAACAACCGTTACTTTGAATTTTAAACTAAAAGAAACGTTTACTCAATAAAACGCTACCTGGTACGATTCATTCAGCTATGATCAGCTAGCATGTACCCTATGCACCGGCCATTTATTAAAACAGGCCCAACAGGCTTGGGTAATGCACATGTACTCGGTGTACTGTGTTGATCTATTTTTCGATACTGTATACAAAGATTTGCAGTAATCGATCGTATTTTTTTAAAATAATTTTTGCCAGTAAAAATTATTATAGTTTAGAGAAATCTGGAGCTAAAACAGGCTTGATTTCTCCTCAAACGTACTGATAATAGCCATTTTCTCCATTGCTACTTTATTAGCGCGTATTACTACAATCCCCCCAACACTGGGGGGAGTGATGCGTCATAGCAGACAGGTCGAATCTTCGAAGAATATGACATGCGCAGACAACGAATGGTCAGATATGATCAATGACCAATCAAGTTCGTCTAATATATTCACTGCGATATTAAAATTTCCATCTCACGGCTTGATATAATGCATCATTGAGATGCATTTAAACCCCATTTCGACTCAAATACTCAATACAATTCTGCGCATTAAATGTGCCAGCTACGCGCCATGAAAGCTTTGTCCTATTGATAATTTCACATATGAAGCCTGCTGCATTTTCTTCTGACACAGTTAACCCTTTCTGCGCCATAGGCGAAAATGGGGACTTGCGGACGGCATAGATCAAGATCAGACTGCACAGAACGTGCAGTCTGATCTTTGATCTATGCCGTCCACTTGTTTTGTCAGGCCAGTGAGGTAAAAATCTTTCTCAGTTTCAATGGATTGTATTTTAAGCAGTCGGAAGAGGTCAAGTTTATATATTTGGCATTGAAAGAGTTAACCCTTAGGCTGCTAAGCGCGACTCACTGACTTTTTGCGGACGGTGTAGATCAAGATCAGACTACACAGAACGTGCAGTCTGATCTTGAATCTACACTGTCTGATATGGATATATTATTCCCGAAAACATGACTTTGAAATAGCAATATTTGAGTTTTTACTATCGAAACGAAAATTTTATTTAGCTATTTGGCAGGATGAGGGTTAAATATCATTGAAATTTTTAGTGTAAATATCGGTTATAACGTTGTCCTAAGCCCGTAAAACAGGTAATAATTAATTCAACTCATTAAACCCTAATTCGGTTTACATTCGTACATGTAGGTACTGTAACCATGGTTACTAATTTTCATGATCATATAGACCTACTCTCATGCTTTTACCTTTTCGTCGTAACTATTTCTCTCGGCTTCGTCTAAGCAGGTTTGACGGAGGGAACCAGCGCCCCTAACAAACCAACCCAGTGTTTGTGGTATTTGGCGGAGACAATACCACTATGAGTTCAATATTGAATTTTGAAGACCATGTATCGTATTTTGTGCAAAGCCGAAGGAAATACACCCAATTAAACTCAATTTTTCTCAGGCAAATGAATTTTTCGGTAGCACTCAGATATGTAATTGGAAATGGCATGTTAAAATACACTAGGTAAGGCCATCGATCGTGGAAATACTGATTTTTGATTGAAAATAGCTTCACTCGCTCATAGCCTTCTATTGGCGCAATGATACAAAATTTGTCTACCGATCACTTGGTCCTGGGCATTTTCGTTCCAAAGCCAGTTCGTCCCATGGCTTGTTCATCCAATGATTGCGAGCTACTCCATTTGATTGGGCATGAATATTTATAGATCGAAATAATTGATTGTAATGTTGGGAATTAAATATTAAAGGCCAAAGATATTTCAGAATCATAGTTTTCAGGTACAAACTTAATTTTATTCGATATATTCACATGGTTTCTCTCTCTATCCATCATGCATCCTACTGTCTAGAAACGTTACTCCTGACTCTTAATGATCAAAGGGAGACCACCAATACACAAATAATCCTAACTTTGTCATGAGTACTCTCCCTTCAACCAAAAAAGGTATTCATTTGCTTAGTAGGTTGACTTTCAAGCCAATATTTGAATAATATCTTTCTTTTCCTTTCAAATTATTAATTCCACATAATGGCTTCCTTGACAAATACCACTTCAGGGTTCTCAACGCTTTGATTTCTAGCGTTAAGGGTTATAAATCCTATTCGCCCCCAGCATTTG
Organism: Hippopus hippopus; assembly: GCA_946811185.2. Lineage (NCBI taxonomy): Eukaryota > Metazoa > Mollusca > Bivalvia > Cardiida > Cardiidae > Hippopus > Hippopus hippopus. The sequence continues at coordinate 9,379,041 of OX328108.1, read as the reverse complement.
TGAGATTTTATTTTTTACAGAGAATTATTTTCTTTTACTAAAACAAAGTTCATTGAAAATTTATAAGGTAAAAAATTGCTCGCCCCTTCCCTTATTACAAACGTTGATACGCGTATGGTAGTCGCTTGTTTATCTAGAATGCGACGGTAGGTGTTCTTTTTTGATAGATCGACAGATCGATAGCTAGATCGATTGGTCGATCGATCGATCGATAGGTAGGTAGGTAAGGTAAGGTAAAGTAAGGTAGGTAGACCTTGTTGGTAAGGTCAGGTCAGGTAAGGTAAGGTGGGTAGGTAGGTAGGTCTGTCGGTTGGGCGGGCGGGCGTCGGGCAGGCGGGCTGATTGTTTTTCGACCAAAGCAAGTCCACGTATCGCGTTCCTTTTTACGGAATTTTATGCTGTAGTTACTTTCCTGGTGCTTGTATTTACTTCGAGTAGCGTGAGAAAATTTGGTATCGCACGAGACCGAAGGTCGAGCGAGATGCCAAAATTTTCTTACGCAGCGAGAAGTAAATACAAGCACCAGGAAAGTCACTACAGCATAATATTCCTTTTATTATATACCTGCACCTTTTCAACCACAAAATATTGCAAATTATTGACATTTTATTTGAAAACGGTACGCAAAATAAAACAAGTAATGGTTTAGTAGCCAGTAACTTCGTTTTTATGAACGGCGGATGAATATTACAGCGTAAAATTTTGACCAATGAACTTGCGAATGGATACATACGTTTACCGCCCGTGAGTTACGTCATTATGACGTCATCATACCATATTTGGAACCGTATTTCACAGTGTGTAGATACGGATCTTTTTTTTCTGACCTGTGTGATACTTCATCCGCGTGCGACGCATGTATTTTCTCCGGAAAACTTTCAGGTATATAATAAACAAAGTTATAAACACTATAGATGGAAGCTATCCATCGACCGTTCTTAAATTCACTCTTAGTCTAATAACAGATTCAGGAAGTCACAAAACCAAACGGTTCAGCCAATCAGAAAGTACGTTACTTTCAAATTTAGAAAATTCTTTAGAACAAAACTAAGAATGTTCTTCAGAATGGTTTGTGAATACGGGCTCAGATCTATGTAATATGATCGAGTGGAAAGTATTTGCCTATTATACTGCTTCTTCTTTTGAAATATCGGCAAATATTTGACTCATGCGACACCTATTTCAATTTGACACAATTACGTCCAGAGCTTTTTTTCTTATTCCAAAGAGCCAGAGGTTCCTTTTCCCAAACTGTGTACGCACGAAATTTGCGTACGTGTTTTAGGTAAGCAAGCATCAAGTCTGAAAACAAATTTCACTGAACTGCATAGCCTGACGATTTGAGTGAATATTGACATAACATAAGATCCCTGCTTTACCCGAAAGAATGAGCTGGCGTAAAGTTTTGCAAATATTTACTCAAATCGTAAAGTAATGCAATTCAGTGAAACTTGTTTTCAGACTTATGCTTGATTAACTTCAATTACGTATGCAAATTTCTTGCATGTATGATCCCAAATAATTTTGGAAATTCTGCGCAGTTTAGTGAAGGGTACCCCACGTTTGTTGACAATTCATACCTGGACAATTCGTGCCTAAAAATCAGCAATTTTCTCCTTTTCCCTACAATAATTTCTTCTATTTCTTATACAAACCAAATTATTTGAGTAATATATGACTTGTGGTCTGCAAATGCTTTAAAACTAGATGAGTCAGCAGGTAAAGAGTAACTACCTGGCGGCTCACCATACGCCCAAATCAAAACGACTGCGACCTCCCGCTCTGTAGGTCGATGCCTCAATCACCAGCCCTAATTCCATTAAATATTTATTGTGAGAATTTCCAGCTCAGCTCAAAACACCCTTTATCCTTATTTTCTTAAACCTTTATCGCACAATGCCGACTTTAAACGACTCTGGGAAAGAAGCTTTTTGAAAACATTGTGGGAAAGGAGAAAATGGACAGTGCTCAAACGTTGTCGTCTGGTACAGAGTTAACCTGCTGAATCGACTTTGTTTGACCGTTACAAAAACAGGGTCCGAGTAAAGTTCACAGCGTAAGCTGAAGCCCTCAAAGAGCAACACCCCTTCCATTCAAATGAAAAATATTTACCTAGATCTAAAAGGAAAAGCCGTGTTTCCGCTCACTCGATCGATCCTATCTCTGACCCGTCCCTCCCTCGAATTTGCTATCTTATATTACCCATGATAAAACAATAAAGTCACCCTGGGTAGACGCAATTTGTAACTGGTAAATTTTCTGCAAGAAGACCGTTCTACTTCAAGATTCAGCCGGTTTTAAGAGAGAGAGAGAGAGAGAGAGAGAGAGAGAGAGAGAGAGAGAGATGGACGTACATTATATGAATGGCGGATGAATATTACAGCGTAAAATTTTGACCAATGAACCTGCGAATGGATACATACGTTTACCGCGCGTGAGTTACGTCATTATGACGTCATCATACCATATTTGGAACCGTATTTCACAGTGTGTAGATACGGATCTTTTTTTCTGACCTGTGTGATACTTCATCCGCTTGCGACGCATGTATTTTCTCCGGAAAACTTTCAGGTATATAATAAAAAAAGTTATAAACACTATAGATGGAAGCTATCCATCGATCGTTCTTAAATTCACTCTTAGTCTAATAACAGATTCAGAAAGTCACAAAACCAAATGGTTCAGCCAATCAGAAAGTACTTTACTTTCAAATTTAGAAAATTCTTTAGAACAAAACTAAAAATGTTCTTTAGAATGGTTTGTGAATACGGGCTCAGATCTATGTAATATGATCGAGTGGAAAGTATTTGCTTATTATACTGCTTCTTCTTTTGAAATATCAGCAAATATTTGACTCATACGACACCTATTTCAATTTGACACAATTACGTCCAGAGCCTTTTTTCTTATTCCAAAGAACCAGAGGTTCCTTTCCCCAAACTGTGTATGCACGAAATTTGCGTACGTGTTTTAGGTAAGCAAGCATTAAGTCTGAAAACAAATTTCACTGAACTGCATAGCCTCGCGATTTGAGTGAATATTTACATAACATAAGACCCCTGCTTTACCCGAAAAAATGAGCTGGCTGCAAATATTTACTCAAATCGTAAAGTAATGCAATTCAGTGAAACTTGTTTTCAGACTTATGCTTGATTAACTACAATTACGTATGCAAATTTCTTGCATGTATGATCCCAAATAATTTTGGAAATTCTGCGCAGTTTAGTGAAGGGTACCCCACGTTTGTTGACAATTCATACCTGGACAATTCGTGCCTAAAAATCAGCAATTTTCTCCTTTTCCCTACAATAATTTCTTCTATTTCTTATACAAACCAAATTATTTGAGTAATATATGACTTGTGGTCTGCAAATGCTTTAAAACTGGATGAGTCAGCAGGTAAAGAGTAACTACCTGGCGGCTCACCATACGCCCAAATCAAAACGACTGCGACCTCCCGCTCTGTAGGTCGATGCCTCAATCACCAGCCCTAATTCCATTAAATATTTATTGTGAGAATTTCCAGCTCAGCTCAAAACACCCTTTATCCTTATTTTCTTAAACCTTTATCGCACAATGCCGACTTTAAACGACTCTGGGAAAGAAGCTTTTTGAAAACATTGTGGGAAAAGGAGAAAATGGACAGGGCTCAAACGTTGTCGTCTGGTACAGAGTTAACCTGCTGAATCGACTTTGTTTGACCGTTACAAAAACAGGGTCCGAGTAAAGTTCACAGCGTAAGCTGAAGCCCTCAAAGAGCAACACCCCTTCCATTCAAATGAAAAATATTTACCTAGAATTAAAAGGAAAAGCCGTGTTTCCGCTCACTCGATCGATCCTATCTCTGACCCGTCCCTCCCTCGAATTTGCTATCTTATATTACCCATGATAAAACAATAAAGTCAACCTGGGTAGACGCAATTTGTAACTGGTAAATTTTCTGCAAGAAGACCGTTCTACCTCAAGATTCAGCCGGTTTTAAGACAGAGAGAGAGAGAGAGAGAGAGAGAGAGAGAGGAATATGGACATACATTATGTAACACTTGTTTAGTATAATAAGATAAAAAAAAAAGATGCTTTAAACCCCTTTTCCCCAGAACACACCGGCTCCTGCATGGATCAGCGATAAAGTGCAGGGCTCATAACGTGGAGGCCTTGGTTTTGAGCTTCACTGGAAGCACTCTGCTTTTCGTGGGATTGTCCCTGGACAATATACGACAGGCCTCTAAATAGCGTAATACTGGTGACCCCCAGGATATACATTAATATGTGAGATGTCGCCTACATATAACTAAAATAATGTTTGAAAGCGGTGTAAAACACCATTCAATCGATCAGTCATTTCGAGAGTGCAGCAAATCTATATATTTCCTGATCCCTGAAAAGGACCTCAAACTTGACCCTTTACCAAACGATCTCCTGTCTTGTAGACTCTTGGGAATAAGGCCTGTAAAACATCGTGGGAACAGAAAAGTACTTTCCCCGGTAGCCACATTGTTTCCTGTACTCTTTCAAAAGGTACATGTAAATCTCAATATTTTGGTTTTTTGTTTGCAAATGCTTTCAAAATGGACAAGCTTAAATTTTTGTCGTTTAGTAAAGGGTCAAACATTTTTTTTGTCCATACCTGGATGAATGTGATAAGCAAATGTTTCAAAAGTAAGAGCTCAGGGATAACCCATAGCCTTCTGAATCGGTTAAATGAACTTTCCAGTCTATAGTAAAAAATCCAAATATGCAATTTCAAAGTTATTTTTGGGGTAAAAATATTTCCACATCAGGCAGTGTAGGTCAAGATCAGACTGCACTTTCAGTGCAGTCTGATCTTGATCTACGCTGCCCGCAAAAGCACCTCGAGTTGCGCATAGCAGCCTTAACGGTGAAAAATACCGTTCTTTGTTAAAGGGTCAAACGATATATTTTTCCTAACCAGGATGGATGTGATAATGAAATGTTTCAAAAGAGGGAGTTCATATTGTAAGATCGTGTTCATGAAATTACCGGCGAAAGCTGTGGAGGTCATTAGCGAGTAACCTAATTGCCTGGCTTTCCCTGAATCATGACTTCCGATGTAAATATAACATAGGGCTTTTTAAACTGATTGATTGATTGATTGTACGGTGTTTGACGCCGTTTTTAACATTATTTCAGTTATATCGCGGCTGCCAGTGCACCTATCCATGCTTTCCTGGAGTTTCTTTGACCGGTACTCCGCACAATATTCTTTCCAAGCCACTGGCTGCTTTCTCACATGATCATCGTCGAAATAATGATCGGCAGTGAGAGAGGAATTAATCCTGTACGGCTTTTTAAAAACAAACTGGGTAAAAGGAGAAAATGCTGGTAAATAGCATTTACTACTTTTTTCCCCACTATGTTTTCTTGCCTTTCAAATACAAATCCCGTGATTTGCGTTGTATTTACTCAGTCATCGGCAAATGCTTATATTTCAGAGGAGTGTAATATTCTGTCGTGTATTTAGTCTGTATAAAACAAAAAAAAAAAAAAAATTGGACTCGACCAAATTCAAAGCATTTGCAGACGATAGACTATATAAGATGTAGCTTAAATGATTACTTCTATTTGTGATAGGGCACAAAACATTGTGGGCAAAGGAAAAAATGCTGGTTACCACCATTTTCTCCTTTTCACACTATGTTTTCAAAAGCATTCTTCTTCAGGGCTGAAAAAAAAAACACGGCAAATCATGTTTGTCGGTCTATCTCCGCGTACCTGTGAAAATCAATGTTAGAATTAATGGTATAACTTTATGTAAGTAGATTACAAAAATAAATATTTCCAATTACATTGAACACCTATGCCATGACAGATACAGGGGATGAAGTGGAGTTATACAATACGTTGGAAGGTCAATCCGTAAACGAGTGAATATTAGCATGTAAGTCACTTATATAAGAACCATGCTCTGTGACAATGGGGTTTAACCATTTGCCAAAAGTATCGACCCAGGTCAGCCCATAGGGGTCCGTAGTTTGCATGAATTTTCATTGGTTGAATGCGCGACTGTCACTACATATCAACCAATCAAATTTCCCGTTCAAAACAGTGTCACATGACATAAGATAGCGGCAGCTGTACGAAATTTGCTCCTGGATCACAAATTCAACGAATTCTGAGGCGTTTCGTCGTTATGGAAGACAAAGACTATAGGTCAGTAATTTTTTTAATCATGTTTAAAGGGTGTGTACCGCTAATGCTGTGTTTCATTGGATCTAAAGTGCATCTTATATCTTGAAAGTCGGATGTACGAACCTTTGTCAATGGCGCAGATTTTTGAGCGAGTTTACAAGTTCGAGCGACCGTGGCAGCCAGACTGCATTAGCCACTGACAAACAGTTGTATTTTTCTGGTAGAAAAATGTTTTAGCTCTCAGTTGTCGAAAGAATCAGGAGAATAACTGTTAGCGTATAAAAGATACATTGTTTTTTGTAATCGGGGGTGAGTAACGGTCTGTACGAAGTTAAATCCCTTGTTTACAATATATAGTCTACGGGTGACAGGAGTCAAATTACGGACCCCTATGGGTCAGCCTGCGCAGTCCGCGCAGGCTGACCTGAGTCGAAACTTTTTGCTGTTTGTAAATTTTCTGGATGTCAAAGGACCATTCTACCTCATGATTCAACTTTTGTATGAATCCATAAAATTATAACTTGCTTCGTATAATGCATCATGAAGATGAGTTAAACCCCTTTTTTGCCAGAGATTTGCTAATATAGATAAAGGCAGATGAGGACTGGCTGAAAGGTAGATGTAAAGGCAGACAGCAAGGTAGACGTAGGGCAAACAGAGAGGTAGATGTAATGACTGACTTAAAGGTAGATGTAAAGGCAGACAGAAAGGAGAATGATTTTACAGACAGAATGGTAATTCTTTTGACGGACAGAAAGGTAGATGAAAATAAAGATAGGGAGGTATGTTTAAGAACTCAGAAGAAGGTAAATGAAAGGAAGAGCAGATAGGTGAACAAAAGGACGACAGTAAAGTAGTAGATATAGATGTAGGACGGACAGAAGGGTAGACGTACAGCGGACAGAAAGATATATCTAGGGCAGACAGAAAGGTTGGTGTAAAGGGGTCAGAAAGGTAGATGAGGTGCGGACAGAAAGGTAGATGTAAAGGAAGACAGAGAGGAACATGTAGAGCGGACAGAAAGGTAGATGTGGGGCATACAGAAAGGTAGCTGTAAAGGCAAACACACAGGTAGATATAGGGTTGACAGAAAGGTAGATGTAAACACGGACCGAGAGGAAGATGTAGGGCTGACAGAAAGGTATATGTAAAGGTAGACTGAGAGGATAATGTAGGGTGGATAGAAAGGTTGATGAAAAGGTGGACAGAGAGGTAGATGGAGTGCGGACAGAAAGGTAGATATAAAGGAGGACATAATGGTAGATATAACGTTGCACAAAAAGGTAGATGTAAAGGCACTCTGTAAGGTAGATGTAACGGCACACTGTAATGTAAATGTAAAAGCAGACAGCAAGGTAGTTGTAGGGCAGACAGAAAGGTAAATGAAAAAATGAACAGAGAGCTAGATGAAGGGCAGACAGAAAGGTAGATATGGGGCGGACAGAAAGGTAGATTTAAAGGAAGACATAGAGGTAGATGTAAGGCAGACGGAAAGGTAGATGTAAAGGCGAACAGAGAGGTAGTTGTCGGGCGAACAGGGAGGTAGATGTATGGATGCACAGAAAGGTAGATGTAAGGCGGACAGAAAGTAGAAGTAGGGAAGACAGAGAGGAAGATGTAAAGGAAGACAGAGAGGTAGTTGTAAAGGCTGACAGAGAGGTAGATGTAAGGCAGACGGAAAGGTAGATGTTAGAGCGTAAAGGAATAGAGGTATAGGGCGGACATAAAGATAGATGTAAGGCGGACAGAGAGGAAGATGTATGGACGGACAGAAAGGTAGGTGTAAGGCGGACAGAAAGAAAGATGTAAAGGAAGACAGATAGGTAGATGTAAGGGCGGACAGGGAGGTAGGTATAGGGCGGACAGAGAGGTAAAGGTAGAGCAGGCAAAAAGGTAGATGTAGGGCGGACAAAATGGTAGATATAAAGGCAGACAGAAAGGTATATGTAAAGGCATACAGAAAGGTATATGTAAAGGCAGACAGAAAGGTAGATGTAAAGGCTGACAGAAAGGTAGATGATAAGGCGGACAGAGAGGTACATGTAAGGGCGGACAGAAAGGTAGATGTTTGGACGGACAGAAAGGTAGATGTAGGACGGACAGAGAGATAGATGTATGGACGGACAGAAAGGTAGATGCAAAGGCGGACAGAGAGGCAGATGTAACGGCGGACAGAAAGGCAGATGTTTGGACGGACAGAAAGGGAGATGAAAGGCGGACGGAGAGGTTGATGTTAAGGCAGACAGATGGTAGATGTATGGACAGACAGAAGGGTAGATGTAGGGCGGACAGAAGGGTAGATGTTAAGGCGGACAGGAAGTTAGATGTATGGACAGACAGAAATGTAGATGTAGGGCGGACATAAAGATAGATGTTAAGGCGGACAAATAGGTAGATATAAAGGCAGACAGAAAGGTAGATATAAAGGCGGATAGAAAGGTAGATGTAATGGAGGACAGAGAGTAGATCTATGGACGGACAGAAAGGTATATGTAAAAGCGGACAGAAAGGTAGATGTAAGGGCAGACAGAGAGAAAGATGTATGGACGGACAGAAAGGTAGACGTAAAGGCAGACAGAAAAGTAGATGTAAAGGCGGACAGAAAGGTAGATGTATGGGCGGGCATAAAGGTAGATGTATGGGCGGACATAGAGTTACATTTATGGACGGATAGAAAGGTAGATGTAAAGGCGGACAGAGAGGTAGATGTATGGACGGACAGAAAAGTAGATGTAAGGCGGACATAAAAGTAGATGTTACGCGGACAGAAAGGTTGATACAGGCTGGATTGAAAGGTAGATCTGGGGCCGACAGAAACGTAGACCTGTATTTTGACTGTCAGTATGCTAGATGTTTTGACGGACAGGACGGTCGACTTAAGGACGAATAGAAAAGTAGATGTGGAGACTGACAGAAAGATAGATCTACAGGAGGACAAAAAGACGGATGTAAAGAAGGACAGAAATGTAGATTTTTGACTAACATTATGGTAAATATTTTTACGGACTGAAAGGCAGTAGTAAGAACGGATGGAAAGGTACATGTATGCTGAAGGCTCGAGAGAAAGATAAATATAGTGACGTACAAACAGATAATTCGTTTGTATTGGAGTTTAACGCCGTTTTAAAAGCTTAGGTCATATAATGGCGGTCAGTGACGCACCAATGTGATTCCTGGCTTTCTCAACCAGTACTGACACAACTTTCTTTCCAAAGCCTACTTTTCTCACATGCACCAGAGGTGAGAGGCGAAAAATCGCCGGAAAGAAAGTTCGCCGCAACCGGGTATCGAACCCGCAACCTCCAGGTCACGAGTCAGAGGACAAATAGATAAATGAAAGAACAAACTGTAAAGAAAGAGTAACAACAGCCTAAGAGATGATGTAAGGACTGACTAAAAAGCAAGTGTGAGGACGGACAGAATGGTACATAAAACGACAGACAGAAGGGTACTTGTAAGTATGTACCGCAAAGTAGAATGTTAGTGCGGACGGGAAAGTAGATTGAAGGACGGACAGAAAGGCAGTTAAAGTACCGGTACATACAGAAAGATAGGTTAAAGGACTAACAGAAAGGAAAATGTAAGAGCAGACAAAAAATTTGGTTTGGATACGGGCAGAATGTTACATCTGACTCCGGACAGACAGGTAGGTTGTAGGCCAGACTGAACGGATAAACTCTCAGATTTAGAGACGGGCAGAATGTTACAGTAACGGGTATACAAAATTGAGATGAAAGGACAGAGAAAAACAAAGATGTAACACAGACAGATATGTAGATTATAAGTACTCGTCAGGTCAGACTGGTAATTAGAAAGAAAAATAGTAAGATTTATTTGTATGGTGCTCTGGGGAAAGGTGTCTTAATGCATTTAGCTTGCATCACGCGAAAAGGGGCATTCGGACATTTGCGTAAAGTGTTGTCTCGGATCAGCTTGCGCAGTCCGCGCAGGCTAATCCGAGAATGTACTTTACGACTACATTAGATTTTGTTCTTCAGTAGACTTGCGCAAAACAGAAAATTACATAAAAACGGAAAGTGTCGTTTTGGATCAGCCTGCGTGGATTGCACAGGCTGATCCGAAACGACACTTTACTTAAATGTCCGAATGCCACTTTTGGCGTGTTGCAGGCCATTTTAGTAATGCATTCTACTCAGGAAGTGGTCGCATAGTATTCACCCATTTTGTCCGAAAAGTAGATTTAGCTGTATTGTGAGATGAATGATCTTCTAACATCTAGAAATTTATTCATGGCAAAAGGTTGGACCAAAGTAAGCCTGCGCGGAGTGCGCAGGCTGACATGGTTGATACTTTTTGCAGATACATGTACATAACAGCACGACTCGATTATATAAGACTGTAGGATAGGCAGAAATGTAGACGTCCGCACGAATAAAAAAAAAAATAAGCAAAACGACACGGTTTAATGACGGTCAGATTGGAGTATTTATGGATAAAAAAGGAATGCCATAAGTAAATAAATCAACAAGTCGGGCATTACCCTGGGCTGTTGTGCAACAAATTGTGTTGTGTTTATGACAGACAGACAGACAGAGAGATCGACAGACAGGCAGGCAGACAGACAGACAGGCAGGCAGGCAGGCAGGCAGACAGACAGACAGACATAAAGACAGACAGGTAGGCAGGTACATTGTCTCGACGATGGTTATGAGGGTAAGCAGTCAGTGGTTTGTGAAGAAATTTGTGCAATGCACTAACAAAGAAACTCTAGCAAAGTATTGATAGGTGCACCGGCCTCTGTGATATAGATGAAATAATAATGAAAACGGCGTAAACAGCATACAAACAAACTTGGGAGCAGTGGGTTTGGGGTAGCATGGGCTCTCCAACTCCCACGAGGAAAGGGTGGGGTCCAATATTTCAGATTATTTTTTTCCAGTTTACTTCTACCAAAGGTGTCGCACTACTGCGAACTCATTGCGGGTTTTAGCAGTCAAAAGCAGTCCCGTTTGAAAATTTGACGGCAAGCACTTCTGCTCTGTTATCAGAGAAAAAGAAAGGTAATGTCTAAAATATGTTTCTCGAGTTGATTTGATGATTTCTGTGGAAACTTGGTGGAAGTTTGTTATTTTTTCGGAACACATTTTTTGGTTTTGCCCTCAAGGGGTTCATCGAGGCTCAATGGTAAACGTGTAGGATCTAAAACCTTTTGGTCCTCACTCGAGGCGCTGAGATTTTTGTTGGGAAAGACACTTTAGAGCCTTTGCCTAATACAGTGAAAACCCATAACACATAAGTGAACTTTCGGCAAGACATGAATAAAAAACTTGAAAACGTTGCAAAACACGACTTAATCGACTGCTACACAAAAATGTCCTTGTTCACACGTGAAAGTAAATTCTAACCCACCATCACACAATCCCGACTGAAAAAAACCTTAAAAGAATTAAAGATGAAGGCTTTTGAAAATATCTTTAGAACAAGAGAAATGCTGGTTACCAGCATTTTCTCCTTTCTCCTTTTTCCCACAATGTTTTCTTCCATGTCAAATTCAAATCATATTATTTGAACGACAGTTAATTTGTCTTTTGCAAATAAACCCAATTTCGACGAAATCTCTCTTTTTTTCTGTCGGGTAAAGGGTCATCATAACGATGATTCACTCTTGGTTTGTCACTATCGATTTCTCTGAAGACTTTCTCTCATACAGCAGAAACCACGAAGTCAGAAACAGTGAATGGTTAGACGTGTAAAATCTTTATTTAGGCCTACATCAGGGACCATTTTAAAGATACATCTGTACTCGTTTTCAGTCAGTTTTCAGCCAGTTTTAAGCCAGTTTTTAACCCATTTCAGCCTTATTTTATGAAATTAAAATCATTCTTGTATATTCATGCCAAATGTTGCCCCTGACGGCTGCAAGGTTGCACAGATTAAGACGGACAGAAAATGCATTTTATGATTTTGAGCCCTTCAAAGCAATCGCTGTTGTCGTTTCCGGTTTTAAATGAAGACAAATCCCTTTAGTTTTTCTACCCCTTACACCACATTAGTAGTATGATATTAACCCTAGCTGGCACAAAACCCAAAAATTAAGAAAGAAGGGGCGGAAAGCTCAATGCGTTTCGAAAAATTCATTTTTTAAATCCACCGCATATCCAGGGAGTTAAAAAAAATTGACACCCCACCCTATCGAGTCCAATGTCTAGCATATAAAAAAATTTATCCCTTTTGAAGGTTGAAGTTGTCCAATGTCTAGGATATAAAATTTTTTTGAAAAATTTAATATCCTTACTAACAACCATTAGATATTTCACCATGAGTAATACGAATATAACTTGGGAAATAAATTACGCGAAAATAGCCTTATCCGCCACTCAGGATGTGAGATATGTGATGGAAGATCGTGTTCACACGTTAACCGAGGGGCATTACATGTTGGAATCTCGGAAAAACCGCATCTAAATATATATACTCGATATATGTTAAACGAGTATCTATATTATATCGATACCACCTTCATTTACCAGAAAATATGCCGCGACACCATCGAAGGCGATATCATCTCCTAGTCTCGGTTTAAACCTTTCGACTAAATCCGAGTCGACCGCATCGATTTGATCGTTTAAATACATCAGATTATCGACGATACGTTCTCCGACGTGGTGTAAAAACTGTCTCACCTCTTCCATTTCCTTTCGAACTCGCATGTTCGAGAGGTGGCACTCGGATTTGGTGTCATTAAAGTCGAAGTATTTTTTAACGGCCATGTCGGTAAACGTTACGACGTATGCCTCCATCGCCGAGAGATCGATTTCCATTTTTCGTCCGAGTTCGTTTTTCGTTCGATCGGATAAAAGACACGGAAAACCTCCTCCCTTCGTGGTAGAAACATTTATTCGAATCTTATCTTTTTCTAAGCCTAAATACCTCTCGATATCTGATCGATATTTTGGATCCTTCACATCGAACTTCCGCATTTTTCATACGGGGTGTAACCCGTTAACTCGATGTCGAGTGATGTCGAGAGCGATTCGTGCGTCAGAACTGATGCGAGAGAAGGCGCGAAAATATTCGTTCGAGGAGGACAAACTACGAAAATTTTAAACATGACGAATAAAATATCCAAAAAGGTTTAGGATTTAAAAAAATATAACTTATAAACAAAGTTATATTTTACGATGCCCCCAAGCTAATGTGTCAATCTTGCTCTCCGAGACAAACCTTTTATCATCTTTACAACTCAAAGCAACTTTGTTTATTTTCTCTGTATATACTTCATGACCACGACTTCTTAATACATGCATTGCCCTATACTGATCTTCTTCTGTAAAACAGCATTCTTTATAATGATCAAATCTTAATTCATTCTTAATTACTGACTTCCTAATTCCCTTACATCTTTTATCTTCCTCTTCATCTAAAGTTTTATATGCATACGTTTTTGCTCTTAAGCCAACAAACTTAGTTATAATATTACCACCCAACTCATCTTTAAACTTTCCAACTTCTCTTGCATTATGATCACTTTTTAAGAAGTGATCTTTAGGATAATTACTAGTATCAAACATTTCAAGTACATCTTTTTCTATATCCTTATATAAATCATCAGTTTCTATTTCAAGGATAAAACTATCAGTATCAGTATAACACATTTTAACCTTTTCACTATACTTTGGTTTAAAGTAATTATACAAAGCTTTTTGCATGTGTGTTTTGCTAACATCTAAAATACTTCCTCCTAAATAAATAGGCTTGTTAAATTTTATACTAGTCTTTTTGATATGAATAGCAACAAGATCTTCATTAAATATTGTAGTATGCTTATAATTAGATCTTCCTGCAAGCTTTTTTGCTCTATCTCTATTATTAACTAAATGAACTTCTACTCTATTTCTTAAATTCTCCATAGTCTTACCAAATACTGAATTATTCATCAACTTAAAAAAATCTTTCTCGAACTCATTTTTAGCTTTTTTTCTCAGCTCTATATTTATATCGATGTATTTCTTAAGCCATACACTTTCCTCAAACTTAATTCCACTATGTATTTTAGTAATTTTTAAACCTAAATCAACGTATGTTTTTAAAGCTTTATAATGTAAAACATAATTCTTTTTGTTATTTAAGTTTGGAATAGGTTTTTCTACCTTTTCTATTTTTAAACGTTCAGGCGCTAAAGGGAAGTCATTATGTAAATCATGTAAATCTTTAGGGTATTCTAAATCTACTTCTAATATACAAGAATGATCCTGCCAATTTTCTAATTCTTTATCAGTCATCCATTTAAAACCATGAGTAGGAAGAGGTTGACTCATCGCCCAAGGATAAAGACTATTTGCATCTATATATAGTAAATATTTTGATGGTTTACTTGAATCATATAATTCGCCCATATATTTGTTATTTGCTTCTGAATATCTTTTACAACACATACTAACACCACCTCTGATACCTTTTTCAAACATTAAAAGCATATCAGGATCAGACAAAAGTTCTAGTTCTACATCCGTTATTTTTAATGCTGCATCCCATGCCAAACCTGGTGCTGTATAATACCAACTAGGATCTAAGTCATAATTTTTACAACAAACATCTCTAAAATTCTCAAAGACGTCTGCTAAAAGTAACACATCTATTTTATTGTAAAGTTCTAAATAATCCTTAAAAGTTTTCATATTAAAAGCTTCCCATACATTTTTAGCGTGAGCATAGTCCTCATCACTAATATGTGTTTTATTTAAAGTGGAATAAAAAGCTTCTTTTGGTGGTAATTTTTCATCATAAAGCTTTTTAAATGAGTCTAAATATTCATAAGGGAAAACTCCTTTTCTCCTAACTAGTGGTAGTTGTTCTTTAGTAAAATATCTTGCTAAAATTTTTAACTGACTTTCCTCTAAGTAAGATGAAAGTTTATCCAAACTAGAACTCATAAATTTAAAACTATCAAGAAATCTAATTTCGTGATATATAGCATCTTTCTTTTTTTCTGTTTCTCCAACCCAAATGCTTTTACCAAAACTAATATATTTCTCCTCATTATTTGGAATGCAATTAATTTTACCACTAGTTTTACCAAGATATTTTATAAAAAGATGAGCATCATATCCGCTTAAATTATGAAAATATACTGGTGTAAAATTAGGTTTACTAGCTTTTAGATTACAGTCTTGATGCGCGGCACCTCTATACTCTCCTGTAAAATGACAATGATCTCTTACTCTAATATTATCTTTTGTAAACTTATTACCACAAATCCAACATTTTGTTTGTTGCGAATGTTTTTGTTGTTCCTCTATTGTGAGTTTCAAAGGTTTTGTTTTTTTATAATATTTTTCATAAAGGTTCTTAATATCTCTCGATAACGTATCTATAAAAACTTCACTAGCGTTTTCTCCCGTATAGTTTCTTATTATCGGTTTAGACATATCATCAGTAAAAAATATTATGATATAATAGAAACTACAAGGTAAATGTTTTTGAGTTTGTATAGTATAACTATCTTTTGGATTTGACTCGCATGTGTGTATCGGTTTTAAAACACTTTCAAAGTCAGCATATACCACAAAAGGAACCTTTATTTTCTTCGCGTTATGATTAAAGCGTAACATGGTACCCGGTGCATTCATAACCATTTCAATGGGTTCATACTCGTTACAATATCGTTTATGTTTTTCTAAAAGTTTAATACTGCCAAAATGATTTAAACAACGTTTACAATATTGTATACCGCTATTATTACTCACTTGGCTTCTCATCAACCCACCAAAGTTTTTGATGAGAGCATAGTGAGTATTAATCCCATCATTAACATGATATTTAATAAAAAGAAGATCAACGTGTTTACTTTTTTTATCTTTTGTAATCCTAAGAGGATAAACTTTTTGATCATAATCTCTTATTCCAAAAACGTTTACACTAATCTCAGGATTTTGTTTTTCAAACTTATCAATACCTTTAAGCGAAACAGGACGTTCTATTCCATCCATGTTTATGCTGCCCTCCTTCGCTTTTAATTTTTTATCAACTCTTTGTGGATTAGTATCTTTAGGGTTTAATGCTCTTAAAATACTCCAATCAAAACATTTATCATCTTCATTTTGCATATTGATAACCGACTTTTTGTTAACAATCCACTTTGGTAAAGGTAACCAACCATTAGCTCTTAAAGGATCAATTTCAACTGTATGCAACTCGAATGCTAATATATTATGAACTACCCAATCACTACCCTCTCTTTGAAAAAATGCTATGCTTTCTGCAATTCTTTCAATCATAGTTGTATAAAGTTCATCTATATCGGTTCCCTCAAGAATATATTCATGTCCTGAATAGAAAGGTACTCTTATTAAAGTAAGTTCGGGTGCAGTTATTTTTCTCATAATACATCTAAGAATTAGTTGAACTTTACTTCCTACGTTGTTTCTCATAACATTAACCATATTATCACGCGCATTTTCCATAAACGTATACGCATCTCTTTCGATACCCCCATTTATTACATATTGCCTCGCAAACCCTCCTAAAGCAGATACCCCCTCTCTAACCCGTAACTCCTGCCTTGGAGGGTAATATTCTCTAACGTGGGCAACAATTTCATCCAACACTTGCGGTATCTGTGTTGTCTCCACATTACCAGTTAGCCAGTTACCGAAATCAGTTACTCTTCTTTGTATAGATTCCGGAACAACAGCTGCGGCTAGTCGTCTTGCTCCAGAGTAAACAATAGGCGCAACTCGTCTTGCTGCACTCGTAAATCTATTTAGGAAACTCATCTTTTTTATATATATAATAAAAAAAACTTAAACTAAATTTAATTTTATTATTACAACTTCGTCATTGTTATAATAAAATTATTGTATGTTAATCTTATATTTATTATTCCAAATTCCTCCATTATAGATCTTAATAATTTGCGGGCAGCGATCTATAAATTTACTAGCCTTATAAATCGATGGAAAGGTTTTTATCTCGCCAGTTTCAACATCCTCTAAAGTAACTTTCTTAGGATTATGCATAATAGTCTTTAATCTATCATACTTAGGGTCTTTGCTTCTTTCTTTTTTTGGTAGCTTAGACGACTCCTCCGGTAACAAACCATGTTCTTTTACCAAATCCTCTAAGCGTTTTTTATTCCAATAACCGTAAAAATTTATATTATTTTGTTTAAGAATTTTTTTTAAATCCGTAATCTTTATCATTTTTATATAGGAAAAAATATCTTAATACACTACACTCATTTTATTTCCATCAGACTGGAAGTTAATTAGCCTATCACTAATAATAACAGCATATGCCTCTGTGTTCGCAAGCACATTTTCGGTAAAACTCGCTTTGATTTGGATATCGGTGACTGAGTATTTTAATCTCTCACTCTGTTTGGAAACATCAAACAAAAACAAAGGATAAAGGGTTTTATAATCTGAGGGAGTAATGTTAGGGTTTGACACCATTTCATTCATGTTATAAAACTTAGATCTAAATAGAGAAGCGTCACCATACACTCTACTAAATTGGTTCGCAACGAATGAAAGATTATAATCAACAGCGGGATATCTAGTAGAATTTAACGTAACATAAATATTTTTAACGTTTCTATGATCAAATATGGCTGGATTTTGCTCTTGATCACCACTTTTACCAGTCTGAAAGCCAACAATAATAAAACGTGGCACTTCGGGTGATGATTTGACAGAAAGTCTCCAGGTAAATGATGTTGACTGAGGAACCGCGATAGAGTCGCACTGCCTCATTCTATATCCAACCGGTATTTTTTCTTTTTTCTCGATAATTTTATAAAGTTGCATCTTCTCTCCATCTGCGGGTAGCACGTGCGGCATAAACCAAGATATTCTAAGTAAATTAATTCTACCATCAGCAGGAGCAGCACCATCTCTAAAAATTGCATCATTATCATCATTTCTCGTTAGTGTGAGAGTTTGCTTCATTCCATACAATATCTTATCATAATCATCACAAAAACCAAATATATGTTTTAATGGAACTCTGAAGCTAAAGGTACCTCTTGGAAGAGGATCATTAATAATATAATTTCTTCTTACAATAAAACCATTGTTTCCACCAGCTGCTGCTGCTGTTGTATCTTTATACCAACATTGATTTAACCCTTGTGATTTAGAAAAATCATCCGGATATTTTAACAAACCAAGCATCGTAGTAGCATGGCCAGGATTCAATACGGATTCAATCTCCACACCCGAAAGTTGATACTTAATAGTTTTAAAAAGATACATGAGGCCATTGTTTGTTAAAGAAATATTAGTGTTAGCATCGTAAACTGCTCCAGTATCACTTCTTACTAACTCACCTATAATAAGTAAATAACTCTCACTAGGATGAGTAAAAATATCTTGGGTTTCGATACTAATCCTAATATCTCCTCCTGAGTTGTTGAGGTGTGTACCGGTGATTGGTTCATACTCATGGTGTTCATACTCAGCAATACTATCATCTTTTAAAATTGGTTCGGTGATTCTTAAAATGTCCATTTTATTATAACAATTATAATTTTAAATAAATTATAATTGGGATAACCAAAGCTGGGGAAAAGACTTATTTTCATCATTAACAAACACACCTTCAAGTTTGAGGTTTCTCGCGGTATCCAGTTTAGTTTTAGGATAAACTCTATTACCGTATACAATCGTTACTCGGGGTATCCCCCACTCTCGTAAACGTTCATTCACCTTTTCCTCAATCTCTTTCATCTTGATTACTTTTTCGGGAGATAACTTCACAACAGCTTTTTTGTAACCATATTTCGTGTTATTAATTTCTAGGATTTCACAATCTTTCAGGGATAAAGATGCACCACTTACTATAGTAATAGAACTAGTATTATATTTTTTATAAACTACACGATCAAATTTTAATTCTGGCATTCTCTTTTTTATAAGTAATATAATTTCTTCATACTGTTTTAATACCTGCTCCACTGTTTAATCTTTTAACTAAGTCTTGAATAGCAATAGCGCTCTCCGTCTTCGCCAGAGAAGATCCATCTATTAATGTACTAATGTCTTGCGTTGTAGGTGTTACCGCATCATATTTTTGTAAAATTTCCCTCGATTTTGGGGATAACGCTTTCGTAACTAATTTCTTCCCCGCTTCTACAGCTGCACTTTTTCCAACCTCTAAAGCTTTCTTTGCACCTTCCTTAGCTACACTCTTTCCTACATCAAGGGCAGAAGACGCAATTTGTTTAGCTGCGCTACTTGTAAAAAGCCTCGCTAAAAAGTTAGCAACGCTATCAAAGATTCCGGAACCACCGTATGAATACTTTTTTTTAAATCCGTGTTTTTTAGTGACGATCATTTTTTATAGTATAGACATTAAATTTTTATAAGCGCGTGAATTTAAAACACCTTGTCTTTTTAATTCGTCACAAATGCTCACTAACTCGTTTCTTACACCTGTGTTACCTGCTTCTTTACTTGCCAGTAACAGATCTAGTCTTTCTATTAATGCGTTAGGGTCAGATGGGATAACGATACCCTTACCACTTGTTGATGGATATATATATGACCCAGCAGGATCAATACTGCTGGGTGTTGCAAGTTTATAATATCCTCTTACCTTCCATATAGGATGAAGAATGTTTACCCACTTATCGCTTCTAGAACGATTAGGATATGGATTATTCGGATCATAATTTCGATGAAGAGAGTTGGTTTTTACCATTAAATGGCTATACGTCTCAAGATCCTCATCATTATAAATATTTTCATCTGGGTTTTTAGAAATGAGTAACTCCCATAAACCAGGTGTTCCTTTATACTTAATATCACCAATTTTAATATCATCACCATCAATTTCAAACATTTTGCTACCAATATAAAATTTACCACCTTCATCACGCAATCCATATCTTTCATCAATATCAGACTTAGGTCTATTTAGATACTCCCTTGCAATTGGTCCAATAAGTTGCGAACCTTCTGACGGTTTATCATCAACTTTTATTGATGGAAAAGCTGGTAACTTTTCGATGCCTTCTTTAATAGGTCTAAGTCCCTCTGTAATCTCCCTCGCTGTAGCTTTTTGCGTTTCGGTAATAGGTTTAAAAAACCTTGAAAGATCGGTTTGTAATTCCTGTTTACCCGTTCTCTCTGCTAGTAGATTATCCCGAATCTTCTTTCTCGTTTCAAGATACTCTTTTACAATTAAGTCCCTTTTTGCAGGATCAACGATTTTTAAAAAAGACATTTTTTTAATTACTAAAATAATTTTTTAACATACCTTTGTCGAGACAGTTTTTGTAACAGTTTTTGTAACAGTTTTTAATATATAAGAGCATTATATATTCTCTTATATATTACATGTCTGAGGTATCACCTATTTCACAAATACACTTACATCGGATTTGGGGCAAACACCAACTTGTTTGGGGTAGACTACACCGAGGACGATGTCGTTGCACTATTCTTTTCCACAAGCCTCCGAAAGGATTCACGTGCTTCTTGCCTCCCTCTTTCGATCAAGCTTTCCTCGTTTTCTGAGGATATCTTCTTCTTGATCTTGGTACGTATCTCTTCCTTCATACTTTTGTACTTTTCTAACTCTTCCATGATTAGTTTGAATTCTTCATCTGAGATGTAGTCATCTTTTAGAGCTTTGGATATATGCGAAGAAATTGTATCGAGCTTTGCATCAGCTACCATCCTAATCTTTTGATGTTTTAGAGCCTTAGATCTCGAATTTCTTACTACATACTTGCCTATGATAGATAGCAAACCCGTTGCAACAGCGGTAGCCTCTAATGCTACAACTGCTGGAATAGCTACGATTGTAGAGAGCAAACCTATGCCTCCTGCTCCTGTAGCCATTGTTACAGTTATCAAGACTGTGTCAACATTGTCAACTATCTTCGCTGCTCTAAAATACTTTTTAGCCAATACATCTCTAGTTTGAACTTCTTTCTCAAGGTATTTTTGTATCTCAGATATCTTACCTAGCCTATACATATGTCCTTCCAGGCTCTTTCCTGGACCATCCATATGGGGTTCTATGTTCTTGAGCTCACCCGTAAATATTGGGGAATATACGGGTAGGGCGCTTGCGGTACTTCGTTCTTTGGGTAACGGAGGATATATTTTTTTAGAGGGATGTTCTTGATCTGTATCTGCCATTTTATTAAAATAATAATTTTTTTAACCGAACGAGTCGACGACGAGTTATCTCACTATCGTAAATATTTTAGATAACAGAATAACTCTCCCTCAGGTATTTCGATCGGTTTTTGTGAGAAATTATAAATGTAGACTAAGATATCATCAGCCTCATTATCAAGATGTGCTCCATTAAGAATGGTTAAACTATCTTTCCATTTATTACTAACAGATATCACTACAACTCCTCGTGTAGTTATATAACCAAATCCTAGCGAAAGTCTCATGCCATCACGAGGAGGAATCTTGATAGTTACTTGCGAGTATATTTTCCATTTTAGAGGATCATGCTTTAAGGGAGGATATCTTACTCCGTGTAAATGAGGTTTCCAAAATATAGTTTTATGTTGAGTAGTAATATTAGGTTTTATACCAAATTTATGTATATCCATTTTATTTTGTTATAAATAATATTTATCCCAAACAAGTTATCCGAACAAGTCGGCTTGTTGGGTCCCATTATAATATAGCTCCTAAGATAGGGATATTAGCAAATGGACTGTTAGGTCCGAGTAAAAGTCCTCTTCCATCATACATTTTTCCTCCTTGCTTTAAATACAAACCATCACCAACGGAGTTTAACCCTTTACCTTTGTATGGTTTTAAGTATAATCCACATCCATCAGTTTCAACTTGACAAACACATCCTCCTTTTTTAAGATAAAGACCCGACTCCATTGCTTTTTGTACACCTGTTGAGGCTAATCCAGAAAGAGCACCAACACCTAAAGCTGGTAAAACGGTTTTTGCGAGCATCGGCAAAGCTCTAGCAGCTAACCCAGCTAACATTCCGAGAAAACCTCCCTCTATTTTCGTGTTATATTTAAGTTGTCTCGCAGACATTCTAATAGTTATACCGTTACCATCCTCATAGGCTTTAGCTATTTTCCTCGCTTGTGAATCGGTAATTGCTAAAACATCATTACCACGTAAATCTTCATGACCTAAACGAATACTTACTGGACAACCAGCTTTAACAGCATGTTGAAGCTTTTCCTTTTGTCCTTCCGATATATTTACTTTAACATTAGTGTAACTCGTCATTTTATATACAACTATTTTTTTATTTATCTCGCTTCTCTAATATGAAACCTAATTGTTAAATTTTCGCCTCTAAGATTTAGTAAATTACCATCTTGATCCGTAATATTTACCTCTAGGTTATGTATTTCATCTAATGTTATTGGTAGGTATACTAAATTAACTGGTGACTCAATTATCTTATATCCGGGTGCAACATCTGGGAAAAAAGAGTAAATAGTGTTTTTTGTTGAACCATTAACATAACTTCCTGAAATAATATCTATGTTGACGAGCAAACTATTTATACTAAGAATGTTCACTACATTCTCTGACTCGTGAAATCCTTGCGTATATTTAGCGCGAGTAAATCCTAATACTTTGGCAATGGAGCTCGCTTGATTAAAATCTACTTGATAGCCATCTTCTAATGTAATAATAGACTTTAGAGTATTAGTGTTTGCAGAAATGTTAATAGGATACCCTTCATTAACTCTATCATAATGACCCTTTTTTCTCATTTCCTGTTGAATGGTGTCATTAATACCAACAAGGTCATAACTTCCTTCAGGTATTCTTATTTTAACCCATGAATTACCATTGTCTGGAGAATAAACGAATATGTTGTTTGTTTCATCAATGTTTGGAAAAGAGTAGTAAGTTTCAAGGTTTACTAAAGCTATTTCATATACTTTATCCTTTTCCAGTTGAATTGGAGGATTAAACCTTGTTCTAAAACGTGTTTTGTTGTCGCTTACTATAATTTGAAATGATGTTTTGTTGCTCGTATTTTTTACAATTTGTTCTAAAAGATCTTCCATTTTATAAGTATGAATTTAATATTTAAATATTTATATTTAAATATTTTTATTAATCACGCGAAAATCTATTTAATTTCTTTATTCTCAACTTCCATATTAAAATGCTTGCAAGCAATATTAAATAATTCTTCTAACTCATCTTTCATGCTATTTTCAAAACTAGAATTATAAAAATTAATAAAAAAATCTATCATATCATCTTCATCTATCTCATTATTATAACAAATAGATGTAATATCAGTAATATAATGTACGTTGAAATAAAAATCATACAACAATTTTATAATTCTAACTTCATGATCCTCTTTTCGATATATTTTTTCCATAATTTCCACTCGTTTTTCTAAGTAATCTGTTAATATATGTAATAAATATTCTTTTTCAGACCCAAAACACTCGTAATCATTTTCAGTAATAACATATGTTATTCCCATTTGTTCTAATATTAATTTTAAATTATGTTTTGTAAAACCTTCTCTTTTTTTATTTAAATCTAAACGTATTGATCTTAAAATTTGTTTGCAATTACCTATATATTTTTTTAACTCTGCCATTGTTGACAATATTTATAATTTGTGTTTAGTTATTTTTCATTTTTTTTTTACCGAACATCCCTGACGCAGCATCCTTGACGCAGCAAGGCAAGTCAGGGCAAGTCAAGTTGGCGATGAGTTATACTGACTTTGGCACGTAAAAATTGTCAAAACCGTTTCTATACTTCCCATCATGTTTTTTACTGGTTAAGTCAATGATAGCGAAACCATGTGGTCTTTCCCACGCCTTTTGACAAAATTTTCTAAACTCATCCTTAGGCATATCTTCACCTACATGATCGTTATAAATATGATTAATGTTTTTTAGGTCTTGTGGGAAAAGACAAATGAAATTAGCGTTTTCTCTAATAGTTTGTCTCGGTAGTCTAAAATAATTTTGTGAGAGGTAAAAACAATCAACATTACTATGTCTTCCTCGAATGTAGTAACACTCACATTTATTTTGCCTTTCTAAGAGTAAATCATCGAAAATCATTAAATTTTTATTTTCTGAGTTTAACTCTCTCGGATCAGGCACATCACTAGCATTTTCAAAGAAGTTGCAATTTATATCCGATTTGTTTTTAATCGTTTTAATCCATTCTTCAACTAAAGCTGTTGGTACAATGTTTAGTTCTTGTATCTCATCACGCATGTTAAACAACCTTAAGATACATTCTTTTGGTAGTTTTTCTTCAAAAGCCTTTTTTAGTATTCGGTATTCCGGTTGAAAAAGGCTTTTTCCGAAAACACTCAAATCGTTGTAGTCAAGCCAACCTGGTCTAAGTAAAAGGTTTAACAATAAAGTAGCTTTACCACATCCTGATTTGCCTATAATTAAACCTCTAATACTTTTTGGTAAAAGGGAGTGATTAAATCTCTTTGATACTACTTCATTCCATGATAAGTTTATAATATCCATTTTATATAACTTTTTTAATTTTTTATATATAAAATGTATTGCGTTAAATGTAAAAATCATACGAGTAATATCGGGTATACCGTTTCTAAAAATGGAAGAAATATGATGCGGGGTAAATGTGTGGTTTGTGGAATAACTAAAACACAATTTATAAAAGGAGAAAAAAAAACCACTAATGGCAGTAGCATCTTAAACAAATTTATAAACATGATGCCTTTTGAAATGCATCTCCCTGGTCACAATTTTACGGGGCCAGGTAACGAAAAGGTAGATGAGAGGTTAAATCCTGATCTAACCCCAAAGGAATGGAGTAAACCTATAAATAGAGTAGATCAAGCTGCTTATAATCATGATGTTTGCTATCTTAAGCATGATGATACAAAAACTAGGAATGAAATATGTGATAAAGATATGTTAACAGAGTTAGAAGGTATTTACAATCCTAGTATTAGAGAAAAAATGGAAAAGGGTTTGGTAAGTAAACTCATTGGAACGAAGATGAAATTTGGAATGGGAGTATCCCTGACGAGGCAGGGCGAGTCAAAAAAAAAAATTCGATAAAAATTTTAGCGGAAGAATTACATAAACCCGTAAAAAGAAATTTTAAGAAAAGGAGAGTTAGAGTAAACGGTATAGATAGGATATGGGCTGCGGATTTAGTAGACATGCAAGCATTTTCTAAGTTTAATCGTGACGTTAAATACCTTCTCGCTGTCATTGACATCTTTTCTAAATATGGATATCTGGTGCCATTAAAAGACAAAACAGGGAAATCTGTTGCTATAGCATTAAAAAGTATTTTTAAGGAGAGATTCCCCGAAAAAATGTGGGTGGATAAGGGTAAAGAGTTTTATAACAAAGATGTTAAAGACTTGGTTGAATTGTATTCTACTGAAAATGAGGAAAAATCTAGTGTGGTTGAGAGATGGATTAGAACAATGAAAGAAAAAATGTGGAAGCATTTTTCCGCTAACTCCACAAACGTTTACATCAATGTGCTACCGGATCTCGTTAAAAAATATAATAACACGAGACATTCATCTATTAAGATGACTCCGGTAGACGCGAGTAAAAAAGAAAATGAAACGAGAGTTTGGAGAAATCTTTACCCCGATCATCTCGAAATAAAAGATATAAATCCTAAGTTTTCCGTTGGAGACAAAGTAAGGATAAGTAAAAAGAAAAAGACTTTTGAGAAAGGTTATACAACAAGATGGACTGAGGAGGTTTTTACAGTTTCTGAAGTAAAACTTACATCACCTGTAACATATAAAATTAAGGATCTTAATGGAGAAGAAATACAAGGTACCTTTTATGAACCTGAACTGCAGAAAACCAGTCAAGAGCTGTATAGAATAGAAAAGGTTATTAAAAAAGGAAAAAATAAATCTCTCGTAAAGTGGAAAGGTTATCCTAATGAATTTAATTCGTGGGTTGACAATAAAGACATTAGAAATATTTAACTATTAAAAAATGTCAAATATTTCTATTGAAAACGTAATTTTACCGAATAAACCGTTAAACAATTTCGAATTGGAAGGTACCGCTAAAAGATTAAAGATACTTTATTTTAGAGGAGTTTTTTTACTAGATACGTTACCGAGAAAACCGACTAAAAAAGAATGTGGTATAGTAAACTTCGATAAAAGTGGTGGACCTGGTACACATTGGGTTGCTTGGTATAAAAATGGTAAAACTAAAATTTATTTCGACAGTTATGGTATACAACCACCCATTGAAATTCGAGAGTATTTAAAAAGTCCAATACAGTACAATACCGATCAATTACAATAAGCTGGGCAAGTATTTTGCGGTCATTTATGTTTGTACATTCTAAAAGAGTTATCCAAACGTCAACTCCCGAGCTCGTCGAGGGAAGTCGGCGACGAGTTCCAAAATGTTTTAAATAAACTTTTTTTAGTAATATTATAAAAAATGCCTGTTAACAAATTTGGAAGAATGGAAGATGATGACACAATCAGTGATGGTGTGTCACTCGCTTACATAAATAATAATTTTTTACGTAAAGATGAAACAACTGTTGTTACTGGTTCTATAAACATGAATGGTAATACATTAACGAGGGTTAGTAATCCACTAAATTCTCAAGATGTGGCAACTAAGGCTTATGTTGACACCCGTTCTGTTGAAGGATTTTTAAAAGAAAATGGAGGGTATCATGCTACTGGATTTTTAAATATGGGTTTTAATCAGATAAAAAACGTTAAGGATCCAACAGAACCGGGTGAAGCTGCTACTAAAAAATATGTGGATAATATCGATCGAGCCTTTGTTTACCAATCTGGAGGGTATAGGGCAGTTGCTGACGTTTCTATGGAAGGACGAAGAATTAACAATGTTGGAAGCCCTTCAGAACACCATCAAGCTGTAAATAAGTTTTACGTAGATGTCCTTATAGCGGCGGCTACCGGGGGTGAAAAAGCTTTGACAAAAAAACAAGATGGATCCTATTCAATGGCTGGCGAAATAGATATGAATGATCACTCGATTACTGGATTACCAAATCCTGTATCCCGTGACTCCGCTGCCAATAAAAATTATGTTGATAACGGTGGAGCTATTATAAAAAACCCAAATGGAAGTTTCACGGTTGTGGCTAACGTAAATCTTCAAGGTTTTTCTTTTAAAAACGCGGCAACCCCAGTAGAAGAGAGAGATTTAGCGACAAAATCCTATGTGGATAAAAAAGTCTCCCTTCCTATTATATCCGTGTGTGCCGAAGAAAATGGACCATTAGGAAACGGTAATTATGAGTTTTCATTTGGTAATGGTGCTTCAGGCAAAGATCATGGTTTTGGTGGTTATTGTATGAGTGCTCCAGGTAGAATTATAAGAGGTAGTTTAATGATTGTTAAAGATAACCCTAATGTACCAGAAGAGGCAAAAGTTAATATTACGGTAAACGGAATAGAGCAGGTTGATTACTCTATTATTAAAAAGAAAGATGAAACTTGTAGCTGTGTAGTTTTTCCTAAACCACTCGAAATTGATCAATGCGATATCATAAACTTTATTTCAAGATCAGACAACCCTACTGTGCAACACTCTTACATAACTATTTTGATAGAGTTAGACTTGTAGACTCGACCAGCCTCGTCTGGTAAAAAATATAACTTTGTTTATAATAAGTTATATTTTTTTTAGCCGCAGACCTAAGCTGGTCTTTTGATTAAATTACGAACATCGTCTATCTCATCAAGAAAACTCATATATTCATCATCTGACGGTTTGATAGGCACTAGTGCAAATTTAGTTAGTTTTTCTATCAATGCCTGTAGGTATGGAATAGCTAGGTATGGAACAGGTTGTTGTATAAACATTTGTTGAATACCACAACATTCTGGATAAGGAAGTAAATTATGTTCTAATTCCATCTTTCTTTTCACTTCTGATAGGCGGTTTATTTATCCTATTAAATACTTGTATTCGTCTAGTATTTTCGCGTAATTTATTTCCCAAGTTATATTCGTATTACTCATGGTGAAATATCTAATGGTTGTTAGTAAGGATATTAAATTTTTCAAAAAAATTTTATATCCTAGACATTGGACAACTTCAACCTTCAAAAGGGATAAATTTTTTTATATGCTAGACATTGGACTCGATAGGGTGTCAATTTTTTTTAACTCCCTGGATATGCGGGGGATTTAAAAAATGAATTTTTCGAAACGCATTGAGCTTTACGCCCCTTCTTTCTTAATTTTTGGGTTTTGTGCCAGCTAGGGTTAATATCATACTACTCACATATATTGGTAATTTATTTTTGTTGACACAGTTGAGCCATTCTACACATTTTCAAGTTTTAATAGAGTTTTTTTTTTTTCTCTCCCTTTAGCTGTAAGGATGTATCTTTAAAGGTTCCTATTCGTTTTAGCATGTGCTATAATGTGCTGTACTGAATTGGTATGGTTGATTTTTATCCAGTTACAGTAGAATAAAATGTAAAAAATCTGACAAGTGACCTCCCAGGGCGGGTATTGAATCCAAATATTGCATCAAAAGCAAACGCTCTACCACGTCGCTACAAAAGCTAGATCTACCTCTAGAGCGAGTGTCCTCTCAAACAAACACAAGCTATATAGAACTACAATTAGATCAGTGGGATAGACTAGTGTAGATCTCGTACAATTATAATCTCAAAATTAAAAAAAAATATTTAGCACTGAATATTTAAAGTAAAGCAATTACGGACAAACCATCAGTAATCAGAAAGACAAAAGTAAGAAAAAATGTTTTTCAGTGGTATTTTTTAACGGGTAACGAATGTAGATTACACCGATGAAAAATTATAATTTGGTTTTGTTTGAGAAGGGACTTTGAAAACAAATTTGCATAGAAAAGAGAGTATAACCATTTTCGAGTACCACTACGTTTTAATTTTTAACATGACTGCGTAATTCTATCAATACGTAAGTAAGATCGGATGCAGGTGTACAAAGACGAGTTCACAAAACTGTTAGTATCTGGTATGACCTCCGTTCGCACGAATAACGGCTTGGCAGCGTTGTCTCATCGAGAGAATGTAATTATGGATAAACCGTGGTGAACTTCTGTTCCATTGTGTAACGATTCTATCCCTAAGGGCCCGAAGGGTTTGCGGCTGATCTGTATAAATCCTCCTGACAAGCTCTCCCCAAACATTTTCAATCGGGTTCAAATCCGGAGATTTTGAAGCCCATGGCAGTACTGTCACCCGATGGTGTTGAAGGAGTTGCATCGTTGTACGTGCAGTATGGGCTGTGGCACCATCCTGCATCAACTGCATACCACGATTGCGGCGAAAAAGGGGAATAACTACCGGTCGTAGAACTTCATTAAATTGCCATCGATGATTACAGGGTATTCTTTGTGTGTACAGAGATACCGGCCCATAACATTACAGATCCGCCACCAAAGTGCTCAGTTTCAAGGATACAGGAAGCAGAATATCGCTCTCCGCGACGTCTATAAATACGACCTCTTCCATCATTACTGTAGAGCCTAAATCGTTTTTCGTCTGAAAATAACACTCTGGCCCATTCAGCTCTCGTCAACCGAACATGGCGGCGAGCCCACCGAAGTCTAGCCATACGGTGGCGCAGTGTAAGTACGATTCCACGGTATGGTGTGCGAGATCTTAGAGGTCCAGCGTCAGCCTCCCGTAGACGCTTTCGAACAGTTTCGGAACTGATAGGACGACCATGGCTGCCAATTGTTACACGTGCCGTCTCTGCCGCT
The DNA here is from genome assembly GCA_946811185.2 of Hippopus hippopus. NCBI lineage: Eukaryota > Metazoa > Mollusca > Bivalvia > Cardiida > Cardiidae > Hippopus > Hippopus hippopus. The sequence goes on along the minus strand of OX328108.1, from coordinate 9,349,208 downwards.
GAAAGCCTCCTGTTTCTCAAATGGCTGAGTATCATAAACCTGTCCTGCCTCCCGGTGGTCACTCGTTGGCGAGGGCGGCTTCGTCGATCCTGCACACTTCCGGTCTGCCTAAACTTTGCTATCAGGCTGGCGATTGTTCGCTTCTGTACATGCATCAGTCTTACAACCTGTAAATCAATTACGCATTTGTTAACTCAAAATCTGTTAAAGGGCGTGAAAAACAAAAGATTGGCCATCAAGTTTACTTTGAAAATAAATTTGGCTTTCACCTGCGAGTATATCCAGCCACCCTCCACTAGACCAACGGCTCTCCCTCTTTCTTCAATTGACATACGACCCATAATTTTTGTTTTTCTGCAATGCTAAACGACAGATTACACATTGCTTATTTAAAGTCGGTATCGTAACAACAATTCAGGATCCACGAGGCCATTTATTAATTTCATGCTATACTGCCATAATATGCACTTAAAACAAATTTTACATGCAAACTCGTGCATTTATGAATATGTTCCTTTGGTAAGGAGCACAGAAAAATGTTTCATGGAATTCGGAAGATGTACATGTATTTCATGCTTCTAACCCCTTTTTTGTTGTGATTTTCATCAAAATCCAGCACACTTGTTTTCGGTAATTCCCCGTGGTATACCCCCCTCTACATAGAAATACAATTACAATATTACGTAAAACGCAAGAATTGTAGGGTAAATGCGCGTGAATTACGACATATTTTCGTCTTGTTGAATGGCACGCGTTGTTTACCTAGGTAACTAGTGCGCGGGAACTACTGTTTCCGCCTTCAACTGAAGAGTTAGAAAATATGAAATCGGTATTTTTCACTGGTCGTAACCATGACATATCAAACCATGTTTCACCATTATTTCTTGATAAACTACCGAAAAGCATAAACTAATTAGTTTTATTTAAGTGAATTTTCTAAATTTAAAAGTAACGCACCTTCTGATTAACAAAACCGAATGGTTTTGCCAATTAGAGGTTGTGGTACTTTCAAATGTTGCATAATTCACTGAAACTAAGTGCGATTCTTATGTTATTGGCTTTACTTAACAAGCGAGTGGTATTCGGCTAAGATCAGACTTTACTTTCTGTACAGTCTGATCTTGATCTATGCCTCCCGAAAAAGCCCCCATTTTCGCCTAAGCTCTGAAAGGATTGAGTGATACCAGTATATAGATTATAACTACTCTTAAAATTATGACCTCGTTGAAACTAGCTTTTGAAAACAACATAGAAAGGGTAGCATGTGCTAGTTTCCAGCGTTCTCCCCTTTATTTTTTAATCCTGTTACCAGGCCCTTTCAAGGACAAATCGAGTCATTCTGGTCTCGTTTCAATATTTGCACCGCAAATGTTTAAAAATAATACATACGAGTGTTATTATTTCGTCCTGTGGTTCATGTATATGAGCCATGCTTCGGCAAAAGGGGGCTTAATGCATCTCCGTGATCCATGGTACAAAGCAAGCCATCACATACTTATGGATCCATAATTTCCACTTTTGCAACAAACGATTTAATCATGAGTTAGACTGGTCCTTGGACATAGAGAAAAGCGACTAGTAGCGAAAAGTTTTGACCCAGGTCAGCCTGCGCGGACTGCGCAGGCTGACCTGGGTCGATACTGTTCGAAGATGCATTAAGCCCTCTTTTTACAGAGCATGGCTCTTATATAATGAGTACCAAGCTTGTTATGAAATATGTTGTGATGTGTTACTGACCGATTGTGTATTGCGACAGCGATTTCATAATTGTAATATGAGGATTTTACGAGCAGTTTCAAGTCAAATAAAACACTGTATTTGATCTGATCTTTGATCTAAATCTACACTGTTTGCTTTGGAGAAAGCTTTTTAACAAAAAACAATCTTGGTGTTGCAATCATTTTTGTCTACTATCATGACTTAAAATTATCGCTGAGTTACTGGTCTCTTGAACGATCTTATGCATTCAGTGTTTTTTTCAACAACAGTGTTTACGCTGTCGTCGCCCGAATTACGGTTAAAGAAATGAGGATACTCGTAAAACAATGAAAAATCAACAAATTTATTCAGTAACGGTTAAGTCTTAACAAAATCTTTATGGGAAGAATTTTTTTACGGTGTCAATAATTTTCTGTTCAATAGAGAGTGTGCACATGTCTACGTAACGTCGGCATTTTTGTAATCAATGAAAGCCGAACCAAGCTAAGTTGGAGAGGGCCTTGGACTTATTTTTCGTCGAGAACTTGAATTCGTGAATTTACCTACCCACGAAATCAACGAAAATTAATACTCAACGAATATCAATGGTTTTAATGTAGGCCTATACTGAGTTCTGAATTCTTATCTGAATACGATCGAACGCAAAAAAAAAGCATTCACCGCCACAAGGATACTTCCAGGACACGTTCCTGTACTTGAAGTCATAAACTGGTGCAAAAGAACGTAATAGAATACATTAATGGGTCTGGCTTTAAGTGACCCTTTATCTTTGGTCAGGGGTTGCTTTTATCCTTTATTTAATATTTTTGGCACTTTTACATCTGTCTGAAACTATACCAATTCTCCACAAGCTTGCTTGAAAACACTGCAGGTAGGATTTTTTTTCCCGTCTCATTTTGAGGAGGATAATTTTGAGCATTTTTGTCTACAGTAGCACATCAAAGTCGCACGTGACTTTTGACGCTGTAGATTAGGAAACAAACAGCGGTTGTCCAATCGATTTTTTCTCGACTGAGTTCCATTAAATGAACCAATTTGTCTCCTGTCTGTTTCTCCATCTGATTTCCAATACTGGAGGGAAAATTGCACGGTGGGTACCAGTGACACCGAGTTCTGTACGCCACCTTATTGGATTATTCATGTCACTATGGCGATGACGTCACGAAGTGCCCGGATGATTATGATAAAATATCGGAATATGTCTGAGAATAATGCAAATGGTAATCGATTATTGGAAGATACTCTGGAACAAGATATAGGACTGTGTTTGTGATACAGGGGACATATTTGATTCATAATTAGGAAGAAAAACAATTTTCTGGTTTGTCTTTTAGAAAGTGTGAACAGACAGTAAAGATAGTTTTAGAATAACAGAAAATATACACGTGAATTAGTGAGTGAGTTCATTGATTCCCTCGCACCAATATTTGGAACTAGGCTATTGATTCAGGGAGAAGACAAGATGTCGGTTCGTTCATAGTAAGTTATCCGGATCTGTGAAGGAATTCTTGTTATAACTCTGGAAGGCTAAGAAAAGGATAGTTTATCCATCATGGGAACAGTGCTTTCGTTCTCTCCCCGGCCGAGAAAACCGCTCTATGAGGAGATTAACTTGAACAATTTTAACTATGAACTCCTCAATAACGCAAAAAATAAAGAAGCCAAGGACAAGAGCTTTAAACGCCATTCTATCTTTCTGAGCGGACTTAGCTGGAAGAAATTTACGGTGAATGGAAGTAAAAAGAAAGAGAAAAACCTCTTGAGAAATTCGACAGTGGGTTGCTTGCCTGGCAAAGTGGACAATAATTGTAACATTGAAAATGTCAACATTAACAAAAACTTCCAAAAGTCTGTCTCGTGTTACAATCTTAAGGCACCTGAAGCACAGCTTCAAAATCTCCGCATTAACAACAATGATGTTCACATAAACAACAACATAAACTATAACAACAGTAACAACAACAACAATAATAACAATAGTGGGGTTCGTAAACAAGATCTTTCCGTTCAACTCGTCAAAAAAGTTGACCGTGGAACAAGTCCACGTAAGACCGTGATTCAAGCGTCGACGTCGGAGTTACTGAAAAGCTTGGGTGAATTTCTGTATCGCCGCTGTAAGAGATTAAAGCATTTCGAAGGCATGGATGCTATAGTATGGCTGAGAACCGTAGACCGGTCTCTGTTACTCCAAGGCTGGCAAGACATCGCTTTCATCAACCCGGCAAACGTCGTCTTCGTGTTCATGTTAGTCCGGGACATTGTGTCCCCGGAAATGGATAACGAGAACGAACTTCAAGCCATAGTTTTGACGTGTTTATACCTTTCCTACAGTTACATGGGCAACGAAATCAGTTACCCGCTAAAACCATTCTTGGTGGAAGATAATAGAGATCGGTTTTGGGACCGGTGTTTGTCGATTATAAACACTCAGAGCTCAAACATGCTCAAGATAAACAGTGATCCGAGCTTTTTTACGGAGATTTTCACAGAACTTAAAAACTACTCTCCACTTATATGTTAGTTACTTAGTTCAAACATGTGTTAATTTTCCATGAAGTGAGATACCGAAATTTAAAGACAAAATATTGAGTTACTGTTGGTCGATTTTTTCAGTGGATAATGGGTAAAAATCTGGTTTAATGTCCCTTAGTGGATGATAATGCCTTAGGCTGCTAAGCGTGACTCACTGACCTTTTACGGATTGTGTAGATCAAGATTAGACTGCACAGAACGTGCAGTCTGATCTTGGATCTACACTGTCCGATTAACAGATATTTTTCTCCAAAAAATAAGATTGAAATAGCATTGTTCGGGTTTTAACTGTAAGGTTGAAAGTTTCATGTACCTTTTCAGCAGTTTAATAATTAATACACTTACCTGATGCTAAACTCTTTACCAAACAATTATATGTTTTAACAATTTTGAATGAGAAGGCTTTTAATAAAATACCGGAAAATGATAAAATGATGATAACTAGCATTTTCTCCTTGACCCACAATGTTTCCTAACCTGCGAAAGATAATTTCATTGTTGGAACTGCACTTTATAAGTCGTCTGCAAATGCTTTTAGTTTAGACATGTCTAATTCTTTAGTCGTGTGGCAAAGACTTAACGGTCAAAGCTTATTTAATCAAAAGTATTCCTTGTGATATATCCACCAAACACCCGGAGATATTTACTCTTATTCTAATTCTAAAACTCGTCATTTTATTGGACAGCAATTTTGTCTCGACCAATCAGATGACAGTACTTAAAATTCAGTATAGAACGACTGATGAAGGTATATACGGCCCGTGTGTTGATACGAGTATGAATCGTAGGATAGTATTTATTATAATTTTTGTTATTGATGAGTTGTTTGATTTGTATGGTGTTAAACGCCTTTATCAACATTACTTAGGTTAGATCGAGACAAACAGGGCTACCCTTCTCTAAACTGCGTACGCACGAAATTTGCGTACATATATTAGGCAGGTAAGCATTAAGTCTGAAAACAAGTTTCACTGAACTGCGTAACATTACAATTTCAGCAAATATTTACATATGTTGACGCCATGTTCATATCTTTGGGTAAAGCAGGGATCGAATATGTGTATATTCAATCCCCAAAAATTTGCTTGAAGTGAAAGGTACCCTAGTCCACTTAGCAATGCTTTCTTCGAATTTCTGTTACCAGTCCTTCGCTTAATATTTTTCCTAAGCCACGGGAAAAGTATTTTCCAGGGCCTTTTGCTTTTTTCCCTTATTACGAAGGTCGAACCAATGACCAGAGTTTAGAAATGAATAAATACTGTCGAAATAACTGTCCTCAATCCCCGGAGACATTGGTTTTTTTTTTTTTTAAGCTCGTATGTTATCGACTTAGTCTCCGAGGTCAGCATGTTATTAACCCTAGGCTGCGCAGCGCGACTCACTGACCTTTTGCAGACAGTGTAGATCAAGATCAGACTGCACAGAACGTGCAGTCTGATCTTGGATCTACACTGTCCGATAAGGAGATATCTTTCCTCCAAACATACCTGTGAAATAGGAATATTTGGGTTTTTTCTATCGGCTTGAAAGTTTTATTTCTTTAATTTAGAAGGATAAGTATTAATGAATAATTTAATTATTCAAATAACCTTTCGTACATCGTCCATACTGACCGCTCAGTCTAAACCGGCAAACCTACCTGATTTCTTTGAAACAGAAGCGTAACACAACCTGAATAGATATGAACAGCGTTCTTGCAAACGGGGGTCTAAAAATACTAAAGCGCCTTCGTGATGCATTATACCAAACAACTCATCATATAATTATGGATCCATAGAATCCTTTCTTTTTATAATCGACCTAATTATGAGGTAGATTGGTCCTTTGAAACGCAGAAAATTGACCTTTTAACAAAAAGTTTCGACTCAGGTCAGCCTGCGCGGACTGCGCAGGCTGACCTGAGTCGATACTTTTTGCAAAAGCATTAAACCCCTTTTCACAGAGTATGGCTCAAATACTGAAGTCTAGTTTATTCATTTAGCATAGACAGAACTTTTATCACCAAATCGTAGGCTTTTCTTAACAGCCACTTTAAGGATAGGGCACCCCAATGCGGATTCCTGTAACATCGCCTTTCATCGCCGAAAAAAAAACGAACGGATTCGGCTAAGACTCGGGTAATGCGTAATCGATCGGCAGATAGATGCTGGTTCCCCGAATCGATTACGGATTACCCGAGTCTTAGCCGAATCCGTACGAAGAAAGGCGATATTACACGAATCTCATTAGGGTGCCCTATCCTTAACTTTAACTTTAAGGCAACTTAAAACTTGATTTCGTTTCGGCAAGTTTTAAAAAATTATAATATGAGTTATGCTGTGTGAAAAGGGGCTTAATGCATCAGCGAAAATTATCGATCCAGGCTGACCTAGGCCTAAACTTTTCGTTATTGGTCAATTTTCTGCATGTCTAAGGACCACTGTACCTCATGACTCCGTCGGTTTTTATACAAAATGGATTTTATGGATCCATAATTATATGATGGCTTGCTAGGTATGTTGTGTCACAGAGATGCTTTAAGCCCCCCTTTGCCGGATCGCAGCCCATGTATATTCGCCTGCAAAGGTGGCATTGAATCTACTGGATGAAACAATGTAGGACTGGTCCAAACTCAAAGCATTGTAACAACAAATTAAATGAAGCTCACATGTTATGATTCGTCATCGAAAGGACAGAAAACATTGTGATAAAAGGAGAAAATGCTGATTAGAGGCATTTTCTCCTTTTATCACTATGTTTTCAAAAGCCTACTTCTTCATAGTCCTTCAAACACGGGATTGTTTGATAATGGTTATGATTTTGACTCACGATCTATTATAATGTTACATGTATATGAAAACCAAAATTAACCCTTAGTATGCTAAGGGCGACTCAAAGATCTTTTGCGGACAGCTTAGATCAAGATCAGACTGCACAGAACGTGCAGTCTGATCTTTGATCTATAATGTCCGATAAGGAGGTTTTTTTTTTCTCGAAAAAAGTAACTTGGAAATAGGAAAACTTGACTTCTTACTTCTGGCTTGAAAGTTTCATTTCACTTATTTAGTAGATTAAAAGTTACAAATCTCATTTGTAAAAATTCTTATCCCGTTAGTAACGGGGTGTTAAACTTCTATTTACCAAAGTTCAAATGTTATATTTTGTGCGGGTGAAGAAAGCCAGTACGGTGAGATGTAAAACGTTTAATTGTTTCAAAATATTTGATCCATACTCTGGCAAAAGGGGGTTTAATGCATCTCCATGATGCATGATACCATGCAAGTCATCACAGTATTACTGATTCATTAAATTCATCTTGTATAACAGCCGACTGAATTATGAGGCACACTGTTCTATGACATGCAGGAAACGGCCAAATAGGAAAAGGATTCAACCCCCGTCACCCTGCGTGGACTATGCAGGCTGACTTGGGTCGATACTTTTTGCAAATGTCTAAAGCCCCTTTTGACAGAGCGCGGCTCTTTTCATATGTTACCAGTTTCTGTTGTTGAAATTGTTGTTGTTAATTTTTTTCCTTGTCATTTTGCCCGATGTAGAAGTTTGTAAAAGGAATAATAAAACTGAGTAAATTTTTATATCATGTTTTGTTTTGTACATTTTTATATCATCAGTACTTGATGCTTATTTGAAAACCATTGCCATGACCCTGACCTTTTGGGTAGTGAGTTTGATTCCCTGCTATGAGAATGTGGTCCAGATTCACCAACCATTCTTTAGAACATTTTTATTCTTATTCTCAAGAATTTGTTAAATTTGAAAGTAACACAACTTCTGATTGGCTAAACCAAATGGTTTAGCCAATCAGAAGTTGTGTTACTTTCTAAATCTATGACAAGGTTACGAATGACACTAAAAATAGTTAGTGAATACGAACCGAGGTCTGAAAACGTGGAAGTACAGTAAGCCTCTCAGCGCCAAACGCAAAAACAGGGGCTTTTGCGGACGGCATAGATGAAGATCAGGCAACACAGAGCGTATTCATCGACCAGTTTTACCATTTCAGTGCAATAGGCGAAAACATGGGCTTTTTGTAAACGGCATAGATCAAGCTCAGACTGCACAGAGCGTGGAGTCTGATCTTAGATCTATACCGTGCGCTTGTTTTGTCAAACTCTTCAATTAGAGGTCGAGTTTACAGGTTTTCCGCTAAAAGAGTTAACTAACTCATGATCCCCTGAAACAAGCCAGTGTTAGACACAATGGGTTATATACATGTAGATCAATAATTATGTGATTTATTGATTGATTTAATGATGTTAAGCGTTGCATTTAGCTGTGTTTCAGTCATATCACGGCGACAGCTCGTTTATTCATGTTTATGTTTCCTCGTTCTTCTTGACTAATATATGTGATATGTAAATAATAAATTACAAAGAACAAGACTTTTTTTTTTAAATTGAAATTGGGCATTTATTGTATGTTAATGCCGACGACCACATTTTATGATCAAACATACACTATTCTATCACATATAACATAACTGTGGCATTTTAAACGAAAACGCCATGAAAACGCCACAGTGAAAGTGGTTTCACCAGTACTAGGCCAGGACTTTGAAGTGATTGACTAAATGCACTCCGACGAAAAACTTAGTGTTAACAGTGAAGCTCGAACTAGGGGCTACCGGGTTACGAGACCTACACTTTATCACTAAGTCACAAATATGGGACGATTTGCTCGGTGTATTGCATTACGGAGTTACATTAATCTCCTTTTCCCAGAGTATGGCTTAACTTCTGGTCATCATTTTTTCCCGCCTTTTCAACTCCAAATTCCTCCTTTCTTCTGGTAATAAAATAGGGTACTTATTGGAAAAAGAGTTTAACTCTTAACCCGACAACAAAATGTTAGACTGACCCAAATTGAAAGTCTTGGCAGGCGACAAATTAAATGCAGTCCAAATGATCAAAGGTGTAGTAGGTTAGCAAATATTGTCAGAAAGGGAGAAATGCTTGATACTAGCATTTTCCATTAACCCACAATGTTTTCGTGTTTTCATAAGCCGTATCTATAGGTAGTTACCATCTTCGCTAGCCAAGGTGACGATCACTACGTGGATACGTAGTGATCGTCACCTTGGCTAGCGAAGATGGTTAGTTACAAGTCAGGACTGTTTGGTAAAAGGTCAGCAGCGTAGCAGTCATGGTAACAAGTCACTTATTCATTCTTTTTTCTTGGTCTCAGATGTACCAGGTTTCGGCTACGTAATGCCTTGCCCATGAACACACTCTTTGAGCAGATTGAACCTGTACACCTTAACAGTAAATCCAATGCCTCAGCCCACTCTAAGCCATTGACCATCCTGTCTCCCATTGATTTTGTATCACTGGTAATGACGACCATTGTTTCGATGTTTTTTTTTTTTTTTTTTGACAAACCGTTGCTATAGCCCAAATCTTTAAATTGTGTAGAGGATGGGTGCTTGTTTGTTTGTTGTTATGGTGTTTAACACTGTTTTCAACATTATTTCAAATATTATCATGGCGGACAGAACGTCTATCCGCTTCTATCCGCACCTATCCATTCTTTTCTGGAGATTTCTTTTACAACCAGTACTCCACTCAATATTCGCCCCAGGCGACTGGCTGCTTTCCGACATAGCCATCGTCAAAACAATGATAAGCGGTGGGAGAGTAATGAATCCTATCACATTGATTATCATCTATCCTCAGAAAGAAAATGGCCGAGCTGGAGAACTCAAACCACCAGACCCCCACCCAACGTGGTTTCAATTTGTGTATTTTACCGACTTAGCTTCCAGGCTCTAGGGTCGCTGGTTCGATCCACGGCTCGGCCAATTTCTTTTCGAGGATTGATGACAGTCATTGCGACAGGATTTACTTCTCTCTCAACGCTGACAATTGTTTCGACGATGGGGTTATGTGGAAAAGCGGCCAGTGGCTTGGAAGGAATATTGTGCGGAGTGCCAGTAAAAGAAACTCTTGGAAAGCGTGGATAAGTGCACTGGCCGCCGCGATATAACTGAGATAATGTTGAAAACGGCGTTAAATACCAGTCAATCAATCAATCCGGGCTCTGCGGCGGAGTGTAAGTGTGTGTGACACGTCTCCTGTGTCACTGAGTTTGTTGACATGAAATAAGGAGTTTGCCGTAATATTTCTACGTCAGAAAGCCATTGTGATGTGTTTATGAATGTTTCCTTTTCTGGTATAGACATTTACTTCACTTTTTATTAGAAGACAAAAATTTAGACATCTCCAAATATACACTTGCAGAGGAACAAATTAAGAATGTTTCTAAAACCGATTGTAGCCTTTTGAGGGGAAGAAAACATTGTGGGAAAGGGAGAAAATGCTGGTTACCAGCATTTTCTCCATTTCCCACTATGTTTTCAAAGGCCCTTTCCATAAAGGTGGTTAAAACTCGGGGTAGTGTGGTAAAGGGTTAACTCTAGATTCATTCACTTTTAAAGCATTTGCAGACGACAAATTAAAACGGATACAAATGATGGGATGTCTCTGACAGGGTAAAACACATTGTGTGAAAAGAAAACTATTTTTGTAACCGATATCTTCAACTGTTTTACAAATTTTATCATAAACCGTCTTCAACGGGGGCGGGATCCCTGGGGACGGGACCTCCGGGGACACCGAAATATGTAGACAATGCTTAAACCCTTTATAAAACTATCCCGAATCTTAAATACTATCCCCTCCTCCACACAAAAGATTTTTTTACAACATTGTTGAAAAAGAACAAAATTTTGGTTAGCAGCATTCGCTCCTTTTCTCAAAATGTTCTCTAATCTTCAAAAATCAAATTACCTTTTTTTTTTTTGAGTAACATTCATTTTTTCGTCAGCATATGCTTTTAGCTTGGACAAGTCTAACATTTTTTTTCGCAATGAGTTAACTCAATACCATCCTCGCCATTTTTTAGAAATCCGAGGAGCGAATTTGACATAGGACTTATTTGAAGGGAATAAAACTGATATCTATAACGTTTTGGAAACACATATTTTGTCGCTAACGGTAAAAGATTTATATTCAATGTGTAATATCAATGTATTATATTCTTTAAATTTTTGTTAGAAAAGGAGCAGTTTCTTCTTGCAAGCTCTTGGTCTTTTTTCCAATAAATAAATAAATAAATAAATAAATCAGTTCTACATAAAACATAAAAATCACATTTTTTTTAACCGGATTAATCTTTTACCACAAAATTACATATTTAGATGTCCCTGAGGAAAACGGCTTTTGGGGAAAAAATGTCAAAAAAGGAGCCAATGCTGGTAACCAGCACTTTCTCCTTTTTGTCACAATGTGTTCTACCCTTTCATAGACAAACCTCACCACTGAAGCCGTATTCAGTTCATCGTTTGCCAGGGCTTTGTCTTTTGGCAAGCCTAAAAATTTGTCGTATAGAAAATAGCTGTACCAATCCTTATTCTGACACTAACAGACGGATTCTAATGCTTTTCATGTGACTCAGTGCACTGAAGAGTGATATTTTATTGTCAATGGCTGCATTTCTCATTCGACTTTTACCGTTTATACCAAACAATCCCGGGTTTTAACGACCCTGGGGAAGAAAGCTTTTGAAAACATTGTGGGAAAAGAAGAAAATGCTGCTAAGCAGCATTTTCTTCTTGTCCCACAATGTTTTCTGCTTTGTCAAAGAAGTTCGGTTCATTTGTACTATTTTCAGATTTGTCCTCTACTTTCAATTTGGTAGAGCCTAGAACTTTTCGTTTGGTAAAGAGCTAAGGGGTCCTGTCTGGCTCAGTGGTATGATTAGGATTTAAAACCTGGATGTCACAGGTTCGATCATCACTCGAGGTGCTTGCTTTCTTGAGGGAGTGTTCTTTGGCAAGACGTCCATGGGGCATTGATGCATATTTTAGCTGTTGTTCTTTTTTGGGAAAGGTGGAAGGGGGGGAGGGCAAAAGAAGGAAACTTGATATCTTGTACGAAAAAATCTTAGGAACGTGACTGTGTATCCTTTGTTGGGGGAAAAAACTACCTAAAATGCTGAAAAAAGTTTCCCATGGGCCTTGAACCTACGATCTTCCAAGATTGTACTTTTGTACTGACTGTGACCGCTCAATTTCAGTTTCTTTACAGGTGCAGAGAAATACATGAGCCATGTTTTGTGAAAAGGGAGCTTAATGCATCTACAAAAAGCATCGACTCAGGTCGCGCAGGTTGACCTAGGCAGAAACATTTTGATGTATATCAAATTTATGCATAGTAAAGGACCAGTTTACCTCAAGATTCAGTCAGTTGTAAAACAAAATGGACTTTATACATGCATGATCATGTGATGACATGCTCGGCATCATACATCACGGAGATGCGTTAAGCCCCCCTTTCAGCAGAACACGGCACATATACTTTGTAGTATTTATCTGTGTTTTACAGAAAAAAAAAAAGATTTATAGAAAAAATCTAAATGGACTACTTTATTTAAATTGTTTTTACAAAAATAGGTTAATTAACATATAGACAAAAATAGACCCAATTACGTTTGAATTCGAAATAACCAACATCTGCGGTTACCCAGCACAAAACGCGTTGTTCACCGAAATATGTCATGTATACGGAAACGCGTGACTAACCGGCCGACTTTAACCTTATATCGAGGACTCCCTATGCTTTTACAACCCTGGGGACGAAATCTTATACCTCCGCCCCCTCCGAATATCGTGGGAAAATGACGCTTGCACCAAACGTTTATCAACAATAGTTACTACTATTTCAAAGAAAAGATACCTCACCGTCTGCAATTGTTTTTGAAATTGGACGAGATTAAAGATTTGTCGTCTGGCATAAGCTTAATCCTTCATCAAACAATCCCTAGTTTTTATGAACATAAAAAAGAGAAATTTTAAAGATGCCCGTCTACAGCCGGTGAGCAAAAACGCTGTTAAATTTCAAACAATTTAGAATGGTACAGAAATCAGTCCTTTGTGTAAACATGGATAGATTACTGACATATATGGTGTAATTGAAAAAAAGAAACACGGAGATTTTTATTAGAAACCGAACATTGGTCAGAAGAAAACTGGCTGACGATCGAAGCTGTAAACAATGGCGGTGCGTCACGGAAATTTATCGTTGGTTTCCGCCTAAAATCGGATACGGTGTAATTTGCATATAGGCCGCGACCTCCGTCTGAAAATCGAGGCTGCAACAGAGAAGCCTCCATTTTCCTTTGTTTACCTCATAATACGAAGGGCGAAGGTCAAATATAGTCACGTGACAGAATGCATGATTATCATACGAATCTACCCGAGTGTATAACGGATATATCGGAAATCTTCGATTCAAAAACCGGAAACGACGAGTCTGTTTACATGGAGGCCGCAACTCAGCGAAATGCATTTTCTATCGACCGTCATCTAAGCATCCGTCAGGCGCAATATTTGGCATGAAGATATAAGAATGACTATAATTTGATAAAATAAAGACAAAATGAGTTAAAACTTGCTGAAAATGAGTATAAGGGCCTCTTTAAAGCAATTTTGGCAAAGGAAAAAAAAAAAAAATGCTTGTAACCAGCATTTTCTCCTCCTCCAACAAAGTGTTCTACCCTCCTATGTTTTTTCCTCTATTTTTTATGCACATTTATCTTGTCGTTTGCGATTGCTTTCAACTTGAACAAATCTAAAATTTTGTAGTTTGGTGTAGAGTTAAGTGAACAACAAAACATCCTATTTCCGGTACAAGGCTATGTCAGATGTCATCTGTAGCGGTCACGGTTGAAGGTCACGTGCAACCGAATTAACTTTTTCACTACTGAATAAATAAATTGCAATTTCTCAAAGGCTTAAAATACAATTCCTCTGCAAGTTCAAGAGACATTTCGGTCATAATCTTTTAATAGTGGATAGCGTAGATCAGAGATCAGACTGCACGTTCTGGGCAGTCTGATCTTGATCTACACTGTCCACAATAGCTTCTGATATTGTCTGTAATATGTAAAGAGTTAATCCCTTACCAAATACATGTACATATACATCACGTGCTTCAACGAATCCAGAGGGAGACGGGTTTTGAAAACATTATGGGGAAAAAAGAGAAAACACTTGGTACCAGCATGTTCTCCTTTTCCAGCAGTACTTTCTACTACTTCGGATACATTTTGTTTTAAATGAGTCACTCAGTATACATCTTGAATTACAAATTCTTTTAAAGTGAACTAGTCTGAAATTTTGTTGTTGACAATTGTCGTCTGCAGTCATGCGCAGCAAAACAAGGATTCCCCCCCCCCCTTTTCCTTAAATACCACCATATCTAAGTTAAGGTTACAGTTAGATCAATAAGTCCTAATATTGTTTGATTTCTAAGTTTCAAGGTTAGCCATTTGATAGAGCTAAACCAATCACACGGTTTATCTTGGAATTCAATTATCACAGTGCGCCCTTAAGCACGAGGTCTTCACATCCATCCAACTTTAACCTGAGGACTAAAAAAAATCTATAGACTTTTCCAAAATTAAAAAAAAAAAAACCGGTTTAATGGTAATGGGCTGCATAGCCTCTTAAGGTAATTTTAGATTTAGAGTATATATTTTGCAAGGGCTAATCCCTCGTCCTTAAAGAAACATAACAGTCAAAAGTAAACAATAAAGATGTTAAGATGCATTTACATTCAACTTATACCGTTTAAGTAAATAAAATGGAACTTTCCAGTCGTTAATGTGTGTGTGGGGGGGGGGGGAATATCACCTTATCGGACAGTGTAGATCCAAGATCAGACTGCCCGTTCTGTGCAGTTTGATCTTGATCTACACTATCTTCGAAAGGTCATTGAGCCGCGCTTTCAGCTTAAGAGTTAAAAGTATGGAAAGTATTGTGAAGATGATAATCTGTTTTTGTACAGTTCGTCTAAATGTAAGTCGCTGGCAGAAAATTAAACTTTAAGACCAGGTAAAAAAATCAAGAAAAGATAGACCGACTTTGAAACATTGTCCTTAGTTTCAAAATTCATTTCCTGCCAAAAACCAACACTTGGACCGATCGCACAATAACAGATTGTCATCTTCACCATAATTTCCAGAGTTACAACAAACAAACAAATAGAATACTGTATGGCTGTAGTTCGAACAGAGAAAATGGCCGAATTAACTGAGTCGTGCTCTTGCTTAAGGGGGAGGGGGTGTTCAATGTATCCCCTTGATGCATGACACGAAGCAAGTCATCACATAATTATGGATCCCAAGAATCTACTTTTTATACCAGCGCACTGAATCGTGGAGTACACTGGTCCTTTGAAATGCAGAAAATTGACCAATAGAAAAAAAAAACTTTCGGCCCAGGTCAGACTGCGCGGACTGCGCAGGCTGACCTAGATCGATATATTTTTGCAGATACTTTAAGCCCCTTTTTCTTAGAGAACAGCTCATATTTATTCAGTATTTAATACTCAGAGCAAACATAAAACATTGTCTATAAATCTAACTTGATAAACCTTTCATTGACACTTTAAAGTATTGTTTAATTTTCGTTTAAAACCACGAAGCGCGAAGAGATAATACGTTGTCTGCACATGTCATATTCTTCGAAGATTCGACCTATCTGCTATGACGCATCACCCATTCCATACACAAGGGAAAAGTAGGGCTTATACCAAAGCTATTAGCCAAGCCTGTAGGGGCTGTTTTAATAAATGGCCGGTGCATATGTTACATGCTAGCTGATCATAGGTGAATGAATCGCACCAGGTAGCGTTTTATTGAGTAAACGTTTATTTTATTTTGAAATTCAAAGTAACGGTTGTCGTTTTGAAAAGTAGTCCGGTTCTGTAAACAATGGTCAGCGGTGAGTGAGGAATGAATCCTGTGGCAATGACTATCATCAATCCTCTGAAAGAAATTGGCCGAGCCGGGAATCGAACTAGCGACCTCCTGTTCTCAAGTGCTGCACGCTACCGACTGAGCTATGCGGCTGTGCTCCGTTGAAAAGGGGATATAACTCTTTACCAAACGACAAAACTTTTGACAGGTCTAAATTGAAAACCTTTGCAGACGACAGATTAGATTTGGCTAAAATTATGGAATTTTTATCTGAGAGAGTAGAAAACGTTGTGGGAAAAGGAGAAAATGCTGATTACCAGCATTTTCTCATTTTCACAATGTTTCTAAACTTTTTATTCGTCAGTGTTGTTAAGATATGGGATTGTGTGTGGTACAGGGTTAAAGGCACACTAATGGCCAAACGTAAACAATGCGAGTGTTAAATGCATTTAGAATTAGAAAATAGGTAAATCATTGTGAAGGGGACAATCTGTTAGTGTACGATCTGTCCAAGTGTTAGTCGCCGGAATTAAATATATTTTCTTTGGCATTTTCTTGTTAAATGTAGACACCGACCCCCTCTTTCAATTTCTATTTTACCCCACGGATGAATAACTCGTAAGGTGTAAGGCGGTTTTGAGGGGTGTGTCGTTTCAAGCCAATTAGAAACGACAGTTTCAGTTCCAGCAAATCAGAGACAGCGAATAGCGCGCATTTATACATGATATTGAGAGTGGTTGCAGCTTTCATGCAAAAATCTGAAACGTAGCCAAAAAAGTAAAAGTCGGTCAAAAATTGCCAGGTGGCTCTATCTTTTATTTATGTTTTACCAGGGTCTGGAATTTATTTTCTGCAAGCGACTAACACTTGGATCGACCGCATAGTAACAGATTGTCATCGTCACAATAGTTTACATACTTTTTAGGGGTATAATTTAAATTCGAATGCATTTTAACAACCGCATTGTTAAACAAGAATTTGACTTAAACTCATTTTAGGAGGTAGAGGGTTAATAAAACCCATGAGGATATGACTGTTTACCCTTAGATAGCAGAAAAAAAAATCCTCTGGTGGGACTCGAATAACGACCTTTTAAACTGGAGTTTGCGACTCTACCAACTGAGTCATTTAATAGCCAAGTGATACCTCTATCCGTGTTTACAATGAATTTTTCTCTTGTTATGCATGAGCTATATCGATACTAATCGGTAAGAAATTTTACAGTTAAAATTAAAAAATCTCGCCGTAATTCCTTGTGTTTTCCACTTGTATTTCTATCTAAGTTTAAATTTCAAAGCCAACTTGGCAAAATAAAAACTTCTCGTCTTTATTAAGATTTTCTTAGAAAATTGCGAAACGAAATCTAGATTAATGCCCGTTTAAAGCATCTGCAAAAAGTATCAAACTATGTCAGCCTGCGCAGTCCGCGCAGGCTGACATAGGTCGAAACCTTTTTGCTATATGTAAATTTCCTGCAGGTCAAAGGACAACCAACTTATGATTCAGTCAGTTTATAGACATAAAGAACCCATATAGTGCACAACTTGCTTGGTATAATACATAACGAAGATGCATTAACTCTCTCTTTTCTCAAAGTGTCGCTCATACAGCCAACCTCTATTGAGGAATAATCGTGTATACAGGAGACATTTTGAAATAATTTTTTGTGCAAATTATCACGCAGAGAAACGTTTAGATGCCTTATAAGGAACATAATTGTTTTTCGATAGCTTTGAAAATACATTTTAGCCAACTCGTTATTTTTCTTTTTTCGGTGTAGCAGTATGAGTTGACTTTTGACCTAGATCTACTTCTTCGTGTAAGTCTCGTCTCGAATGAAAAAAAAGTAATTTGGGATTGGTTAAAAAAAGTGAACATGTTTAGCTCTTAACTTGCTAAGTAAGTTAGATGAAACTTTCCAGCCTACAATAAAAAAACAAAACCCAAATCTTGCAATTTCAAAGTTATTTTTGGGAAAAATATCTTCTTATCGGACAGTGTAGATCCAAGATCCTGGCCGAGCTTCAGAACCCTTGCTTTCAAGCCCTCAGCCTTATCCTTTGAGCAACCGGGCTCTGCATCTTTTAGGCCAATTAGCCGCTAAACACACACTGATAGCTTTGAAATTAATTTATCCGCCGCCGACTTACATTTGGACCGACCTTATCATAACAGATTGTCATCTTCACAATAATTTCCATACTTTTAAATGGTATTAAATTTAAATGCATTTTAAATAACACCCGCTTTGTTTACTTTTGGCAGCTATAATTGTTACTTTAATCTATACTGCAAATATAAGGAACGCAAAGAACACTGATGCTGAAAGGGTAAAAGCCTTTAGTCTTAATATAGAACTAACGGATAGCAAACTGCAGTCAGTGACTCATTCTGCGACGGGGAAGATATTGGTATTCTGTTACATTCTAGCTGTGTTTAGCCCACTCCCACAATAGGCTTCCTTTTTACCTTTATCGGCGATTGGCAAACAGCGTCCGCGCACGGCGTAGATCAAGATCAGACTGCACAGAACGCGCAGTCTGATCTTTGATCTACACCGTCCGCACCTTGATCTATAACTATGACTGAAAGTGTTTAGTAATTGTCAGTTAAGTACTTTGAAACCCCGGAAGAAAGCTATCTACTTGAAGGCTAGCGGGTAAGGAAAACAACAGAAACCGAATAAAGGGAACACAGATCAATGATACTGTACATAACGTGTTTTGCGTTTCTTGCGCCAATCGAGGTACATATGGCAATTTAAAATTTTTTCGTTGGCAAAATTGGGCTTTATTTTGAATTAAGTCCTTATACATTCGAAAGAAATTCAAACCCACATACATGTATTTTGCTTTAATGCTGAAGTAGATCTAAATATGCACACATATGAGTTAAAGGATATTGCCTAAAATGCGAATTGAAACCGCACAAGTTTGTATGCTTGTTATGAGCAATGGCTTGTTATGAAAGCACACATTTTATTTCATGCTTTTTGGTAGTTTATCGAGAAATAATGGTGGATTATGGTTTAATATTTCATGGTTACGACCAGTGAAAAATACCGATTTCTTATTTTCTAACTCTGCAGTTAAAGACGGAAACATTAGTTCTCGCGTTCTAGTTACCTAGAAAAACAGCGCGTGCCATTTAAGAGGCGAAAAATATGACATGATTTATGTGCAATTACCTTATATTTCTCGCGCTTTACGTAATATCGAAATCCGTTGTTATATCAGGGGGTACACCACGGGGATTACAAAAAGAACTGTACAGGATTTTGACAAAAGTCCCAACAAAAACGAGGTTAGAAGCATAAAATGAATAGAATATGGGGGGGAGGGGTAGGGGGTTTGCCAGTCGTGAAAATAAACCGATGATGTCCATTGGATCAAATAAATTTCGATCTTTCACCGAAAATACAAATATTCTTTATCTATTTGCCATACATGGTCAGCACTCGTCAAAACCCGGCCGATTCCATAACTACATCTCACCACAACCATAATCAATCTATTTTATACTACTGTCAGTCACATGATCTTAAACATGGCGGCACCCTTGAAAATCAATTAGCAACAACATCAACAAGCATGTTGAATTATCCACATCTATCAACCTCTCAGTGAAATCTGCCGACGGAAATGGTAGGCCACGTTAAAAATTGAATGTTTGAATCGTTTGTCAACGGAAATTTGTTGAGAAAATTTTGACTCGTGTTTTCTTTTTTTAAGTAGAGCATTATAACTTCAAGAAAGGCAAAGGTGCGTTCTCCCATCGTAGTACAGCTTACGGATTTGATCAACGGATCACCCGAGGTTTGCCGAATGACATTGTCAGCATACGCATACACCCTGAATCTTCGTCAGTGCTCGAATAGCCTGCTAGTCGCTTTGTTGCTTTGTACTCTTACTAGCCAACTTTTTTTTTGTGAATGACATTTTTTTTCTTAAAGAATTTTGACTCAGAATAAAAACTATATGATATCGGTAAACTGCATTTTCTCCTTTTCCAACCACGTTTTCTATGATTTCAAAGACACATCCCACAGTTTTTGCCATATTCATTGTGTTGTCAGAAATAGCTTTTATTGGAAGAAGGTTAAAAATATTGTCGTTCTGTGGAAATTTAATTGAATTCGAGAACCTTGTTTTCTTGCAAACTATACCCAAAAAATTGAGTGTATTTTTAACTCTTAGGCAGATAGGAGCGACTAAAAGACCTTTTGTGGACAGTGTAGATCAAGATCAGACTGTACAAAACGTGCAGTCTGATCTTGGATCTACACTGTCCGATAAGGAGATATTCTTTTTTCCCCAAACCACATTTGAAATAGTAAAATTTGGGTTTTTACTGTCAGTTTGAAAGTTTGAAAGGGTTAAAATAAAATGTCTAAATTTAGCTATTCTATCGGAAAGCCTTGGAATTTACCGTACACGAGGATGAGCTGGCTTATCGATTAATCGCTAACTAGAGGAATTTTCTTGGAACTGATAGAAGCAGACAAACCGTTTTCTTTTTTAGCTATTGTTACTTATTAGGAAGTCTTTTAAACACAAGTCACGTCACGTGTGCGATCATCTTACTTGCTTGTGTGTGTGTGGAGAGATAGAGAGAGAGAGAGAGAGAGAGACACACAGAGAGAGAGAAAGAGAGAGAGAGAAAATTACTGACCCAAAACAATATCAGACTGACAGAATCAGACAAACATAAGAGACAGCTTTAGATATAAGGACAAGGATTCAAGACAAGGAGCTTGAAAAATTATGACTCTTTCACTCCGATGTATAGTTTTCGCGGACGGTGTAGATCAAGATCGGACTGCACGGAACGTGCAGTCCGATCTTGATCCACACCTTCCGCTACCTTATACTCAACTTTCATCAAATTAACGTTTTAATTGCAGTGGAAAACTGCAGGATCTATCTATCTGGTAGCGAAAAAGCTTAATTCTTTACCACACAATCCAGAGTTATAACGACCTAGAGAAAGAAGACTTTAAAAAAAAATTGGGAAATGGAAAAAAATGCTTGAAATCAGTATCTTCTCCTTTCCCCACAATATTTCCTACTCTGTCAGACAGAAATAATCCTTTGAGTGCTATATCGAATTTGCAGTCTGCAAATGTTTCTTTGAGTCGAAAATTTTGATGTTAGGAAAAGAGTTTAAGCTGAGTTATGTGGCTGCAGAGAGAATCCATATATATCGACTTTTTCCTTGAAGAATAACGAGAAGATTTATGACTGAGACGCCAAGCAGTAGCAATCTTTATGGAATATCAATAATTTCAGAATCCTGATTTTTCGTCTTTCTTTCTTACTGTGATTCTTAAACTGTTTCTGTCCTAGGATTGATGATAGTCATTGCGACAGAGTTCCTTCCTCTCTGATCATTGTCTCGTCGATGCTTAAGTAGTAAAGCAGTCAGTGACTTTGGAAGAATATTGTGCGAAGAACTGGTGAAAGAAACTCCAGAAAAGTATGAATAGGTGTACTGTACGCGGCGATACAAATGACATAATTTTGAAAATGACCTTAAACACCATTCAAACGAACACATCAACAAACCAACAGATAAATTTACAAACCAACAGACAGACAGACAGACAGACAGACAGAGATCTTTCAGCGCCAATATCGATCGATGGTCGAAAACTCAATCCACTAGAACTCAGAAAGGTTTTCACATTGTGGGCTTGACTTTACAACTGGACGACATAGATCCAAGATCAGACTGCACGGTTTGTGCAGTCTGATCTTGATCTTTGCCGTCCGCACAAGCCCCTGGTTTCGCCTTTGGCGTTGAAAGGGTTACTTCGTCGCTAAATAACCCAATGTTTTAATGACACCGAGGAAAAAGATCTTTAAATACCGTGTGAGAAAAGAAGAAAATACTGGTCACAAGCATTTTTTTTTCTGTTTTTTTTCTCTCGCCATATTTTATTTTATTTACAAGACAAATCCCACCATTTGAGTCAAATTTAATTTGTCGTCTACAAATGCTTTCAATTTGGGTAGATTTAAATCTAAAATGTTGTCCTCTGGTAAAGAGTTACTTTCATATACAATGTCTGAAGCAGACGAACTTTTTAAGCACATCAATACGAACTGTGGTTGGCGTAATTAGTTTTTATTTGGTAAATCAAAGTTTCTTGTGAAACACCGACAAATACAAATATACAATGAGCTATGCTCTGGCAAAAGGGGGCTTAATGCATCTCCGTGATGCATGATACAAATCAAGCCATCACATAATGATCGACCCATAACAGTCACTTTTTTTAACTTAATTTTGAGATAGACTGGTGCTTGGACATACAGAAAATTGACCAATCGCGAAAAAATTTGGCCCAGGTCAGCCTGCGTGGACTGTGCAGGCTGACCTCGGTTGATACTGTTCGTAGACGCATGAAGCCCCTTTTTCACAGATCATTGCTCATATATTTTATATTTGCATTCATCAAGAAACCGTACGTGGAAGGTGGAATTGGGACGTTTAAAGGCCCACTAGCGATCAACTGTGAACAATGCAGGTGTTAAAATACAATTAAACTTAAACGATACCGTTAAAAAATATGGAAATTATTGTTTAGATGACAATCTATTATTGCACGATCCATGCAAGCGTAAGTCGCCGGCCAAAAAAAAAAATGAACTCTAAAATCAGGTAAGAAGTAAACAAAAGACAGAGCGACATGGCAAATTTTTACCTAGTTTTTCTTTAATTCATTTTTTGCCAGCGCTTATCTCTTGGACCGACAGTGCAATAACAGATTTAAGCTGCTAACAAATGGAACGAAATTTCCACTCAATAGTAAATACCGAAATGTTGCGATTTTAAAATTGCTTTGATCAGCAAAAAGTACCGTAGAGGACAATGTGGACCCAAGATCAGACCGCACGTTCTGTGCAGTCTGATCTTGATGTACACTTTCCCCCAAAGCGCCCCTAGTCGCCCTTAGCAGTCCAAGGGTCAAGACTGCACGTTTTAAGCTGTATGATTCTCATCTTTACTATGCGTAAAAGAAACCATACTTATTTTTTTTAAAAAAGGGCACTCTAAACCGGGGTTGGTTCATTGTTGTACAATGTTAAACGCCATTTTCAATATTATTTAAGTTTCATGCTTTCCTAGAGTTTCCTTAACCTGTACTTCGCACAATATTTTTTCCAAGCTGATGGCAGCTTTCTTACATAACCATCGTCGAAACAATGATCAGCGGTGAGGGAGAAATGAATCTTATTAGGAGATTCGAACCAGCTAGCTCCAGGTTTCAAGTGCTCAACGGTACCATCTGCGTTTCCGGGTATAAAAACGCGATTTACGGTAAAAAGGGAGCTTATCCATGCAAAACTGATTAAGCAAGAAGGATGTACCTCCCTTACAATTTTGTTCGCCCACGACTTAGAAGAATTTCATTGTTGGTTTGTGTAATCATTTACACCATTTACAACAATATTTCAGTTAAATTGCGGAAAAATTTAGGGAAAAAAAAATCAGATTGGCTTAACTGTTTACCATACAATCCCGACTTTTAAGGATCCTGAGAAAGAAAGCTTTTGAAAACATTGTAGGAAAAAGAGAAAATGCTGGTAACCAGCATTTTCTCTTTTTCCCACAATGTTTTCTACCCTTCCAAAATCAAATTTCAATTTTTGAGTCACACTTATTTTGTCATCTGCAAATGCTTTCAATTTGGACTAGTCCAAAATTTTGGTGTTTGGTAAAGAGTTAACCATTTGGTCTAGCCAATCAGACATTGCGTCACTGTATTAATATAGAAAGATCTTGACAGCTCGACAAAACAATGTTAATTAATCCTTAGGCTGTTAAGCACGACTGAAGGCGTTTTTGTGGACAATGTAGACCCAGCTCAGACTGCAAAAAACGTGCAGTCCGAGCTTCTTTCCGATAGAAACGACTTTGAAACCGTAATATTTGGGTTTGAACTATTGAGTGGAAATTTTCGTTTCGTTTATTCAGGAGTTTAAGGGTTAAAAGTATAAAAATGGTTGGTAAATATGTGCACCACTGTAGAGGAGGAACGAATCAATGTACAACGTCTTCTGTCCATCCATCCATCCTTGGACAGACGGTTAGAGCTTACCAGCATCCGTTCGAAATTACGAAATTTAGATTAACTTTTTTTACAGGGCATAATTACGACCATAAAACAGAGAATGGATCTTGAAATTCGCAACAAATGCCGCAGAATAACTTACATTTTTACATACATGTATTTTATTCTACAAAAGTGCAATATGCATAAACAGTACAATACAATACAATCAATTACCACAACACAATAATGATTTTTTTTTTTTGTTGAGAATAACAAAGTTATGTCATTATCTGAAACGCTTTAGTTGATTCAAAATTCTCGACGAACTCAGATTTACATTAGATTTTAGTACATGTAGTTCTAAACCCAAAAGGTAGTCTGCTTTTCTTGAAAGCCTACGGCTGTTAATGAGGCAGTGACTGAAAATTTTCAAACTTCCTGTGTTCACTGCATTTTTGGACATTTCCGAGATATTATTTACTGTAACCTTGATAGTAAGCTGTTTTGGGGATGCACTGTCCTGTGAGTCTTATTGACATAACCTTTTGTGACAGAACTTTTCCAAAAGATGCTGCTGTCTAGCAATGCTTTACATCTAGTTTAGTTGTAAGAACTGCAGTTACTTGAGACTTTCACGAGTACTCTTTATGTTATATTTTATTTTTAGCCAATATCATTTTTTAATCTAATATCATTTTTTAACAATTCATTTGCTTTTTCATATATTTATCTTTGTTTCTTATTATAACTTTTTTTCATTAAGGTATTAATAAGAATGGATATTCTTACATGTAACTTCATTTTATTCTGATGTAAATTGCATTATAAACAATAGAAATAATATGTAATTAAATGTTTATTTATTACTAGATCTAATATCATTTTGTTTCTTCATTTATTAGTATTCCCTCTCAGACTAATTAGATCTACTGCTTTGATATTCATATTTGTCTATTACTAATATGGCAGGTTATTGTTATATGAGCCATGCTCTCTGAAAAGGTGACTTAATGCATCTGCGAAAAGTATCGACCCAGGTCAGCCTGCGCAGTCCGCGCAGGCTGACCTGGGCCGAAACATTTCGCTACTGGTCAATTTTTTGTATGTCTAAGGACCGGTCTACTTCAGGATTCAGTCGGTAGTTAAAACAGTAGGCTATAATGGATCCATGTGATGTCTTGCTTGGTTCCGTGGATCACGGAGATGCATTCAAACCGATTATAAAAACCAAAGTTTTGCCATTTCAAAGGTGTTTTTTGGGGGGGGAACGATATCTCTATATCGGACAGTGTAGAATCAAGATCAGACTGCACGTTCTGTGCATTTAATAAGATAGTGTGAAATTGTTAGCTGTTAAATGCTTGTATGCGTCATATTTTTTGAAGCAGACTATTTTTCGGATTTTTTACGGATCATTAGTCTCAAACTGATCAGTAAATCGATAACACAGAGAAGGTTTTAGGAACTTAGGACATTTGCCTTATATTTGCAGACTTAACTGTACAATTTCATTAAGAATTTATAAATTTGAGGCCAAAAATAAGTGAGCCATGCTCTGACAAAAGGGGACTTAGTGCATCTCCGTGATGGTAGAAAACATTGTGGGAAAAGGAGAAAATGCTGGTAACCAGCATTTTCTCCTTTTCCCACAATGTTTTCAACCAGGCAAGCGATCACATAATCATTGATCCAAATTAGCACGTTTTTTAACAACCGACTTAATTATGAGGTACACTGGTCCTTGGACATACAGAAAATTGAGCAATAGCGAAAAGTTTCGGCCTAGGTCCGCATGCGCGGACTGCGCAGGCTGACCTAGGTTGATACTTTTCGCAGATGCATTAAGCCCCCTTTTCGCAGAGCATGGCTCAAGTATTTGTTTCCTCATCTGCCCCTTTTCATGCCTTGTTTTTTCCTCAATATTTAATTTCCTTGCTTAGTTATTAAAGGAGAGAATGTTTGGCCGCAATTGCCTTTTAGTTCATGAAAATCCATCAATTTTTCAATGGGATGTGGCCAAATAATACATGATAACGAAATGGGGATTAAAAATGATATCTTTGTTCAGCTTCAGCTGCAAACACATGAATTTCAGAAATCCCTCTTATTTTCCGTACAATGTAACACCACTACGAACTCCTTCCGGATCGTAGAAGTCAAAAGCAGTCCATTTGACAATTTGACAGCAAGCACTTCTGCTGCACTGTCTTATCAGAGGAAATGGAAGGACAAGTCTACAGTGTGTTTCTGGTGATGATTTCTATGGAAAGTGAAAGTTTGTTATTTCTCGGGGAATTATTTTGAGTCTGTGCCCACAAGAAGGATCATAGTCTACAACCAGGGAGGGCCTGTTTTCACTGTGATTTTTAAGGGCCGTTCGTTTAGGTGGACTATCAAAAATATGCAATCTGTTGAGATGCCATTTTTTTTTTATCTTCTTGTGTAGGCCACTGGCCATATATTTGATAGAAACAAACAGCAAAGTAAAGCACAGCAGATTGTCAAAGATTGTTAATTACTCTCTATTTTCAATGTAGCAAAAAAGTAGTGGTGTGACACCATCTGGTCTCATAGAAATAGACGAATTTTCCTGGTTTGCAAAACGACCGAATTTTCACCTTATTTTAAAATAATTAAATGTTACGATAAATTTTCTTTAAGTTTAAAAAGGAAAAATAAATGAGCCATGCTCTGTGACAAGGGGCTAAATGCACCTGAAAAAAGTATCGACAAGGTCAGCCCACACAGGTCCGCTCAGGCTGACCTGGGTCAAACCTTTTTGCTGTCAGTCAATTTTCTGCATGTCCATGGACCATTTTTACCTCCTAACAAAATGGAATTTATGGATCCATAATGATGTGATGACCTGCATGATTTAATGCATCATGGAGAACCATGTAGCCTCCCTTTTCCAGAGCATGACTCAAATAGAAGTTTGTACCGGTGGTTGAAATCAAAGAGTCCAACTCAGTTCCTTTTAGGTAATGTTACAATCTTCCTTTCGGTTTATAACAACTGACAAGAAATATTCGATATGGAGCATAACGATCTACGTCGTATATCAAAGCTTGCTTGCAAGTAGCGATCGGAAATGTTTTCGAATTACAGTTATGGTGGCGATGTTGGTACCTCTTTCTTGTAAGAGTGAAACGACATTTTTTAATAGAACCAAGAACACAGCAAAATTACCCTTTGGCTATCAAGCGCGACTCAAATACCTTTCACGTACAGTATAGATCAAGATCAGACTGCACAGAACGTACAGTCTGATATTAGATCTACACTGTCTAATAAGAAGATACGTGTATCTTTTACCCAAAAATACTTTTGAAATAGCAAAATCTAGGTGTTTAGTATGCGCT
Source organism: Hippopus hippopus (assembly GCA_946811185.2). Taxonomy (NCBI): domain Eukaryota; kingdom Metazoa; phylum Mollusca; class Bivalvia; order Cardiida; family Cardiidae; genus Hippopus; species Hippopus hippopus. The sequence continues at coordinate 9,321,779 of OX328108.1, read as the reverse complement.
TGAAAGTTTCATTTCTCTTTTTTAGCAGGATAAGGGTTAACTCTTTACTAAAGAAAAACGTGTTGTGTGACCCATGGATAGAGGGCACTTGAAATCAAAGCGTCGAAAACGCTGGTATAGCATTTGTCAAGGAAGCCATTGTGTGGAATTAATAATTTGGAAAAAAAGAAATATTATTCAAATATTAACTTGAAAGTCAATCTACTAAGCAAATTAATACCTCCTTTTGGTTAAAGGGAGAGAACTGGTGCCAAAGTTTGGATTTTATTTGTGTATTGGTGGCCTCCCTTTGATCATTCACAGGAAGAGTCAGGAGTAATGTCCCTTGACGGTATGATGCATGATGGGTAGAGAGAGAACCATTCATATATATCGAATAAAATAAGTTTATGCCTGAAAACTATGATTTTGAGATGTCTTTGGCCGTCCAGATCTCATTCCCAACATTACAATCAATTTTTAGCGGATTTGCTATAGCAAATCCGCTTACTGTGATCGTTTTGACCGGAACCAAATACATCATCCGTAACGACGCATGCGCGCCTACTTCCAGTTTTGCATGACTGGTGATTGGGACGAACAACGCAGATCTACAAATCAGATCAACTCTGACCCTGAACAAACCATACAAATAAAGTCTGATTTCTTTATCGAAATTTCGCCAAAACTAAAAGAATTGTCAATCTAAAATACTTTAAATACTGAAACAAAGTTTGTTCTTTTTTTTTTCAAAATGTAGCGAATGAATATTGTTTACACTGCCCTCGTTTTCATTCAAGAACTTTCATTCACAACTTGTATCGTCCGCTGCCAAATAAACAAGGAGATTAAGCAGTTTTTCCTCGATAAAATTGCATTTTCAACTATGTTTTACATCAAATATCTTTAACTGTTCAGAAAGCCAGCTAGAATTTGGCCATAGATAATTTAAAGCCCTGTCGATAACAAATATACAGAACCCATAAAGTCGACCTAGTTACCGCCACCCGTGATAACGCTATCGGTGAATTTCCGAATTGTTTGAAACATTTTTGCAGAACGTTTGATAGAATGGAGATCGTGCAGTCTATAAAAAAAAAAAAAAAATGTTTGACTTATGCAAGACTGCATTGGAAAAGCTTGGAACCGAGATTTCTCTCTTGTTATCGAAGGTAAGAAATATTTTATTTACAAACGGCCCCGATCAAGTACGAACCCGGGACACGAATTTATACTGAAGGTTTTTGATGGAAAATCGTGTCCTTCTCAGTGAACTAGACATCCACTAACTTGAAGCCTCAGAGACTCAGACAGGCTTACAATTTGTCTTCAAGATGTAAAACTCCATTTATAGTCCTTCTGATATCTCCTTGAATTTTATTTTGTGACATTTCAGCAAAAAAAAAAACAAATGCTGAATTTGCAGATAAATTCATGATAAAGGATCCACAGGAATGCATCTATACGTCTTTCTATTTAGACATATAGATTTGAAATCTTTGATATATTTTTGATCCTGTCAATTAGAAGTGCATGTACAGAGTAAGTTAAATAACTATTTTTATTTATAAATTCTCATTATGAACTGCTGCTCAACCCATATTTAACCCATTACCACACAATCCCTACTTTTGACGACCCTGAGAAAGAAGCCTTTAGAAAACATTGTGGGAAAAGGAGAAAATGCTGATAACCAGCATTTTCTCCTTTTCCCACAATGTTTTCTGCCCTTCACAAAACAAATTTCAAATTTTCAGTCACTTTTATTTTGTCGTCTGCAAATGCTTTCAATTTGGACAAACCTAAAATATTGTCGTTTGGTGATGAGTTAAGACGGTGACTGTGTTTTATGTAATTCAAACCTTAGCATGTATGCCTACAGTTTTTAAACTTTTATAGAGTGACCCAATGCTATTAACCCTTAGGCTGCTAAGTGCTACTCGAGGACCTTTTGCAGACAGTGTTGATTAAGATCAGATTGCACAGAAAGTGCAGTCTGATCTTTGATCCATACTGCCTGGTAAGAAAGTATTTTTCCCCAAAGAATAACTTCAAAATAGCAATAATTGGATTTGTACATGTATTTGACTTCAAAGTTTCATTTTAGTTATGTTAAGGTCATTTTTTACTCTGCATGGCAACTTGTCACACTGAGTGTGATCTTGATCCATTATGGCTGCTTAAGTACCTTCAGCTGTACCAAGGGCTTGGATTCATACATATAAAAAAAAAGGACTATGTTCTGCCAGGTGATGAGTGATGATTTTAATTCTTTTCTTTAGACCATGAAAATGGATTCACTCAAAAATGCATTGGATGTAATGAATAACCCTTATACCAGTGTAAATATTAATTCAAGTATCTCATAATGCTACATCAGGTATTTTTTGTACATATCCCTGCAATGATTTAGTTATATAGTATGCAAGGTTGGCAAAGAGGAGGTCAATATGAGTATTGACCAGGCTGGCAGTTTTAACCGGTTATAAACGGTCAATACTGGTCACAAGTGGTCGATTGGTGGTCGATTGGAGTGGTTGATTTCGTTGATTAAATCACTGGCTTACATACCCGTCTGGTTTCTAAATTAATGTTAAAAGCTGTCCTCTTACATCCTGTACATGAAGGTTTATTATATTTTATCATCAGTATCATAGTTTTTATTAATAAGGTCCTTTTTTATTTGATCATAATTCAAAAGACAGTATTGCTGGTCAACTGAAGAGGTTGTCGGAATGAATTTCCTTATTGAACCTGCATAGAGGTCGGTTCTTTTCAAGCAAAAAAATTTTGTCTATCATCATTCCTTACAGGTTAGATAATGTTTATAGTTCTACACACACTCTCTCTCTCCCTCTCTCTCTCCCTCCACCTCTCTCTCTCTCTCTTTCTCTCTCTCACCACAAACACACTTAGGTTTTAAAAATATAGATAATTTAACATAGTCTTTGGTCATAAAAGTTCAAAGATAGCATAAACAAAGCAGCTAATATATAATTTTCATGTTAAATTGCAGAAAAAAAAAAAAAACAGTCTTTCATAGGCAAACATGTGAAATATACAGGTCTGTCATTAATCTATAGGAATATTGAGGTACACATGAAGAAGGCACTAACTGATTAAATAAACAATAGTTAAGGAAATATCAATGTCGTTGAAGTACATAAAAGTGTCTACCTACACCTTTAAATTGCTGTCAAAACAGTTAAAGGTTTAAAAGTTGTCCTTTCTACTTCCATTGGGTGTGGCTTAACTCTTTACCACACAATCCCGACTTTTAATGACTCGGAGTAAGAAGCCTTTTGAAAACATTGTGGGAAAGGAGAAAATGCATTTTCTCCTTTTCCCACAATGTTTTCTACCCTTCCCAAACCAAATTTCAATTTTTCAGTCACGTTTATTTTGTCGTCTGCAAATGCTTTCAATTTGGACCAGTCTACAATTTTGTTGTTTGGTAAAGAGTTAAATCAAATTACCAAAGGGACAAATCATGTGTCCCTATTTGGGGTATTATCCTTGACACCAGGCTTTATTCCCAAAGCATGAAATAATGACTTATATGCAGTCATGATGATATCTTATCATCAAGCAATTACTTAAGGTGTCAAACATGAAACTTAAAGACCTTATTAGGAACTTCTACACAGTTTGGAAAAGTGGCAAAGGCCAGCTGGTGAGTACCCTTGGCAGGGACAAAACAGTTTTTCCACTCCTCTCTTTCACATGGATGAAATCAACTTATCTGAGGAAAAGAAACATCCACACAACAAATCATCCACAAATTAGCATAACTTTCGTTTTAAAACTCATCTGACCATTAAAATTTCCAAATTACCTCTACAAGTCGACCACTATTGACCAGTATTGACCATTTATGGATTATCACAGGTTCTATCCTCTTCTAGATGCTAGGATTTTGTAGAATGCCCATAGCCAAGACACTGCAGAGAACCAGCCTAGCCCTAGTAAAACCAAAAAGGTACACAAATAGATGAATTGTTGTCACTGTAAGACTGAAACAGTCTTGACATTTATGTAAACACCAGAAATCAGTCAACCAACAAATTATTCTTGAAGGTAGTTACAACCAGTTTCATATTTTGTGGCACTGCATGAGTTGACCTTACTTTCTTTTGTAAAATCATTATTTTCTTGACTTGTTTCTTTATGAAGATACAAGGTAAATTTTCATTTATCTTATAGAAGAAAGGTACATTCAATATTCATGAATTACACATGGTCTAAATCTTAGAAATTACTGAACACATCACTTAGTTTTCACCTTTCAGACTATTACAAAACATTTTTGAGTTCAGGAATGAAACCAAGAACATTCTTATGAAAGGAAAGAAGAAATCATTGTACCTGAACAATCAAATTATTGTTTCTAGTTTGATTTTGTATTTCATTTTGAAATTAATAGTTTGAAGTTGTGTAGTAATTAGGAGGAACCCTTGAAAAGATTCCTATGTGTTAGAGTTATGGAAAGGACAATGTGCTTTCAGTAAGAACTTGCATACATAATACCACTGTTTCTTTTTCCCTGAGAGGACTCCTGTATTGGTTTTTTTTTTTAACTAAACCGTACTAGTTTCAAAACAATGCATGCTTTATACCTCAGAATGAGGACAGTCTGTATAGTATGTAACAAGTGCACCGGTAGAGTAAGATCGGACTGCCTAACATAGTAAAATTCCATTCTTATAGGCACACAATATTAGGTTTGAATTGTTCACAGTCTATATGATTATACCAACCATATAAAAGTTTAGAAATTATTGTGTTTAGGCAAGAATTGTAAATGCTACTGTAAAAATCAAAACCTTGATGTCTGAGTACAGAAGTTTCAATCTTTTAAAAGAGTCTTGCATAATGATGAAAAATGATGAATTTAGAAATGCTTAAAATGCTATAGAAAAGAAAGATATAGTCATCATGTCTAGTGTATCAATGTAAGCTCACATGTTTACAAACCCTAGGCTGAGCTGTTAATATTTTCAATCTGATTTAAAGCAAAGTCTCAGACAAAAACACCTCAGCCAATTGGATAAGTTGTTTCAAAAGTTTTTTCTGAACATCCTTCAAAATGGGATAATATAGCCACACTTACCTTGTATCCTTAATGGTGTTATGGGATGGGGGAAAATGACTTAACTCTTTACCACACAATGAAATTTTGGACATGTCCAAACTGAAAGCATTTGGAGACGACAATGTCGCTCAAATGATGGAATATGTCTTCAATAGGGTAGAAAATATTGTAGGAAAAGGAGAAAATGCTGGTTACCAGTTTTTAAAGGGCTTCTTTCACACGGTTGTTAAAACTCGGGATTGTGTGGTAAAGAGTTAAGTAAGAATGAAAACTGAAAATCTGTTGGTCTACCAGTGTTTTCAGAAACTTAACAGCTATATTTTGTGAGGCTGACAGAAATGTTAGATGAAGGTTAACCTTGCAGGCCAATGTTAGATCCACATTTGATTAATTGAATGATGTTTACTGTCACTTTCAACCTTATTTCAGTCATATGACTACTACAGCTAGCTTATTTCTGTATGTCTGGGTTTTAGTAGTACTAGGCTAGGACTCTGCATTGTCTTGCAGAAAAACATTGTGCATCCAATGAGGCTGGGCCATCAGGTAACAAGTCCTACACTTTACTGGTGAGCCATGCAGGACCCCAGATCAACATTTAGATGGGAGTTAATTTTTGTAAGATTGTTCAGGTTAGTCTACGTCGACCATTTATGCATAAGTTACTTCTTGTTTTTAAATCAAATATGGTAATCAAATTGATGCCATTTCATTGTTCATTCCTTTCCCATATGACAAGTTTTAGGCACATTAACTCTTTCACTACTAAACAAATTAATTGCATTGTCTCAAAGGCTAAAAATACATTTCTTCTGCAAGATCAAGAAACAATTCGGTCTTGAATCTACAATATAGTAGTGAACAGAGGAGATCAGAGATCAGACTGCATGTTCCGTGCAGTCTGATCTTGATCCACACTGTCCACAAAAGCTTCTGGTAGATAGATAGATAGATTTATTAGTATATGCAGGCCACCGGCCCATTATACATATATACAAAGTGTACAATATATTAACAATAGTTATCGTTAGATATATAAATTTACATTTTACCCAGAAAATATACACAGATCTCCTGTTTACCAAATAAACCCTGACTATATGGTCTTGAGTGCTCTTTCTGAGTATTTTCGCTTTTTCTACTTGAATGTTTTCTACAAGATTATTTCCCTTCGTTTCAGCCACAGTTAATTTGTCGTCTGCAAATACTTTCAATTTTGACCAGCTCAATATTCTAATGTAATAGTCTGAAGCAATATACATGTATCAATAGCATAGTCAAACATAAATTCACCTTTGATGGGAAAGATAGAAGAAGAAGAAGAAGAAAATGATAATAATAATAAATGTATATATCCCTCGACCCTTTACCAAATAAAGCCTGGTTATATAACCATGAATTGAGGTAATCAGCAAATGCTTTAACCGAGTATTTTTACTTTTCCTACAATGTTTCCTACATGATCAATTCCTATCATTCAAGCTTCAATTATTTGTCGTCTGCAAATACTTTCAATTTGGATCAGATCAGTATTTTTAGTCTAGTAAATAGTTTAAAGCACTATACATGTATGGAATGTGTACAGTTGATTAAAAAGAGTTATCATCAAGCATTAATTAACATTTAACCAAACATTTAATGTACAAATCCCTCGACCCTTTACCAAATAAATCCTGGATATGTAGCATTGTAGACTGGGGAGCATTTTTCTACAATGTTTTCCACAAGATCAATTCCCATCGTTTCAGCTGCTATTGATTTATCGTCTGCAAATACTTTCAATTTGAACAAAATTAATATTTTCTAGTCTAAATAGTTTTATGCAATATACATGTAACAATAATTGTAGTTATATAATACAATAATTATATACATTTAATAAGAAAAGAGATACAAGCACATATCTGTCGACCCTTTACCAAATAAACCCTGGTTATATAGCCTTGAGGTGAGGAAAGCAAGAAACGCTTTAACTGAGTATCTTCACTTTTTCCTACAATGTTTTCTTTAAGATCAAATCCCATCTTTCCAGCTTCAGTTATTTGTCGTCTGCAAATACTTTCAATTTGGGCTGGGTCACTATTTCCTAGTCTACGGCCCTTTACCAAATAAATCCTGGTTATGTTGCATTGAAGAGTGGGAAGCATTTTCTTACAATGTTTTCTACAAGATCAATTACCATTGCTTCTGCTGCTGTTCATTTATCGTTTGCAAATACTTTCAATTTGAACAAGATCAATATTATGTAGTCTAAATAGTTTAATGCAATATGCATGTAACAATAATTATAAACAAACATAAATGTACATTTAATAAGAAAAAGAGATACAAGTACTTATTCCTCGACCCTTTACCAAATGAACCCTGGTCGTATAGCCTTGAGGTTGGAAGCTGGAAACGCTTTAACTGAATAGTTTATAGCAATAAACATGTATGAAATCTATAGATTAACAAGAATTTTCATCAAATATAAATTAACATCTAACAAACAAACAAACATACAAAAAAAATGTTGAATGTACTTATCCCTCAACCCTTACCAATTTAATCCTAGTTATATAGCCTTGAATTGTGGTAAGCATTTTTCCTACAATGTTTTCCAGAAAATATTTTCCATCCTTCCAGCTACAGTAATTTGTCGTCTGCAAATACTTTCAATTTGGACAAGATCAATATCTTCTAGTTTTGTAAATAGTTTAAAACAATATACATGTATAAAATGTACATACAGTATGTTATGTTTTCCAGAAAATATTTTCCATCCTTCCAGCTACAGTAGTTTGTCGTCTGCAAATACTTTCAATTTGGACAAGATCAATATCTTCTAGTTTTGTAAATAGTTTAAAACAATATACATGTATAAAATGTTTACAGTATGTTAACAGTCAAATACAATTATTGCCAAACATAAATTTACAATTCACAATAAGGAAAAAAAAAAAAAAAAAGTGTGTTGCCTATAGTATGGAAAGAGTTAAATGCATCTGCAGACAAGAGAAAATGATACCTGTAAATGAACTGAAGTTCACTCATTTAATTGAAAACACTATTGGAACAGGAGAAAATAGATGTACTTAAAAAAAAAATATTGCTTATCAGAATTATGTCTTTGTCCTATAATGCTTTAAATTGCCTATTTCCTTAAAATTCTGCGTACCAGAATTTTGTCTTTGTCTCATAATGCTTTCAATTGCCTATTTCCTTTAGGATTATTAACACAGAGTGTTTGGTATTTACACTTTTAAGCGTTAAACCCTAATCAAAATTTTCTCAAGATCCAGTTGTCGGATGCCATGACCAGACATGGATATGTTGTATACTGGTCTATCCCACAGATTGATGTAAATTGTGTTTGTATAAGGGGATACTTATACTGTCTTGCTATAGAGCTAACTTTTGTAGCAATGTGGTCGACCGTTCGACTTGAGACCTGAAGATTCTGGGTTCAATCCCAGCCTTGTCGGGGGCTATTTAGCAGTACTGTTACAGATACATATAATCAGTATTTGGAATGCCTTATGGTTTGTCCAAACATGACCTGTATTTGACCCTTGAATTTCGTGTCATACAAAGTTAAATTGGGAGAATTTTTGAGGATTTTTCTTTTTTTAGCCCTTTAACACGCAATAATTCCTGTGTTTTATGAGTCCTGTGTAAAAGGGCTCATGAAAACATTGTTGGAAAACAAGACATCAGTATTTCTTTTCTTTTTTTGTTCCAGAATTTTTTCTAACCTTTACAAATACATACCACATAATCTGAGCCATATTTATTGAATTGTTTGTTAATGCTCTTAATATGGAGTTATTTAGTTTTTATATCACAAATCAAAATTTTTTTTAAAAGGCAAATAAATACTATCAGAAAAATATTCCATTTTCATAAAGTGTACGGTTAAATTCAGTAAAATGATGCAATTTTGGGCGTTTGATAATGAAATTGTACTTTAACAATAGGTCACTCTGTTCATTTTTATTACATCAGATATAACGTCTGGATACTTATTTGAATATGAATCCTTGTCAACCGTGCATGCTGTTGACATGAAATCTAATAATACCCATAGAGGCTATGTAGCTCATTGAGGAAATACCAATTAAGATATTTTTTTCTAAATCTTATCTTAGTTCTTTAACAACAATTTTCCAGCTATAATTCAGTGATAAGTCATTTTTTAGTTTGGTGAGAGTATGAAAATCTGAATAGTTGGTTTTAATTTGGGACAGGCAAAAATTTTGTCCTCTTGTCAAGAGTTCAACAATAAGGTGCAAAAATTTCATATTGCACACATGTGTAAGTAGCAATTTATTGCACTCTTTGATCAAATTTGTTTATGTTTGCTAAAACTGATTGTCAGTTGTAGACCTTAACACTTTGTTTTTACAGAATTATCATGATCATTTGTCCTTGAGGCAAAAACTGTCTTATTTTGTACAGTTTTTTTTTCTTAATCTTACTCATCAATAACTGAAGTGTTTTATATATTTGTCAAATAATTTTTACTTATATAAATCCATATTGGTTTATTTCAACATGTTTGTACTTTCGGGTATGTTTACATGTAGCTACACTACACCATTCTGCTACAAAAAATGTTAAATGTTTGAATGATTTTGAAAGCTTTAGAAGGATCTTTGATTTCTGAAGAAATAAACAAGTGTAAATTAGACAGACCTTTTATATAGAACCATAATTAACTCTAAAACTTTTTCAGTATATGCTGATGTTAGCCTTAAAAAAAATTTCTTTTTTCAAGATCGTACAATGTTATCGATTTAATCTAAACCACATACTGTCATGTGTCCATGCTTGCACACTAACCATCCTACTTCAGGTTTTAGCTAGTACACCACAAATTCACTTTTTTTAAGACACTGTATACTTCGGATCAAATTACTACCCTAAAACAGAAGTAAAATAACAGTTGCTGTACAGCACACTTGGTAGAACAACTTCGACTTCCATTGTCCTTGCTCAATCTATTTATTGTTTACATTTTATAGATCTACATGTATTACATGTGATAAAAGATTTTAATTTTCTTACATCAAGTCATAGCTTGAAACTGTTCAACATATCCGCTTTTCAGGACTTTCAGTCCTTTGATTTCGATCTGTAAATATTCATTCACAATCAAATGGAGTAGCGTACAATCATGGGACGAACAAGCCAAGGTACGAACTGGTTTTGGAACTAACAAGCCCCGAAATAATGCGATCAGTAGACAAATTTTGTGTATATCATTGCGCCAATAGAAGGCTAAGAGCGGTTGAAGCTCTTTTCATTAAAAAAGAAGTATTTTCAACATCGTTGGCCTAATCCAGTTTATTTTAATACGCCATTTCCAGTTACATATCCGAGTGGTATCGAAAAACTCAATTGTCTGAGAAAATTTGAGTTTAAATGGACTTATTTTCTTTGGTTTTGAACAAAATACGATACATCGTCTTCAAAATTCTATATTGAACATTCAGTATTGAACTCAAAGTAGCATTGTCTTCGACAAATGCCACAAAAATTGTTGGAAGGAATTTTATCCTTATCCCATAGGATGTTGTACCCTTTCAACAATAAATCTCATTGTTTAAATTACATTGAAGTCTTGTCGTCTGCAAATCGTTTCGAAGACGACGATTTTTTTATTTTGTCGCCTGATTTTATCCCACAAATTTGTCTTGCTACGTCCTCACTATTAGCAACCTCTTTTCAAACCCTTAGAGAAAAGAAGCAGCTGACTGTGGAATTTTCTTTAACCATTAGGCTGCTAAGCGCGACTCACTAACTGGCTGCTTTTGCGGACAGTGCAGACCGAGATCAGACTGCACAGAACGTCCAGTCTGATCTTGGATCCACACTGATAAGGAAATATTTTTCTTGAGAAAATAAAGTTGACATATCATCAATCGGGTTTTTACTATCGGCTTAAAAGTTTCATTTAATTTGTTTAGCAGGATATGAGTTAACATTTAAGCAGTTATAATATGGTTTCACGAATTGTGAAATGATATTAAAATACATTGTTCGTCTATCGACTAAAACTGCAACTGCAGCACTACTGTCTAATCGATCAGACAACGATATCAACTTGATATATTAAGTGACATGATTCCGTTGGGTACAAAAGGACCTATGGCAACGATGAACTAGTCATCGTCTCACTGGAACCGGAAATCGTTCGTTCAGACAATATCGTTGTCTGCGCATGTCATATTCTTCGAAGATTCGACCTGTCTGCTATGACGCATCACCCATCCCCCGAATATTCGGGAAAGGTAGGGCTTACAGCGAAGCTATTAGCCTATTACCCAAGCATGTAGGGGCTGTTTTAATAAATGGCCGATGCATAGGTTACATGCTAGCCGATCACAGTTGAATGAATCGCACCAGGTAGCGTTTTATTGAGTAAACGTTTATTTCATTTTGAAATTCAAAGTAACGGTTGTTGTTTTGAAAAGTAGTCCGGTTCTGTACCCATAATGCCCATATTAGATAGATGTGTATTTGTAGAATGCCATCTAGCTGGAGATAATGCAGACAATATAAATGTAAGATTTAAGGTCATGATGTGACCCAAGAGTGCGGTTGAGACACAGAAACACGTGATTACACTGCAGCGGACCCTGAATGAAGGAGTCGGGATCACACTCAGGGGCAATCAAAATATCATGTTCTAAGCCGTTGTTTATATTCAGCCTTTAGCTTTATGGTGACTGTCTGTATGGAAGTATGATAACTGCTTCTCCGGTAACGCCATTACAATTTATGGAATAATATTACGATGGTGACACGATAATGCAATTGGTCAATCAACTCGTTTAAAAACCAGTAATGTGGGAAAAGAATGGGTTGATCCGGAATGACTCATAAGATAATTGAAAGTATTATTTTTTCTTTTAGATCTCATGTCGAAAGCAATAGTTCACAAAATTTACTTTGGCACAAAAATTACGGTATCAAGAAAATGATTGATTAAATGGCCGATGTCTCATGCCGCTTTCAACATAATTACAGCCATATCACGGCGATAGGTCACATATTCGTTTACATATATTTTCTGTATCTCACTAGTACTGCCAAGCCCCAGTAGCTCAGTCGGTAGCGTACAGGACTTGAAAACATGGGGTCGCTGGTTCATCGGCTTGGCATATTTCTTTTTGAGGACTGATGATAGTCATTGCGACAGGATTCATTCCTTGCTCACCACAGACCATTGTTTCGATGATGGGTTTTTTTATGTTTATGTTGGAAAGCAGTTAGTGGCTTGTGCGGATTACTGGCAAAAGGAATTCCAGTAAAGCATGAATAGGTGCACATGCCGCCGGCGTTTAACACATTACAATCAATCAAGCAATTCACCAGTACTAGGCTAAAGCTCTTAAGCGTCTTTCCCAAGGACACTCACACTAAAAACCCAAAGGATTCAGTGAAACTCGAACCCGAGGCCTCCAGGTCAAGATGCCTACACTTTAACACTAAGCTACGCAGAAAGAAAAGAAAAATACGTGAACTGCAGCCGATAAACAACCCAAATAATATAAAATCACCAATCAAAACGGAGCTTCAACAGATAATAAGTCAAGAGAACTCCACTTCTCTCAAGGACAAAAGTACAAACAACAAAAGATGTGGGTGCAGTGACCCATGGTGTCAACAAGCTTCAAGTAATTCATTGACGGATAATCCGACGCAAGCTCCTTTGCAATGCTGCATAGCAATGAACGTAATTCCTGTCTTCATTTCGTCAATAACAGTTTGATCCGTTATGTCTAGTAACGGCTGCATATATTTCTTTCAGGCCTGTTTGTTTTTATTTCATCGATCCTTTGTTTGTTTTCAAATAATTCTTAAAACACCCTTTCCACTGAGCGGCGAAATTCATCAACGCAGCTGCATTCTTAAAACACCCTTTCCACTGAGCGGCAAAAGTCATAAACGCAGCTGTAGCCACAGTGCGTGTAACTTAGCGCAAGCGCAGCGCATCGTAACAAAGGCGTCGAGATATTTGTTCAACTTCAGTGCCTGGTTTCAGTGCTTTCCTGAAGCTGGTGTCACTTTTCTGGAATCTAGGACCAATTCTATGCAAAGTCGTATCAAACATGTGAGGCTCCATTCCTTTATAATCGAAAAATGAAGTGCAGTCTTCCATCCGGAGTTCTCTGGTAAGGTGGTCTTGATGACCGAACAGGAGCATTCGCTCTGAAGACAACAATGGGTGGACCAGAACCTTTTAGCCCCTCTTCTCCGTCTGCTTTGTCTCTCAGCACCAAACATTATCAATCTATTGTATATCATATCAAGCTGAAGCATCGCAACTGTAAGTCGATCAACTTTTTTTAAAGACCGATGGTCAACTGCTACCTGCGCATAGGTCGTGGCAAGGTCGCAGCTGCTACTTAGTAAGCGTAGTCTGAAATCACTTGCCGTAGTGGAAGCGTTGTCGAACCGTCTTGGGGAGACCTAAAGCGCCTTAGAAGCGCAACGACAGCAGGGCAGGATCTGACCAGCGAAGCGACATCGTTATTGAAGCGTACTGTAGGCGTACCGGAAATGCTTAAATCCCAAAATTTTGCACATGACGGCGCTACTGCGGTGATTCGGAAGATTTTGGAGAAGTTGCTATGGTCGCCATGAGCGCAGTGGAAGCGCCGCCCAGTGGTATGGGGGTATAACCAAACTTAGAGAAGCGTTGAAAAGGGAGATAACTCACTATCACCTCAAGCAAAAATTGCGGCAGTCGACTTTGAAAGAAAAAAACCCTTATGAGATGGAGATGAACAACTTAATCAAGTTTTAATGCAATGAATACTTGTGAAAAACATCGCGGCAAAATGAGAAATTGCTCGTTACGAGCAATTTCTCATTTCGCCACAATGTTTTCAAAAGTTATCTGCTACAAGACAAGGGAGGTCGACTGCAGGGTATTATAATGCGTACACTCTTAACCAGATAATACAATGTTAGACTTTTCGAAATTTAAAATATTTTATGGCATTAACTCAGAAGGTGTAGAAATGAAAGGATACGTCTTTCACCGAGTAGAAAACATTGTGGGAAGATGAGCAAAATGCTGGTTACCGGCGTTTTCTCCTTTTCAGAAACCTTCTCTCTCTGTTTCATTAAAAGTCCAGTTGAGTTTCTTTGATAAAGGAGAAGTTGTTATTGAGTAGTTAGTCATAAAAAATGTACGATTTCTGATAACCATAATTCGCGGATGTCTGGTTCTTATGCAGAGCTTCTTGCCTGTGTAATAAATAGGGGTTCTGCATAGCTCAGCGGTAAAGTGTAAGACTCGTAACTTTGATACCCCGGGTTCAAGCCTAATTGGAGGCGCGTGGTTTTTGTTGGAGTGTCCTTGGGCAAAACACCTTAAGGCTCTGCCCTAGTACTGGTGAACCCAGCATAAACATAAGCGCGAGCTATTGCTGTGTAGCTTGACTAAAAAACAAAAATTTGAAAGCGGTGCAAAACACCATTCAACCAATGAATAAGCTATGTTATAATGGGTCGTGTGGTAGTTCTAAGAACAGTACTAATTACTACAACCCCTAGCCCACCGTATACCGTCTAGATTAAGATTAGACTGTGCGTGTTGTACAATCTGATCTTGAATCCGCACTGCTAAAGTAGAGGCTTTTCTGTTTTTTTTTTTTTTTTTTTTTTTTTTTGCAGAAAGACACAGTCTGAAAATTGCAACTTTGCAATTCCATTCTGTATTTCTGACTTCAAAATTTCTCCTTTGTATAATTTTGAACTTCATTAGTTTAGTAATCAACTCCAGCTATTTCCGAAGGAAACATTCACGACGACGGAAAGAAAAGAATCAGACAAAAGAAAGAAAAAAATATCTGATAACATTGTATCACAGCACTGGCAGAAATTCTATAGAAATATCCAAACAGAATTATAAATGTTACGATCGCAAATAATTTCCGGTGAGCTGCCTATTCTCTTTCATTACAGCGCATTAATACATCACATGACTTGGACCGAGATTTTCCCTTCATAATTGCATTCCGTCTCGATACAAAATAGTCCTACATTCCGTTTTCCCAAACAAAAGATATTGTATTTTCAAAATAATTTTGACCTGTGCCCGTAGATATCAATAAGTGAGCGACGTTTTGACAAAAAGGAGTCTAATACATCTTCGCAATGCATTAAATAAAGTGAGTCCTCGTGTGATATGGCTCCATTTTGTTTACAATTTGACTTTATTATAACTTAGAGTGGTCTTTTGGCATGTCGAAAATTTAATACCAACAAAAAGTTTCGACCCAAGCCAATCTGCGCGGACTTCGCAGGTTGACCTGGGTCGATACTTTTTGCAGATGCCTTAAAACAAACTTTCACAGGGCATGACTCAGGTCTATATTATTATTCTTAATACCAAGCATAACATTCTGATTGGCTGAAACATTCCGTCTCCATCAATCAGATGGTTAGTCTTTTAATGAGACTGAATATAACCGTACCTGCTTGTTAGACGTTTATTATTGATCATTTTATATTCAAACAAGCCTTTGTGAAATTCTTGTACGAAATCTAAACAAGAAATATCTTTAAAAAGGGTAGACGGCGTAAATTTACCTGCAAATTGTCAGGGGCCCGTAAAATAAACATGTGTACATTTTTTACCAATCACAAATTTCTATTTATAAAGTAGGTCAAAAGCCAGCAAATTCAACTACGCAGAAAAAAAAATATAGAATTCCGATTATTTTTATGATACCAGATATGACGTCATCGAACCTGCTCCAATAAGATCAAACAAAATGGGTGCTTGTTATTAATTATGTTTCACTTCCACAATTCTTTGCGAAATTATGGCGCAAAATCTAAAGAATAATAGATTTGAGCCATGCTCTGTGGAAAGAGGCTTAATGCATCTGCAAAAAGTATCGACCCAGGTCAGCCTGCGCAGTCCGCGCTGACTGACCTGTGCCGAAACTTTTTGCTATCAGTCAAATGTTTGCATGTCAAAAGACTATTCTACCTCATGACTCAGACGATTGTTAGACAAAATGATTTTTATGGATCCAGCTTTGTGATGACGTGCCTGGTATAATGCATCATGGAGATGCATTAACCCCCCTTTTCACAGAGCATGGCTCACTAGTTTTTATAAGACCAGATACGGAGTGATCACACCTTCTTGAAAACGATTCCCTTAAATTGATGCTTTGTTATTTAGCATGTTACAATCCCACTCGCCTTTGCGAAATCTTTGCTAGCAATTTAAAAAATATCTAAAGAGTCTATCTATCCATTTTAAAAATGAATTACCATTAAACAATTGTTTTTCTTACCCTTTATTATCGATAATTTGTAAGCTATAGCCTTACTTAATGTGGTGATAAAACATGATAATAATAATAAAGCTGATGATGATGGTTACGATGCTGCCGCTGATGGTGATTATGACGATGACGATGAATGAATGAATGAATTAATTAATGAACAATTTTTTTTTTCTCAATAACCACCTTTAAAATCAATAATATGGAACGTAACAACAGTTTCGTCGATCATATAATTATTGTTTTCCTGCGAAATAGATAGATTCTACTTTTTTGGAGGCCTCATAGAAAAATTTCCGAATGAATAAGAAGCGTTTTTGTCATGTTTTAGCATCAGGTAGCCGACGGTGTGGATTCAAGATCAGACGGAACGTTCTGATCTGAGTCTACGCCGTCTGCAAAAGCTTTTTGACGTACCACTGGTATAGCGTAGGGATCGCTTGTTACCCGCAGGGTTTGACGTTTCCGGGGTCACGGAGCGAAAATCAATACCGAACCTTTATGTCCGGAAGTAGCTGCTCTCTTTGTATCTAAGCGAACGATTTGCTTCGTTTCTTAGAATTTATGAAATAGATCTAGATACATTTACGCAAAAATACACGTTGTAGTCTGGTTTCCTGCCAAACTTCTGGTTCCCTGCCTCACTCCAATAGTACGCGTAGTGTAAAGGGCAGCTAATCCATACCAGACTTAACAGGTTGTTGCAATTTTACTGCTGTTTTTTTCAAAATTGGAAAAAAAAAAAAATCTCACTGCTCTTTCGGCGCCAAATACATAAACTCGACATCTTTCGACGTCTGAGAAATATAATTTCCTTCAAATCAGGCATGTTTTAATTCATATGCTTGGTTAAACATGCGGACGGTATAGATCCAAGATCAGACTGCACGTTCTGTGCAGTCTGATCTTGATCTATGCCGTCCGCAAAAATTACTGCTTTGGTCTATGGCATTGAAAAGGTTAAAAAGAAGAGTTTTTGATCCCAAGACTAGGTTGCGAATTCTATGCAGCCTGATCCTAATTTGCACTGTCCGCTTAACCAACCCTTTTACCAAACCTAAACAAACAAACAAAAAGTGCAAAAATAGATATCAAAGATTAGAATGCACGTTTTGTGCAGTCTGATCTTGAACCATACCTTCCAAAAACCAAAAATTAAAAAAAAATACTTACATAACAAAAGGAATAATGAAAGAGTAGTTTATTATAAAATAATTACGATATGACGGAAAACGGGGTACCAATCTACCGTATAAACAAAGCTGGTTCTCAGTTTCCAATTCTCTATAGATCTGCAGGTACCTTGATAAACCAAGAGAACTATCAGTATTCTACGCTACATCTTCGATACATCCTGTATGAACACCGGGAATATTGTATCAGTGTTCATTCGTTTGTTAACCTTTCAGCTCCGTAGACGAAAAATTTACCTTTTGCGGACGGCATAGATTAAGATCAGACTGCACAGAACGTGCAGTCTGATCTTAGATCTAAACCGTCCGCTCGTATAGCCAAGCCTTCAAGATTAAAGTCGTTCTGAGTTTTAGTGATTGTATTTTCAGCTGTCGCTCAAGGTCGAGTTTATTTACTTGGTGCTAAAAGAGTTAAACCTTACCAGACAACATAATTTTAGACCTCTTTATATTGCAAGCGTATGAAGAAGACTAGTTACATGTTTCTAAAATCATGAAACTTATCTTTTGAAGGATAGAAAACATTGTGGGAAAAGGAGAAAATGCTGGTTACCAGCATTTTCTTCTTTTCCCATAATGTTTTCAAAAGCCTTCTTCATCAGGGTCGTAAAAATTCGGTATTGTTTTTGGTAAAAGGGTATTCATTATAGACAGGGAGGTATACACGGTGAATAGGTACAGGCAGTGATTCTTGTTAACATGTGAAGAATAACGTCGGAGATGAAATTTATGTTTGGCAGCACTGTTGTGATCATTACTGTTGCTTGTATAATAGGTAAGGCTATTGTGTTCGTCTCATTTTTTTCTGTCTGTCTGTCTTTCCTTCTCTATTTTCTCTGGGTATATTTCTTTCTCTTTCTCCCACCCTCTGTCTGTCTGTGTGTCTGTGTGTCTGTCTCTTCCCCCCCCTCTCTCTCTCTGTTTATCTCTGTCTGTCTGTCTATCTGTCTCTCTCTGCCCTCTGTCTTTCAATTACCCGGTCATTTATTGTCAAATTATTGACCGAATAGTTTACTTAACGATTTATCAATGGCATGGTTGTTTTTCCTGGGGCATTGAAAAATATAATTATATCAAATATAAACGTTATTCTTTTTTTTTTTTATTAAATCAAAGTCGGAGAAGGACAGGTAAAAACAAATCCAACTTTCTTTTTATATCAATGAGGATTAACAATACTCGTACTTTTATCACCACAAAATTGAGATTCATTTTTCTTTTTTTTGTAAGCGAAAGTAGACAGATAAAAGAGAAAATACTTGTTTCCAAATTGTTTTCTTCCAATACACAGACAAATCTTATCAGTTTTGAATCAAATTTCAGCTGTCGATGGTAAATGCTTTTAAATTGGAAAAGAAGATAAATGGCCCTCTAGTAAAGAGTTGAAGAGCTTTGGGAACGGTTTCGATCAAGATCAGACTGCACAAAAATTGCAGTGTGATTTGGGTCTATAGCGTCCACTACTTACTATTAAGATGATTATACAACACGCCCCAACATTTGTAGAAAAAAATGTACTTTCAGACAACGAAAATTGTCTACATTTATTTGATTTAGTTGACTACCAAAGAGTTACCTATGTTAAAGGACCAACTGCGTCCAAATGTATGTAAACAATTATGTAAACAATACAAATGAATTTCATTCATACAAACTAAAAATATGGCAGTTTTTGTAAAGCTGACGATCTGTTAAATTACGGATGGTCAAAGTTCCAATTATTGGCAGACTGATAATTATTGATAGTAGTTTGATGTTGGTAAAATCTGCAGACAGACATACGGACGGACGGACGGACGGACGGACGGACGGACAGAAGCCAACAACACATTTTCCCTTTCCGTCACCACGGCTCGTAAACATATCATAGCCCACTGCAGCCTGGTAATAATCACTCCCTGTCACGTTCTCCTTTCACGGTCCATACAGATCTGTTACGAAACGGTTTACCGCTTCCGTAATTATTACCTAGTTTTTGACAAAGTAATGTCCTATTAGATAAAAGGAAAAAATGATCGGGCTGGAACCCAGGCTAAGCCAACAGGCCAGTTTATTTTAACTTTTCATCGCCCAATATATTAACTTTAAATCCTTTCGACTGCTGTTAAGTACAATCCGCTGAAACCCCGAAAGGTATTTACATGTATCTAAAAGGTTTCAATAAACAAGCGGACGGCATAGATCCAAGATCAGACTTCACATTCTGTGCTGTCTTTTCTTGATCTATGCAGTCAACTAAATGCCCTTAAATTCGCTTACGACGCTAAAAGGCCTAACCATTCATTTAACCTATTTTTTCCTCCTTATTTGGCAGTTTACTGTAATTATCTAATTGATTTCACCAAGTAGCTTTCATGAGACAGGAACAACACAACAAAAATCAATTTATCAACGACTTCTACGGCAGGTTTTCTGAAAACCGCTAATGTGGAACTCTTAACTCCTGGACCAGTTCACAAAATTCTGAACTTGTCCAACGGAACGCATCTGCAGACTATGAATTAAGTTTGGTTCAAATGATGAGGTATGTATTTGAAGGGGTAGAAAACTTTGTGGGAAAAGGAGAAAATGGTGGTAACCAGCATTTTCTCCTTTTCCCATAATGTTTTCAAAAGCTTTCTTCCTCAAGGTCCTTTAAATACGGGATGGTTTGGTAAAGGGTTAACGTATTAACGAACTCTTTAGAAAGAGACACAAGGACCTTTATTTACCAATCATTCTTACTATCATTCTCTGCCGAGCCCCGGTAGCTCAGTCGATAGCGTGCAGGACTTGAGAACATGTGCGGGGGTCTGGGTTCAATCCCTGGCTTGGCCAATTTCTTTCCGAGGATTGATGATAGTCATTGCGACAGGATTCATTTCTGTCCCACCGCTGACCATTATTTCGACGATGGTTATGTGGGAAAGCAGCCAGTGGCTTGGAAAGGAAATTGTGTGGAGTACTGGTAAAAGAGACTCCAGGAAAGCATGGATAGGTGCACTGGCCGCCGCGATATAACTGAAATAATGTTGAAAACCGTTAAACACCATAAAATCAATCAATCAATTAATCAATCACAATCAATCAACCAATCAATACTATCATTCTGCCAAGCCCCGTTGTGCAGTCGGTAGCGTGCAGGACATGAGACCAGAGGGTCGCTTGGGAATCCCCAACTCGGGCATTTTCTTTCCGAGAACTGATGATTGTCATTGCGACAGAACTCATTCCATTTTCACTGCTGGTCATTGTTTCGATGATGGTTATGCGGGAAAGCAGGCAGTGGTTTGGGAAGAATACTGTGCGAAGTACCGGTTAGAGAAACCCCAGGAAAGCGTGGATAGGTGCACTGGCAGCAGCAATATAACTTAAGGATTGGGCACCCTATTGGGATTAGTGTAACACCGCCTTTCATCGCCGCAAAACGTACGGATTCGGCTAAGACTCGGGTGATCCGTAATCGATCGGCCGACAGACGCTGGTTCCCCGCACCGGTTACGGATTACCCGAGTCTTAGCCGAATCCGTACGATTTTCGGCGATGAAATGCAATGTTACACGAATGCCAGTAGGGTGCCCATTTGGATGACCTATCCTTAAATAATGTTGAAAGTGGCGTTAAACACCATTAAGTTACTCGTCGTAATCTCAACACAATCTTTTTTTATAGAAAAAACTATCTTGAGAACAGACAAAAATGTTGGGAAAAAATATTTAAAAGACAGACAAAAATGTTGAGACCGGGAGGTAATCATTGATATACAAAACATTTGCTGCAAATCCATCAAAGACGTCCAAAATGTCGGGAAATTGTGTAATGAAGTTTTCTTTTTCAAGTTCATCTATCAAGTACATAATAAGGACTGTCCGGTTTGAAGGACGGGACATTATTCTTCCCAAAATAGAATGCATCTAGGATTTTTGCTCTGAGAAAAGGGGGGCTAATGCATCTGCGAAAATTATCGACTCAGGTCAGCCTGCGCAATCTGCGCAGGCTGACCTGAGCCGAACTTTTTCGCTTTTGGTAAATTTTCTGCATTTCCAAGGACCGTTCTATAATACCTCGTGATTCAGTCGGTTTTCCAACAAAATAGATCCAAATTATGCGACGATGTGCTTGTTATAATGCATAACGAATATGCATTAGACCCCCTTTTCCCAGAGGCCGTTCATGTATATAAGAGCCATACTCCCGAAAAGGGAACTTAATGCATCTCCGTGATCTATGGTACCATACAATGCACCACTAAACTTATTGATCTATGATATCCACTTTTTTAACAACCAACTTAATCATGTGATAGATTGGTCCTTGGACATACAAAAATTGAGCAAAAGCAAAAAGTTTCGACTCGCGTCAGCCTGCGCAGGCTGACACAAGTCAATATTTCTTGAAGATGAATTTAACTTCCATTGCATAGGGCATGATTCCTGTGTAATGTACACCATTAAATGGCCTGCAACACACGAAAAGGATATTTGTGTAAACTGTCGTCTCGGATCAGCCTGTGAAGTCCGCGCAGGCTAATCCGAAACGGCACTGTACGACTACATGTACATTAGAATCTGCCCTACGGTAGACTTGCGCAAAACATAAAATTATATAAAAACGAAGAGTGTCGTTTCGGATAAGTCTGTGCGCATTGCGTAGGCTGATCCGGGACGACATTTTACGCAAATGTCCGAATGCCTCTTTTCGCATGTTGTAGGCCAAATTGGCTCGATGCGTTATTCTATTTTACACTGGAATGCACCCTATAATACTTTACCAGTTTACTTTCAGGAAGTTTTTTTTTTCTCGGAATATCTCGATACGAATGCTCGTTGATTTTTTATTTCGATTGAGCGAAAAATGCGGCATGATACAGCAGACATTTTGATCAATGAAGAAATTTACCATCACCGACAATTTTTCACCACCTGTCACAATGTATTATAGAATAGTGGCAAAATACAGCGAGTCAAAATGAGCTTTGTTCAAGAAATTAGTTAACACTTTAGTTGTTGTGCAGCCTGATCTTGATGTATGCCGTCTCTAAAAGCTCATTTTTTCGCCTCTGAAAGAGTTAACTCCTATCCTGTTAAAAAAAGTTACATGAAACTTTCAAGCCGACAATAAAAACCGGAATAATGCAATATCAAATTTGTTTTTTTTTTAAGAAAAAGTGTCTTCCCATCGGACAGTGTAGATCCAAGATCAGACTGCACGTTCTGTGCAGTCTGATCTTGATCTACACTGTCCGCCAAAGGTCAGTGAGTCGCGCGCTTAGCAGCCTAAGGGTTAAAACCTAAACGCTTTAAAAGTATACTTTAACACTGTTAGAAGTAGTATAGGTCAAGATTATACTTCATCGAATGTACAGTTCGATCTTTAAACGACGCTGCACGACGCTTCATCGAATATAACAGTACAAAATATCCTTATGCAGCCACTTTTGTTCTTCACAAACAATAACCTTCTTCTATATTTAAACTTAAACAAACGATCTCGAATTTTACAGTCCCTGGGGGAAGAAAGTTCTTGAAATCCCATGATTAAAACACCTTTGATTTATTGTCTGCAAATGCCTGAAATACGAGTTGGACGTTTTTTAAACGTCATTGAATATCATAGATAGTTTTATCGGCAAGATTTAAAATTAAGCACATTGTCACATAGAGGGCAAAACGTTGAAAAAGGACAAATGGCTCGTGAAGAGCCATTTGTCCTTTTACAACATTGTTTTTAGTTTGTGAAAAATGGTCTGATGTATTACGCAAAGCGTCATCTTCAGATGGAAAGAAACTAAATTCATTAACGGAAATCTTACGATGTAGCAAAAAATTGATTTAATAACGCAAGCTCATAGCTACTTTTCGATCAATATCTATCAATTTTCTACAAGGATGCGTCCATTATCTTTTCCTGTATCCCTTTACTGGACGACAAAATTTTGGACCTGTCCAAATTGAAAGAATTTACAGACGACGAATTAAAGCTCATCCAAATGACGAAATAAGTCCTTGATAGGGTAGAAACAATTGTGGGAAAATATGAAATTGCTGGTAACCAGCAATTTCTCCTTTTCCCACAATGTTTTCTAAAGCTTTCTTTCTCAGGGTCGAGAAAAGTCGGTATTGTGTGGTAAAGGGTTAATTCTTAATCAAATAATCCCGAGTTCTAACGTCTCCGAGGAAAGAGCCTTTTGAAAACATTGTTGGTAAAGGAGAAAAGGCTGATAACCATTTTCCACCATGTTTTCTACCCTTTACAGGACAACAATTATTATTTTAGTAGTACTTAATTAGTTGTCTATAAATCATTCCAGTTTGGACAAGTCTAACATTTTGTTTTCTGGTTAAGTGTTGAACGGCTAAATAAAATTTAATTTCCAAGAAAAACCCAAAATATTGCGATTTCATCCCCCCCTCCCCCGAAAATCTTACCGTATCGGACAGTGTAGATCCAAGATCAGACTGCACGTTCTGTGCAGTCTGATCTTGATCTACATTGTCCGCTAAAACTTCTTGAATCGCGCCTAGCAGCGACAGGATTATATTTGCCAGACATTTCTCATACGGGGAACATCAAAAAGATTGTTCCGCCATGTATTGAGGTCGACTGACACCGTAAACTAGGCATACATCATTCCTTAGCATGTATATCCCATACTACTCCTTCTTTCATCTATATATTCACTTTGCACCTTGTTCTATTTCAGCTAACCTTTTTTAAATTTGTCAGTCGATTAATTATCAATAAATGATATCAGTTTGTATGTGTCTGTCTGTCTCCCTGTCTATCTGTCTGTTTAGTTCAAACATATTTATTTTACATCGATTGAGAAACAAGTTCATACAACTTATGCTAATCTCTCTCGATTCTGCTTCCTGGGAACTACACCAGTACTCGTGCCGAATGTGTGGGCCAGTGAACAATTCCAAAGTTGACATCCGCTCGCGGGTATCGAATTTGGAACCTCATGGTTACGAGGCCGACGCTCTACCAAAAACCACGTCTGTCTGTCCGTCCGTCCGTCCGTCCGTCCGTACGTCAAGATGTCAGTACGTCTAGATGTCCATACGTCAGGATGTCCGTTCGTCAAGATGTCGTCTGATGTCGTCCGTCTCCTTTTTTTTCTGTTATCTCACATTTGCTCTAGATTTTCTTTCGCTTTGTTAATTCCAATATAGGGGCTTAATAAGAAAAGAACGATAATTGTATTGAAGTGAAGAGAATTTGATGTGGCGATCATTAAATTCCTAATGTGCAAGGTACATCTTTCTTTCTTTCTTTTTTCTTTTTTCTTTCTTTCTTTTCCCTTTCTTTCTTTCAATTTACATAAAATGGGATTCTTTTTTACCTTAATCTACAGAAAAATCCCTGTCACCATTTACGTGGTTTTTTTCTGTGTTTCCCCTAAAAGCGTCTTTAATCAAGTTAAAAGAACAAGATCAAAGAATGGCACTTCTGCTAGAAAATGACAATATCTGATATTTGTCATCAATTCGCTATCTTGCCAGATGAGACCGTAGAAAATGTGTCTTTTTGTCTGATACTTTTGCCCCTTAATTCTTTACCAAACAACAAAATTTTAGACTTTTCTAAATTGAAAGCACTTGCAGACGATAAATCTAATAAAACTTTGAATGGTCGGAAAACATTGTAGAAAAAGGAGAAAATGCTGGTTACCAGCATTTTCTCCTCTTCCTACAATGTTTTCTAAAACGTCAAGATTTATCAGCCGATAATTATTCTTAACCTGCTATATAAGTAAAATGAAACTTTTAAGTTGATAGTAAAAAAAACCAAAAATATTTCTATTTCAAGCTTATTTTGGGGGAAAAATATCTCCTTATCGGACAGTGTAGATCAAGATCAGACTGCACGTTCTGTGCAGTCTGATCTTGATGTGCACTGTCCGCAAAAGGTCATTGAGTCGCGCTTAGCAGCCTAAGAGTTAAACTTCAAGAATTATCAGTCGATATAAACTCCTAACCTACTTAAAGACAATCGCTAAAGTTTCATCATTTTTTGAAAACATTCAGAATTTCATTAAACTTTGTTTGTTGATAGTTTATCAGAATAGGAGATAAAAAGAGGGGGTCACCAGCTTTGGGAAAATTCTATGAATATTTCTTTCAGTACACCTGCATTGCGGCAGTTCAGGATGAAATTTCACCTATGAAAACTACGTCAGTAGTAGTAAGGGAAGGGAGAATAGGGTACTACCTAGGGCATGGGTAGTACCCTATTCTCCCTTCCCTGAGTGCCCTACATCACCGTCCCTGACAAAAATGTGTCCCTATTTGCTGTCCCCGAAAGATTTTGTCCCTAGGCTCCCGTCCCTGAGCGGGATTTAGCATTCAAAATGGCGGCCTTGGGGATGGCACTCTGGGGACAAAAATGCCCCAGGCTCCCGTCCCTGAGCGGAATTTTTTGCAAAAAAGGGAAAAGGGGGGGAGTTTTTCCCAGGCTCTCTACCCTGAGAGGGATTTAGCATTCAAAGTGCAGGCCTTATGACTGACAGACTGGGTAAAAAATGGTCAGATCACTGAGTTGGACTTAGTTTTTTCACCCTATGGATGATTTTTTTCTTTCTAATTGCCTGACCATTGAGTTGGACTTAGTCTTTTTTTTACATCTATGAATGATTTTTCTCTTTCTAAAAGCCTGATCATTGAGTTGAACTTAGTTTTTTTCGTCCCCTATGAATGATTTTCTCTCTTTCTAAAAGGTTGACCATTGAGTTGCACTTAGTCTTTTTACATCTCTATGAATGATTTTTTTCTTTTCTAAATGTCTGGACATTGAGTTGGACTTAGTCTTTTTCTGCATCTATGAATGATTCTTACTCTTTGCAGTATAACTCTCTGGAGTATAACTCTTTTGGAATGCGTCTCTTCTAAAAGAAAGATAGAACTTTCGTGGTAGATGGTTAGTCCTGAAAAGGACTGTTGGGTTAGCTCTGAAAAGAGCTGTGACAATTTGAAGAAATGACAACTTGAAGATAGAACTTTCGTCTGACAGCTTGAAGATAGAACTTTCGTCTGACATCTTGAAGATAGAACTTTCGTGGTAGATGGTTAGTCCTGAAAAGGACTGTTGGGTTAGCTCTGAAAAGAGCTGCGACAATTTGAAGAAATGACAACTTGAAGATAGAACTTTCGTCTAACAGCTTGAAGATAGAACTTTCGTCTGACATCTTGAAGATAGAACTTTCGTGGTAGATGGTTAGTCCTGAAAAGGACTGTTGGGTTAGCTCTGAAAAGAGCTGTGACAATTTGAAGAAATGACAACTTGAAGATAGAACTTTCGTCTAACAGCTTAAAGGTAGAACTTTCGTCTGACAATTTGAAGAAATGACAATTTGAAGAAAAGATAGAACTTACGTCTGACAATTTGAAGAAAGGTAGATCTTCCGTGGTAGATGGTTAGCCCTGAAAAGGGCTGTTGGGGTGTCCCTAAAAGGGATCTGGTTTTGGAGGTTGTGTTTTTAAGCACAACCTCCAACTTTCCTGCAGGTTGCGCAGCTACTCGCTGTCCGCCTCTTTAACCTTTTCACCTCCTGAGCGTCTAGGTTGAAGTTTAGCGAGAACGCTGGCTTGTTGTCATCATCCCAGCACTCGGTCTGGGGTACGACGAACTCCTTCTTCTTCTTGTCGTCCATCTTTTTTCTGGATGATAGCTGGGCAAGGTCCCAGAAATCCATATCTCTTAAAGAACACTCCATATTGTCCTACAAGTCGAAGAGAATGAACGATGTGCGGGAAATGACACTGGGTTTTATAGGTTTTCAGACGGATTGAACTAGTTGACCCATGACGTCATTTTCTCCTATGTTTTTCCCGCGTCGGCGTTTCATGCTGTTTTGGCTCCAAATTAATGTTATCCAATCAGATTCACCGTTGTTTTTCTATTACTAAATGTTTTATTGTTGGCCAACCCGTGGCTTTGTTACATTTTCTTGTTCGTGGATTTTATTGTTGACCAATCCATGAATTTGTTACATTTTCTTGTTCGGGGATTTTATTGTTGACCATTCCATGGGTTTGTTACATTTTCTTGTTCGGGTTAGAAAAAACTAGAGTTTAACTAACCTATGACTTTTTGATTGTAAATCTTTGCAGTGTAACTCTTCTAAAAGAAAGAAGTTTGACAATTTGAAGAAATGACAATTTGAAGAAAGATAGAACTTTCGTGGTAGATGGGTAGCCCTGAAAAGGGCTGTTTTTTGGAGGCTGTGTTTTTTCCAGTTCTAATGGCAACACCCGAAATTCGCTTGGCAAATGGGGCATGCTTCAACTCTTTTTCTGATCACCATTGCTCCATTATCGAAAGTAATCTTTCTCCCAAATTCGATATCAACCAAGATGATATCCGGTGTTGTCTTTAATAATAGCTGAACTAATCTTTCGCCGAGATCTTTGTATGGTTGTGTTATACGTCGCAGTTGGTTTTGTTCCTCCTCTCCTACGAGACGAGTGGTTAGTTGCAATAACTGCTGGTCGGCATTTAGATACTCTTGGAGAGCCTCACGTAGTTGATGATTTACCTCTTCCATATTGATATTGCTTCCGAATATTGACACTGCTTTCGAAGTGATCGTTAACTGAGATTCAAAGAAATGGTGAATGTGTGAAAAATAACGCAGGCTTTATACGTTTACAGAGGATTGAAATTTTTTAAAGAGCTCGGACCTGGCTGAACAAGTCTTTTGGGGAAAAAACAGAATGAAGAACTCTATTGTTTTTGAACTTTTATTTATTGAACTTTTATTTACTGAACAGAACTAAACATTGAAACATTTTTTTGCAATGCATCATAAAAAAATTTCTTGACAATGAAAAAAATTTTCTTGACAATGAAAAAAATCACAATGAAACATTTTTTTTGCAATGCATCATAAAAAATTTCTTGACAATGAAAAACATTTTCTTAACAATGAAAAAAATCACAAGCAAACATTTTTTTGCAATGCATCATAAAAAATTTCTTGACAATGAAAAAACATTTTCTTAACAATGAAAAAATATCGCACTGAAATATTTTTTCACAATGAATTATTCACAACGATTTAATCACAATGAAAAAAAATCGCACTGAAATATTTTTTCACAATGAATTATTCACAACGAATTAATCGCAATGAATTAATCACAATGAATTATTTTTTCGCAACGAATTATTTTACAATGAATTAATCGCAAAAACAGTATATAACAAATTTTATGCAATGTAAATTCGCAAACACCACGAGTTTCATATTTGTTTTCATATTCCTACCGTTTTGTTGTTTTTTCTTGGTTGTTTTCGTTCTGTCTTTGGTTTTTTCGGGATCTTGAAATCAACGTGATTGTCAATGTTTTTCCCGTATTTGCCCTGCCCTGTCAATATTGGTATAGTTGGTTTTTGATCAACTCGCTGCTTCTTGTGGAGATGGTTACCATCTTCCTCAGATTTCCGTTTTGTTGTTTTTCTTGGTTGTTTTTCCTTTGGTTGATTTTTCTTTGGTTGATTTTTCTTTACAACACTTACGATAGAGTCCACTAAGTTGTGAAGATTGGATTTATCAAACTCGAACTCCACAGGAATCTTCACAGGAGGTGTTGAAATGAGCTGATCCTGTTGACGTAGAACCTCGATATTTCTACTGAGCTGATCAGTACTTGCGGTTAAAGTTTTAATTTCCTCCAAATGTCTGTTTAAAGTCTCCAACTGATCTATGATTCGGATCATCATGCTATCTTGTTTCAAATTTAGCTGCTTTACCTCTTCATAAATGTTGTCAAACACTGTCGCTGGAATGATGGTTGTCGAATTTAACTCCGGTGGTGGATTGATAATTGTCGAATTCATAACTGATGAAAGAACGTCTCCATTGTTTTCCACTGATGGAAAATCGCTCAAGTTGATTTCATCTAAGTTGTGCTTCATATTGTAACTGCCTCTGAATATTGATACTGCTTCCGAAGTGATCGTTAGCTGAGAATCAAAGAAATGGTGAATGTATGAAAATAACACCGAGCTTTATACGTTTACAGAGGATTGAAATTTTTAAAGAGGGCGGACCTGGCGGAAAGCACCGGTATTGTACTGTGTGACACCGAATTAGGAGTGGTAAAAAACACCAATATAACCGTCGATTTGATTGCACAATGTTAATGAAACGCCGACGCGGGAAAAAACATAGGAGAAAATGACGTCATAGGTCAGTTAGTTCAATCCTCCTGTAAAGCTATAAAGCCCAGTGATATTTTACATAAAATCATATTTGTTCCAGAATGGTTCGAATTCTTGTATGTCCTCACTGTGCAAACAGATGTCTGATAGAGTGTGGGAAATGTTTTTCCATACTCGAGTATCTTGGGCAGAAGCATAACTGTCCAGATACAGATGAAGGATTTTATGATGATGATGAAGGTTCGATGATTTGCTGCGAACACTGTGGATATGAAATCATCCCAGTGGATCGGGCGGAAGAATCGTAGAGCTGGATATCAATGTGAGATCCTTCAAAAAAGCCCTTTTCAGGGCTAACCATTTAGCACGAAAGATCTTTCTTCTCAAATTGTCAAAAGTAAAAAAAGACTTACAGTCATAACTAGAAAAAAGTCAAAAGTAAGAAGTAATTATTTTTATATTTTTTATTTCAAAAAGAACTTATGTACAATGAAAAAAATCAAATCATGAACTGTAAAGACAAAAAATGAATGAACTGTAAAAGACAAAAATGAATGAAAAAAATCAAGTCAGTCTTTTTTTGTTTATAATCAATATTTTATTGAAATCTTTTTTTTCACTCAGTATGTTTTTTCTTTTTCTTTGAGATGTCAGATTCACATTTGTTTTTACGTTTTCTTTTCCTATCGTTGGTTTTTAATTCCACATCTGGACAGATTTTGTCCTCATGTTTTGTTGATTTGTAAAAGAAATAGTTCTTTGTTACTCGTTTTTTCTTCTTTTCGATGTTTTGCTGTTTTTCCTTTCCGTACGAACAACCCGGTTCTGCAGAAAATTCGTTTTTTAGATCCAAAGTTTGTTGTTTTCTTAGATTATCGTTTGTAGATATTTTTTTCTCTGTCTGTTCTGTTATTTTGCAGATTTCTGAATCACTGTTAGCCGCTGTATCGCTCTGCATGTCTACGATCTGAGTTTCATCCGATGAGGATGTAGCTTGTGGTGAACTTTTTTTCCATGTATTTTCACTACAGAATGAATTTAGTGTCCCGACGAATTTTATATCTTTGAGACCATCAACGTTGTAAAACGATGGTAAAATCTCAATGTCGTGACTGTGTGGATTCACGTAGACAAAAACAATTGTTCCTAGCTGATTTTCTTTTTCTGCACATTCTTTGGCCCAATGTCCTGCTTCGTTGCACGTAAAACAAATATTTGTTCTCACGCCATTCACACCATATCGTTTGTCAATCGTCGCTTGATCCAAAACTCTGTAGCTGGTAGTACGGTAAACATCTTTTTCTTCTAAATGTTGCTGGGATAAAAATGATCCCACATAGTTTCCGATATGTTTAACATTATACTTTGATGGTATATTGCTGATCTCATAATCGTGGGTGTATGGATTAACATACAGATACACCCTCTTACTAAGTGGTGATGTATTTTGCAGCTTTAACTCACTCATATTTTTATCAGCTGTACTGACTGAGATCGAGTAGGAGAATGAATAGATTTTCACAACTAACGGCTTATTTATACACTGTTACAACGGAGAGGGTATATAAATTGCTAGTTTTTTCTCACTTCTGCATTATTGTCTTTTCACTCAGAGCTAAAACGATGGGTAAAAGAAAAAGAATAATAACCTATTCAGACAGCGAAAGTGACGATGAGGTGTTTCCACCAATAAAAAAGAAAAAAACTAGACCTTTGAAAGAAGAAAGTGACGATGAGGTGTTTCCATCAATAAAAAAGAAAAAAACTAAGCCGTTGAAAGAAGAAAGTGACGATGAGGTGTTTCCACCAACAAAAAAGAAAAAAACTAAACCGTTGAAAGAAGAAAGTGACGATGAGGTGTTTCCACCAACAAAAAAGAAAAAAACTAAACCGTTGAAAGAAGAAAATGATAGCGACGATGAAAGTACCAACTCTAACTTAGACATGAAAAGTCTATATGATTTAACAGAAAAGGGTAATAAGAAGTCAAGAAAATTTAAAACAGAATCACATGTGCTGATGCTGAGTTTTAAGAAATTTGAAGAATTAACACCTCAGAGACTCCTTGGATTATTTGACGATGTTACCCGTGAAATCATTCGAAAGTTAAATGCCAACCCGACGGACATGATTAGAATTACCATCAATCATCCTTCGTTGGAAATAGGAATCCATATTCCTTTTTTGGCTGCAGACCAGTTACAAGGTGAAACTATGCTGAATGAAATTGAACGAGTTTTACGATCGAATACAGATTTCGTCTTGAACGATGGATTCATGACATTTGACATCACACATACAATACCACCAAGTGGTAGCGGAAAACCAAAATATAGATCGTCAGAATTAGATTCAAAGTTTTTTGCCCAGAAGAAGAAATCTATTATTCAAATTGACAATCATGACCAACTATGTTTTGCAAGAGCTGTTGTTGTGGGAATTTGCTACAGTGAACGTGAAAACACCGAAGTATGGAATAGAAAATGGGATCGTATTCGTCGTTCAAATTACCTCCTTCAAAAGACTGAAGCTGAGAAATTGTTACATGAAGCTGGAGTTTCATCAACACAGTCTGTAGGAATTGATGAATACAAAAAAATTCAAACAATCTTGTATGAAAAAGGCTATGTCATTAAAGTTCACCAACAGCATTCAAAAGTGGAAAAAATATTTAAACATCCAAAAGTGAAAACCAATAGTAAGATCATACATTTGTACTTTCATCAAAACCATTATGACTACATTAAATCTATCAAAGGTTTTCTTAGTTGTGCATATTATTGTGAGTTCTGTGATGTGGGTTACCCTCAACGGGAAAGTCATGCTTGTTCAAATATCTGTAAAGGTTGTTATCGCAAAGGAAAATGTCCATCAGAATCAAAAGAATATGTTTGCAGTGATTGCAGTAGACGTTTTTTTAGTGCTGAATGCTTTGAAAATCACAGAAATGTTCAAGGTAAAGAAAAGAAATCCATTTGTGAATTAGTGAAACTCTGTTCGAAATGCGGTGCACAATATCATGTCAGAAAGAAAAATCATGTTTGCAATGGAAAGAAAAGATGTCATATCTGTAAGAGAATTGTTAACTTTTCTCATCAATGCTATATTCAGCCTTACCGAAGTAAGTTGAACCATGACAGCGATGACGAGACGAGTTCTTCTGTAGTCAAAAAACCACAGTTTATTTTCTTTGATTTTGAATGCAAACAAGACACAGGTGTACACATCCCAAATTATTGTATCGCACACAGAGCGTGTGATGAATGTATCGATAAATCACTTGATTTTCATTGTTCTACATGCAGTGAATTTGAAGAGGGTAGGGAAGTTATTTTTCAAGGTGAAAAAACTTTGAGTCAATTTTGCAACTGGCTCTTTTCAAAACATCATAAAGGGGTTACGGCTATTGCCCATAATTTCAAAGGCTATGACGGGCAGTTCATTCTTGACTATATTGTCAAAGTTGGGTTAAAACTTCCAAAATTGATCATGAATGGAAACAATATTATGAAGTTAGAACTGAACGGTGTACGTCTGATCGATTCTTTCAATTTCATGAGTTTTGGTTTGGCAAAATTTCCATCCACCTTTGGCCTTCAAGAAATGAAAAAAGGTTACTTTCCTCACTGGGCGAATACAGATGAATTTTGGAGTTACATCGGACCCTACTTGGATATGTCTTATTACAAGCCCGACTCAATGTCTGAAGAGGCTAGGTCGAAATTTATAGTTTGGTATAATGACAAAGTTCGAAATGGTGAGGAATTCAATTTTCAGAAGGAGATGGAAATGTACTGTAGGTCAGACGTTGATATCCTCAGACGAGGATGTGCTGAATTCAGAAAGCTGTTTATCGAACAGGGTGGTATTTGTCCATTTTTAGAGGCGATTACCATCGCAGATGCCTGTAACAAGGTGTGGCGAAGCAAATATTTACCAGAAAATCAAATAGCTATCATTTCAAGTAAAGACTCATCCAGACGTCGCTTTTCTATGAAAGCGATACGATGGGTTCAAAGCGTTGCTCAGGAAAAAGGTATTAATATTCAGCATGCAAAAAATGGTGGTGAAGTTCAAATCGGGAAATATAGTGTAGATGGTTTTCACCATCAATCAAACACTGTTTATGAATTTCTTGGGGATTTGTATCATGGTTGTCCTGTATGCTATACAGATCGAAAACAGATCAATCCTATTCATGGAAAACCCATGTCTGAATTGTACAAACGTACTTTTGAACGTATAGTAGATATCGAAGACATGGGATATAATGTAGTGTACATTTGGGAACACGAATTTGATGCTAAGATGAAGGATAAAGAGTACAAAAAACTCATTGAAAAGTTATATCCACATTGGGACCCTATCGATCCGAGGGATGGTTTGTCCGGGGGAAGATGTAATGCAATAAAAATTGGATATGATGTTGATGAAAAAACCAAAAAGGAAATCAAGTACATCGATATCTGTTCTCTATACCCTTATGTTTGTAAACACAAATCCTATCCTGTAGGTCAGCCAAAAATTTTGTCTGCTGAGAATATTGATATGAACAATATTCGCCAATATGAGGGATTAATCAAATGCAAAGTTTTGCCTCCAACTGATTTGTTTCACCCCGTTCTCCCAGTTCACTGTAACAACAAAATGATGTTTCCCCTCTGTATGAAATGTGCAGAAGAAAGCTCAAACATTTGTAGACATGGTAAAGAAGAGAGGGCTTTGGTCGGAACTTGGGTTACTTTTGAATTATTCAAGGCTCTTGACTGTGGTTATCGATTATTGCAAGTGTATGAAATTTGGCATTTCAATTCTGTGTCAGATCAGTTCTTTAAACATTATGTGGACAATTTCTTGAAAATTAAGCAAGAAGCCAGTGGTTATCCAGATTGCTGTCAATCAGACTCAGAAAAAGATCAGTTCGTTTGTGAATATGAGAAGGCAGAAGGTGTTCGTCTTGATCCAAGTTGTATTCAAAGAAATCCTGGGAGAAGATCATTTGCTAAGATTATGTTGAACTGTCTTTGGGGAAAATTAGCTCAGCGTGAAAAAATGACCCAGACGGAATACATCAGTGATCCGTCTAAATATTTTGAATTAGTCACCAATCCCAATTTCATTGTAAAGCATGTAGAAATCTTTGATGAGAACTGTTCATTCATCTTGGTTAACTATGAATCAAAGTTGGAACATATTGACACTCATGCTACAGCCAATGTGGTAGTAGGTTCTTACGTAACAGCTTATGCAAGGTTGGAATTGTACAGCGTTCTTGAAAAGTTAAAAGATAGAGTTCTGTATTTCGATACAGATAGTTGTATGTACATTCACGACCCTGAATTATGGAATCCCCCTATTATTAACAGCCGGTTAGGAAAATGGACTGATGAAGAGCCTACTTGTAAAATTACTCAATTCAGAGGACTTGGACCTAAGAATTATGCTTACAAAATGAAAACAAAAGATGGAAAAGAGATAAGCAAATGTAAAGTAAAGGGGATTACTCTGGATTACAATACAAAACAGGTGGTAAATTTCGATACATATTCGAAATGTGCTTTGGATCGTACAGTAGAAATCAAAATTCAGTATGATTGTAAAATTAAAAGACACAGAGATAGAACGGTTACCAGTGAACCACAAACAAAAACGTTTCGTTCTGTATACACCAAGAGAGTCATTGTAAATGGTACTGATACTGTACCCTATGGTTATAAAAGCTTGAGAAAATAATTTCATATCACATTGTTGTGTACCAATCACTCTAAGTAAGTCGGGGAAAAA
The DNA here is from genome assembly GCA_946811185.2 of Hippopus hippopus. Taxonomy (NCBI): domain Eukaryota; kingdom Metazoa; phylum Mollusca; class Bivalvia; order Cardiida; family Cardiidae; genus Hippopus; species Hippopus hippopus. The sequence goes on along the minus strand of OX328108.1, from coordinate 9,286,290 downwards.
TATTAGCAACTGTTCAAAAAATAACAATCATGTTACCGCTACCAATAGAACTACGTGAAAAAATTTATGGAGAATTTGTTCGACAGCATACGCTTGATGAACAAACACAGCTTAACATTAAATTTTTCTGTGTGAAAATTTGGATCAAAAAAATGTTTAAATGGGTTGCAAAAGGAGAAAAGTCCTACAAAGTGTATGCTATATTCAACTTTATTGCGATGATGGTGGACGATTCGGGGCTGGATCTCGTTCTCAAGACTTATTTAGCAGATAGCTGTATGAAAGACAATGTTATTAGTAAACTGTTTCGATCCACAAGCCGATGGACATTTTTTATCATAGGAACAACAGAAGAAAGTTTTCTTAACGTTGTGAAAATGAAATCAGTTCTATTTGACTTTTACTTACGCTACAAAAAAGGATCTGTTCATGATTCCTACGGAGAAACAATGGAAACCATGTCAGGGTATATTCTATTTGATAGAGATGTTACAGAAGAAGTAGTAAATTCAGCTCTTTCAACAAAAGACGCTTATAGACATGTTGCTCCATTCATAGGACTACGAGATTTCGACGATATGGACAGTGAGTATACAATGTTTTTTGGGTATGACCAATTGCATAAAGACATTACGGAATATGAAAACAAACGTGAAACTCGTGGTGTTTGCGAATTTGCATTGTAAAAAATTTGTTATATACTGTTTTGAGAATAATTCATTGTAAATAATTCATTGCGAAAAAATAATTCATTGTGATTAATTCATTGCGATTAATTCGTTGTGAATAATTCATTGTGAAAAAAATATTTCAGTGCGATTTTTTTTCATTGTGATTAAATCGTTGTGAATAATTCATTGTGAAAAAATATTTCAGTGCGATATTTTTTCATTGTTAAGAAAATGTTTTTTCATTGTCAAGAAATTTTTTATGATGCATTGCAAAAAAATGTTTCATTGTGATTTTTTTTCATTGTTAAGAAAATGTTTTTCATTGTCAAGAAATTTTTTATGATGCATTGCAAAAAAATGTTTCAATGTTTAGTTCTGTTCAGTAAATAAAAGTTCAATAAATAAAAGTTCAAAAACAATAGAGTTCTTCATTCTGTTTTTCCCCAAAAGACTTGTTCTGGTTACATTTTTCCCATACAACGTCTCATAACTTTTTTGCTATATTAGCATGAAACGTAGCATGGAAAAAATGTATGTGCTTTCTGCCAGGTCCGAGCTCTTTAAAAAATTTCAATCCTCTGTAAACGTATAAAGCCTGCGTTATTTTTCACACATTCACCATTTCTTTGAATCTCAGTTAACGATCACTTCGAAAGCAGTGTCAATATTCGGAAGCAATATCAATATGGAAGAGGTAAATCATCAACTACGTGAGGCTCTCCAAGAGTATCTAAATGCCGGCCAGCAGTTATTGCAACTAACCACTCGTCTCGTAGGAGAGGAGGAACAAAACCAACTGCGACGTATAACACAACCATACAAAGATCTCGGCGAAAGATTAGTTCAGCTATTATTAAAGACAACACCGGATATCATCTTGGTTGATATCGAATTTGGGAGGAAGATTACAGCATGCCCCATTTGCCAAGCGAATTTCGGGTGTTGTCATTAGAACTGGAAAAAACACAGCCTCCAAAAAACAGCCCTTTTCAGGGCTACCCATCTACCACGAAAGTTCTATCTTTCTTCAAATTGTCATTTCTTCAAATTGTCAAACTTCTTTCTTTTAGAAGAGTTACACTGCAAAGATTTACAATCAAAAAGTCATAGGTTAGTTAAACTCTAGTTTTTTTCTAACCCGAACAAGAAAATGTAACAAACCCACGGATTGGTCAACAATAAAACATTTAGTATTAGAAATAAAACGCTGATTCTGATTGGATAACATTAATTTGGAGCCAAAACAGCATGAAACGCCGACGCGGGAAAAACATAGGAGAAAATGACGTCATGGGTCAACTAGTTCAATCCGTCTGAAAAGCTATAAATCTCGGCGATTTATTTTCCATGCATTTCATTTTTTCACAATGGCTTCAAGACAATCACCAGTCGTCACTTGGATGGATACTGAGCGAAAGTTAATAAGAGCAAGGAGACAAATCGTCTTACTTAAACAACGCCTAGCTGGAGTGAGAAGACGATACGAGAGGGCTGAGCTTGCTAATAACAGGGTGTTCTGTTATAACCTTCGGATGAAGGAAATCATTATTGAGGGCATGCTTGAGATGTATTTTCAGTATGTTATTTTAAAAACTGAGCAGGTGACCCGTCTTTTCCGTGCGCAAATCGCCACGGAAAGGAGTGAGTCAGACAGCGAATCGACTGATGCTGATACTGAATAAACATTTTCATAAAATCAGCTCTTCTCAAAACAGCCCTTTTCAGGGCTAACCATCTACCACGAAAGTTCTATCTTTCTTCAAATTGTCATTTCTTCAAATTGTCAAACTTCTTTCTTTTAGAAGAGTTACACTCCAAAGACTCACACTCCAGAGAGTTACACTCCAAAGAGTAAAAAAATCATTCATAGGTGAAGAAAAGACTAAGTCCAACTCAATGTTCAGACATTTAGAAAAAAATCATTCATAGAATAAAAAAAACCTAAGTCCAACCCAGTGCTCAGTCTTTTAGAGAGAAAAAATCATACATAGGTGAAGAAAAAACTAAGTCCAACTCAATGATCAGGCTTTTAGAAAAGAGAAAAAATCATTCATAGGGTAAAAAAAGTCTAAGTTCAACTCAGTGCTCAGACATTTAGAAAGAAAAAAATCATACATAGGGTAAAAAAAGTCTAAGTTCAACTCAGTGCTCAGACATTTAGAAATCATTTATAGTGCAAAAAAAATCTAAGTTCAATTCAGCGATATAGGGGCAAATTCCATTTAGAGAGAAAAAAATCATTCATAGGATGAAAAAACTAAAAAGTGATCCATTACACATATAAAACACTAAACTCTTGATTATTTTTTCTCATCACCATTAACTTTTTGTAAAACCTGAGCCAGTATCGTACAATGTTTGATTAACATTTTTTCTCTTATTGCTCTTCTGGTTAGAAGAAAGAGAACGTTTCAGATATATCAGACATGAAATTGAACATCTGATGCAAATGGTAGATAAAATGGAATCAATCAAAAGAAAGAGAGGGGGTATAAAAAAGTGCATTCTGTACAAAAAAGCAACTCTTTTCAGGGGTAGCTATCTTAAATAATCATCTTTCTTTTCATTTTGTCAGAAGACTCATAATCAAAAAAGTCATAGGTTAGTTAAACTCTAGTTTTTTCTAACCCGAACAAGAAAATGTAACAAACCCACGGATTGGTCAACAATAAAACATTTAGTATTAGAAATAAAACGCTGGTTCTGATTGGATAACATTAATTTGGAGCCAAAACAGCATGAAACGCCGACGCGGGAAAAACATAGGAGAAAATGACGTCATGGGTCAACTAGTTCAATCCGTCTGAAAAGCTATAAAACCCAGCGACATTTCCCGCACATTGTTCATTTTCATTTTCACGATGGAAGAGCTAAGAAAGACGGTGGAAGAGCTAAGAAAGACGGTGGAAGAGCTAAGAAAGACGGTGGGAGAGGCAGATCGTCAGCTAGAAAAGTTTGAAGCTGAGGCAGCGAGGAGGCAGAGATATGGCTTCGAAGAGAAACTGCTATTTACCGGGTGGGACTTTTGGGACTTTGCCCAATTACCACAAAGCAAGAAGGAGAAAAAGGAGTTCGTAGTGCCTTCAACCGAAGATTGGAACAGCGATAACGAACCACCATTTTCGCTGAAGTACAATCTGAGTGCACAGCAGTTAAAAAGGCTAAGGAAGCGGGCTGCGAGTAGCTGTCCGGCGTGCAGGAAGGTTGGAGGTTGTGCTTAAAAACACAACCTCCAAAACCAGGTCCCTTTTAGGGACACCCCAACAGCCCTTTTCAGGGCTAACCATCTACCACGGAAGATCTACCTTTCTTCAAATTGTCAGACGTAAGTTCTATCTTTTCTTCAAATTGTCATTTCTTCAAATTGTCAGACGAAAGTTCTACCTTTAAGCTGTTAGACGAAAGTTCTATCTTCAAGTTGTCATTTCTTCAAATTGTCACAGCTCTTTTCAGAGCTAACCCAACAGTCCTTTTCAGGACTAACCATCTACCACGAAAGTTCTATCTTCAAGATGTCAGACGAAAGTTCTATCTTCAAGCTGTTAGACGAAAGTTCTATCTTCAAGTTGTCATTTCTTCAAATTGTCGCAGCTCTTTTCAGAGCTAACCCAACAGTCCTTTTCAGGACTAACCATCTACCACGAAAGTTCTATCTTCAAGATGTCAGACGAAAGTTCTATCTTCAAGCTGTCAGACGAAAGTTCTATCTTCAAGTTGTCATTTCTTCAAATTGTCACAGCTCTTTTCAGAGCTAACCCAACAGTCCTTTTCAGGACTAACCATCTACCACGAAAGTTCTATCTTTCTTTTAGAAGAGACGCATTCCAAAAGAGTTATACTCCAGAGAGTTATACTGCAAAGAGTAAGAATCATTCATAGATGCAGAAAAAGACTAAGTCCAACTCAATGTCCAGACATTTAGAAAAGAAAAAAATCATTCATAGAGATGTAAAAAGACTAAGTGCAACTCAATGGTCAACCTTTTAGAAAGAGAGAAAATCATTCATAGGGGACGAAAAAAACTAAGTTCAACTCAATGATCAGGCTTTTAGAAAGAGAAAAATCATTCATAGATGTAAAAAAAAGACTAAGTCCAACTCAATGGTCAGGCAATTAGAAAGAAAAAAATCATCCATAGGGTGAAAAAACTAAGTCCAACTCAGTGATCTGACCATTTTTTACCCAGTCTGTCAGTCATAAGGCCTGCACTTTGAATGCTAAATCCCTCTCAGGGTAGAGAGCCTGGGAAAAACTCCCCCCCTTTTCCCTTTTTTGCAAAAAATTCCGCTCAGGGACGGGAGCCTGGGGCATTTTTGTCCCCAGAGTGCCATCCCCAAGGCCGCCATTTTGAATGCTAAATCCCGCTCAGGGACGGGAGCCTAGGGACAAAATCTTTCGGGGACAGCAAATAGGGACACATTTTTGTCAGGGACGGTGATGTAGGGCACTCAGGGAAGGGAGAATAGGGTACTACCCATGCCCTAGGTAGTACCCTATTCTCCCTTCCCTTACTACTTACGTCTATGTATATTTTTTTTAAATGACAACAATTATAAGCAAATTTTATGTTATTGTATTGGTGAAACATCAAATTTAATGAAAAAAATAATTTAGAGTGTACTGGGTATCAATCTTTAGGAAAAAAAAAACTTAACTTATGGCTAAAACACCTTTATTTTGGGAAAAACCAAAAAAAAAAAAAAAAAACCCAAAGAGTATCTTTTAAAGTTATTTTTTTAAATGTTCTAACATTCAGATTTTTCTTATTTTTGCTATAAATAATATTCAGGTACTAAACTAAAAGAATCAGGCTTAAAACAAATAGGTCACCAGCTTTATTTTTTCAGAAAATACATTTTAAGTTTGTGGGTGGGGCACTAACTAATGAGTAAATGTAATGTTTGTCAAAGACAAAGACATCATATGAAGTAAATTATCTCTATTATTTCAATAATACAACAATATTTATAAGAATCAAGTTTGTTGGTCATAATAAACCAATTCATAGCATATAAATGTAATAATGTAAAAGAACATTAACTCGGCAGGCACATTAACTCGTCACTTTTTGTTTTTGTTATCTCTCCTTCGATGACGTCACCTGAAAGTTTTACTGACACACATCTTTTGAAAGGTACACAAATTTTCTTTTTTCTGGTTAAGATAACATACACATCCATTGCTTTGTGTCAGACTTTTTAGCCAATGAAAAACACACTAAAATTCACACCGATCGGTCGACTTGGGCGACGACAAGTTCCCATTTCAGCTGTCTCGGGCGAACGCTCGCAGTAAAGTTTTCAGACACATGAGTGATGTCAGAACCACGTATTGATGTTCTAGAATAATTACTCTGACAGGATTTATTTCTCTTTGATAGGACAATACCTTTGAAAGCAATGAAATAAAGGTGCAATAAAAAATGACGAGTTAGAACCCAATTGACGACTTAGTGTTCCCCTATTTTAGTTAGATATTTCGAATGATATTTTACCCACTGACATAAAAAATAAACCATAATAAGCGTATTTTTCTCAACCTAATGTGAACCAAATATATACCTTAGCAGCAATTAAGTCTAATTAGAAGTATTTTAGAAGGTACAAGACCACATTGGCAACAAATCCTGCATCCTTGCTTATTTTAATTAGAAACAGTTTCCTTTTTCAGGATATTGCAATCTAGTCAAATAGTGTCATATTTTATTGATAAAATTGTTTAAATAACAGTTATCATACACTAAATAGTAATTTAGGATATCAATTTTAACATTTTTGTATATATCGAAACTAACTTCGAACTACAGTGTTCAACAAAAAGCTACAGATTTTACATCAAAGTTTCGTTTCAAAGAGTTTCATCTATATAGTTCAAGAACTTCTTCTATGCTAAATTTCGATCTCCTGCCCTTAAATATCATACCTGCCTATTTAATCAAATATTCATTTCATTCTTCTTTTTAAAATACAACCATGTCTTAACAAGATCTACCGGTCCAAGAGGATCTGGCGAAGCCAAAACATGCTGCTTGAAAATTGTCGATAGAAAACATGACTGTTGCGTATAAGGCTCTTAAGTCTGGATTATTACCTCTAAAATAAGGTAAAGCAAGAGCAACTAAAGAGAAACACTGAAACAAATGTTAAACAAGACCAAAAGTAGTACCTAAACGTAAATTCCACAAATAGAAGATATTGAAGACAATAAAAATGACACTCTAACAGAAGCACAAAAATCTGTAAAAACCTAACGCTTACTGCTGAGTAAAGAGAAGATAAAAATTATTATGCTCTACATTAAACGGAACGAAAAGCTAAAGGGTAAAAACAGACACCGAGAACTAAAATTAAGCCAATAAAGGACTAAAGGTGTAACATGTGAAAGTGAAGCCAGAAAAAATGTAAAGATTAAATAATTTGATATTTAATATATCTTAAGTGTAGCTTGCAGTTTTTGACAAGATGAGGAGAAATTTAGATAATTAAAATGTGCTTTTAAGGATGGTTTTTTTTTTTTGTCGAACAGATAATTGTTGAACCAAATATAAACCATTTCATATTTTTGTAGTATATATTCTTTTTACTTATATGCGTCAAACAATTTTGTTTGATTGTTTTAAATGACTTCAGAGGTTTAAAAAAAATGACTTTATTGTGTGACCCTTGGTTTACTTGCACATTATTATTTTGCTCATCGAACAGAGTACTATTACATATAATAAATCCTTAAGAATATTTGAAACAAGTATTCAATTTTTAATTTTCAAACAATGAAATTGCAAAAACTGTAATCCGAAATATTAACCTAATTCAAAATAACAGTTTATGTAAAGTTTAATTTTCCTAGAAATCTGTATGATTCTTTCATCAAAATATTCAATTGGATAAGCTTGTAAAAATCTTTGGGCTCATTTTACGTCTACACATCTCTTGTACATGTATCAAATTTGCTTGTTAACCATTTGTGATCATTGTTCTAATCAGTTCTGCGACATTCAAGTTAAAAACTGTATTTTTTCAGCAAAAAGTTTGTGAGATTTTGAGAAAATATTGAAATGACGAGTTAACATTACTAGTGGTAACGAGTTAACGTTCCGAGTAACAGTAAGTCGGCAATCGCAACCAGGTGATTTTCGGGCACTATTAAACACCCTTCTGAGCATTATAACAATGTAAGAAATGTCCTAAAAGACGTCCAAAGGGCCTAGAAATATTTGAGGACACGATACAACTCCACAAAACCCAAGGATTCTCGTCCAGCTCTATTTATAGCGAAAATTGACGATTAATATTTCTTTACGTTACTGATGTTAGCATTTAAACAATTTCCAAACGACTAATTTTAGACTCTTCTAAATTTGACGCGTTAGCAAACGCTAAACCAAAACCTGGTATTCATGCATCACAGTTCTTTGATGGGTCAGAAATCATAGTGGGAAAAGGAAAAATCAATCATTAGGGGTAATTCTCCTTTTGACATCAATGTTTTCATCGATGGTCTGCTGGAGACTCATCAAGGTAAGGGATAAAGAGTTATGTACAGCCCCTCGTTTTCTGCAAGTCTTTACCAAGTGATATAATTTTGGACTAGACCAAACTGAAAGCATCTGCATCTGAAAGTATGTTTTAGCTCGACGGTATGTCTGCCAGATAGAGCGCTAGTAGTAGCATCTGTGTCCATATTTCCGTTGTTAGGTGACGTAGTTAGGTGATTCACTTTGACTTTCAGTCCGATCTTTTGAAAGCGTGAATTCTGGATTCTTGCCTCGCGTATAATTATTTGGCTTGATTCAAATACTTTTTACTTCATTTTGCTAACATGAAACGACCCGTTTTAGTTCTTGTTTTATCCATTTACCGTTTTTCGAGTAAAAGGTGAGCGTGATAGTTACACGAAGCGTGAAAATGGAAACTGTCGCGAACGTCGTAATTTTGCGATATCAAAGTTTCTTTTAGGGGAAGAATTACCTCTTTATCGGACAGTATAGATCAAAGATCAGACTGCACGTTCTGTGTAGTCTGATCTTGATCTGTACTGTCCGCAAAAGGTCCTTGAGTTGAGCTTAGCACCCTATGGATTAAAGCAGATATTAAACAGGAATATCTTTTATTACCTAACGAAACGCCAAAATTTTAGACTTGTCCAAGTCGTAAGCTTTTGCAGACGACAAAATAGGTTTTGGTTAAATGATTGGATATTTCATGAAAGGACAGAACCTTTATGGGAAAGGGGTGGGCCAAAATCCAGATTATACAACAACGCCAAAAATAAAAAAATAAAAAAAAAATGTGATTTAAACTTTCTTGGTTCGCTGAAATAATAATTCTAGAAAAGGAGAAAAGGCTGCTTGGACTAGAATCGTATAATCTAGGATTGAAAAGCAAAGCGTTTAGTATGAAATGAAATGTGAAAGCCCATGTTATTTCAATAAATAAACATTTAACTTTTCTTGACCGGGCAAAACTAAGATTGATAGAGAGACATACACAGAGAAAGAAAGATTCAATGATGTGTGTGTGAGAGAGAGAGAGAGAGAGACAGACAGACAGACAGACAGACAGACAGACAGAGGTGGTGTCTGACTTCTTGTCGAGGAAATAAAGAGGAACCAGGAAAAGCCATCATGAAGAAAAATCGATAGGTATTTTTCTAATAGGCTTATTTTGTCACATTAGGAAGTAAGTAGACATAAATATATATGTTATCATTTTACCGTGACAAAATGGACATTAGCGCCTAAATCAGTTTTGTTATTAACCGCCTGTGGTGACCCTTTACTCTTTCAGTTACAAAAACATATAAGACGTGCACTGTGAAAAGGGGACTTACTGCATCTGCAAAAAGTATCGGCCGGTCTTTGTACATTTTCCGCATGTCCTGGCACCGATTACCTCATGATGCAGTCGGGTTCTTAGGCAAAACAGATTTTATGGATCCATAATTACATGTATATGATGACATGCTTGGTATAATGCATTACGGAAATGCATTAAACCCCCTTTTGCCAGAGCATGGCTCATATAAACTCGATCTCTTTCGACGTCTGAAAATAGAACACACTGAAACAGAAGACTTGCAAAAGAGATAAACGTACATGTATAAAAAGACATTTACAGTCAAAGAGAACAGGAGGAGGAGATGGAAGGGGAGGAGGAGGAGAGGAGGTGGCTGAGGGAGTAGAGAGGTAGAGATAGAGAGAGAGGTAGAGGTAGACGTAGAGAGAGAGAGAGAGTGGGTATCATGGATATTACCGCGGGCGCATCTATAGATGGTTTTGCATCTTCTGATCTATAATTTGTGAAATATCGTTATGTGATAAAAAGAATCTGACATTCGTTTGATTTCGAGATAAAATTTTATTAAACTCGTCAAAAAAAAAATAAGCCTGGCATAGGCTCGCTTAATAACATTTTCCCTAGACTCGTAAAATAAAATTCTTATCATCAAACGCCACATCATGTCAGATCCTATATTAGTCTATATGTCTTTACCAGCACCATTCACAGACTTGCTCTCAAGCAATTGGCTACGTTACTCAATAAAGAGAAATGGAATGATATGCAAGGAGAGAAAAGAATCATGTCGCACAGACCTATATCAATCATATTTAGCCTAGCCAATCCTAATCCCTAGCTTACAAGTCCTGTATATATTACCACAGGGCAACAATGCAGTCTCAGTTCACGAGACAGATTCAAACCTTGTCAAATATCTCAATGTTCTTCCTTTTGATGGAAAGTTCGGAAACAGTGATGCTTTCTCAAACACTTTAACCCTTATTTTTTTCCCTTAAACGTCTTAATAAATGAAGACGAAAATTCCACTCAATGGTTAAAACCTAACAACTGCGATTTCAAAGATGAAAGAAAATACCGTTTCGGACAGTGCAGTCTGATCTTGATCTTCACTGTCTGCAAAAGGTCAGTGAGTCACGCTTAGTAGTCTCAGGCTCAATCGCTGACAACTCTCAAACATAAACTAACTCTGCAGTTCATGAACAGTTCGACAAATTACCGAACTTTCTTTCCCCCGTTATTGTGCAAATTGTGTCTTTCCCAAAAACTTTAACCCTAAAGCAGCTAAATCAATTAAATGAAACTTTAAGGCCGATAGTAAAAATCCAAATTTTGCTACTTCAAAGCTACTTCTGAGCGAAAATGTCTTCTTATCAGACAGTGTAGATCCAAGATCAGACTGCACGTTCTGTGTAGTCTGATCTTGATCTACATTGTCCGCAAAGGGTCCTTGAGTCGCGCACAGTAGGTTAACTGTTGGCAACTCTCAAACATTACCTTACTCTGGAGTTTATAAGGAATTCGACAAATTACCGATCTTTAACCAACTGCTCGTGTGCAAATTGATCGAGACCATGTAATGGTTGGGATGCTCTTTTTGCCAAAAATGAAAATTTCACTGGTTTTTAGTCCGTTGTCTACATATGGCAAATTCTTTGAAGATTACACTTGTCTGCTATGACACATCACTATCCTGTACAGGATAAATATTAATACGCGGTGCGTAAACTAACCCAGGATTTGTGCATCTGGGTTTTTCCAGACTTATCAACGAAAAATGTACCGGGGCGATTTTCCGAGCCTATAGAGGCTGTGTTTATAAATGACTGGTGCATAAGTTTTAAGCTAGCTAAAATGGCTATGTGACTTGTTCGAAGTAGTGTTTTATTGAGAAAACTTTTATTTTGAAATCGATCGCTGTCTTGAAAAGTACTCCGGTTATGTGACCAGAATGCCCAAATCAGAAAGGTATATATTTAAAAAATACAACCTAGCGGAAGGTAATGGTTTTTAGTCGACAAAATGATCACTTATTGAATCTACTTATACGTTTCTTTCAGAGGATGTACTTAGCCTAAAATGCTGGCACTGTATCGCCGAGAACTGTCACGACGACCCCACTGACAACTACAGGGCCTCAGAAAGGGACTGTCAACCGGGACAAGCTTGTCAAGTAATTTACATTTGGCTTGCAACATGCAAAAAGGGACATTCGGACATTTGCGTAAAGTGTCGTCTCGGATCAGCCTGCGCAGTCCGCGCAGGCTAATCCGAGACGGCACTTTACGACTACATTAGATTTTGTGCTACAGTAGACTTGTGCAAAACAGAAAATTACATAAAAACGGAAAGTGTCGTTTCGGATTAGCCTGCGCGTACTGCGCAGGCTGATCCGAGACGACACTTTACGCAAATGTCCAAATGCCCCTTTTCGCGTATTGCAGGCCATTTCGTTTATTAAAGATACATCTATACTCGTTTTCAGCCAGTTTTCAGGTAGTTTTTAACTCATCCAATCCTTATTTTATGAAAATTTAATCATTCTTGTATCTTCATGCCAAATGCTGCCCCTGATGGCTGCAAGACTTCACAGATTACGACGTATGCATTTTATGTTTTGGAGGCCTTCAAAGCAATAGCAGTTTTCGTTTCCAGTTTTAAATGAGAACAAATCCCTTGTGTGATTCCCTTCCACACCATATATATTGGTAAATAACCTAAGCTTACACAGCTGAGCCATCCAACACAAGTTCAACTTTTAACATCGTTTTTCTTTCTAGCTGTAAGGATGTATCTTTAAATCAATTAACCTTCGTTTACAGCCTTCAACGCCCATTGGGTCCATAGCCTGAATGAAAAGAGCCATGCTCTGGCAAAAGAGGGTTTAATGCATCTTCTTGACGCATTATATACCAAGCAAGTAATCACATAATTAAGGATCTATAAAATCCATTCTGTCTAACAACCGGCTAAATCCTGAAGTAGAATGGCCCATTCTGGTTCAATACTTTTTGCAGACGCATTAAACCCCCCTTTTATAGAGCATAACTCACATACATGTACATTGATATGCCTACATCAGAGTCCGTTATCACCCCGACCATTCTTAAAAACGTTCTTAGTTTTATTCTCAAGATTTTTTTTTTCTTTATATATGAAAGTAGCACAAATTCTGGTTTAGCCAATCAGAAATTGTATTACTTTCTAAATTCATTATTCGACTAAGAATGTTTTTAAGAATGGTTGGTGAATGTGGACCTAGAGTTCAAACTAATGTAATGTAAGGAAGATTGACAAAGACTGTTGGTACGACGAAACGTTAAGGGTTGACTGGCCCCTGGACATTGTACATATACGAGTACATATTACTTATTCGCGCCACCTTAACAGTATTTTAGCTATATCACAGCATCCGGTGAACCTATTCACGATTTTCTATGGGCGAGGAATGAATCCAGTGTCCTGTCCTCGATATGTAGAAGATTGTTACTAAGACTAAGATTAAAATGTGAAGAGAGAGAAATCAGCCAATTCATGGCCCTCGCATTCAGCCCCAATCTACCTTCATGTAACTATTTTATAAGTTACCACCTATTTCACCTTTTTGTAAAAGAACGCCATTTATGAAATAAGCAGACTTTGAAAAACAAACACACACAGACACAGACACAGACACACAGACACACACACACACAAAGAGTTTGACGTAAGCAATGGAGGCACTATTCTATTCAAAGGATCTTCGTTACCATTTCACCATCATTAACATTATTCTTTGTTTTTGCTTCGTCGAACATTTCAGAGGCATGATACAAAATGCATGTATAAGAACTGCGAAAGAGAACAAATAGGCCGCATAAAAATGGAAAGATGTAGCGGCGCTTTACCTCTGTTACCATGGCCACACCATCATCAATAATCTATGTTGTTCTTTGTATAGAAGTCGCACCTTGGTATCAGAGGCCAATATTCGAACTCAAGCCCTAGATTGATAGTACTGCACGTTACTATTTAGCCACTAGAAATCACTTAATACCCCGAGTAAGCAGAAGCTCTTTAATGAGATAAAGAGCACCTGATGACAGTATTTTTTGTAATGTAAATGCTAGGTATTACTCTTATTAGCTTATCCCTTTATCTAACGAAAAAGATTTTTTTGGCTACAAATAATAAATCGGCTAAAACGGTAGAATTATCTGTGATAGAATAAAGAAACACACTTTTGGAAAAGGAGAAAATGCTGGTTACCAGCATTTTCTCCTTTTCCAAAAATGTTTTCAAAAGCTTTCTTCCCCAAGGTAGTTAAAACTTGAGATCATGTGGTAACTGGTAACTAAGGGAAAGAAGTCATCGGTTTGAGGAATCTTTTCGTCAAATTATAACAAGGATAGTCCTACATATTGCCGCCTTGATAGGTACTTTGGCCACCGCCAAGCAATAGCATTACTAATGAAAACGTGTTTTCAGACAAAATCTCATTTCATTCATCACAATGTATAGATCACCGAATCATGAGATTACGAGACAGATCATTTAATACTACATAACATTTTGATTTATTCCTTTACGAAACAATTCTGAACTGTAAAGACTCTGATGAAAAATACTTTGGAAAACATGTGGGAAAAGGAGAAATTGATGGTAACTAGCATTTTCTTCTTTTTCAACAAGGTTTTCGTCTCTTTCAAACACAAGTTAGAACATATGAGTTTGGTTTCTATTGGAATTTAACGCCATTTTAACAGCTTAGGTCATATCGTGGCGGTCAGTGATGCACCCATGTGTTTCCTGGCTTTCTCACACCTGTACTGACACAACTTTCTTTCCAAAGCCACTGACTACTTTTATCACATGCATCAGAGGTGAGAGGCGAAAAAATCGCCGGAAGGAAAGTTCGCCGCAACCGGGTATCGAACCCGCAACCTCCAGGTCACGGGTCAGGTACGCTAACCACTGAGCTACTCGGCCGGGCTCAGAATCAAAACGTGTTTTCAGACAAAATCTCATTTCATTCATCACAATGTATAGATCACCGAATCATGAGATTACGAGACAGATCATTTAATACTACATAACATTTTGATTTATTCCTTTACGAAACAATTCTGAACTGTAAAGACTCTGATGAAAAATACTTTGGAAAACATGTGGGAAAAGGAGAAATTGATGGTAACTAGCATTTTCTTCTTTTTCAACAAGGTTTTCGTCTCTTTCAAACACAAGTTAGAACATATGAGTTTGGTTTCTATTGGAATTTAACGCCATTTTAACAGCTTAGGTCATATCGTGGCGGTCAGTGATGCACCCATGTGTTTCCTGGCTTTCTCACACCTGTACTGACACAACTTTCTTTCCAAAGCCACTGACTACTTTTATCACATGCATCAGAGGTGAGAGGCGAAAAAATCGCCGGAAGGAAAGTTCGCCGCAACCGGGTATCGAACCCGCAACCTCCAGGTCACGGGTCAGGTACGCTAACCACTGAGCTACTCGGCCGGGCTCAGAACAATTGAACAACATTTGATTTGTCGGCTCTCATACGCTTTCACCTTGGATCAGTCTACAATTTTGTCATTTGGTTAAGAGTTACAAACCAATAAATCGGCCTAGCAAGCAGTAGATCACTATTGCAACAGACAACATCTCGTTAGATGAACTATAGCTATATCATAATAGACTGACATTTTTAGATCACGTGAAATTAACTATTGCATCGTCACATGAAATAGACAAATACATTACATGAGAGACACTTTTGCTACGTCATGGGAGACAGATGGGTGCTTCTTTCCATATATCAAACATTACATGCACGCAATAAACCAATGTTATTGGCTGCAGTTTGAATTAGGATCTGTGGTAATAGAAGTTGTTGGGTGTATCCCTAGTATTGGTAACTGTTCCCAATTGCGATTTTAGTTTTTGGTGGGTAGCATCCGGGTACAGAGACGATCGCGAACAAAAAGGTAGAAATCTCTGCACAGATTTTATGCGCACGTTTAAACTCTCTTATGTTACGGGAGACCACTCCTTCATGCATGGCTTCATCCCGGTTTAAATACAATACCTAACAACTGCGTTAGTGAGAATTCTCTGTAGCTCAGTGGTTATGGTGTTGGTCTTTTAAACCTCGAAAAACGAGGATATTTGTCCACACGGGTTCGAATCCCGCCAGGTGCGGTTTGTATTTCACCCATGCACTTGTTACGGACTTTGTTCGTAAAATGGGGGCACTTCCGGGATAGGCCATTGAGCCATTAATCACATTTGTTGTCCAAAAACGGACTTTCTGCCAAATAAGGCTTTGAGTCATCAATAAATGATGACTTTAAGAGGGGGTGTGTTACGGGAGACCACTCCTTCATGCATGGCTTCATCTCGGTTTAAATACAATACCTAACAACTGCGTTAGGGAGAATTCTCTGTAGCTCAGTGGTTATGGTGTTTGCCTGTCGTCCGGGTGTTCTAGGTTCGATTCTTGCCCGGTCCCTGTATTTCTGCTATGCATTTGTTTCTTTGTTCGTAAGACTTATTTTTACAAATTGACGACAAAACTTGATTTGGAACATGTATGTTCCTTCCGTATTCAATAATCCTTCGTTTCAAATACAAATATTTTCAATTTAAACGCTAAACATTTGAAAGAAAAACAGTATTATTAGTCTTTTACTCGAAACTTTCTGAGTTTCAGTGAATTGTCTTTTCAGCCGTCGAAAGAGATTGGATTTATGTTTGTAGACCTGAAATAGCTAAAAAATTGAGATGTGTTCTGTGAAAAGGAGGATTAATGTACCAGAGAAAAAAAAAAAGATCGACTCAGGTCATCCTGCGCAGTTCGCGCTGGCTGACCTGGGACGAAACGTTTTGCTATTGGTCAATTTCCTGTATGCCTAACAACCATTTTACGTCAAGATTCAGTCGGTTGTTAGACGAAATGGATTTTATGGATCCATAATTATAACTGCAACACGCTAAAAGGGGCATTTGGACATTTGCGTAAAGTGTCGTCCCGGATCAGCCTGCGCAGTCCGCGCAAGCTGATCCGATACAACACTTTCCGATCGTGTGTGATTTTCTGTTTCACGCAAGTCTACTGTAGCACAAAATCTAATGTAGTCGTAAAGTGCCGTCTCGTATTAGCCTGCGCGGACTGCGCAGGCTGATCCAAGACGACACTTTACGCAAATGTCCGAATGCCCGTTTTAGCGTGTTGAAGGCCATATGATGACTAACTTGGTATAATGTATCACGAAGATGCATTAGACCCCCTTGTTGCCAGAGCATGGCTAAACAAAGCTAATTTGCAGCCTTTCTTTTCTTTTCTCTCCTATTTCAGAAAGTGTACTTTGAGATGTATAGCGAAACAGATCAGAAGGGTTACCGTTCAACAGTGCGGGGGTGTTCCACAGCGTGCCAGCCTCGAAATGATTTTATGAACTGCACGCGAGAACTCAAGACAACACGTGGTTGTATCAGAAAGGATTGTTGCCATGATAGTGACCTTTGTAACCAAAGTAATGTTATGACGTCATCGAGTTACGTTGCTTTGACCTGCCTTACATTAGTAAATATTTTACCTCGAGTCTTTTTGATAAAGCTGTAGTTTTATGATGAATAAGTCATTTACATAAAGAAGTTTTATTTCATTCAATGGGGACATAAGTGAAAAATCCAATAATCTCTCTCTTGTAATAAAATACTATCTAAAGTTAACCTATTTGCAGAGTGGTACTTTTACTTGTGTTCCTTTGTTTTTATCCTTACTGCAAATAGAGTACCATCATACATTCATGTATCGAAGATTTTTTTTTTCTTTTAAGAAAATAGCAACGAATTTCATCTTCATAACTACAGCGACTTCAGTTCATTTGTCGATGAATTATGTTGTCAGGTAGTATTCAACCTTTCATCACAAAATCCAAAGACCCCGAAGAAAAAAGTTTTTTCAAAACATTGTTGGAAAAGGAGAAAATACTGGCAACTTTTTCTACTGTTTGAAAGATGAAAGTCATCTATTGTGTAAAAACTAAATTATCATCTTCAAATGCTTTCAATTTTGTCGAGTCTAAACTTTTGTTGTTTGGTAAAGAATTAAGTCTCGTAGTAATGGACTTACACTCTGGCCCTTAGGTTTATATTTTGATTACCAGACATTACCACGAAACTTCAATAAACGTCATAATCCTGAACAGTAAAGTTTTGTTCTTTTACAACCTCTAGGAAGAAGTTTTTCTTTTTTTCTTTTTCGTTTTTTTTTTTTTTTTTGTTAAAAAAAGAAAAAAAGAAAAGAAAGAAAACGTTTTTGGGAAAAGAAGTAAAAGCTGGTAACTAGAATTTACTTCTTTTCCCTCACAATGTTTTCAATCTTTCCAAAGACACATCTGCATTGCCGGGCAAATGACCCACTTAAATCTATTCGAGTTATTGCCACTTTGAGTTTAAGATTCAAGATCAGGCTGCATGTTCCGTGCAGTCTGATCTTGATCTATGCCGTCCTCAAAAGCCCATGTTCTTCGCCTATGGCACAGAAAAGGGATATATAGAACAAAATAGAACACACACATTATGTGCCTTTTCTAATCATTGAGATAGAATACTGTGAGAGTTTTATTATTCTTGGCAGACATAAAAAGGGACATTCCGCTTATAGGCCGCAGTAATGTTTGTTTTTATCACGAACAATTCCCAAGATTCATCACTGTCCTTATCATCTTAATGCTCTTCTTCCTCTCTTCCTCATCGGTATCGTCGTCGTTCTCGTACATGATAATAATAATCATCATCATCATCTTAATCATCATCATCATTTTCATCGTCGTTGTCGCCGTCTTTTTCGTCGTCATCATATTCATGATCATGATCATAATCATTATAATTACCATCTTCGTTGTCGTCTTAACGAGCAATTTCTCCTTTTGGCAAAATGTATTAATCCTCAATCCATGTTGATCATTCTTCGGACGTGCATGGGATATGAATGTTTTGAAAGTAGAATGCTACAAATTTGTTTCAATAAGTAACGAGTTACAGGTCCTCAGCAATGCATGAGACTTGCAGCAGAATCACAGCGTCTTGGCGATAAACGTGACAAACGACATCGTTACCAGCACTTTTTTCCCGTTTGTCACATTGTTTACTATGTCTACGTGAATAATAATCGATCCATATTGATTATACTTGGGACAAGAACGGGATAAGAGTGTTTTAATCCTTTCCCAAACAATCCCTGGTTTCTACGACCCTGAGATAGAAGCCTTTTGAAAACATTGTGGGAAAAGGAGAAAATGCTGGTAACCAGCATTTTCTCCTTTTCCCACAATGTTTTCTACCCTGCTGGAAACAAATTTCAATTTTTGAGTTACATTTATTTTGTCATCTGCAAGTGCTTTCAATTTGGACGAGTCTAAAATTTTGTCGTTTGGTAAAGAGTCAAAAGTCTGTTGTAGAAGCTTACGAGTTACAGGAACTCAGCAATACAGGAGGCACACGGCAGAACCATAGCGGTTTTGTGATAAACCTAGCCAACAGCAACTACGACCAAGACGACAACAACAATGACGTCACTGGCGACGACAACATCAACATCAACAACTGATAAAATAAATGTGCTATATTTCAAGTATTAACTCGTTAGATAGTAAAACACATAATCATATACTTTTTAAAAACAAAACATGCGAATTATGTCCATTTCAAGATAAAATGTCAGGAACATTGATGAAAGGAAATGTAAAAAAATCTTGGTAAAATGAAAATGAATATTTTTAGATGAGTTGTAAAGTTATTGGTCTTTTTCCCACAATTTTTCGAATCATGCTGAAAAAGGTATCATTCCATTCATTAAGGTTTTTTTTCTTTCTACTTTATGTAATTCCTTATAGTTTTGGATTGGTCTAGAACTAGCCTTGGAGGAAAGGTTTTAAAAATACATGTATCCTACTCTGTGCACTGATGTAGTCATTATAATTATGCAACCAGTACACCTATTTATGTTGTACATACTACTAGCGATACTTAACGTTATTTTTTTCCTTTGCAGAATTCAAAACCTGCCAATGATCTAAATTACTGCATGGAAGATACCAATGAATCGTACACTTTACGGATAGTAAACAAAGAAAAACATACTGGATAAAAGTTTCTAAAAATAACACTATAAAAATGTAAACTTACAAAATAAAAAAGGCATATTTACATCAGTTGATATGTATGAAAATAATGCAAGCGTATTTCTGCTTGACATAGATCAGACAAGTTATTAGAAAACATTATTTGATAACATAGAAAAAATACGAATGAAAATTATGCGTACGTATTTCCGCTTGACATAAATCAGACAAGTTATTAAAACCATTATTTGATAACATAGAGAATGAAAATTATGCATACGTATTTCTGCTTGACATAAATCAGACGAGTTATTAAAACACTATTTGATAACACAGAAAAAATATGTATGAAAATTATGCATAACAATTTCTGCTTGACATTAGTGAGTCACTTTATTATAATACAATAGATTGGAGCCATGCTCTGGAAAAGGGGGGCTTAATGCATGTCTGTGGTGCATTATATGGCCTGCAAAACGCAAAAAGGTGCATTCGGACATTTGCGTAAAGCGTCGTCTCGGATCAGCCTGCGCAGTCCGCGCAGGCTAATCTGAAACGACACTTTCCGTTTTAATGTAATTTTCTGTTTTGAACAAGTCTACTGTAGCACAAAATGTAATGTAGTCGTAAAGTGCCGTCTCGGATTAGCCTGCGCGGACTGCGCGGGCTGATCCGAGACGACACTTTACGCAAATGTCCGAATGCCCCTTTTCGCCTGTTGCAAGCCAATTATCTAAACAGTTATCACATAATTATGGATCTATGAAATCCATCTGGTCTAACAATGGACTTGATTTGGAGGTAGAAAGGTCCCTTGCTATGCAGCAAATCTACAAATAGCAAAAAGGTTCGACCAATGTCAGCCTGCGCCAATTGCGCAGTCTGACATGGTGGATACTTTTTGCAGAGGCATTAAGCCCCCTTCTCACTGAGCATTGCTCATTTTAAAAATAAAAAGTAGGCTCAACCTAATTGACATGCATTCTCTGAACTCTGTAACACACGACAAAATTTTAGACTTGTCTAAATTGAAAGCATCTGAAGACGATGTGAATCTAAAACTATGACTGAAATGATGAGGTTTGTATATACTTAGATAGAAAACATTGCTGGAAAAGAAGAAAATGCCGTTAACCAGCATTTTCTTTTTTTCCAACGGTGCTTTCAAATGCCTGTTTCCTCTGGACCACTATAATTCAGGATAGATTGGTAAAGGGTATCAAACCGTGACAATCAAGCAAACAAACAATGCAAACAAAAAAAATGATGATTATGCTGACGTATTGACATAAGTAAATGAGCAGTACAGTTAAAAATAAGAAATAATTTTCTTTCTGTCGTACAGTTTATCGTTCAATAAACCAAGGTTGTGAGTTATGAGACAATAAATAAATCATGAGGGCGATTAGTTATGAAGCGCAATGAATAAACCACCAGGGCGATGAGTTATGGGGCACAATGAATAAACCACGAGGGTGTTGAGTTATGAGGCACAATGAACAAATCACTCGGGCGATGAATTGTGAGGCGCAATGAATAAACCACTCGGGCTATCGCCTTCATGGATTATTCATTGTGCCTCATAACTCACAACCGTTGTTTATTGAACGATAAACCTCGATAGAAAGAAGATTGAGTCTTAATTTGCCTGTGTGTTTCATGGCTTGACGATGCCAAAATATCTAACTAATAGCATAGTATGAGTATTAAAACAACAGAAAAGAAAATTCCAAATTACTTTGATCAACTACAAACGTCTTATGTGGCCGTTATTCGCCGGATTGTCAATTTCACAGTTTGAATTATTTTTTCTCTTTATACATTTTTTCTATGCATGTGCAAATGTTGTTTGTATCTATATATTATCAGCTAAAAATTTGTGTAATTTTATGCCGAATAAACTGAAACTGAAACTATTACGAATATTGAATTGCCAGCATTTTCCACTTGTTCAACAATGTTTTTAAACATCTCTCTTAGGGGTCGTTCGTTAAAAGCCCTTTACCACGCAATCCAGACTTTTAACGACCCTGAAAAAGAAGTTTTGAAAACATTGTGGGAAAAGGAGAAAATAATGGTTACCAGCATTTTCTCTTTTTCTTACAACTTTTTCTAACGTATCAAAGACAGACATCATCATTTGCACTACATCTGTCGTCTGCAAATGCTTTCAATTTGGTCGAGTCCTAAATGTTGTCGTTTGCCAAAGAGTTAACATATAGAGTGCTGACCTGTCGCTACATTGGCTATAGCGGATAAGTATATACAAAGTCTGTCCGTACAGTAAGTGGCAGCCTGATCTTGGTTGATAGAATGGTGTTTTATGCCGCTTTCAAATTTATTTCAGTCATGTCACGACACAAGCTCACATATTCATGTATTTCTTAGGTTTCACCTACCGGTACTAAGCTGGGGCTCTGAACTGTCTTGCCCAAAGACACTCAGGACTACGAAAGACTCAGTATATCCAGTGAGGCTCTAACTCGGGGCCTCCAGGTCAAGAGTCCTACACTTTACCACTGAGCCATGCAGGACCCCATCCTTATCTTGGATCGACACTGACCGGCGACGTGTCGTCAGATGGCCTGGTCAAAGTACATGTAGCACATGTCTTTTTTTAGTCATTGACTATTTTCTATCCACTCAGTCAGCATCTAAACACTTAAGACGATAAAATGGAAAAAAAAAAGTATACACCAAATCTAAAATTCAACAAGAATACATATAAAAATTCTGTAAAACCGTGATTATAAAGTAAAACAGCATAAACGTATGTATGACAAAAAAAAAAATCTAATATGTACTGCGATGTGAGGAATTTTCCAAATGGGAATGGATATCAATTGTGAGGAAGATTTTTTTTATGATGGCGTCCGTTGACTGCGTCAGAATGTGAAATCCCTGAATTATCAGGGATTTACGAACAAAACGAGGCAATATAGAATCCCGCAGTTTCAATTTTCTTCAGGGACCTTTCCGTCTTTGTGTGCAAACTGATATTTTCTTTTTACCATTTCCCTTTTGTTCGGTCTATAGCAGTCGCACCGCCAATGGAATTCGTAATGCACTGTGCCTTTGTCCATCGTTTGTCCAATCACATACATTAACCTTCATATAATAGACCTGCAATAGTTGAAATCGGCATTAAACCTTCTCCTACTAAATAAGTTAAATGAAACTTCCAATCCTATGGAAAAAATCCTGAATACTGCTACTTCAAAATTATTTTTTTGAGAAAAAATATCCCCCTATCGGATAGTGTAGATGCAAGATCAGACTGCACGTTCTGTGCAGTCTGATCTTGATCTACACTGTCCGCAAAAAGTCAGAGAGTCGCGCTTAGCAGCCTAAGGGTTAAATAATACCATCAAATAACCCGCGTATTGAGTTTGCTTGTTTATATTGAACTTTAAAGTCGTTTTAACAGCCTAAGTATTGAGACAACCTATTTCGTATATCCCTTGCAAAAAGTATGAAGCAAAGTCGGCCTAAGCGTCCATAATGGCTGACCTTTGCCTTTTCTTTTGTAAATCAATATGAGCCATGCTATGGCAAGGGGCATTTAATGCATCTCCGTGATGTAATATAGCAAGTAAGTCAATACATAATTATGGATCCATAAATTGAATTTTGCTTAATCGTCGACTGAATCATGAGGTATAATGGTTTTTTGACATGCAGGAAATTTAATTATTGCAAAAAAAAAAATTGGCCTATGTCAGCATGCGCGGACTGCGCAGGCTGACATGGGTCGATACTTTTTGCAGATGCATTAAACCCCTTTTCACAGAGAGTGACTCATATGCATTGGCAGTACATGCCTTTATAACATCCTTTTAAAATATTGATGGTACACATTAAGTTTTAACACTTCAATAATGATTCCAATGTGGCAATAGGAGAAATTTCTCCTTATGAGCAGTTCATTTTTTGCCACACTGTTTGCAATAGTGGTCTGGTTTAATCTATAAACGTGTAATGTGCTAAATTATTTCGAGTTCTTATATCCACTAGTGAAACTTTTTAAGCTATTGTTGGTCGATTGATTGTTTAGTGTTTAACGCCGTTTTTTAACTTTATTTCAGTTATATCGCGGCGGCCAGTGCACTTATCCATGCTTTCCTAGAGTTTCTTTACCAGTACTCCACACAATATTCTTTCCAAGCCACTGGCTGCTTTCCAACAGAACCATTGTCGAAACAATGATCAGCGGTGAGAGAGGAGTGAGTCCTGTCGCAATGACTATCACCAATTCTCGGAAAGAAATTCGCCGAGCCGGGGATCGAACCAGCGACCCCTTGTTCTCAAGTTCTGTACCCGTAAGTGGTCTGGTATAATCTATAAGGTGTAATGTGCTGATCTGTTCCAACACATTTTTTTTACTATTAGGAACTCTTCAAATTAAAGGCGCGTTTAGCCCAATTGCCGGGACCAACCGTAAACAAAAATTCAAAGGCAACATTCACGAAATACAGTGAAATGGAACTATCTTTACTAACGGCGGCACATTTCATTGCGATACAGGGTTTCAAACTATATTAAGGCTTTAATTTCTCATTGATATGTTGGTTTATGTTTTGGGTACGTTAAGGGCGCCATATGTGATCTAAAACATCGCTCTCTCGCGAAACTTATTCATTTTCAGACCAAATAGACAGAAGAGTGCTCAAAGAGAGGTAACTCTATCGGACTGGCGATTACGAGTATTGGCCCGTAGTTTCAAACTGATCCAAAACCCGTGTTCTTTATTTGATTTCGATTCGGTAATCTGTATAATTCCATTTCTTATTCATATAAAATGATCCAATATTGCCTTTTGCCTTGCAAAGCTCTGTACCATTGGTTGTATTGGTTGTATTGGGGTTTAACGCCACTTTAACAGCTAAGGTCATATCATGGCGGTCGGTGACGCATATGTGTTTCCTGGCTTTCTCACACCAGTACTAACACAACTTTCTTTCCAAAGCCACCGACTACTTTTCTCACATGCTTCAGCAGAGGTGAGAGACGAAAATACGCCGGAAAGAAAGTTCGCCTCAACCGGGTATCGAACTCACAACCACCAGGTCATGAGTCCGATACGCTCACCACTGAGCCACCCGGGCGGGGCTTAGCTCTGTACCAGACAAAAACAATCTCAGGCTGGTCGAAATTGAGAGCATTTGTAGACGACGAATTAAAGGCTCGGATTTTTCCGAGTTTAGAAAGTTTAGAAAACATTACATGCATAGAGAAATGAGAAAATGCAGGTTATCAGCAATTCACATTTTTTTCAACAACCTTCTTAGTTGGAGGTGTAAAAATTCGGACTATCCGGTCAAGACTAAATTATGTGATATAAGCAGTGATTTATTGTAAATGATATTAGCAAATATGCAACTACTTGCAAACGTGGAAAACGGCGCTAAAGGTCAAACAAGTATTAGGCTCTGTCACTTCTAATATCGCTTTGGATGGCTTTTGTTGATGGTATAGATCAAGATCAGAATGCACAAAACCTGCGCTACCTGGTGGTAAAATATGACCGATATTGTTTTCAATTTCAATGGAAAAATTGTTTCAGACCCTTCAAAAATATCGAGTGCATTTATTTGGCAGTGAAAGTGTTAAACAAACATTGTTTACCTGCGATACTGGCTGTCATGAAGCATGCCACATTTCCCGCTATCATTGCCCGTACAACCACTTTGGTTATATCTCTCTTTCTTGTCGGAGCCATTGCACCTAAGGCGCCAAGCATTATGCCAATGGAAGCGACGTTAGAAAACCCGCATAGTGCGTAAGTTGAAATCACAACTGATCGGTCCTGAGAGAAAATACAAATAAGTAACAGTTTTTGCCCTCAAAGTGGGCTTCACAGCTCTAGGTGGTTCTGCGGCTAGTGTAGATCAAGATCGGACCGCACAAAAGCTGCAGTCCGATTTTGAATCTACATTGCCAGCTTTATTGAACTGTTCTAACAGATAGATAAAGATCTTCTACATTTCTTGACTTTTGGAAATCAATGTTGTATATCTGCCGCTCTATATAAAAAAGATCTTTGATGATAATTCCAAAAAGAATGCAATCATATGTTTCCTCGCCATCAACAGTCAAAATGATATAACAAAAACGCCTTGCATATGATGTAGAACAAAAGGACAGAGAGACAGATAAAGAACTTGCAAAACAGACCGTAAGATAGACAAAATGATTAACAAACAAATCCACAGATAGACAGATCGCAAAAGAGTGAACAGGTTGAACTAGAAATGAAATGAGCGAACGAATAAACTGGCAAAAATACATGTTTGCCTACTCAACACGTGCAAGATTGACATTGGACTACAGCTATCGTGTCTTTTATGAACATTGCCTAGATAACTGCCCAACTTCCTGGCAGTATGTTCAGGTACAAACGTAGACTTCTAGAAACAGACACATTCTTTTTTCAATGCTTTATTTGCCACCTCAAATGGTGTAAGAGGTTTGTGGTCATTCCCCATCAGCGTATTTAGGCTATTAAAACAGTCATTTAATCTTTTACTTAAAGCGTCCTACCTCCATAATACCACCAACCAGGACAGTTTTCTTATCAACTCCATTTAAAACCAAGTCGTCTCCTACGTAGTATGTCCCATTATACATCCCGGTTGTGTTCAACATGTATTTGTTGTAGGTATCGGTATTTTTGATGTAAACACTTAATTCTACAAGTAAAAGTTGGTGTTTTGATGTTAACACTTGGTTTTACAAATAAAATATTGCTGTTATGATATTAACACTTACTTTTACCAATTAGATATCAATTAGTATTTTGACGCCAAAACTTAACTCTACAGATAGAAAGTTATACTTGATATAAACATATAATTCTATAAAATGAGGTTTCTGTTTTAGATGTGAACACTTAACTCTATGAATTGAAAGTTTGTGTTTTTGATGTGAACACGTAACTCTACGAATTAAAAGTTGGTGTTTTTGATGTGAACACTTAACTCTATGAATTGAAAGTTGGTGTTTTTGATGTGAACACTTTTTTCTACTAAATAGAAATGTTGTAATTTAGAGTAAAGACATAGTTCTACAGATAAAATGTATTTTATTATGTAGATATCACTCAATACAAATATGTAAAACCATTTACCAAACAATCCGAAGTTTTCACGATGTTAAACGAGAAAACTTTCGAAAACATTGTGGAAAAAGAAGGAAATGCTAGTATTCAGCATTTTTTCCCACATTGTTTTCTAACCTTTCAAAAAATAACACCTTGCGGGATCTATCTATTCAATGATCTATCTATTTCGTCGTCTGAAAATGCTTCTGGTTTGGACAAGTGTAAAATTTTGTCGTTTGGTGAAGGTTTAAACTGTACTACATATACCTGTATATGCGACGAATTCATTCAGGAAAGTTTTAGTTCCTATAAGAGAAGCAAGTTTCAACGTATCCTCTACATGAGTAACGCCCATCAGCCAGGCCACAGGGAAAAACACGTAACGGCATATTAGCTGAAAATGACAAAAGGGTTTTAACAACATACCGGTCTGACATGAGTAGGCATTTGAGATAAAAATTTATTGAACAGAAAGTCATTATTAAACGACCCTTTGGCGAGCTCAGTAATATGCTTTGTCGAGTTTAATAGTATGTATCTCAAGAGCCAACTAATTTCAGCTTCTTTTTATTACATAACTGTATCTCAATATGTATGTGTCAAAACAAACTGGGCGTCCCAATGTGCATTGAAGTTTAAGAGGCATATTCGCTGCTTTGACAGTTGTGTACATCACGCACGAACATTCGTTCCACAGATACTTTCATATATTGATTTTCTGTTGCATCTAAAGATGATAAAATTCGTAGCTTTGTCACGATCATCAATTTTGACTGTTGATTTCACAGAAAAATCTAGGTGGGCAATGTTTTAGAAACGATGCGGGTGGTTAAAAAGCTTTGACAGAATACGACACTACAGTATTTATATATCTCAAACGTGTGTTATATTCGTAATGGCCGTTTTACACCGTTTTATGTAATAAAAGCCGAGCCACATGAAAAATACGGAACGACATAATTAGGTGAAATACTGATATGATCATAGGTTGATTGATTGAATGGGGTCTTACCCGCTTCCAATATTATTATAAAACTTATTCATAGATGTTCTGAGTTTCACCAGTACTAGACTGGGGCTCTAAAGTGTATTACCCAGCAAATACACAACACCCCATGTTAGGATCGAATTCAATGCCTCCACTTTACCAAGCAGTTAAGTTCACCACGTAGGACCCTAGAGTGACCACTGGGGAGTGGGGGAGCAATATCAATGACACACCGGCTTGCCGCCACTGTTACAGGAAGAACTTTCGAGGAAAGCAATTGTTACAAGTATTATTACGAAATTGCACTGAATACGATGTCTGATATTTGGCGTACTCTGTTCGCCGTTTCATGCATGAGGCTAATTCTCTTGCTTTCCAGTGGATTTTATTTTTCATTTTACTGTTTGGGATCGGTAAAGGAAAACGGAAAAATTTCGTTTATGATAAATGGCCAAAACAAAATAAGTTTATTCTTACCTGAAAGGTGAGTTCTCTTTTCTCAGGTGCGACCAAGCCAACTCGATGTCCAAGCCAGATTAGAGTCTCATCAACGAAATGCAACAGTGCGATAAAAGCGATAAGATTTACTGCGATGTTTGCGATTAGTTTAATTGAAAGCGATGCCCCATTACTAGCTGCTTCAAAAAAGTTGTGTTCCGTCCTGTATAATGAAAAGAAATGAGTCATTGGGGGCTTAATGTCATGGAGGCTTAATGCATCTGCTAAAAGCATCGATCCAGGTCAGCCAGCGCAGTTAGCGCAGGCTGACCTGGTCCGAAACCTTTTGCCATCGGTCAATTTTCTGCATGACAAAGGATCAGTGTACCTCACGATTCATTCGATCCTAGGACAAAATGGATTTTATGGATCCATTATACTGTGATGACTTGCTTGGTATCATGCATATTGAAGATGCATTAAACCACCTTTTGCCACAACATAGGTCAAATAAATGACATTTACTAAACTGTATCCAGGCCCCGTATTCACAAACCACTCTAACGCATTCCCGGTCTTATTTTAGATTTTGAAAGTAATGCAAATTCTGATTCGCTACACGAACTTACGGAATACCGTTAGGGCCATCGCCTATGAATTTGTTGATTTTAAACGCGATGCTCGATAGTATGATGGTGATAACGCGATAGTACGATGACGATAACGCGATAGTACGATAATGATAGTGCGATATAATATCGTGTTTTCATCATCGTGCTATCGCTTTATCATCATCGTACTATCGTAGTATCGCGTAATCGTCATCGTACTATCTCGTTATCACCATCGTACTATCGCGTTATCATCATCGTTCTATCGCGTTATCACCATCGTACTATCGCGTTATAATCATCGTACTATCGCGCTATCACCATCGTACTATCACGTTATCATCATCGTACTATCGCGTTATCGTCATCGTACTATCGCGTTATTACCATCGTAATACCGAGCATCGCGTTTAAAATCAACAAATTCATAGGCGATGGCCCTAAAGGTATTCCGTACCAACTGGTTTAGCCAATCAGAATTTGAAGAATGCTTCGCGAATGCAGGCCCTTTTTTCGTTGTCCGTGGACAACGCTTGTCACGTGATACTATTCTTCGGTAAAGCATTGCAGAGCCAGGGATGCGTGAGGTGAAATTCATGCAAAACATTAACAAGTGAACTTTAGGTTTGATACGACTGAAAAAGTGATTAAATGGGTGTGTACGACGCTTTTAAGGCTTCTTTACGCTAGATATTTGTATCTCCGGAGTCAAAGTGCAAATGAAATAAAGAGGTTCAAAATATGGTAAGGTCTAATTGAATGTGAATAACAGGAGGGGGGTTGAGGTCTATCTTTTATATTGTTTGTTGCCCCTAGTCTTTATGCAACATTCTTTCCAAACTCATCGGCTACTTTCCCACATAAGCACCGTCAAAAGTATGCTTAGTGGTGAGACTGGGATGAACCGTCATAAAAGTAGCAGCAGCATCTTTTCTTAGAAGTACACCATGAAAAAAATAGGTCGAAAGATTTTTAATTTGAACTCTTTATCGTACAACAAAATTTTTGACATATCCAAATTGAATGCCTTTGCAGGGGAATAATTGAATGCCACTCAAAAGATGGAAATTATCCTTGAAAAGAAATTATAGAAAAAAACAGGGGGGGGGGGGATCGTTTCTAGCATTTTCTTATTTTATGACATTGTTTTCTCTAAAAGAGTTTCTAAATTTCGTGTTTGAATTTCGCAAAGATTTGTGGGAATGACCAGTGATCGATATCACCAGTGATCGTGACCATTATCGTATTCAAATAAGAACGATGACGTGATATTGGACCTTATAAAATTAGGCAGAATTGCACATCGCAAAAGAAACAACCCGTTACTTGTACGCCAAGTTTGCACCTTTTTACTGAATGTAACTGTCCAGTTTTTTTTTTTTTATTTGAAAAGAATATAAAATTGAACCATGCTCTGACAAAAGGGGGCTGAATGCATCTCTGAGATACATGATACCAAGCAAGTCATCACATAATTATGGATCCATAAAACCCACTTTTTTTTCATACAACCGACTGAGTCATGAGGTAGAATGATCCCTCGACATGTAGAAAATTTAAGGATAGCGAAATGTTTCGGCCCATAACAGCCTGCGCGGACTGCGCAGGCTGACATGGGTCGATACTTTTCGCAAATGCATTAAGCCCCCTTTTCACAGAGCATGGCTCATATGTTATAGTTTCTATCAGTGTTAAATAGAAATTTTGAAAGCAGCTAAAAATCTAGAAAAGTCGCTGTAAAGAAATCCTACAACAAATTTTAGCTTACCCTTTCTGCATACTGTAAACGTCTTTTCCGTTGTTTTTGGTCTTCCGACTCTCCGGCCAGAACAGTTTGCTCATGGCAAGTGCAGCCGGAGCGCTCATGACGGAAGCAGAGAGCAAATGGTTTGCTGGTACCTGTTTCAATACGTAAATATAATGGAAATTACGATGACGTAGAATAACAAGGTCATAAGTGAAAAAGCACTGTTCTGAGAAACCTTGAAGAAACATTTTTACTTGATTAACCTTTCACTCAACTCTTTACCAGGAGGCAAAATTATGAACTGGACTAAATTGAGAGCATTTGCAGACGACATTTCAAATGTTTTTTTTCTAATTAAAGTGCTTGTTCTTGAAAAGGTAAGAAAACATTATGGGAATAGGAGAAAATGCTGGTTACCAGCATTTTCTCCCTTTCCCATAATGTTTTCAAATGACCTCTTTCTTAGGGTCGTTGAAGCTCTAGGGATTGTGTAGTAAAGGGTTAAATTAAACTGCCTGTCTTGGTTAACATAACCGGATCCTATTACGACCAAATTTGCCGTAAAATGACAAAACTTGAAATGCCGTTTCCAAATATATATCCATCAAATAAAGTCATAAGTTCCAATTACTACCTTATTATTCTAGTACATCGGTTATTATAATAAAAGTGGTAGAAGTACTGAAAGCTGGGCCTTAATTTTTTTCAAAAAAAGAATGTGAGATATGGTAAGTCTTACATCGATCGCTATATAAGCCGCCATGACGGATCCAGCAATGGTAGCAAACCCTCCGGTACAGATAGCATGAAGCTCGGACTTGGTCATGTCTTTCAGAAAGGGTCGAATCATCAACGGTGACTCTGACTGTATTAATAATAATGATAATAATAATGATAATAAACAACGACTTAAACTTGAAAAATAACGATAATTGTATTCATGGTAATAGACTATATTCGGCTCATATCGAAAACATTTTACGAGCAAAGTATATCATCAGGATAGCCAATTTATAGACGAGCCATGCTCTGTAAAAAAAGGATTTAATGCATCTGCATAAAGTATCGATCCATGTCCGCGCAGGCTTACATGTGTCGAAACTGTTTGCCATTCGTAAATTTTCAGTGTGTCAAAGTACCATTTTACCTCATAATTCAGTCGCTTGTTAGACTAACTTGATTTTACATAATGATGTGATGACTTGCTTACCTATTATATATCACGGAGCTGCACAAAATCCCATTTTGCGAAAGAGCAGCTCAAATGTAATTATGTGTTCTAAAAAGGAAAGTAAAAAGTCATCTTTGTATGTGGGAAACAAAAAGTATCAGATGTTACACGTACCTGCCCGATGAAAATGTTACCGGCTGCGTTCAGCGACTCTGCCGGAGACGTGCCCAGACAAAATGCAAGGAACCGTGCAATATGCCTTATAATAAACTGCATGACACCCCAGTAGTATAGAACCGACACAACACTACTGAAAAATACTATCACTGGTAACACCTGAAAAGATACAGTCAAACCGCTGTTAGAGTTATGATTGATTGGGGTCACTGGTACTATCCCAAGCGCGACCAATTTCTTTCCGAGGACTGATGACAGTCATTGCGACAGGATTCATTCCTCTCTCGCTGCTTACCATTGTTTCGGCGATGGTTATGTGGGAAAGCAGCAAGTGGCTTGGAAAGAATATTGTGCGGAGTACCGGTAAAAGAAACTCTAGGAAAGCATGAATAGGTACACTGGCGCCGCAATACAACTGAAATAACGTTGAAAATGGCGTTAAAACACCATACAATCAATCAATCAAATGAAAAAGGAAGGAAAAAGGAGAACTGATTGATTCTGATTGTATGGTATATTTCACCGTTTAAAAATAGTATTTTGGCAGACAACGAAATCTCGAATCAAAATATATCCTTTGAGGACCAGTAAAACAGACCCCTTCCCCGACCCTTAAAAACAAATAACGTTGTATGCCTGTGTAGATCAAGATCAGACTGTAGGTTTTTTGGAGTCTAATCCTAATACCCTGATCAACACTGTCTGGAAAAAATAAACACACACACCAAACATGTTTATAGTTCTGAATGGCGCCACTCCTAGAGAAGAAAATTCAATTTAAAAGCTTAAATCTTTACCTTGAAAGCAAAGTAGTGGTGCAAGAAGTCGTCTCCAAAGATAAACCTTGAACCAGCGTCCGTATGTAGTAAAAACTCTTCAACCCTCTTGCCGAGCCAATCGAAAGCCTTAAATCCAAACTCAGAACGTAAGATGAGCAGGGCGAAGAAGAATTGCAGAACTAGACCCCAGAAAACTGGCCGCCAATTCACCTGAAATAAAGGAAAAAATGGTTTAATGATTTTTTTCTGATCTTATTTCTGATTTAATGATTTAATATTTTATCTAGCAATCACGAATTGAAAGGATCTTGAGTATGCAGGCTTTTGAAAACGCTGTGAGAAAAGGAGAAATGCTGGACAAACAGTCAGAATTTCCGAGTTTTACAAATTTCTTTGCGTTCAAATCTAACTAAAAGTATGCAGGAAACAAACCTTCAGCACAGGTTCGAACACCTACCTCGGGACCCGGTGAATATTAACAGAGAAAAAGACAATTACCGGTATTGATTTACATGTACTTATAACAGTTACGAAATCGGCAACATTTCAGTTTATCTTTTAACATGCAATCCAAGGTTTTAAATACCCTTACGGAGAAGACTTTTGAAAACATTGTGGGAAAAAGAGAAAATGCTGATAATCAGCATTTTCTCCTTTTCCCACAATGTTTTCTACCCCGTTAAAGAGAAAATTCTCCATTTGAACCACACTTGATTTTCCATCTACAAATGGGCCATGCCCTGACAAAAGAGGTTTTAATGCATCTCAGTGACGCATTTAATCAAGCAAGTCTTCTCATACTTATGGATCCATAAAAACAATTTTGTGGAACAATCGATTGGATCATGACGCAGGTCGGTCCTTGGACATGCAGAAAATTGGCTGATATCAAAAAGTTTCGATTAAAGTCATCCTGAGCGGGCTGCGCAGGGTGACCTCGATCGATACCTTTTGTAGATGCATTAAGCCCCCTTTTCACAGAGCATGGCTCAAAAGGGTACACAGGAACATGAGAACCCTACCTTGTGAGGTTTATAGGAGAAGACGTAGAATGTCAGAACAAAGACGAACATTCCGAGGGCCGAGATGAGATTCTCAGGTCTGTTCAAAGCCACGTCTACGATCAGCCATATGATGATAAACAACACACAGGCAGTCACCAACATCCAGTATAAACTGTTGTGGAAAATAAAAGCATGATTGTGCTTAGTGAAGAGCCGGAAAATTTTTAAGAGGCCAGAGCTCCAGATAAGAGGGACTGATGGTATTACTAAATCCATTATTTTTATTCCAAACCCTATGTTGTGGGTACTCATTAGAATCGTCTCGATGAGACGATTCTAATGAGTACCCACAACATAGGGTTTAGTGGAGAATAATTAATATTTTTAATTTTGAAATCAAAATCACTCCCTCTGTCTGGAGCCCTGTAAGAGTTATATAATGAATCATGTCAAGGACAATTAGAATTACTCATGTAATTAGAATTACTATGCTGTGGGTACTCGTTAGAATCGTCTCGATGAGAATGATTAACATTTTGAATTTTGAAATCAAAATCACTCCCTCCGTCTGGAGCTCTGTAAGAGGTATATGGTAAATCATGTCAAGGACAAATAGACTTACTCAAGACTATTGGTCAAGAAGAAGTATACGAGCCATACTCTGGCAATTATCTCCATGCATTATACCAAGCAAGTCATCGCATAATTATGGATTCTTAAAATTCATTTTGTCCAACAACTGGCTAAATCCAGAGGTAGAATGGTTCTTTCATATGCAGAAAATTTACTAATATAAAAAAAATATCGACCGATGTCAGCCTGTGCACAGGCTACATGGGTTGATACTTTTTGCAGACACATTAGACCCCTTTGTCACAGAGCATAATACTGATATAGATCTAACATCACGACTTAGTTTTCATATGAAAGATAAGACAACAGCTTAACTTTTTTCTCTGTCACTGACAACTTGTACAGATTTAACTGAAGGCATAGATCAAGATCAGATTTCACAAAACGGTGAATCTGATCTTAGATCTACACCTTACGGTTTATAATGCTTATCTATAACGAATATGACATTTTATTGCAACTGAAGTATACTTATATACATAAAAAAATATTTCGAATATATTTAGTTGCCAAGATGCGTCTAATATACAGAATTTACCTACATTGCTCTGGTCTTTAAAATTCGTGGATCGTCACAATCATCGGCAAAGAATTTAAAATTCATTTCGGACGGACAGACGTGCGGCCATAGCAGCGAAGCCACGATAAAAACAACAACAACAATCGTGACAATGAGCAGTCGCATGGAGGCTTCGTCCTCAACATCGAACGTCTTGTTGATGGCAAATCCGAAATACACGAAATACAGGATGGCAAAGGCAAGTGCGATCCCAACCCAAATAACTGAAATGGAATAACAAGAAATATCTCTAACTCTTTCAGCGCCAACTATATAACAGGAAATATCTTTACAAAGATAAGACTGTGTAAGAGATACTGGAATATGAATATAAAAAATATGAAACACTTTTGTGGCTGAATGAGAAGTAAAACAATGAAAATTAACCTCACGAGAAATTGCCTCTTTTTCTTCAGTTATCTTTTTTGTTGAAAAGTAGTATTGGGTTATTGGAAAACGCTTATGGCATATTAAATTTCCGAAAGGAACAAAAAAAAAAAGGATCATTCTCTATTACAATAACTTGTTATGGTATGAATCAAGGCCCCGGGAGGTGCATATCACCTATCGTGATGCAACCGAGGGATATGATCATCCGTGGTTTGCTGAATGCACTTTGGTCTATAGGTGAAGATCGATAACCAGTTTACCTAAAGATGGACTGAAAACCAGTCTATTCAAACTCTGGAGCAAGTAACTATTTTTACGGCATATTTGGTTCCCCTTTATACCACGATCTTTCAACACTGCGGATAACATCCCTAACTTAGGCAAGTATTGTTTTTGCGAGTTAATAATATTATTTGCCCGTTAAACTCAAGTAACAAAATTTGCAATAAATCGCCATTCATCTGGAAATGTCCCAATTTCAATGATAAACTCTAATCTTAGACTCAAAATTACATATGAGCCATGCTGTGTGACAAGGAGGCTTAATGCATCTGCGAAAAGTATCGATTCAGGTCAGCCTGCGCAGTCCGCGCAGGTTGACCTGGGCCGCAACTTTTCGCTATCAGTCAACTTCCTGTATGTCCAATGACCAGTCTACCTCAGGATTAAGTCGGTTGTTAAAAAAGGTGGCTGTAATGGATCCATAAGTATGTGATGGCTTGCTTGGTACCATGAGTCAAAAAGATGCATTAAGACCCCTTTTCACAGAGCATGGCTCTTGTACAACAGTACAGATAACTTGGAACTACGTGTATTGATGTTAGAGTGAGTTTTATAGTAAGCGAGTTTGTCGTATGTTAAGGTCTACGGCCACTAACTCTCACATTAAAAGACGGAAGCTGCCGAGATAGACCGAATAGCCTTTAGGAAAACGTCAATGTTACACGATATTTACCGATGATTTAGTGAGTCTACGGCCCCTAACTCTCATATTAAAAGACGGAAGCTGCCGAGCTTGACCGAATAGCCGTCGATGTTTACCGATGAGTTTGGTGTCGTAATCCTTAACTTAATCCCCCGAAACAATGATCGGCGGTGAGAGAGGAATGAATCCTGTCGCAATGACTATCATCAATCCTTGGAAAAAAAAAATGGCCGAGCCGAGGATCGAACCAGCGACTGTTCTTGAGTCCAATGCGTTACACACTGCGCTACCGGGGCTCGGCTCAGGATTGTTAAAGGGTTAACATAACGTTCTCTTCAAGTCTTCAAGTACGTTATATATTACCAGAATGGTCCTTGGGCCTACATAATAAAACTTCTGATTTACAACCGGTTTTAACATCTATCCTGCTATATAACTAAAATATAATTTATAATTCGATCGCAAAAACCCAGATATTGCTGTTTCAAAGTTATGTTTTGGAGAAGAATATCTCCTTCTCGGACAGTGTAGATCCAAGATCAGACTGCACGTTCTGTGCAGTCTGATCTTGATCTACGCTGTCCGCAAAAGGTCATTGAGTCGCGCTTAGCAGTCAAAGGATTAAAGCACTATCATGGTGCATTGTACCAAGCAAGTTGTCCCATATGATGGATCCATTTAGTCTAGAAACTGACTGAATCACGAAATAGAAAGGTCATTCGACATGCATAAAGTTTAATAATAGCCAAACGTTTCCACCCACATCAAAATGCGCAGGTCAATCTGTGTCGATAATTTTTTTAGATGCATTTAACTACTTTTTCAAAGAGAATTAATCATATTTATTTTCCAGGGCCTCACCATTACCAGCATTGGGCTTGTATACAGAAGCGAGCTGAGCCACTCTTTTTGAGTCATGCTCTGTCAAAAGGGGGCTTAATGCATCTCAATGATGCATTGCAAAAAGGGGCTTAATGCATCTCAATGATGCATGATGCCAAGCATTTCATAACAAAACTATGGTCCTATAAAATCCAGCCTGTCTAACAACCGCGACTTAATCTTGAGGTAGAATAGCCTTTGACATGCAGAAAAGTGACATGTTGAAAAAAGTTTCGTCACCGGTCATCCCGACCAGACTGCGCAGCCTGACCTGTAGCGACACTTTTTGCGGATGATTTGAATCCCTTTTCACAGAGCATGGCTTATATGGTCCTATTGTGTGTGCATTTCAAACCTTTTGCAACATGTTTTTGTTATTATATTTTTGCCAGGAAATGTAAAAATAATTTCAGTATGTCAGTAGTGAGTGTTAACGTATTCACTAAAACGCTCAAACTAGGATGTGAAATTTGATTATACTGTATTGCCCGATGATAATTTCAGCCATGCTCTGTGAAAAGGGGGTTTAATGCATCTGCATAAAGTATCGAACCAGGTCAGTCTGCGCAGTCCGCGCAGGCTGACCTGGGTCGAAACTTCTTGCTTTTGGTTTAATTTCGCTGTATGTCCAAGGACCATTGTATCTCGGTATTCAGCCAGTTGTTAGAGAATATAGATTTTATGGATCCACAATCATGTGACGACCTGCGTGGTATATTGCATCACGGAGGTGCCTTAAACCCTCTTTCGCCAGAGCAGGGCTCATTTATATGAAACAAGAGGAAAATACCTTTTGTATGTCTATCGTAGAAGTCCACAGTATGGTTTCTCGCCGAGGCTACATATCTGACATAACTTGAATATTCCTCGTCCTCGTCTTCGCTTACCTCTTCGTATTGATCGTCTTCTTCCCCGAGCTCGGCAACTTTACCGTTTGCCTGAAATAAAATACAAAAAAAAAAACATTGTGCAATCTGATCTTAACCCATTACCATACAATCCCTATTTTTGACTACCCTGAGAAAGAAGCCTTTGGAAAACATTGTGGGAAAAGGAGAAAATGCTGGTAACCAGCATTTTCTCCTTTTTCCACAATGTTTTCTATCCTTCACAAAACAAATTTCAAATTTTCAGTTCACTTTTATTTTGTCGTCTGCAAATGCTTTCGAATTGGACAAACCTAAAATTTTAACGTTTGGTAATGAGTTAGGATAAAAACGTCTGCGGAGCTAATTGATATTGCATACAGCGATGCAAGCCAAAGCTTTTTTATATTCCAAATAGTTAGCACCGTAACTTGATTCGGGCTTGTATGATAAAACTATATATATTTTTTAATCATCATCATCATCATCATCATCATCATCATCATCGACATTATCATCATCATCAACATCATAATCACCATCATCATCGACAGCAGCAGCATCAATTAAGGCAACATCAATCACAACAACTTCAAACAAAACGTACGAACGAACGAACAAAAGAACGAACGAACGAACATACAATATTAAACAACAAAAACATCAACGTCTTCATCATCATGAACATTGCTACATGTATGTATTACACATTTTTCTTTAAACCTGGTTTGGTATGGAAACTGCATCTTGCCAACTTCGAAGACGAAGACTGAGAT
This sequence comes from Hippopus hippopus, assembly GCA_946811185.2. Classification (NCBI taxonomy): domain Eukaryota; kingdom Metazoa; phylum Mollusca; class Bivalvia; order Cardiida; family Cardiidae; genus Hippopus; species Hippopus hippopus. The sequence goes on along the minus strand of OX328108.1, from coordinate 9,247,670 downwards.
TCGAAACGCCACTGACTCATCACAACCGTAGTTCGAGTATTAACCCATTACCACACAGTTTATCAGTGTTCACGAGGCGAAGAAAGAACTCTTTGAAAACACGAATGTTTGTATATTTGTATTGGAGTTTAACGCCGTTTTAACAGCTTAGGTCACATCACGGTGGTCAGTGTACCTATGTATGTGTTTCCTAGCTTTCTCACACCAGTACTGACACAACTTTCTTTCCAAGTCACTGACTAAGTTCCTGACATGCATCAGGAGTGAGAGGTGAAAAATTGCCAGAAAGAAAGTTTTTCTCAACCGAGTATCGAACTAGCAACCACCCTGTCACGAGTTGGATATGCTAACCACTGAGCCACCAGGCCGAGCGAAAACACTAATGGAATGAGAAAATGCTAATAAACAGCCTTTTTCCGTCTCTTACAATGTTATCTACCCTGTCGGTAAACTTCAGTTCCTTTGTATTAATTTTGACTTAGTGGTCCGCAGATGTTGTAGAAAGGGCTAAGATTCGTGGTTATGGATGATACATGATATTACATGTTCTTTGGTATTCGAAGTCCCTCTTCGATTTTTCGCTAACCACATTTGGGTGTTCGCTACAACCGAGCCATGCTCTGACAAAAAGGGGCTTAATGCATCTCCATGATGCATTATACCAAGCAAGTCATTACAGTATCATAGATCCATAAAATTCGTTTTTGTGTAACAGCCCACTGAATAATGAGATAGCCTGGTCTTTTGACATGAAGAAAATTGACTAATAACAAAAAGTTTTGGCCCAGGTCAGCCTGCGCGGACTGCGCAGGCTGACCTGGGTCGATACTTTTTGCAAATGCATTAAGCCCCCTTTTCACAGAGCATGGCTCATTTATTTCAATCAGGCAACTAATATCAAATCAGGTTCTATGGATTTCTATCTGAAGATTCAAACCTTTTACCTGTGGCTGACTGATTGCCTCACTACTGTCAGCTACATAAGCTCTATTAGTGTAGGCAGCCTGGACCTCCTCGAATGAAGGCGGTTCGTCTGAGCCCATGGGTAGGGCTGTGTGATGTTTGTTGTCTGGGGTACTGTCGACGCCGTCAAATCTTTTGATCGTCTTGAGCTGAACATCGTTACCTGACATCTTTGTTGACTTGAGCTGAAAACATGGAACAAATATAACTATGTGTTATATTAGAATCTCACATAATTATATTTATACTACTCAAAGTTTGTTAAGAAACAACAGTTACTATTTCACACATCATTGTAAGGTTTGCATATAAGATTTGTTTGTGATATATACGATTTGACATGAGCTGGCATTTGAGACAAAATTTGACTAAGCGACACAGATAATTGTTGATTTGATGGTGTCTGACCCTGTTTTCAACATTATTTCAGTTCTATCGCTGAGGTCATCGCACCTATCAACGCTTTCCTGGAGGTTCTGTGTACAAATACTTTACATAATTTTCTTTTCAGGCCACTATTTGCTTTCCAACATAACCATCGTCGAAAAACCCACCCCTTTCTTTAAATCTCAAAAACTGCACCTTATTACGGGATGTTACCGTAAAGTCTTTTGCAGGTGCAAAGAAAAATCTTAATCACATAAAACCTCCTCAAGCAGTGCATTAAATCTGTGGCTTGTTTTCGATAATATACTAGTATATTATCGTTCTTTGGATCCCGGTTCTGGTTATTTTTGTAGTTATGAGCGCATGAAGCCGGCGAAACCAACTGCAGCACGTGCCAGAATTTGTACTACTTTGCCATTTCGCGGGAAAATGACGTCGTTGTTGCTAAGACGTATACGTGCGAAAAAATGTTATGATTTTTATGTTGAATAACGCCAAGAAATGCTGCATAAGTTAATTAAAGTAAACGAAATTGTGAAAATATTTCATTTCTCTCAAACACGTCGACTAAAATGTACATAATTTTACTCAATTCGTTTGATAAAAATGATGATATACTACTCAAAGTTTGCTAAGCACCAAGATTTCCTAGCACCATGGCAGAGTCTGTATTCTATATCTACGAGGGTTGTTCGATATGTAATGTATATTGTACGATATCTCAAAAGCATTCGACTCAAATAGTGAAATGAACATTACATCCCTTCAAAATATTCTCCGCGGTTTGAAATACATAATTTCAATCTCTGAATCCATTTCTGAAATGCGTCACGGTACGCTGATTCAGGTAGACCTCTGAGGCACTGACTGATGGCCGAGCCAAGGGCTTGTCGGGACTTGTAACGACGACCAGATAAGAACTTTTTAAGTTTGGAAAAAGGAAAAAGTCGTATGGGGCTAGATCTGGAGAGTATGGTTGGTGTGGCAAGACAGTACGAGGGGTGATAAAAAAGATCGTGGACCACCTCGTTATTTTGAAAACTATTACACGGAGGATTACAAAAATTTGCATAGATGAGCATTAATTATCTGGTAACTGACTCAAGCTTTCAAATGTCGTCATAATCAAGCAGGTAAAGTATGACGTCATTTTCATGACGTCATATAGCGCATTAGTGGTCCAAAATGTCGGACGACGTTTTATTTGAGCCGAGAGTAATCATAAAGTTTTACGCCAAACTCGGAAAGTATTTATCGGAAATCAAAACCGATTTAGAAACAGTTGAAGGGGACTCTGCACTCAAAAAATCTGATATTCGTACATGGATCGGACCGATTTAGACAAAGTGCGACACTGTTAAAGATGACCCTAAATCTGGCCGTCCATCAACATCAGTCTCAGACAAAATCATAACAGATGTAGAGCAGCATGTAAAACAAGATCGCCGAGATACTGTCAGGGAAATAGCTGACACCTTCAACATTTCATATAGAAGTGCTCAGGAGATTCTGACAGAGAATCTTAGAATGTCGCGTGTTTGCACAAGGTGGGTACCTCGGCAACTGACGCCCAAGAAAATGGGGGTTAAGGTCGAAATCTGTTAAGAAATTTCAGAACGCATTAGGGTAGAGGGGTCAATCTTTACTGATCGTATTGCAACATGCAATGGAACATAGGCACACTTTAACAAGACTGAATCTAAACAACAAAGCAGTGTATGGAAACATCCAACATCGCCTTCCGCTGGTAAAGCCAACCTTTCTAAGTCACTTGGTAAAGTTATCTACATCAAGTATTTCTGTTCTCCTGTTTTTCTTCTAAATCATGCTGTATCTACACATACTACAGTTAATACTGAGTTTTATGCCCACATTATTCAAATAAATTTCACAAACACCATACGAAAAAAACAGCCTGAAGTCCAACGGAGTCACGTCACTTTACACTAAGATAACGCCCTAGCTCACAAAGCCGCACTTGGACAGGCAACTTTGCAAAAACTAAACATAGAAACACTAGCCAACGCCCCTTATAATTTAGTCCTGACTCCATGTGACCTCTGACTAGTTCCTGTTTTGAAAGATTCTCTATGTGGAACGCACTACGAGAGCAGAGAGGAACTAACCCTCGCTGTGACCGGGTCCTTAGGAGTAATGTCACGTGACGCGCTCGCACACGTGTTTCGCGCGTGGAAATCAAGAATGAACAAGTGCATAGAACTCAAAGGATGTTACTTTTAAAAACAGTAAACACTCCAAGTTATTTTTTATAACAATATTCCGATACCGGCACTGTTCCACATTCTTTCTGATCACCCCTCGTAACCTTCTCCGACTTCAAAAATCGCTTCACAAGCTCAGATGTATGTGATGGAGCATTATCATGAAGTAGACGAACATGCCTAAATCCTGATACAGGGCGTCGTTTAAGATAATATTTCTTGACCTTTTTTAGTGTAACATCTCTGAGAAGAATATGCAATAAAGAACCTTCTTTGTGCTTATGCTTCTTTTGGCAAATACAGGCCTTCTACCGTGTTTAGTTAGCCATATTTTGTTTCCAATTTTTCTTACTGGTTCGAAATAGTGAACCCATGTTTCGTCACCAGTAACAATGTTTGCAAATTGTCTTTGATTGAATTTGGGAAACATTTTGAGCAATTGCTTAGCGGTTTGTACTCGTACCCGTTTTTGGTCATCTGTCAATATATGCGGTATCCATCTGGCAGAAATTTTTCGTACTTTCAAAATACGCTTCAAAATGAAATGCACCCGCGATAGCGATATGCCAACAGCGTTGGCAATATCACGAATCGTGTATCTGCCATCACTTTCAATTATTTCCCTGACTTTTGAGACATTTGCCTTGCCTGTTACTGTCACAGGTCGGCCAGATTTTGCTGCATCTTTGACGGCCTCTGTGCCAGTCAGAAATTTCTTTCTCCACCTACGAATAGTCTCATAAGATACCTTATCAGACCCATAAACCTCCCCCAATTCAGTAAAAATCTGCATTACCGAATGACCGAGTTTTGTGCGAACTTTTATATAAGCTCTAATTTCTTCAATATTCTTAATCTGTTTCCCAACCATTTTTACAACAGTGGTCAACGACTAGCTCTAATGAAATGACTATAAGTTTAAAACTATGTGGAGCTAAAGGCTCGTATTTATACCGTTGGAAAGGTATTGAATAGAGCTATTCAAGCGTATCATCATCCACGAAATCGTTGAAAGCGTTATCGCGCTGTGGTACAATACACATTACATATCGAACAGCCCTCGTATTTCTGTGATCTTGATATTGGAAATCATTCACAGGTGTATCGAGAAGGTCTCCACTCTCTGGTACACACATTGCCTTGTACGACAGGCAAATTCCTTGTGCAAGTCTTGCAAATGCAGATACCCCCAATTTTCATAGTGTTTTGAGACACTGCATTCATGTACCAAACTTGTGTACACTCTTTACTCTTCACTTTCTTTTGAAAGGCTGAACGTTTTTGACGTTAAAATGCGAATGTCAGAAGACATTTATCAGATGTAGGCATGTGGCGGGCAGTTGGAATGTTGGAACAAGGGGCTCTTAATCGTGAGGTTTGTGAGGCACGTGGATTGCACCATACTTTTGTCACCAGAGCCTGGGCGAGGTACCAGCAGTATGGTACACATATCAAGCGACATGGTGGTGGCAGAGGAAGGGCTACATCCGCAGCTTATGATCAATATTTGGTCATCCAGACTCGGAGAAACCGCTTTACGACTGCAACTCAACTGCGTTCTGACCTTCAAAACGCTTCTCGGGTCAGAGTTTCGACTCAAACTGTACGCACACGGTTGCACGAAAGTGGCCTCCGATCGAGAAGACCGTGTATTCGTATCCCCCTGTCTCCAAACCATTGTCAGCATCTTTTTGCTTGGGCGATGGACCGTGTTGGTTGGAAGAGAATGAGCTGGCGACCTGTCCTCTTTGCAGATGAGTCCCGATACTGCTTGGACTACACAGATATGCGTGTTCGAGTGTGGAGATGGCCAGGTGAGAGGTTTCTTGCAGCCTCTCTGTGAGATAAGCTTGGATGGACGAACTGACCTGGTTGTGCTCGAATGAGGCACAATGACTGTCCAGTGGTATCGAGATGAAATTCTCGACACAGGCAAGGTTATATGCTGGTGCTGTTGGTGATGGAGTCATTTTAATGGGCGATAATGCTCGTCCTCCCACGGCCCATGTTGTCAAAGAGTACTTGCAAAGGGAGGGTATCCAGTTTATGGATTGGCTATCCCGTTCCCCGACTTAAAACCAATTGAACACATGTGGAATGACTTACATATCCGCATTTCAGCCCGTCAGTTCCAGCCACAAAGCATTCAGCAACTTGGTGCATTCGTTGTCGAAGAATGGAATTCCATTCCACAAATGGTTATTCAAAACCTAATTGGGAACATGCAAAGACGATGCCAAGCTGTCATTGATAGCAACGGGTCACATACTCGTTATTACGCCCATACGAAATTAATCGCTAGTTTTTGTCGCAAATTCCCTTTTTCACTCGGTTTGGAAAAACAACCGTTTTAGTGACCATATAGTGTTACGGGAGACCACTCCTTCATGCATGGCTTCGTCCCGATTTAAATACAATACCTAGCAGCTGCGTTAGGGAGATATCTCTTTAGCTCAGTAGATAAGGTATTGGTCTTTTAAACCTCGAAAAACGAGGATATTTGTCCGCCGTGGGTTCGAGTCCCGCCAGATGCGGTTTGTGTTTCAGCCATGCATTTCATCATTTGTTTCTTTGTTACGGACTTTGTTCGTAAGATGGGGGCTCGTCCGGGATTGGCCATTGAGCCATTAATCCCATTCGTTGTCCAAAAATGGACATTTGTATGTCTATATAATAGACTTACTGCCTAATAAGGTTTTGAGTCATCAATAAATGATGACTTTAAGAGGGGATGTGTAACGGGTGACCACTCCTTCATGCATGGCTTCGTCCCGATTTAAATACAATACCTAACAACTGCGTTAGGAAGATATCTCTTTAGCTCAGTGGTTGTGGTATTGGCCTTTCGTCCGGGAGTTCTAGGTTCGAATCCTGCCCGGTTCCATTATTTCTGCCATGCATTTGTTCATTTGTTTCTTTGTTACGGACTTTGTTCGTAAGAATAGTTAAAAATGAAAATCAAATCAAAAGAATGCATAACAAGTGTAAAATCTTTATATATAATAATAAATAAAGCACACGGTACATGTTCAAGAACAAATAATACTAACAAGTCAACTACAACCTAGGATATGTACAACAATATTCTAGGTACTTAGCACAATTTGAGTAGTATACATAGACACTTATGTAAAATCCTCGTTATAGATATTGTCTACATGTAGTTGTATTTAATAGTGTTTTACAAAAAGTTTATATCTACGGGTTAAGAAATAATAAAAGCCCTTTTCACTATTTCAGCGCCAAATATAAACATTCGACCTCTATCGACGGATGAAAATATACAATCCGCTGAAACTCAGAAAGATATCTATCATGTTGACTTAACAGGGGGACGGTATAGATCCAAGATCCGATTGTTAGTTCTGTGCCATCTGATCTTGACCTGCGGTGTCCGCAAAAATTCTGTTTTCGCCTCTAGTGCGGAAAATGTAATTTACAAGTAAAAAGGGATAAGGGCTTTTGTTACGAATAATTTGATTTAATGATTTTCTCTTCGACGGTTTAAAATGTAATTTATGAGTCATGCTCCGGCAAAAGGGAGTTAAATGGGTGTCCGTGGTGCATCATACAAAGTAAGTCATCAAATAATTATAGTGTCCATAGAATCCATTTTTGTAACAACCAACTGAATCCTAGACTCGTGCTTTGACATACAAAAATGTACAAATACCAATAAAAGCATCGGACATGTTATAGCCTTCGGAGTCCACATTAAGCCCCCTTTTCACATATATAGGTTAAACACGCTTGCCTAATTCTAGTTATATAAATGTAAATGGTCTTTATCACTTTGATAATGACATAAAAGCGACTTAATCCTTTACCAAACGACAAAATTTAGACCAACTTGAAAGCACCTGCAGACGACAAATTAAATATGACTTACAATTCGAAATTTGTTTTGGGAAGGATATCAAACCTTGTGGGAAAAGGAGTTTCTTCTTTTCCCACAATGTTTTCAACAGCTTTCTTTTTCAAGGTCGTTAAAAGTCGGGGTTATGTGGTAAAGCGTAATTCTTTACCACACAATCCCCAGTTTGTTTTAACAACTCTTGGAAAAGATGCTTTTGAAAACGTTGAGGGAAAAAATGCTGCTAACAATCATTTTCTCTTTTTTCCAAAGTGTTTTCTATCCTTACAAAGACAAATCCAACCATTTGAGAGACATTGTATTTGTCGTGTGCAAAATGCTTTCAATTTAAACAAGTCTTTTGTCCTCTTGTAAAGGGTAGAGCTAGATTTCGACCTGTCGTAAATACACTTTTTAGTTTTTTTTCTAAAAGTGATTTGTTTGTTTGAATGGTGTTTTACGCCGCTTTCAACATTATTTCAGTCATATCACGGCGACAGCTCACATATTCATGTTTTCCTGGGTTTAACCTTGGGCTCTGAAGTGTCTTGCCCAAGGGCACTCCTGTGAAAAACCCAGTGGAGCTCGAACCCGGGGCCTCCAGGTCACGATTCCTACACCTAACCACTGAGCCACACAGGACCCCTTTTTACAAGTGAACCACGTTCATGTCACTATGTATAAAAAGGCGCGAGATATATATATTTTGTCAAAACAATCAGCTTGCAATTTTCCATCTTTGGCACCGTTTCAAGAACAAAGCTCATTACCTGAGCCAACTAAATCGTTCTCGTTCTCATTCTCATTCATTCTGCACAAGTCTAAAATCTGTCGTGTGACAAAGAAATGCTTGGCACTGTAAATGCCCCCTGGGGGCCAAAAGTAATGGGCGGCGACGTCTCGATGGCCGTTAGGTATGTTAACGGAGATAGTGCAAGATCAGGGCGAAATCGATCCTAAGTTACAAATGGGCCCGGTTCAATGAAAAAGCTTTAGTCTCTTAGTTTGCTAAAATCTGCTAACGGGCTCATTTCCAGACTTGACTTCGTTATTTGAGAAGCGTTTCACTATAACATTAACAGACTTAAGTAACGTTCTCAAATCCTAAGTTTACACAACGTTTCGGACTCAACCCAGCAAAATAATAGACTATAAGCCCGGCCTCACGAAAAGGAACTTAAGTCTTTTATTTTACTCAAATCCACTGATTGTTCCAGATTCTGACTTAAGTTGAGTTCATTATTGGAGATACTTTTTCAGTAACATTAACAGACTTGTAACCTTCTCAAATCCTGAGTTGACACTATGTTTGAAACTCACCTAAGCAAAATAAATAGAATTAAGTCAATTAACGGACTTGAGTTCATTATTTTGTTGAGATCAGTCTGAAACGCTACGTAAACTTAAGATTTGAGAAGGTTATTTAAGTTTATTTCATGCTTCCTGGTAGGATATCCAGAAATAGCAGTGAAAATATTTTTCGATATTACACGGGTACGACCAGTGAAAATATCGATTTTTATAATCTAGTTACCTAGGTAAATTGCGCGCGACTCACAACATGATGGAAATATGACGTCATTTACCTTACATTTCTCGCGCTTGACGTAATATTGTAATGCTTTGCCATGCGCGAGGGGTACGCCACGGGGAATAATTGAAAAGAACTATACTGGATTTTGCTGAAGCTCCTCCAAGAAAGGGTTAAAAGCATGAAATAAATAGAATATTTGTTTTTTTCGGTGAAAGATCGAAATTTATTTCATCGAGTGAACACCATCGGTAATATTTTCACGAGTGGCGTTGCGCAGCCACTCGTGAAAATATTACCGATGGTGTTCACTCGATGAAATAAATTTCGATCTTTCACCGAAAAAAACAAATATCCTCTATGTATTGAAATTAGTGAAATGTGTCTCAAGTAACAAACTATAATGAAGTCGGAAAATGAGTACTTTAATGGATTTCAGCAAAATAAGAGACAAAAGGTTTGTAGTGAAACCGGGTCCTGGTTTTTTAACATGCTCGGTGTATGGCATCGTCTCACCCGACCACAGTTCAACGTATCATCCGAAAGACTACATACCTAGTTCTTTTTCTTTTAGATGGCCAGCCGTGCAGATCGAACCCAAATTTTTAAGTGTTTCGAAATTTGTCACTTAACCACTGTCCTGCTAAATAAAAGAATTGAAACTTTCAAGCCGCTACTAAACATCCAAATTTTCTTATTTCAAAGGTACTTTTGGAAGAAAGATATCTCCTTATCAGACAGTGTGGATCAAAGATCAGACTGCACGTTTTGTGCAGTCTGATCTTGATCTACGCTGTCCGCAAAAGGTCAGTGAGTTGCGCTTAGCAGTCTAAGGGTTAAATGTCTCCTGTCATACAACTTAAACTATAACAGCTGACCTAACCACATTGTGTGAGGTGTGTGGTTGTGGGTGTTGCTGTGGGTGTAGGTGTGGATGGACATCAAAAAGGGTGTGGAGTATATTTGTGTGACCGATTTATCAATAAACCCACAACTCTGGATAGCAGTTCTCCTAACAATGCAGAAATGAACTATATCTCCTTTTGCCATTATGTTTTCAATGTATTCATGTACATGTGTGTTGATCATTTCCAAAGTGGGTATCATGTAATTTGTATGAAGTCCTCTCCGCACTAACCATCTTAGATTGCATTCTTTGTCTTATTCTAGATTTTGAAAGTAATGAAACTTCTGATAGGCCAAACCATTTGGTTTAGCGAAACAGCTAAATGTTTAAGCCATTCAGATATGTGATTACTTTGGAATTTCGGAAATTCTTGAGAAGAAGACTAAGAGTGTTGATAGGAACGATAGGCGAATAAAGGCCAAAGCGGTAGTCCTCTGTCTTGATTGTGGGTATATTGCAAAACCGCTGTCTGACGTATTTCATGCATCACTTACGTCTCGTACTACGCATGACGTAAATCTGTCTTATCTAAATGCATAAACAAATCAGTGATTGGTTTTTTGACCAGCCCGGATAGCACAATAGGTAGAGCGTAGGACTCGTGAACGTGACGCTTCGAGTCGGTTGAGGGTGTGGGTTCGATCCCCACGATTGGCCATGTAAAAAATTACTAATAGTCTTTAGGATGAGACGTTAAACCGAGGTCCCGTGTGACGGTGCTATACACCGAGCACGTAAAAGAACCAGGCGTAACTTAAGATGGGTTTCGTCCTGTATCTGCACAATCCCCCGTAACAATTCTAACAGCCTTCATGGGGCGTCGCCCATATGGGCAACCGGTGGCGACGATAAATAAACGCAAATTCAATCAATCAGTGGTTGGTTTATTTTGGTATCTGTTTTTATTTGACCACATACGTTTCGTAATGTCCTAGATTCGTTTACCTTGACCTCTCTCGTATTTTGATATAGTAAAACTTTCACTCAGAAAACGGTTGGTTGGTTGGTTGGTTGGCTGAGTAGCTGATTGGTTGGCTGATTGGTTGGCTAATAAATTGATTGATTGATTGATTGATTGATTGGGAAAGCAATAAAGACCGAAGGAAGAAAGAAAGAAAGAAAGAAAGAAAGAAAGAAAGTCAATCACGGTCGGGTAAATTTTTCTATCAGCGAAAATCGGAAAATTTCTACCCCTCAGGCAGAAATTAACACACTCCCTCTAACCCTTCACCTGCTAAATCAGTTAAAAACACCCTTTCAAGCCAATAGTTAAAATCTGAATAAGGTTATTTGAAACTTTGGAGAAAACTATCTCCCCATCGGACGGTGTAAATGACAGATCAGACTTCATGTTCTGTGCAGTCTGATCTTGATCTACATTGTCCGCAAAAGGTCAGTGAGTCGCGCTTAGCAGCCTTTGGGTTAAACAGTTCTGCAGAAGAAGTCATACATATCCCATTTAAAAAAAATTTTTTTTTTTCGTTTTACCGTTTTGACAAATCAGTGAATCTTAAACAGAAAATCTGTTAGACCAGAACGACAAAATGTCGTCTACCAAATGTGCACTATAACCCATCGTAACACAGCCGTAGGCTTTGATCAACGAATCTCCCGAGGTTTGTTTAATAACGGAAAAGGTGTTACTTAAGCCCCGGGGACGTGATATTCGGGATCATTTAAACCATATAATCTTTCAAGTCGAACAAAAGATCGTATCCACAAACACTCGTAAAACATGAATAGCCCCCACCCACTTGTTTGCTATATTTAAATATCTTATCTCCGTTAAACCTTCGCTCGCCAACTAAAACTAGAACACACACTGAATAAGGAAACTGTTGCCGTAAATGACTGAACTAGTGTTGAAAACGGCGTAATCAATAAATCAATCGATCAACAAATCAACCAATCAATCAACAGATCAATCGATCTACCAATCAATCGATCGATCGACCAACCGACCCACCCACTCACCTAAACACCCACCCAACAACCCATCCACACACCCACATTTCCTTCTACCCATCGATCCATGGACAGACCTACCCATCAACCGACCCACCCACTCACCGACCCTCTGACCGACCCACCGACTCACTCACTTGACAGAACCACCGACCCACCCACAGATTGAACCATCGACCACTCAACCAGTCAGCAGCAAGCCAACTAACCAAGCAAACTAAGGGAAACGGGTGGGAAAGAGTTACGCTGACCTGATATCAGTATTCTGCAGAATAGATAGTCGGCCTAATTCACATGCGGAGCACGTTTTTACTTTACGCGTTCATGAACAGGTCGTAATACACTTACCAGGTATTCAAATGCAAATATATACTAAAAAATGTTTACTAAAAATGGTGTTTTGAAATTGCAGGAGTGACTGGCAAATAGCGAGTGGAAACTTTAGTCGGTCAATGGAAAAAGAAAACAAATAACGTGCATTTAACACCTTATCATAGGACATGACACAAATGCAAATTTCAACACTATTTCATTTTTATCACTAGGGAAAAGTATACCTATACACGCAATTCATGATATTCAGTCGGTTGTAATAGAAAATGAACTTTATGTAACTATGATTATGTGATAACTGGCTTGCTATCATGCATCACAGAGATGCATCAAGCCTCCCCCCTTTTGCCAAGGCATGACCCATGTAGAGTATGAAGACCCTTTAAGTAATACATAGCCTAAAAATGTTTTGCTATCGAAAGTTACATGTATGTTTAAAAGTAGAGGCAGTTTCCTGTGTGGCTCAGTTGTAAAGTATAGGATTCGGAAACTCACTGGAAGCACTGGATTTTTGTGGGAATGTCCTTAGGCAAGAGATTTCAAAGCTTCGCCCTGGCACTGGAGAGACCCAAAACATGCACGCTCATTTGAGAGCTGTCGCCGTGACAGGGCTGACATAATGCTGAAAGAGGCGTAAAACACCGTTCAATCAATCAATCATGAAAAAACACGTGTACACATACACATGTAACCTGACTTTCAAATACGGCTATTTAGCAATTTTACCAACGGTTTTTATAGATCTGGGCCCTTATTCACCAACCATTCTTAAAGGCCTATTAAAAGCCAAAATATCAAAGCTGGTGTCATAATACATTTAAGTCATACCATTTAAAAGTATGGAAAATATTGTGGAGATGACAGTCTGTTATCGTGTGATTGGGCCATATATTAGTAGCTGGCAGAAAAAAGAATTTTAAAATCAGGCAAAAAGTAAACAAAAGACTCAACTACCTGGCACATTTTAACCTAGTTTTGAAATTGATTTCTCCGTCAGCGACTAACACTCCGCACAATAACAGATTGTCATCTTCACAATAATTTCAATACTTTTTAAATGGTATGATATAAATTCAAATGCATTTAAACACCCGCTTTGTTTACATTCAGCCTTTATTGTTACTTTAAGAACGTTTTTGGTCTTATTCTTCAGAATTTTCTAACTGTGGAAGTAACACTATTTGGTTCAGAAGTTGTGTTACGTCCAAATTTAGAAAATCTTGGAGAATAAGCCCTTAAGAATAGTTTGTGAATACGGACCTAGAAGCCAACTTCAAATATTGATTGACTGATTGATTGATTGAACGGTATTTTACGCGGCTTTCAACATTATTTCAGTCACATCACGGTGGCAGCTCGCTTATATATGGAAGTCCCGGAATTTAACCAATTCCAGGCTAAGACCATGACGTGTCTTGCCCAAGGACATTCCCAGGAGAAAACCATTACTTTTAGTCAGTCTCGAACTCGGGGCCTCCAGGTAACGGTACCTACATTTTACCAGTCAGACATACAGGAATCCTATGAATACTGAAAGATATAAAAATGTTTTGTTTTTTTCATTTTGACGGTAGATCTATTCTAAATGTCTCTGTTTAACGAGAAGTTATAAATCAACAATCGAGTAGGTTAATAGAGATTAAACCTTTACCAAACAATCCCGAGTTTTAACGACCCGGACAGAAGGCAATATTGGTGGGTAAAGGAGATGTGCTGCTTACCAGCGTTTTCTCTTTTTCCCAAATTTTTCTTTCCTACTCTTCCAAAGGCAAATCTAATTAACTGCACCCAAAGTATTTTGTCGTCTGGAAATGCTTTCAATTCGGACGAGTCCAAAAGTGTTGTTGTCAAGTAAAGGGTTAAAAAATGGAATGATTTTAACGATTCACCGACTTCTACTGATTAAGCGCTATGCACATTTTTGGTCAGTTAAAAATAACCGATTTTTGCAATGTTGGTCCGTATATATTTGAGTCATGCTCTGGCAAAAGGGGGCTTAATGCAGCTCCGTGATACATGATGCCAGGCTAGTCATCACATAATTATGGATCCATAATAGCCACTTTTTTTAAACAAATGACTTAATCATGAGATAGACTGGTCCTTTGACATACAGAAAATTGACCAAAAGCGAAAAGTTTCGGCCCAGAGCTCTAGCCTGGTGGCGGTGTAAGCCAAGAAACTTGTATAAATGAGCTCACGGTCGCCGTTATAAAAAGGGAATTGGCAGAGGGGTAAAACATCAATCAATCAATCAACAAGCATGCAAGCAGTTAAGCTATTAGTCAATGTCAAAAGGAAAAAAAAAAATAACGTCGAGCTGATTTCCCAAAATGCGTTAAATATTGGTCCTCCTGTCCCTGTATGGCAATATTTCCCCCGTCCATTTTTCTTAATCAAGACAGCCGTGAGAGGGTTTGCAATATATTTTCTGCTTTGCCAACAATGTTTTGTACACAGTCAAAGACCAATTTCATAATTATACCCCCAACATGTCCTTCCGCTGATGGTCCAAAGTACATTGTACGATCCATGGAAAAACCGAATTTCACTTATGACCGAATTTCACCGTATTTCACCTGAAACAGACCGAATTTCACTTAAAAATGATAAATTCTAACGCTGTATTCAAAACTTTTGACAAGAAATTGTAATTTATTTTTAAAAGGCACACTTTCATGCTTATTTTCTGAAAAAAAAAAACCCAAAACTTCTTGTAATTGTAACTTGTCAGGAATTCTTTGAATTAGAACCATATTTCACTCAAAATGACTGTAAGAGTTACAATACCGTGAAATTTACCCACCGAATTTCACTTGTGATGCGTGCGTTTTTTTTTTCAAGACAAAAATTATATTACAGTTGTGTAATACTTTATCATTAAATCTGCTTCTTTATTTCAAGAGTGATGGGTGAAAAAAAGGAGTACTTTTTAGTCACAAAGTGAAATTCGGTTGTAATGAAAGAAACCCTGACAAATTACAATTACAAAAAGATTTTTTTCCAAAAAGTAACATGAAAGTATGCTTTTCAAAAAAATCATTATAGTTTCAGACCAAAATTTTATTACTATAAGGGAAGAATTGGTCATTTTTGGGTGAAATACGGTCTGTTTGAGGTGAAATTCGGTGAAATTCGGTCATAGTTGAAATTCGGTTTTTCCATGGACCCTACATTGTATGTTTCCCTCTAAATTTCAGTTAGCAACTGGCTCGTACTGATTTTTTATGGGCCAAAAAAAAAAACCAATCATATATTTGTATAACTCATTACCCACACAATCCCGTCTCTGAACTCCCACGAGATAAAAAAAAAGGCTCTTGAAAACAGTGGGAAAGAAGAAATACCGGTTACCAGCATTTTCTTCTTTTCCCACAATGTTTTCAAAAGCTCTTTCCGTGACAAAAGCAACCATTTGTGCAACATTAATTTTCTCGACTGCAAATGCTTTCAATTTGAACAGGTATAAAATTTTGTCGTCAGATAAAGAGTTAAACCATAAGCAGACTGTAGACGGTAGAAGAATGAGAGATAATAATAATAATAATTATAAAGATAATAATGACAGTAATGATACGACAGTATAAGAATAAGAGATAATAACAATAAAAAACAACAATATTAATAATAAGAGAAATTGTTTTATTCTCACCTGTGTATGTTTAATCAATGTGTTTCCGAATGTGTTTACAAATGTCACTTCTCCGTCTTTGTTCATGCCTATTTTTCAGCTAGTCATGCGTGAAACCGAAATCATCTATTCGAAAACTCGTCCAGTAAGCAAAGGTATAATCATTACGATTTAAAATCAAAGTTCCGAGGGCATGAAAGAAGATAGGTTGCTATTTTTGTATGCGTTTGTATTTAACACAACTAAAAAAAAAAACATTTCTAAAAAAGATGATCTAACACTTTCTTTCACAGAAACGAGAAGTTTTTTCCCTCCCCTGTAAAATTTTCCAAAATGCAGATGGAATAGTTTTGCATTCTCCCCTCTATTTGTTCATTTTGCATTGCTATATCCTATGGCTTTTAACCTACATCTTGAGCCAATGAAATATTGGTACATAGATGATGTGCGTTGAAAGGCAGTTATTTAATTGGTTGGCAATTGTATGTATTGGTATATATTATCCCCATTATTGAATTCGGGCCTCTTGTTTCTTTTAGTTTTATTGGTATATTGCATCTTAATGTTAAAAATAATTATCAGTGAAATATGATATTCTCGTCTTTCTCTACATTGCGCATCGAAACAGTCAAGCATGACTAGTGTACGATGGGTGGTGCTTGGTCACGAAAAGAAAATTGATTTTTAACCAACAACTAAAAGTTCAGACCTATCCAAATTGCAAGCATTCACTCGGGACAAAAACCAACTTGGCTCAGATGATTGAATTTGAAAGGGAAGAAAACATTGTGGGTAAAGGAAAAAATGATGGTTACCAGCATTTGCTCCTTTTCCTGCCCTTTTTCTAAATGCCTATTTTCTATGGATCGTTTGGTAAAGGGTTTACGTGTACTAAGCTTGACATAAGTGACAACTGGACATTTTGGGATTATATACCTCGTCTTTTATCTGTAGAATGTGAAGGACTGTTACATGTACCTGAACAGGCTCTTTTAAGACCAGACTTTACAAAAGTTTTGGTCTGCACCATCTGATGTATCAACTCAGCCGGAACAGCCCAAGAGTTAGGGCATAAATTTTGTAAGCAACAAATATCAGGATACTTCAGGGTGTTGGCTCGAATCGGGCAGCAGATGGCCAACTATTAAAATAAATTACCGATGGTCTTTCGGATGAGGCGTTATACCTAGGTTCCGTTTGACGGTGCTAGACATCGAGTATGTTAACCTTTTTCAACGCAATAGGCAAAAACAGGGACTTCTGGGGACGGCATTAAACAAAGATCAAACTGCACTGAACGAGCAGTCTGATCTGATCTTGGATCTGTACCGTCCGCTCCTTTAGTCAAGCCTATAAATCAAAATTTTTTTTAAGTTTCAGTGGATCGTATGATCAACCGTCAAGAGAGGTCCAGTTTATATATATTTATGAGCCGTTCTCTGTGAAAAGGGGGCTTAATGCATCTCCATGATCCTTGGTTCCAAGCAGGCCAACACATACTCATGGATTCATAATAGCCACCTTTTTTAACAACCGACTTAATCCTGAGGTAGACTGATCCTTGGACATACAGAAAATTGACCAATAGCGAAAAGTATCGGCCCAGGTCGGCCTGCGCGGATTTCTCAGGCTGACCTGGTCGATACTTTTCGCAGATGCATTGACCCCCCTTTTCACAGAGTATGGTTCTAACATATTTGGCACTGAAAGAGGCTAGAATGGGTTTGGCCCTTTATCTTGCAATATCCCCCGTAACATAACTAGCAACTTTCTGGTAACGTCACCAATATGGGCCACCGATGGCGACGATAGATATATGCAATTTTGATCAATCGAACGGATGTATTGTTATGTGCTAGCCAAAGAATATCAATATACGGCTTTTTTTAAAAAAAAAAAAAGAAACATCTTAAAAGGATTTGTGTATCTAGTATCTTATCAGACGATGACTTCCATCATGCAGCCAGCAACCTTTGGAAACATTGTGACTATGGGCGAACAAGACTTAGTTACATTGTTTCAAACCCATAAACACCATGTAGGCATGTCTGCGAAAGGCGTATTTCAAGATCGGACTGTGCAGAACATGCTATCTGATTTTAGATATACAATATCGTCCACTATTTGATTTAAAACTCAATAGTATTATAATGAAACAGAATTTTTTTCTCTCATCTTTGAAAAGTCGACTTCATTTGAGCCATGCTCTGATAAAAGGAGGCTTATTTCATCCCCGTGATCCATGGTGCCAAGCAAGCTATCACATCCTTACGGATCCATAATATCAATTCTTTTTAACAACCAACTTAATAATGAGATAGACTGATCCTTGGACATGCAGAAAATTGACCAATAGCGAAAAGTTTCGTGGCAGGTCAGCCTGCGCGGACTGCGCAGGCTGACCTGAGTCGATACTTTTCGCAGATACATTAAGCTCCCTTTTCACAGAGCATGGCTCATTTATATGTCGCGATGATAGTCTTAATCTATTACATTTTCATAAAACATTTTGGGAAAAGGAGTAACTGCGTGTAAACAAGCAATTACTCATTTCCCTACAGTTTTCCACACCATTTGGAAAAATAAAAACGATTTTCAGATATCTCCCTTGTGCAAATTTTAATAGATTTTACCAGACCTAGATAGAAATAGTGACCTAACCTGACCTGTAAGGCGTAAAAAAAAAATAGTTTGTTTCGGGTAACCCGACCCTACCTGGAGATTTTGCCCCGACCCTAATTTTTTTTTGTCTTCCGATAAAAAAAAATTAGCCTTTTATCATACTGTGTCACAGGACGCCTGTTTCGGCAAATATTGCGCATTATATTATAGGTGTACAATCATGTACTACTACATACATAATTATGCATGAAAACTCCTACGCCTGTACAAAAGCTACCGTGTATCGGAGTATATTGAACCGACCTTAAACACAAATTGTCAAACGCAACAACGTGGGTTTTCCATTTCTAAAAATACATACAAGCAGGCGGAGAGATCGGGCTTTTTCGCTAACTCCACACAGGAACTTCTGTTTATCGAACGTTCGTATCCTATCGCACGGTTACAAAAGACAAACGGGTACCAGTTTTATCTTCTACAACAAATCACGCCCGAAATACTGCGATACTATACAGACTGTGTAACGAACTTTTACTTTTGATTTTCGCTTTTCTTCTCGTAAAATATAGACAGGATCCCGTCATCTCTGTTGTCATCACTGCATTTCCGGTTCTGTAGTGCATTGTCGCTACTTTCGGTTTGCTAGATTTCAGATTGAACAAGTTCTGTTAAACATCATTCGGCAAAAGTGCTAGCATGCTCCAGAACTACGAACAATTAAGGTGTTCAATGCAGATATAACATTCGAAAAATTTTAATGGACGTTTCTCTTGCAACTTATCTGACAGGACGGACTGTGGACTAAACTAGACGATGGCAACGATAGAAGTTTAGATTTGTATCAAGCGTCGATAGGTCTTCATATTAGACAGGTATTTTCATATTTTTTTTCTATCTTTGTTACAATGAGGCAACAATAATTTCTTTCGGAAAATATAAATCTATAATACCCAAACTTGCCTTGTTCTCGCTCTGTCCCCCTCCCCCTTCACTCAGCTTGATTTACCCTACCTGGTCTTAGAGAAAAACCTGAAACTGCCTAGGCTAGGAGCCGCTATGCAAAAATTTTCCAAAGCTTTCTAATCTCTCCTACACTTCCGGCAAGTGATGCCACTTTAGTTTCCAGGTAAAATGTGTCTGATCTATATAAAATGGAGGAGCAGCAGCAGTTCTCCCACATTTCTTGACGGATTTGGGTAAAATTTTCACAGGATGTTTCTCATCATATGACCTAGCGCATATTGTCAAGGTTTTGCAATTCATAGCTGCATCATGGAAAAAGGGGGCTTCATGTTGTATTTCATTTTTCACCAATATCTCTTTAATTAATAATGGACATATCTCAACGGATTTGGATGAAATTTTCACAGATCATGTGACCTAGCGCATATTGTCAGGGTTTTGGAATTTATTACTGTGTCATGGAAAAAGGGGGCTTCATGTCAAATTTAAACTGCGTCCATCCTTACAAAAGTCTATTTCTTGTGAACGCAACTCCTCCCACATTTCTTGACGGATTTGGATAAAATGTTCATAGAATGTTTCTCATCATGTGACCTAGTGCAGATTGTCAAGGTTTTGCGATTTATAGTTGCATCATGGAAAAAGGGGGCTTCATGTTATATTTCATTTTTCACCAATATCTCTTTAATTACTTGACATATCTCAACGGATTTGGATGAAATTTTCACAGATCATGTGACCTAGCGCATATTGTCAGGGTTTTGGAATTTATTGCTGTGTCATGGGAAAAAAATGTTTTTCATCAATGTATCTCTAACTAATGGACATAATTTCATGAAACTTCATATTTTTATTGCTTAATCAAAGCCAATGACCAATGAGTCCGTTGTGCGTCCGTCTGTCCATCCATCAGTCCATGCGTAAAACTTTTAGATCACAAGTAACACAATATATCTATTGAGCTACCCAGGTAGGTACTAGAAATTCCAACACTTTAGTCTCTAAAGCTAGCTGCTTGAAATAGCAGCCATGTGGCGGCGTATATTGTGATGACGACACTCTTGTTTCACATTATAACTCTGAAGGACAACAAAAGTGGATACTTGTAATTTCAAAGTTGTGTCAAGAATGTGTGTTCTAGATAAAAAACAATATGCATAACCTTTGTAAACCCAACTTTTCTACAGATAAAATGTTTACTTTAAAACAGTATAATATATATGGTCCTCTAAAGTGTTCTGGAGGGGGAGGGTATTAAACATAAAAACAAACGAAACATTCTAGTATTTATTCAGTTTATTTAGAAACTTGCAAATAAATGTTTTTCACT
The DNA here is from genome assembly GCA_946811185.2 of Hippopus hippopus. Classification (NCBI taxonomy): domain Eukaryota; kingdom Metazoa; phylum Mollusca; class Bivalvia; order Cardiida; family Cardiidae; genus Hippopus; species Hippopus hippopus. The sequence goes on along the minus strand of OX328108.1, from coordinate 9,226,963 downwards.
TTTTCAGCTGTTTTAGCTCTTTACCACACAATCCACAGTTTTAACAATCCTTAAAAAAAACTTTTGAAAACATTGTGGGAAAATTGAGGGAAAAGCAGAAAATGCTATAAACCCATATTTTCTTTGTTTCCCATGTTTTCTACCCTTCCCAAAACAAATCTCAATTTGTGAGTTACATTTGTTTTGTTGTCAGCAAATACTTTTAATTTGGACAAGTCTAAAAAATTTCAATTCAGAAACAAAAGTGGACAGCATTCAGTGGGGAAAAAAGATGCAAATATAGAAGTATAGTTTAGATAGAATTTGACCATTTACCGCACAATCAGAAAGTTAATGACAGACTAGAGGTCTTTTGAACACATAATCAGAAAAGGGACTCAGAGCTGGTAGCCACCATTTTCTCTTTTTTTTCCATTTTCGAAAGCATATACCACCATTCCAGAATGTTTTTTTTTTTTTTTGGGGGGGGGGGGGAGTTAAAAAAAAAAAAAAAAAAAAAAAAAAAAAATTCGTCCCTACCCTACCTAACATTTTTGGAGACGTTACCCTAAACAAACTATTTTTTTTTTAGGTCTAACCCAAACATCGACTGAACATTAGCATACCACGTCGATCTTTAACCCGTTTAGAAAAGTTTACGTTATTTATTCAAAGACCAGAAATAACTGGGACCCGCTGACCCGTAACCTGATGGGCTTCTCTAAAGGTGACTTTACCCAAAGTTTAGGTCAAGAACTTCACAGAGCATACGGAGCTGTTTTATATTGTATATATTTTAAAGACCCAATAGTAAACAAAGTGGGTGTTAAATGTATATGAACTTAAATTACACCTTTTAAAGATACATCTTTACTCGCTTTCATCCATTTTTTTTTAACTAGTTTCAGCTTTATTTTATGAAATTATAATCATTCTTGTATCTTCATGCCAGATGTTGCCCTTGACAGTTGCAAGATTGCACAGATTACGATGGATAAAAATGCATTTCATTATCTGGAGGCTATCCAATGACATCACAACCACAGTTTCCGGTTTTAAATCGAAGACAAATCCCTTGATTTTCTTTATGCCACACACCTTATATCATTTTTAAATCTATGTTTACACAGCTGCCTAGATTCTGCACTCTATTAAGTTTTAACAGTGTTTACTCTGTGGCTGTAAAGATGTATCTTTAAAATTACGGAATCATTGTGAAGATGACAATCTGTTATTGCATGGTCGGTCCAAGTGTTAGTCACTGACAGAAAATGAATCTTACAATCGGCCAGAAAGTTGATAAAAGATAGAGCGACCTGGTAACTTTTGGCCTACTTTTGAAATATATTTTTCTACCGACGAGTAACGATTGGCCCGACCGTGCAATAACATATTTTCACACAGGCAATAATTTTCATACTTTTAAATGGTATTATTTGAATTTCAATCAGTTTTAACACCCACATTGTTTACATTTGCTTGCTATTGGGGCTTTAACCCTTAGTCTGGAAAGCGGGACTCAAGAACCTTTCGCGCACAGGGCAGATCAAGATCAGACTGCACAGAACGTGCAGTCTTATCTTGGATCTAAACTGTCCGATAAAGAGATACACTTTCCCCCAACAATACCACTGAAATGGCAAATTTTAGGATTATACCATCGGCTTGAACGTCTCATTTCATCTACTTAAAAGCGTTAAGTAACTCGTAAAACATATAGGCCCGCCCGGGTGGCTCAGTGGTGAGCGTGTCGGACTCATGACCTGGTGGTTGAGAGTTCGATACCCGGTTGAGGCGAACTTTCTTTCCGGCATATTTTCGCCTCTCACCTCCGCTGAAGCATGTGAGAAAAATAGTCGGTGGCTTTGGAAAGAAAGTTGTGTTAGTACTGGTGTGAGAAAGCCAGGAAACACATGTGCGTCACCGACCGCCATGATATGACCTTAGCTGTTAAAGTGGCGTTAAACCAACCAACCAATCTAACAATGTTGCATTGCTCCCTTAGGCACTGTAGAGCGAGCACTGCCACCGCCTGGGTCGGTTTCGTCAGCAAGTTGGTGGTTTATTAACCCTTTACCATACTTTTCCGAGTTTTAACGACCCTGAAGAAGAAGGCTCTTGAAAACATTTTGGGAAAAGGAGAAAATGCTGGCAACCAGCATTTTCTCCTTTTTCCCCACAAGGTTTTCTACCCGTCCAATTTTGACTCATTTTTATTTTCTCGTCTGCAAATACTTTGAATCTGGACAGGTTTAAGATTTTGTCGTTCGGTAAAGATTTAATGCCGTTTCTCACCATTATGTCCGTCACATAATGGCGGCCAGTGCACCTTCTCATGCGTTTCCAAAGTTTCTTCTTTCAGTACATTTGTAGAACGCTGATTTCAAGCCACTGGCTAACCTTCCAAACTATATATCATCAGTAGACATGAGAATGGAATTTAAACTCACGACCTCAGGATTGCAACTCCCCGTTTTGTTTGCAACGGTTTATTTATTGTTTTCAACATTATTTCAGTTATATCGGGGCGGCCCCCAAAAACTACAGGGTCCTTATTGAAATAAGTCGGGCTTGGTTGATATGAAAGACTTGGGCGTTTGTTTATATTTTGTAAACATAGGAACAGTAGCTTCGGGGGGAAAGTGGAGGGGGGGGGGGGGGGGGAGGAGAAACAGGATGATTTAGGTTAGCGGACATACAGCTATTTTTACGGTTTTATACAATATAACTACAAGACAAATTTATGATGCATGGCATCATAGAAGCCGCAAACTTTTGGTGGACAATTTCAGAAATACTTCAACTCTCTTGAAAGAGTATTATTCATTTTTGTATCTGTTTTTTCCCCACAAACGGAAAATCTTGAAAAATGGTAATAAAATGCTGGGAAAAAAATAACCAGAATTTGATAGGTATTCTAATTCTAAAAAGAAGTGTAGACATTAAGGAAGGAATCTTAAATTATCTTATATCATTATTATTTACTGATAATGTTTATGTGAAAAAACATTTTAAAAAAGCATTGGAATTTCTAAATTTCTACTCGAAATTTGAAAATGGCGAAACTGCGCATTCACTTACACCATTTTCCATTTGTTACAATGATTTTAAAAAGCAAATTTCTGTAGGGGCATCAAAGGCGATACTACGAAGTTTTATATAAGTTAGTAATTATTCAAAGTGATATTTAGATCGCTATTCACGCACACACATATATTTACAATTTTTATCAGTAGTCTTTTATTTTTGAGTTATATTTTTTAAAAAGAGAAAAACGAAAAAAAAAATCAACAACTTTCTTTCTAAAACATAAACTTCCTGCTTGTCAAAAAGTATCTTAGCCTGTTTGTAACCAAGTATATCTTTACATTTCAACTCCAGAATCACAGACTTTTGCATGGCATCTCCAAAATTCTTCTGATCATAGCCTTCACAGTTGGCACAAAAAAAAATAAATATTTTTTTAAGTCTTTAAGGATCTGGATTTATTTAACACATCATAATAACTATTACTATACATATTTCGTGTAATGAAAAGTAGTTCTCTGCATAGGCCTTGTACAAACCTATAAAACTTATAATGTAATTTTCAAGTGCCATTCCAAACCTATGACCAGCAGCAACGTCAAAAGTTGTATGTGCACAGTAATAGGTTCGGTAATAACTTTAACCCTTCGACTACACACTGAAATTAATATACTGAGTAAAGAAAAAGAAACATGAAATTTTTACGCTTACGAAATTTTATAAAAGATTTAAAAATATTACACCGTCTGATCTTGATCTATTTCTGTCTTTTTCGAGCAGTTTCAACCCTTAGAGCACTAGGCACCACTTTGGTAATTTCTGTAGACAATGTACATCACGATCCATACATTTTTCACGGGTATTGTAGATCAGGACTATACTGTATAGAACGTGTACTCTGATTATAACAGCTTCGACACACACTACATTGTACGCTTAATTTTACAGGGCTCGTAAGGTAGATCTTTCATGTAACAAAATCCCTTCGGCTAAAGTGTCGACGAAGGGAAGAAAAAGGGTTATCTTTTCACAAGTATTCTATAAATAGCTGATGTCAGCTCTTACTGTGTAAGGAGGTAACCAGTCTATCCCTTGATCAAAGGTTAACCACCCTTTTATCTTTACGGACTAAAATTGCACGAAAAACTTGTACATAAAACTGCTTCTGTTTATCATATTCTAAGATGCTCTCCATTTCATAATCATCATTAGTTAGTTTTGTAAAAAAAAAGTAGACAAATGCGAAAACCGTTGAGAGGTGGGAAGGCCTATGATAAACGGAAAACATTACAATTTAATTTGGGAACACGGAAGGAATCCTATAAGTCGGGAAAATTCGGGGGACTAGCCAATAAAAGGGAAATGTATCGTTCTGTATTTTTATTGTTATTTGGCAATGAACTTATTTTGCAAGAAAAACAGACTTGATTTTTACGTAGGTCTGATTGAATATTTAAGAAAGAGTCATGTGGAGTATTTTTGCAACACTAACACGACATTATTAGAAAAATTTCCAAAAATAAAAACCAATCGAATAATTACTGATCATCTACATGGTAAATAGTTTAGGTACATTCCTACTGGAAGCCGCTTTCGAGCGGCTTCCAATAAGAGCGCTCGTTTACGGACAACCTCTTGATTTCTTTTAAGCACAGACGTTGTCTTTGACATGCATGAAGAATGTAACTTGAAATTGTAATACTTGTATCGTGTGATTTGATATACCCCCCCGATACTTAAAGGCCCAATAGCGGCCAAAGCAAACCATTAGGGTGTTAAAATGCATTTTTAGATTTAAATCATGCCATTCAAATGTGTAGAAATTAATGTGGAGATAACAATTTGTTATTGCACGGTCGGTCCAAGTGTTAGTCGCTGGCAGATAAATGACTTTAGCCTAACCGAGATAAAAAGCAGGTAAGATCGGACTGACTTTTGCTTACTTTTTACCTGGTCTTAAAATTTATATATCTGCAGGCGACTAAACTTGAACCTATCGTACAATAGCAGACTGTCATCTTCACAGTAGTTTAAGTACTTTATGAAACAATCCCGGGTTTTCACGACCCTGAGAAAGAAGCCTTCTGAAAACATTGTGTGAAAAGGAGAAAATGCTGGTAACGAGCATTTTCTCCTTTTCCCACAATGTTTTCTACCCTTCCCAAAACAAATTTCAGCTTTTGAGTCACAATAATTTTGTTGTCTGCAAATGCTTCCAATTTGGACTAGTCTAAAATCATGTCGTTTGGTAAAGAGTTTAGTACTTTAAATGGCATGTTTTAAATCTAAATGAGCCATGCTCTTTGAAAAGGGGCTTTACGTATCTAAAAAAAGTACTGAGGTCAACCTGCACAGTTCACCGGCGTGGCTCATAATTTAGTCTGTTGTTACACAAAATGGATTTCACTGATCCATAATTATATGATGACTTGCTTGGTATAATGCATCACGGAGATGCTTTAGACCCCATTTTGCTAGAGCATGGCTATAATGCATTACAACAACCCCATTGTTTACTCTAGGCCGCTCCTGGGCCTTTAAATGCTTTAAACCCTATAAAATCTCTCTGAATTTCGACAAAAGTTTTTGCAAGCATACGTTTTCAGTGTAATATTTTTTCATCAGGGATGAAATTGGATAGGTGCATTTGAAATAAACAGCCAGTTTTTTTTCTGAAAAGACTAGTCAACGACCTACTAAGATAATTCAGCACGCCAACAAAAAATGTCTACGTTATTGGAGCCGTGGTTCTGTATAGTACAGAACGGTGGGGTCGTATTTTTTGCAGATCTGTTAGATTTATCTCTCTTGAAATCATGCAGAATTCATTGATTATCACGGAACTGCATAAGTATGTTTTTTATAACAATTTAATTCAACCGATTTCCCTATCCATCGGGTAAAGAACAGGAAGTGAAGTTTAAATTGGTTGGTTGGTTGGTTGTATTGGGGTTTAACGCCACTTTAACAGCTAAGGTCATATCATGGCGGTCGGTGACGCACATGTGTTTCCTGGCTTTCTCACACCAGTACTAACACAACTTTCTTTCCAAAGCCACCGACTACTTTTCTCACATGCTTCAGCAGAGGTGAGAGGTGAAAATAGAAAATACGCCGGAAAGTTCGCCTCAACCGGGTATCGAACTCACAACCACCAGGTCAAGGGTCCAACACGCTCACCACTGAGCCACCCGGGCGGGCGTAAAGTTTAAAACGAGAGTTGATAGCAATTTGTAGAAAGAGTAATAATTTATTTTGAGGGACAATCACACTTTGAGTTGTCAAAGAAATCAAAAAATCATTAAACAAAATTTGTTTGGATCAGAGTATCCTAGGACTAAAAGATAATTGAGCATCGCTCTGGCAAAAGGGGCTTAATGCATCTCCGTGAAGCATGATACTAAACAAGCTATCATATAATTATGGATCCATAATGGCTACCTACACTTTTTTTTATCAACCGATTTAATCTTGAGGTAGGCTGGTCCTTTTATATACAGAAAATTAACCTCTAGCGAAAAGTTTCGATCCAGGTCAGCCTGCGCGGACTGCGCAGGCTGACCTGAGTCGATACTTTTCGCAGGTGCATTAAGCCACCTATTCAGAGAGCATGGCTTAGTTATAAAAATAGCAGAAAATAGATTCGAAATAAACGACTACTTTTGTGTAGTCCGGCGTTCATCTACGCTTTTCATAAAGTCAATTAAGTCGGACTTTATATTTGAAGGATTAACGCTTTACCAATCGACGAAATTCTAGACGGGTCCAAATGAAAGCATTATTAACTTTCAACTAATTCAACAGAGTCTTCTTTGGAAGGACCGGAAAAACATTGTGAGAAAAAGGAGAAAATGCTGATCACTAGCGTTTTCACCTTTTCTCACATTTTTGTCAAAAAGTCTGTGCCAAGCCCAGGTAGCTCAGTCGGTAGCGTGCAGGACTTGAGAAGAGGGGTTCGTGGGGTCGATACCTGGCTCGGCCAATTTCTTTCCGAGGATTGATGGTTGTCATTGTGACAGGATTCATTCCTCTCCCACCGCTGACCATTGTCTCGACGATGGTTATGTGGGAAAGCAGCCAGTGGAAAGAAAATTGTGCAGAGTACTGGTAAAAGAGACTCAAGGAAAGCAAGGATAGGTGCACTGGCCGCCGCGATATAACTGAAATAATGTTGAAAACGGCGTTAAAGACCATACGATGAATCAATCAACTCAAAAGGTCTGTGCCCTGAGCACGTTAAATCCCGAGACTGTGTTGTAAAGGGATAATGTATTTCTGTCGTGCATTTGCATTTTTTGTGTCAGCTTAAAATCCGATCATTTTACGCTGACTGTCAGTTTTATACCCTTTTCTATCTCGACTTACGCTCGGTTTAAAGATTTTTTTTTTTGCGGTGCTTTCGCTCTGTTTTGTTGTTGCGTGGCTAAATACTCCGGCTTATGACCTATTTTTGGTATCTATATACTCTAATGAATTAATAGTATTTTGCGACTAGTCAAAAATGTGGATATGTCTATTCTACGGGCCCCTGCCTTTATCTTCCGCTAGGTGGCATTTTTCAAATGCAGACCTATCTGATTTGGACATTCTGGGTACAGAACCGGACGACTTTTCAAACCGACAACCGTTACTTTGAATTTCAAAATGAAATAAACGTTAATCAATAAAACGCTACCTGGTACGATTCATTCATCTCTGGTCAGCTAACATGTAACTACGGTGGCACAAAAGTGACATGGAAGATATATTTTATACTACGTGCGCACGCAGTAGCTAATACGTGCGCACGCAGTAAGTAATACGTGCGCACGCAGTAGTATTACGTGCGCACGCAGTAGCTAATACGTGCGCACGTAATAACTAATACGTGCGCACGTAATACTATTGCGTGCGCACGTATTAGCTAATACGTGCGCATGTAATAGTTATTACGTGCGCACGCAGTAGCTAGTACGTGCGCACGCAGTAGCTAATACGTGCGCACGTATTAACTAATACGTGCGCACGTAATAACTATTACGTGTGCACGTAATAATCGACCAATCAGTTTATAAGGATCAATAAATGTCTATCTTCCACTTCCATCTTGAAACAATGGCTTCCGTTCATGATTCTGATTGGTGGATTATTACGTGCGCACGTAGTAACTAATACGTGCGCACGTATTAGCTACTGCGTGCGCACGCAGTAGCTATTACGTGCGCACGCAGTAGCTAATACGTGCGCACGTAATAACTAATACGTGCGCACGTAATACTACTGTGTGCGCACGTATTACTTATTACGTGCGCACGTATTAGCTACTGCGTGCGCACGTAGTATAAAATATATCTTCCATGTCACTTTTGTGCCACCGTATGTAACCGATGCACCAGTCATTTATATATAAAAACAGCCCCAACAGGCTTGGGTAATAGCTTCGGTATAAGCCCAGGCACTTCTTGATGATAAAAAAAAAAAAAACTGCACGAATCCTGGTTTCTTCAAAACCTATATATAGAGAAACCGTATTCAAAGATGTGCAGTAAAACAATAGTATTTGTAAAAACTTTTTTCCGTTTGAAATAATTAATTTTTTATGAAATTTGGAGCGAAAAACAGGCTATAGTTTTCCACAGAAGTATTGTTTATAGCCATTTTCTCCTTCGCTACTTTATTAGCTGCGAGTTTCTGTTTACACACCGCGTATTAATATTTATCCTGTACAGGATAGTGATGCGTCATAGTAGACAGTTCGAATCTTCGAAGAACATGACACGCGCAGACAACGGGCCCCTGCGGGCCAATTTGCAGGCACATTCATGACATCAACATACAAGCCCTGCAACCGCTAATCGGTACCATTGGGAACTTATTCACACCATAGCCGATGGATATGATAGGGGTTAGTCCTTTTCATGTACTTATTGGTAAGTTAGTATTTTTTAGCGTTTCCCTGTAGCTTATTCATGTACGTCTACATTCATTTTTAGACACATCATCTTTAGCAGCACCTGCTCCATTTCTATGAATGAGTTGAATTAGCATCTAATCTTGAAAAATAGATGTGAAAAGGGGGCTTAATGCATCTGCGAATAGTATCAACCCAGGTCAGCCTGCGCAGTCCGCGCAGGCTGACCTGGGCCGAAACTTTTCATTATTGGTCAATTTTCTGTATGTCCAAGGACCAGACTTTCTCATGATTAAGTCGGTTGTTTAGAAAAGTGGAAATTATGGATCCATAAGTATGTGATGGCTTGCTTGGTACCATGGACCACGGAGATGCACTAAGCCCCCTTTTGTCAGAGCATGGCTTAAATGTAATTAAACATTTTACATATCTACAATATTCAAAACAATGAGAAAAAGAGGCAATTGACAGTTAGGTTAATTATTCCTCTTCAAATAGCATGACAAACGAGGTTCAACATTCTTACTTCTATACATTTAACGCCGTTTTTCTTTTTCAAAAAAAACCCCCAAAACTTTTTGTTGCATATTACACTAACATATTACATTTCATTAGACGATAATTCTAATATTTCCTCTTCAAAGAAAAAAAAAAAAAAAAAATGCAGAGTATCAAATTTTGAATAAGTAGCTAAAATTAGCTACTCTTTGCGTGTTCGAAATACAAACACCTAAAAACGTCATGCAGCCTGCAGAATTATTTATTTGTGAGCCATGCTTTATGAAAAGGTGGCTTCATGCAGCGTCAACAAGTATCGGCCCATGTCAGCCTGTGGGGACTGCGCAGGCTAACACGTATCGAAACTTTTTGCTGTGAGAAAATTTTCTACATGTCAAAGGACCATTCTATCAAATGATTAGGCCGGATTTTGAATTAAATGGATTCATGATTCATGCAACGACTTGCTTTGCATTCTGCATTACGTTGACGCATTAATCACCTTTTTTTCCAACAGCACCGCACGTGTGTTAATATTTGAGCCATGCTCTGTGAAAAGGGGGCTTAATGCATCTGCGAAAAGTATCGATCCAAGTCAGCCTGCGCAGTCCGCGCAGGCTGACCTGGGCCGAAACTTTTCGCTATCGGTCAATTTTCTGTATGTCCAAGGACTAGTCTATCTCATGATTAACTTGGTTGTTAAGAACAGTGGATATTTTTTATCCATAAGTATGTGACGGCTTGCTTGGTACCATGGACCACGGAGATGCGTTAAGCCCCTTTTTGCCGGAGCATGGCTCAATTTTTTAGTGCAAGCGTCCTTTTGTCAGACGATAAAATTTTACACTTTTCCCAAATTAAAAGCATTTGCAGACGACAAATTAAATCTTACTCAAATCACGGAATTCGTCCTGAAAGCAGTAGAAAATGTGTTTTAAGGACCCTGATAGAGGAGGCATTTGAGAATACTGTGGGAAAAGGAGAAAATGCTGGTACTGACAACAAAACGCAAATACAGTTAAGGAGATATCAAAAGTATGGCATAGAAGTTTTAAAATAGAAATAATATCCCCATCCCATTAAAAAAAAAATTGTTTTTGTAATCTAAGAATTTGATAACTAGCATGTCCGCCTTTCCTCTTAACAAGTTTCTTCCTTTGAGCCACGTCTAGTTCGTCGTTTGGGAATAGTTTCATTTTGGAAGAGCTTTGTATTTCAGATGTAGCAAATGATGTAGACTCCATGCAAATAGAAGACGCTGTTTGCCAAGAGAGTGAAGTCAAACAGCGCAACCGTACTGGCGCTTTATTTAACCCTCTAGCTGCTAAGACCGACTCAAGGACCATTTGCGGACAGTGTAGATCAAGATCAGACTGCACAGAATGTGCAGTCTGATCTTGGATCTACACTGTCCGATAAGGGGATATCATTCCCCTAAAACAGCTTTGAAATACCAACATTTTGTTTTTACTATCGGTCTGAAAGTTTCAAATAACTAATTTAGCAGGTTAAGGGTTGATTTTTTGGTATCTAAAAAGTTGTGGTTTAAATAAGTTAGTTAAATGATGTAAATAGAAGTACTTGCTCGAAAGTACATATCTCTGCAAGCAAGGACTTTTTTTTTAACTCTTTCCATACCATAGACGACACCAGACGCTCTTGTGGACAGTATAGATCAAGATCAGACTGCACAGAACGTGCAGTCTGATCTCTGATCTACACTTTCCACTGCTATACTCTAGATTATGACTGAACTCTCTTTTGATCTTGCAGAAGACATGTATTTTCAGCCTTTGAGAAAAGGATTTTTTTTTTATTCGGTAGTGAAAAAGTTATTAACATACAGTGTAGGGAAAGAAACACACATATACACACAGTGACTGTGGTGGGAAGACTTTCTCTCTTGTCTTAACTCTCTTATTCCTCCCGTCTATCTCTCCTCTCCTCTCCTCCTCTCCTCCTCTCCTCTCCTCTCCTCTCCTCTCCTCTCCTCTCCTCTCCTCTCTTTTATTCTCTCTCATGACAGTCTGTCAGAGAAAGAAGTCTAAAGAAACAAGTCTGTCGGTATGAAATGACATTTAAGGAAAGAGAGAAAAACTCATAGAATATAAGTCCGTACCAATTGTCAGTGACAGTTATTTGGTTGACGTCGTTGTATAAATCTACCATTTGTCGGTAAACAAAGTATAACCTCGAGTTGGCCGTTACTAAGGATTTGATGTAATCCAAAATCAGCCGTTCAGTCTTCGTCCTATAACAGCCAAGTTATTTGCTAGTCGTCAGTAAGTGTGAAAGCTTATGCCACTTCTGATCTTAATCTACACCATCCGCAAAGGCTCGTTCAGTCGCTCCTAAAAATGAAAATGTTAATTACTAGAGCGAAGCATATTCAGGTAAAAAGTCAAAAGGAAATGGTAAACATCGTGTAGGTAAACAAGCCTATATATATATAGTTATCAAACCATAAAGCAGAGTTAGTTCACGATCATAAATTTACGGTGGCACAAAAGTGACATGGAAGAAATATTTCATACTACGTGCGCACGCAGTAGCTAATACGTGCGCACGTATTAGTTATTACGTGCACACGCAGTAGCTAATACGTGCGCACGTAATAAGTAATACGTGCGCACGCAGTAGTATTACGTGCGCACGTAGTATAAAATATATCTTCCATGTCACTTTTGTGCCACCGTATAAATTAAGCATACACGGTGGTAGCTTTTAAATCTGAGAAGGGAGGTAACTCTTATGCTGACAATTAGTTCCATTTTGGCTTTATTATTGTTCATGGAGTCTCAAGGTTTCATTCAATCGCCGAGCCCAGGTAGCTCAGTCGGTATCGTGCAGGACTTGAGAACAGGGGGTCGTGGGTTCGATCCCCGGCTCGGCCAACCCCCTTCCGAGGATTGATGACAGTCATCGCGACAGGATTCATTCCTGTCCCCACCGCTGACCACTGTTTCGACGATGGGTATGCGAGAAAGCAGCCAGTCGCTTGGAAAGAAAATTGTGCGGAGTACTGGTGAAAGCAACTCCAGGAAAGCATGGATAGGTGAACTGGCCGCCGCGATATAAGTGAAATAATGTTGAAACGGCGTTAAATACCATACAATCAATCAACCAATCATTTTTTTTTTTTTTAATCCTTATCCTGCTAAATAACTAAAATTAAACTTTCAAGCCGGTAGTAAAAACCTATATAATGCTTCTTCTAACTTTTTTTTTGGGGGGGGGGGAGAGAAAAATATCTTCTTATCGGACTGTGTAGATCAAGATCAGACTGCACGTTCTGTGCAGTCTGATCTTGATCTACACTGTCCGCAAAAGGTCAGTGAGTTGCGCTTAACAGGTAAGAGTTAAGGACACTCTTTCGACTGCCCAACTTAACTTTAAGGCTACACAGTGCAATTTTATAGATCAAAAATGGCTCGTCTGATCTTGGATCTACAATCTAAGATTACGCAGAGAAAGTTTTTTTTTCTTGAAAAAAGAATTTGGACATCACAAAACTTGTCAATTCTTTATTAGCTAGAAGTTTCCGTTTAGTTTCAACAAACAGAATGACTGATAGATTGTATGTTGTTTAACGCCGTTTTCAATATTATTTCACTTATATCGCGACGGCCAGTGCACCTATCCATGCTTTCCTGAGGTTTATTTAACCAACACTCCGCACAATAAACTTTCTAAGCTACTGGCTGCTGTTCCACATAACCATCGTCGAAACAACGGTCAACGGCGAGAGGGGAATAAATCCTGTGCCAATGATTATCATCAGACCTCGAAAAGAAATTGGCCAAGGCGGGCATCGAACCAGCCATGTCCTGTTCTCAAGTTCTGTACTCTACCGACTGAGCTACCGTGGCTCGGCTCTAACAAACAGCCAGTGGCTTTGAAAAAGTAGCCTGCAAAGTACTTCGTGAACACAAGCGCAGGTGCACTGGTCCCAGTGACAAGACAGTAGGATCGTCTTTCCTTGGTTTCGCAGGCACAAGGTTGGGGCTTTTTGCTTTGCCTTGCCAAAGGGCACTTTAGCTCTTGAAAGAAACTTTCAATAGTTGATGTAAAAGAAACTCGTTAATTTCTTTGAATGTAATGGCATGTATATAGGTTCGATATAAGAGAACATAGTTGGTTTGTGTTTAACGCTGTTTTTTATCATTATTTCAGTTACGTGTATATCGGGGCAGACAGTACACCTATCAATGCTTTTACTGGTACACCGTACAATTTTCATAGAAAGCCATTGGCTGCTTTCCCACATGACCATCGTCGAAACAATGTTAAGCTCAGCGATGAGAGAAGGACGAATCCTGCCGCAATGACTATCATCAAACCTCAGAGAGAAAATGGCCGAGCTAGGAATTCGAACATTCGATTCCCTGGTCTGAAATTCCTGTTTGCAACGACTGCCGTAATAGGCTCGGCAAGAAAATATGAAGCAACAGTGTGGTGAAAATGGGAAACCTCATGTTACGAGCAATTTATCCATTTGCAACCGTCTGTTGAAAAGCGGTTTGTTGCCAGACAAGGAAAGCCGTTCACAAGCGGAATGAGTTCTAAAATGATGATATGGGTCGCAATACGCGAAAAGGGGCATTCGGACATTTGCGTAAAGTGTCGTCTCGGATCAGCCTGCGCAGTCCGCGCAGGCTAATCTGAAACGACACTTTACGACTACATTAGATTTTGTGCTACAGTAGACTTGCGCAAAACAGAAAATTACATAAAAACGGAAACTGTCGTTTCGGATTAGCCTGCGCGGACTGCGCAGGCTGATCCGAGACGACACTTTACGCAAATGTCCGAATGCCCCTTTTCGCGTATTGCAGGCCAATTATGTGAAAAAGCCGAAAACAGACTATTAAATCCAAAACGGTGCCTTAATCGGTTAGAAGGCATTTTTAGATTTTTCTTTCTACGATGTTCACTTTTTAACCTATATCCTGCTAATTAAGTTAAAATACACTTTCAAGCCGATAGTAAAAGCTCGAGTAATGCTGCTTTGAACTTTTATTTTTGAGAAAAATATCTCCTTATTAGACAGTGTGGATCCAAGATCAGACTGCACGTTCTGTGCAGACTGATCTTGATCTACACTGTCTGCAAAAGGTCGGTGAGTCGCGCTAAGCAGCGTAAGGGGTTAAGAAACATTGATAAATAAGTTACAAACGAAACTTTTTCCCCTGCAAACGTTAAGAAACTGAACCGAATTTTTCGTTGAAAATTTGCAAATTCGACGTACAAATAACGGATCGGTAGCTTTGAAATTGTTACCCACATGTATTTTTTGGAGATCGTATTCTACTTATTTAGCACGATCTCACATAATGAACGCGTATTATTGATCACGTGACATTACCACGAAACTTTGCAAAGTTCTAGCGCGAAATCTAAAAATATAAGGGGCTACGTAGCCCATTTAGGAAATACCAATGAATTGAGTTTTTTTTCCCCTTACATTTGTCTTTCCTCTTAACCGATGATTTGCCAGCATTAAGCCTTAATAAATTCAGTGCTGAATCATCCAACTTTAATGAGATTATAGATTCTAAAACACCCTCTTCAATACGCTGAAACTAGCTTGTAGTGCTTTGGTGAACTTTGTAAATCAAGATTAGACTTCATAAAACGTGCAGTCTGATCTTGGAGCTACATGTACAATGTCTGCTTTATCTACTATACAGGGTGTCCTAGAAGTCGCGCACCATTCTAATTTTCAGTTTTGTTTCTGTGTTTCAGATTTTGAACTGATTTCATTTTTTTTCTCTCTCTCTTTCTCTCTTTCATATTTAATTATGGAAATAAAACTAACAACACAAGAAAGGGTTTGATTGCTTGTTTATGATAATCATCAATAAAGATGTTTTTGAAATAAAAAGATGTTGGTTTTTTATTGACATCTGGGTGCTGCCCGGCTTCTGCAACACCCTGTATTTTGTATTATGGCGGATACAACAATACTTGGACTGTTCTTCCTTGTTGAAAAGATATAGTTCATTGGTTTTGAAACGCTTTTTCTCTTTACCAAACAATCCAGTGTTTTAACGCTCCTGAAGAAGAAGCCTTTTCAAAACATTGCGGGAAAAGGAGAAAATGCTGGTAACCAGCATTTTCTCCTTTCCCACAATGTTTTCTACCCTATCAAAGACACATTGTATCATCAGAACCACACTCAATTTATCGGCTGGAAATATTTTCTTTAATTATGACTAGTTTAAAAATCTTGTCGTTTGATATTGAGTAAAGGGTTAATGCATTATGTATATGATCTTGTGTGAAATATGATAAGCGTTGTGTTTTAATCCTTTTCCGTTCGTTTTGAGTTTGCTGGCGATAACAAAACCATATTTTGTTCAGTTTACTGTATTTTAATGGAGGTTTTACGGGTGAATCTGTAAATAGAAAAGCAGGAAGTGTACATCATAATCAGACTCCACTTTTGTGCAGACTGATCTTGGAGTACAATCTCCGCACATTGTATTCATAGTCATGTACGAGAATGAAAGGGTTTATACATATAAGTAGTCCTGTATGTAATTATGTGGTCTACCTATCAGCATACATGTACATCAACAGGTATATGTCGTCTTAAACTTTAAATTGAACGCGTTACATGAAAAGTGTTGTTTACATACTTGTAACAAACGCGTGACATAGTGCATACTTGTAAACACGCAACATGGATAGGCTACACATGTAAACATAATGGTGATGTGTAGTTTATATTTGAGAAAGTGTCCGTTACTATGGAGGATACACGTTTATCTGACTAAACATCCGTGTTTGTACATGTTTACACTGTTGGGTGTTTTTATTTTCGGATTCCATGTCGTTCGTACACTCTTTATTCAAGCGGAAACGAACGAACAGGTTGTCGTGGACTACATAGCAGATTACGTGGACGTCCGATTGCAAGTGCTCGACAATTTCCGTATGGCTGTAAGTCAACGTGTACCCATGACTATTACTCTAAAGAATGTCGGAGGCAAAGACATACTTGGTGGATCTTGGCGGATATATTTCAATAGTTTACACGGCGAATACGACGAAACACTGAATTGCAGTATGCAGATAGTGCATGTTCTTGGAGGCTTGTTCTACCTGGCACCAGAGCCGGATATTGTTGGAGTTAATCTCATACCAGCGGGCGAAAGCTTAGTCTGTCTAGTTAATCACAAAGCGCCAACTGTTTCTAGAACTGACCACATGCCCAAATGGTACGTGACATCAGAAAAGGGAAACTCTGACATCAAAATTATTAAAAGCACAATGAGTGAAGACCTTACACACATAGGATTATTTGATAAACCGAACTTATGGAAAAGAAGTGAAGACGACTCACACAAGCCCTATACACCGGAACTGCGTTTCACAAAGACCGCCAAGATAAGCAACGAATCTGACTGGGATGGACTCCGAGTGCTTCCAACCCCGAAAGCAATCACAACTTTATCATCCACAAGGCTGATATTGAATAAGAATTGGGCAATTGCTTCATCAGCATTTTTCAAGAATGAAGTGAATTACCTTGCATTCAAACTTAAACTGGACGTCAAAGCAGGTGGAACAACACACATCGTCAAAATTTTGCGGGCACATAACAGCAATTTTGATGCGGAAGAATATGAGCTTAAAATAGATTCGGTGGCTGAAACTATTTATATCTTTGCAAATGATCCCCCGGGTGCTTTTTATGGGATTCAGACGTTGCTTTCGTTATTACAAGAGGATCAAACTTTACCTTCTGTTCTCATTAGGGATAAGCCACGTTTTCATTTCAGGGGGCTCATGATTGATGTATCGAGAAACTTTAGATCTAAGCAGGCAATAAAAGAAATGATAGATGTCATGGCAACGTACAAAATGAACAAATTGCATCTTCATCTTTCCGACGACGAAGGGTGGCGAATAGAAATTCCAGATATTCCGGAACTGACAGAGGTTGGATCTAGGCGTTGCCATAGCAATAAAAGTAATGTTTGTCTTGTTCCTAGTTTGGGATCCGGACCTTTCACGTCAAGTTCAGGCTCCGGTTTTTATACAGTTTCTGACTATAAGGAAATCCTTAAATACGCAGCTGAAAGACATGTACAGATTATACCAGAAATAGACATGCCGGGTCATGCAATGGCGGCCGTGTTCTCAATTAAGTTCCGGGAATCGGTTAGAAATAGATATGGTGACAACTTTCATTCTTATGTTTTAAGTGATAGCGTGTCTAGCGTTGAATCTGTTCAAAGCTGGGTTGGTAATTCCATAAATCCTTGCTTGAATACAACATTTGCTTTCGTGAATAAAGTCGTAGATTCTTTAATCGAACTCCATAAAGGCATTCAAGATCTGACGTTATTGCATATTGGAGGGGATGAGGTTGCATTCGGAGCCTGGGATGATTCAAGCGCATGTAAAAAAATGTTTAAAGGTACAGCCGTTGATCACTCGGACGTTAAGAAACTGTTCGTATACACTGTTTCAGAACTAGTGGCTCGTAAAGGACTGAATCTAGGTTCATGGGAAGATGGAATGTACCAGCGGGAGGAACGACCATACCCTAGGGCCGATCTTAAACCAAAGGAGGTGTATATCAATCCCTGGAACAATATTTGGGAAAGTGGACGAGGGGGTAGGGCGTATGAATTTGCGGACGAGGGCTACAAAGTAATTTTATCATTGGGAACAATTCTATACTTCGACCACCCATATGAGCCCGACCCAGAAGAACGTGGACTGTACTGGGCGACGCGTTACACGGATACAGAGGAGGTCTATGGATTTATGCCCGATGACATATTTGCTAATGCAGTTACACTGTCGAGTGGTAAACCAACAACACGAGAAGAGATTTGCGGCCATCGACCGTGTCCCACCACTGCTAAGCCTGAAAATATTATTGGCATTCAAGCATGCATGTGGGGTGAGCTGATTCGCACTGATGAACAAATGCAAGAGATGCTTTTCCCGCGTCTATTGGCTGTCGCTGAACGTTCTTGGCACAAGGCACAATGGGAAAATATTGCTGACGTCTCGTTTAGAAACCATGTGAAATTGCGAGACTTTGCTTCATTCCTGAAGCATCTCGGACACAAAGAATTGCCTCGTTTGGAAAAAAGGGGGATTTCTTACAGACTACCCATTCCTGGAGCGTTAGTTGCTGATGGCAAAGTTTATGTCAATTCTCTGTATCCAAATCACAAGATTCTTTATTCTATCGATGACAAAAAACGTTGGTATGAGGTCACAGCTGACCATTTTAACCTTCCAAATAATGCTCAACGTCTTTATATCAAAACGCAGTCTAAGGTATCGCACAAGACGAGTCGTGCCATCTTGGTTTTAGGCAAAAATAGCGCCACCAGATTCAAAGGTCGTGGAGTTTATATAATTTTAGCTTTCACTTGTATACTTACATTTCTGCCACAAAACTATTTTCAAGATTGATGAATCTCACAACATTTATTTATAAATCCACGTTTTTCATATAAAAAAACATAACAAAACAAAAATAACATCTCACTAATTTATTTTCATGGTGCCCGGCCGGGTAGCGCAGTGGTTAGCGTGTCTGACTCGTGACCTGGCAGTTGTTAGTTCGATATCCGGTTGAGGCAAACTTTCTTTCTGGCGAGTATTCGCCTCCCAACTTTGATACATGTGAGAAAAGCAGTCAGTGGCTTAGAAAGCACGTTGTGTCAGAACTGGGGTGAGAAAACCAGGGAACATATGCGTAGGTGCACTGACCGCCGTGATATGACCGTAGGTGTTAAAACGGCGTTACACTCCAATACAAACAAACAAACAAACACTTTCATGACCTTTTTATACATCCGCAAAACGAATGTTTTCTGGGATGTACTAGCATCAGTCCGTTCGTCCGTCCGTCTTAGGAGCGTCCTGCAAATTTATTCACGAGGTTTCATGATAGTCATTGCTACAACATAACTATATTCCTTGCTCACTGCTGATTATTGTTTCAACGATGGTTATGTGGGAAAGCCGCCAGTTGCTTAGGAAGAATATTGTGCGAAGTACTGGTAACATAAAGTCCAGGCAATCATAGATAGGTGCATTGGCCGCCGTGATATAACGGAGAATGTTTAAAACAACGTTAAATATCATACAACCAAAGAAATACTCGAATTAATTAATACTTCATACACGTTTTCTTTTTTTCTTTAAAGAGATAACAAATCTTTATCAGATCAGATGATTTATCAGTCATTCTACATTTCTGTTTTAGAAATTTGATCAATGCTATGTGGAAAAGGTGGTTTAATGCATTTGCAAAAAGTATCGACCCATGTCAGCCTGCGCAGGCCGCGCAGGCTGACATGGGTGGATACTTTTTGCCAATGATAAATTTTCTGGTCGAAGGACCATCGTTCCGCATGATTCAACCGGTTTTTAGACAGAATGAATCCATATTATGCAATGACTTGCTTGGTATAATGCAATACGGAGATATGTTAAACCCTCTTTTCACAGAAAGCCGCTTTGTATCTATTTCTTTTGTTTTATATTTCTTTCGATGAATATCTAACTACTAGTCAATAAAGTGAATAAAAGTTATTTGCATATTTTAAATGCATGGTAAGTTTTCTATTTTTTTTTTATTTTATGTGTACGCATGTGTGTGTTTATGGCGAAGTCGGAGGTTTGATACCCCAGTTGAAGCAAGTGTTATGACGGATGTAACGTCGACCTCATGGTGGCTTGTGACTGTAAGATCAGGCTGAAAATGGTGTTTAACGTCGTTTTTAACATTATTTCAGTCATATTGCATCGGCCATTGTTTCCTTGGATTTCATGCTTTCCTGGAATTCTTGCTTTCCTTGAATTTCTTTCAACAGTACTTCTCACAATATTCTTTCTAGGCAACTGGCCGCATTTCCACATGACCATTCTCGACAATGATCAGCGGTGAGAGAGGAAAGCATCCTGTCGCGTGACCATCATCAGTCTCCGAAAAGGAGTTGGCCGAGTTGAAGATTTGAACCAGTGACCCTCCTTGCCTCAAGTCGTGTAAAAATCCCGAGTTTGAAAGACCCCAAAGCGGCATGTTCTATAAAACACCAACATTTTCTCCTTTTTCTCACAATGTTTTCAAAAGGCCTCCCCCAAAGGATCCTTAAAACTGGTGATTCTGGTAAAAGGTTTATTGTATACCCCCTGGGGCCCATCACGTGATTTCTCCTGTCGTCTTTGCAAAATAGAGTCTGCTTCATTATTGGACGCAATAATACCCCTGCAGAGGATTGTCCTTTTGAAAACATTGGGGGGAAAGGAGAACCAACCCTTTCGGTCACTTGCACCAGTCGTTGTAAATAGTCTGGTAGGTAAGGTGATTGACCAAGCTACATGTAGCTAAATGGTCGATTTGATAATGGAATGTTCAAAGACCCCCAACCGAGCAGTAACCGAACCGAAACCTATAAAGATATGATTGATTGATTGATTGTTGATTGATTGAATGATTGTATAGTGTATAACGCCGTTTTCAACATTATTTTCAGTTATATTGCGGCGGCCAGTGCACCTATCCATGCTTTCCTGGGGTTACTTTTACCAGTACTCCTCACAATATTCTTTCCAAGCCACTGGCTGGTTTCCCACATAACCATTGTCTAGACAATGATCAGCGGTAAGAAAGGAATGAATCTTGTCGAAATGACTATCATCAGTCCTCGAAAAGAAATTGGCCGAGCCGGGGATCGAACCCACGACCTCCTGTTCTCAAGACCTGTACGCTTCCGACTTAGCTACCGGGGCTCGGCTATAGAGCTGTCTCCGTGATATAACCGAACCATAAAACATTCAAACAAACTATAAGGCTACATAATACTGAGGCAGACTCTATTTAACCCTTTTCCTGCTAAATAACTGAAATGAAGCATTCAAACCGATATCAAAAGCCCAAGTTTTGCTATTTCAAAGGTAATTTTTGAGAAAAAGATATCACCTTATCGGACAGTATAGATCAAAGATCTGACTGCACGTTCTGTGCAATCTGATCTTGATTGACATTGGCCGCAAATGGTCATTGCAGCCTAGGGGTTAAAAGCCAAACATAATTGATTATCTTATTATTCACAATTTCAACACAGTTTATGCAAATTTACCCTAAGGCTGCTAAAGGCCACTCATGCGGACAGTTCTGCGAACAGTTTAGATCAAGATCAGACTGCACAGAACGTGCAGTCTGATCTTGGATCTACACTGTCCGATAAGGAGATAATTTTCCCCGGAAAATAACTTTGAATATTTGTTTTTTTTCCCTATTGGCTGGAAAGTTTCACTTAAGGTCTACGACCCCTAACTCATCGGTAAATATCGTGTAACATCGACATTTTCGTAAAGGCTATTCAGCCAATCTCAGCAGCTTCTGTGATTTTATATGAGAGTTAGGGACTGTAGACTCGCTAACTCATCAGTAAAAATCGTGTTACATCGACGTTTTCGTAAAAGATATTCGGCCAATCTCGGCAGCTTCCGTCTTTTAATATGAGAGTTAGGGGCCGTAGACCTTAACTTGTTTAACAGGTTGAGGGTTAATTTTACAGTTCAATTTTCTTCTCTGTTCTGTTCTGGCCGAGCCCAATAGTCCAGTCCGTAACGTACAGTACATGTACTTGAAACCAGGAGGTCGATGGTTCGAATACCGCACTCGGCCAATTTCCGATGGTTAATGGTAGTTCATTGCAGCAGGACTCATCCCTCTCTCATAGCTGATCATCTTTTCGACGATGGTTATTTGGGAAAGCAGCCAGTGGCTATGGAAGATTATTGCACCGAGTACTGGAAATAGAAACTCCAGAAAAGTATGGATATGTGAACTGGCCGCCGTGACATAAGTGAAATAATGTTGAAAATGGCATTAAACCCCATGAAAAATAAATAAAATAATAACTATAGTTTTTTTGTTCATCAAACAGAAAAAGATGGACCCGTCGGCAGAACTGGACTGTTTCGGAAATAGATAATTATAGAAGCCCCAAAGAAATTCTTTAAGGGGTATAATCAATAACCTCTTAAACAGTGGAAAATACACTTGCGCGGAAATTTCAAAAATGCGGCGGAGCGTCACCAGTGAGAATAGCTGCAGTAATCAACCCCTGAACAAATTTGAAAAGAAAAAGAAAATCTTGTTCAACATCGATAATCCAAATGAATTAATCCTTATCTTTCTTAATAAATGAAGTAAAATTTTTCAATTTGATAGTAACAACCCAAATATTGCTTTTTCATAGGTATGTTTTGGAGAACAATATCTCCTTATCGGACAGTGTAGATCCAAGATCAGACTGCACGTTCCGTGCAGTCTGATCTTAATCTACGCTGTCCGCAAAAGGTCAGTGAGTCGCGCTGAGCAGCTTGAGGGTTAATATAAATTATAGAATATATTAGAAAACATCGTGGAAAATGAAAGAAGTTTTTCAGCAATTTCTCCTTTTACCACACTCTTTTTGATAGTGTCCTGGTGCAAGACTAAGATAAACAGCCGTTTACATACATCATTTTATCGAATTTTCTTCGCAATGCGTTATATACTAACCAAGTCATCACATTAAATGAATTAATTTTGTCCAAAAACCGAATGAATCATGAGGTGGAACGGTCCTCTGACATACAGAAAATTGACCAATTGCAAAAGTCAGCCTGCGCGGACTGCACAGACTGACATGGGTCGATACTGTTTTTCAGATGCATTAAACCACGTTTTCACAGTGCATGGCTCAACAGGATTAGACGATTGGCTATTAGGTGTCCGAAATTTTTCCCCAGTATCCCAATGGTTAACCCCGAGGATTGAATTAAAGTGATTTTATTTGAGTAGTTTATGTGCGTTTCTAAATTAAAGAATTATTTTAGCCACTGTCTGTCACCGTTAAGTATATATCATCATCATCATCATCATCCGTCATGTGGTATTAAAGGCGATTTAACGTACGGTTGATTTTGACAGTCAAAATTAAATAATACGCAGAATGTGCATCTCTTGGATGTATCCTGCCGAGGTTTTGTTTGATACGCTGGCCTTATAAGGATTGGTACGGCCTACTTATAGACCCAATAGCGGCCAAAAAACAATGCACATGCTAAATACATTTATGTTAAATCATACCATGTAAAAGTATTGACAATATTGTGAAGATGATAATCTGTTACTGTGTGGTCGGTCCAAGTGTATGTCGCTGGCAGAAAAAATGAATTTTAGAATCATGCAAAAAGTAAACAAAAGATAGAGTGAACTGGCAACACTTAAACTAGTTTTGAAATTAATTTCGACTTTCACTTGGACCGACCGTACAATAACATATTGTCATCTGCACAATAATGTCCATTCTTTTAAATGATATGATTTAAATTTAAATACATTACAACACCTGCTTTGTTTACTTTTGGCAGCATTTGTCACTTTAAGTGTCTATATTTATGACGTCGACCATTGTAAAAGAGCCGAGCCCCGGTAACGTGCAGAACTTGAGAACAGAGGGTCGTGGGTTCGACTTGTGGCTCGGCCAATTTCTTTCCGAGGATTGATGATAGTCATTGCGAAAGGATTCATTCCTCTCCCACATCTGACCATTGTTTCGGCGATAGTTATGTGGGAAAGCAGCAAGTGGCTTGGAAAGAAAATTGTGCGGAGTACTGGTAAAAGAGACTCCAGGAAAGCATGGATAGGTGCACTGGCCGCCGCGATATAAGTGAAATAATGTTGAAAACGGCGTTAAACACCATACAATCAATAAACATTGTAAAAGATGTCTGTACCTACACGTATGTACTTTATTTTTATGGTTAGAAACACCATGTGTTAACCCACAGGCTGCTAAACACGACCTAATGACCTTTTGCGGACAGTGTAGATCAAGATCAGACTGCAAAGAACATGCAGTCTGATCTTGGATCAACACTGCCGCACAGGGTGATATTCTCCTCCCCCCTAAAAATAAATAAATAAATAAAAATAAAAATAAGATAATAATAATAATTTTCAAATAACACTATTCGGGTTTTTGATATCGGCTTGAATGCCACAGTTATATTTTTTTGCAGGTTAAGTGTTCAAGACTTAATTTATAAAGAGTACGAGGATGTGTATGAGTAGGTTTCTCCTAGCTAGTATCTCCTCAACCCTATCTAAATGATCAATCTGGCTGGTGGACGTGTTTGGTCTAACGCTTTACCAAACGACAAAATTTTAGAAGAGACCAAATTCAAAGCACTTGCAGACGACAAAATAAACATGACTCAAAAATTTCAATTCGTTTTGGGATGAGTAGAAAACATTAAGAGAAAAGGAGAAAATGCTGGTTACCAGCATTTTCTCCTTTTCCAACAATGTTTTCAGAAGGCTTTTTCTTTAACGTCATTTAAACTCGTTATCGTGTGGAAAAGATTTAAAGGCAAGAAAATGCAATACTTCAACATTTGAAAATCAAATCACCTTTTGGAATGTTTTATTATCGCTTTTCTTCGTCCTTTAACCTATTACCAAAGAATACCGAGTTTTAACGACCCTAAGAGAAAGGCTACTGAAAACACTGTGGGAAAAGAAGGAAATGCCTGTAACCAGCATTTTCTCCTTTTCCCTCACTGCTTTCTTCCCTTTCAGCGAAAAACCTTACCCTTTCAACCGCATCTAATTGTCTTCCGCAAATGCTTTCAAATTGGTGAGGTCTAAAATTTTGTCGTTTGGGAAAGAATTGACCGTTTACACCGTCTACAGTATTTCACATAAACATTACCAACGTACTTTGAGCTCTTAAAACCTTCCTTTTTTTTCAAGCATTACCAGAATGTAAACTTAATTTTGTTAACTTAAAGTAGTTATTTCCTCACTTTTTAGGCGGTACAGGCACAATATCCAATCCGTTTTTTCCTGTCATTTTGTATGCCGAAAATGTGTCTCTCAAAAATGAAGAATTACAACAGGGAAATCGTGGTCCGTATTCATAAACCATTCTTAGTTCCATTCTTTGTCATACTCTGGATTAAGACGCTACAAAATTTCTGATTGGCTCAACCATTTGGTTTAGCCAATCAGAAATTATGTTACTTTCAAACTTCAAATTCTTGAGAATAAGAGTATTTAGAATGGTTGGTTAATAGGGACACTAAATTCCTCAACGTAACTTAAGCCGTAACCGTTTGCAGGTTTCTTTGTCCGTTTTTATACTCTTTTCTAGGCGCTGTTCATTTTCAAGAGCGAGAGGAGCCTTCTAAAATGTCTGACGATGCGCGCCTCCTGGTGGGCCGCTATTGATACACGTGATCGCCACGCGACGTGTCAACCATCTATCCAAATACTCGTGTCGAAATTCCCTACAATACACTTATGTACGTGTAGTGTGAAATTCAATAATGATACAATACCACTTCAAATATGCTTCCCAGCAAGAGTCGATTCACCCTCGACGATTTAACGGCAAATTAAGAGCATTAATTGATTGTTTTCTCAATTACAAATTGAGCCCCTCTATCCCGCCGTGATGCAGAATAGCTCTTCTATTGAAAAGTCACATTCAGACGACACTTGTGAATGAAGTCTCGCGGAATGACGTTTCTAACGGGATCCGCTTGGTAATTGGCAAACAGATGATTTTGGCATTTTCTTCTAAATCTGACTTCGGGGTATGTATATATAAGCACAAAATTTTGAGTCTTCAGACGTTCTTTCAACATAGTCCAGAGAGGAAGTGCCATATTTTAAAACATTGTCACTTATTTTTTAAAGATAAAAAGTATGGAAGTGCTGTTTTTTAATAATGAGTGTTTCATGATACATGTTTAATACAGTAAACTTTTCTTTGAATAACTCCTTTTGATAATTTCATTCTATTCTTTCCTGTCATTTTAATACACAAGTGTATATGCATTTTAAAACGTGTAGAATAACCTGAACTACCGCACAATTGGTAACACGCAATCGTAAAGTTAAAACTGTTTATTTTATACACTTTGAAATAAGAAACTATGTCGCACAACGTCTCCGCAGAATTCTTAAACTATTGCAGAAGTTTTGAAAATGAACTTGAAGAAACAGACCGTGCAAATTACGTTACAAATGGTACCGTGGTACTTCGAGACGACAACTGCTTGTATCAGAGAAATACTTCACCGGTCCCTCTTGACTACCCATCGTGCGCGCACACGTATGTTCCAACAATGTGTGACAGACTGGAGGAGGATTTGATGTGCGGAATCGGCAAGCCACAGGTTCGATTCTCAGCCAATGTTCGTGAGAGGAAAAGAATGATGAGTATAAACTCGGGTTTTGAAGAGCTGCGACAGCATGTACCTACATTTCCCTACGAAAAACGTTTGTCCAAAATAGACACCCTGCGTCTTGCCATATCTTACATTGCCTTATTGCGAGATATGCTGGAATCCGGCTTGGACCCCGTGGATTATGTGGAACAGTGCTTAAAAGCGGACGTGAAAACCCTGTGGAACACAAGCGGTAATCCGTTTATTCATGTTTTTGAATAATAATAATAATAATAATAATAATGATAATAATAATAATAGTGTAGATCTTAGTTTACCCTGTACATAACATTTGATCACATAGAGTCTCTTCGTCGTAATTTCCCTTTGTCTTTGTCAACGTTTTTGTTGTCACTATTTCACTGTTAATTGTGCCATTTACTATTTATTTATTAATCTCCACTGGGAGGAAAAAAAGTGAATAAATAAATAAATAATAATTGTTTTTATTATTATCACTCTTATTATTATTATTAATATTATTACTATTATTATTTGCTTGGCAGTAGGCAAACAGATTTTTTCATCTTTATTATTACAAGTATTATCATCATTATGAAATATTTTTCCTTACTCATTGATCTATTCAAATTTTCATAGTTGTTATTCTTATGCATTAAAATTTCGAATCTTGCAAAATATTTGAGCCATGTTCTGACAAAAGAGGGCTTAGTGCATCTTCGTGATGCATGATGCCATACAAGTCATCACGTGATCATGGATCCAAAAAACCCATTTTTTCTAACGACCGACTGAATCATTAGGTAGACTAGTCCTTTGACATACAGAAAATTGACCATTAGCGAAAAGTTTCGACCCAGGTCAGCCTGCGCGGACTGCGCAGGCTGACCTGAATCGATACTTTTTGCAGATGCATTAAGCTCCCTTGTCACAGAGCATGGCTCATTTGAATTATCTTGGAGTAAATTCATTCTAGATTTTTGACATGTTTATTTGGGTTTGTTTGTTTGTATGTTTGTTTAAAAAATTTTGTTTATTCGCAACTGTTACTTTTTTCCGTGATTTTTAATCCATTTTTTTTTTATATTGATAATTGATCCGTCACCGTAAAAGGCAATTTAAGAAGTACAGACTTACCTTTTGTGAAAACAGCTGACTTTTTCCACACAATGTTTCCGGTCATATCAGGTAGCCGGATTGTGGGTTAATTAACTTTACACGTATTTTAATCATTACCAAATCAAAACTAAGGAATTCAACTTTTCCTTTCCATCGCTTATTTTTTTTTTTTCACTTTTTATCACACACTGTCCGGTGTATTAACGACCCTAATGGAGAAGGTTGTTGAAAAAAAATTGTCCGAGAAAGAAACAAGATGTAACCAGCATTTTCTCCTTTATCCATGATGTTTTCTACTCTATCAGACAAATCCCGATATTAGAGTCATACTGAATTTGTCACCTACAAATACTTTGAAACAGGACAAGTCCATTTATTATACTGCAACGAAATTTCTCGTGATGTGATTGGATAATATGCCCCGAAGATATATATTATGTACACTGGCAAAACCAACGTAAAAGCAGTTTCCCTTTCGGAAGCCCCGTATACATGACTACACTTTCAACACAACATCCAAAATGGCGACGTCGACCAAGATTAACATCAAGATTATTCACCAAACTGCACGTTTTACCAAGGTTTCAGTGACGTCAGTTCCCAGTGACGCCACTTTGGAAATTCTACTTCGTCAGATTACTCAATTTTTGAAAGCAAAAAACAAGTAAATTTCGCTTAACACACGTTGGACTTGTAAAACGTTGCAGTATAATGAATTCGTTGTACGGTCAGGTGGCAGGGGACTTGGAAACTTGTTCACGGCTGTGGTGAATAATGTCGCCACCTCGCCTTCGGCTCGGGGCGACATGATTCACCACAGCCGTGAACAAGTTTACATGTCCCCTGCCACCTGACCGTACAACTAATAAAGTCTTTCGCCCGGTGAAGTGTTAATTCTTCAAACTATGGTTAAGAATGTAAAAGTTAACTGTCTAAGGGCCCCACTTATTCACTTTTCTTAACCATTTCAGTGCCATAGGCGAAAAGAAAGGCGGTTGCAGACGACAGAGATCAAGATCAGACTGCACGGAACGAGCAGTGTGATCTTTGATCTTTACCGTCAGCTTATTAAATCAAACCTATCATGTATAGATTTTTCTGCGTTTTAGTGGATTGTATATTTTGCCTTCGAAGAAGGTCGAGTTTATATGGGCCATGATCTGACTAAATGGGGCTTAATGCATCTCCATAATGCAGGATAACAAGCAAGTTATCGCATAATTATGGATCCATAAAATCCTTGCTCTTTTAAGGGTGATTTTTTAATTAAAAAAAAAAAAAAAAAAAAAAAAATCCGACAGTGTACATCCAAGATCAGACTGTGCGTTCTATGCAGCCTGATCTTAATCTACACTGTCAGCAAAAGATCGGTTAGTCGAGCTTGGCAGCCTGAGGGTTAACATCGTCTTTGAATGCGTATTTTATATCTCTTTTTCAAACGACAAAATTCTAGACTTGTCCAAATTGAAAGCATTAGCAGATGGGAAATTAATTTGACAGAAATGTTGAAAATAAGTTTTGAAAGGTTGCCAGCATTTCCTTCTTTTCCCAAGATGTTACCAAATACCTTCTTTAGGGTTGTTAAACCTCGGTATTGTTTAATAAAGGGTTAAACTCGGTACTTTAAATGCGGAATGTACACTAGCATGTATTCACTAATTCACTTACTCATTTATTTGTTTGTTTTTTTTTTTCAAAATTTCTGGAAGTCATATTCATCTATTCATAAACTCTTATTATTATTATTATTATTATAAAATATTCGATACCCATGCAAATGTCGCTTCTCTTTTACCTCAGGGCGCTTAGGTTACACATTCGCTTACATAAACGGACTTTTCTCCTTGTGACATTAATTCAAAATAT
Source organism: Hippopus hippopus (assembly GCA_946811185.2). Taxonomy (NCBI): domain Eukaryota; kingdom Metazoa; phylum Mollusca; class Bivalvia; order Cardiida; family Cardiidae; genus Hippopus; species Hippopus hippopus. Next base: position 9,197,349 of record OX328108.1, on the reverse strand, counting down.
ATATATTTTTGATGTATTCAAATACATATGAGTCATGAGGCTTTAATGCATCTTTAAAAAGCAAGCTAACCTGGGTCGAAAATTTTTGTCATGGGTCAATTTTCTGCGTGTAAAAGGACTATCTACCTCATTAAACCGTCGATTCTTCGACAAAATACTAGTAGCTTTTACGGATCCATGATTTTGTGATCACTTGCTCGGCTAAATGAATCACGGTGATGCATTAAACCCCCTCTTGCTGGGACGCCACATATGTATCAAATTAAATACAAAGGCTATCGCTTCACAAAACCGTATCATTCGAGAACTTAAACCTCAGGTGCGTGAGACAATGAATTTCTGGAAATTAATACTCTTTATAATACTTTCTATTCTTCCTGGGTGCAACAATAAATAAAACTAACTAAAGACAAATGCATGATTGTACTTTTTAATGCAGTGCATGAAAATGTTGTATTGCTGACTTCAACGCAATCCAACTTGAATTTACGTAAAAGTTTAGTTTTAGCATGTATCCTGAAACTTTACTAATAGGTCTATACCAATTAATTTATTATGGTGCTCAATGATCGCAAGCAAACAAGAAAGTATTTGCGTTAGTTATGCAAAGTGGTTTAAAATACTTGATTTTCTAAAAATTTTTGAGTAAAAATTCATTGTGTTTATATGGTGAAACTCGTTTGAAAAATATAATGTTGGTAAAGTTGTGCGTTTCTTTTTTTTTTTTTTTTTCATTTTTTTTTTTCAAATAGGATGTCGATTTTGTTGAAATAACCAAATCTGATGATAATAAAGAAATCATTTTAATTTGAGTTTGAATTTTACATGATAACCACTAACATTAGACATTAATATTTTATTTCAAATATACTTTCTAACAAAAATGAAAACAAAAAGAAATTTCCAACCCTTTATTAATTCAAATGAAATATTTCCGTATTCTTGCTTAATTTAAAATGCATGTGGTATCCATATCCGTGTGAGTATTTTTCTTTTGTATTTGCAATTTCGTCAAAGTAAAAACTTTTTTTTTTCAAGTATTCATGTATATCTTAAATAGATAAAAGATAATAAATAAATAGATAAATAAATAAATAAATAAATAAATAAATAAATAAATAAATAAATAAAGAAAGAAAGAAAGAAAGAAAGAATAAAGTAAAAAAAAAAAAAATACTACAAATTCATTTGGAAATTTTGTATTCCATCTTTATATCAAATTGTAAACCGACTTGTGTAATTTCATCTTCATATCATATAATATATTCTTGAGTTTTCCATCTTGATATCATCTAGTAAACCAGTTTTTGTAGTCCATCAATATGTCATATAGTAAATCAGTTTTTGTATTCCACCTTTATATCATATACTAAATCGGCTTTTGTATTCCATCTTTATACCATGTTGTAAATGCAGGCTGACCTGGATCAAAACTTTTAGCCATTTGTTACTTTTCTGCATGTTAAAGGGCCATTCTACTTCATTTTTCTTTGTGGTTCAGCCGGTTGTTAGGTAAAATGGTTCTATCCTATGCAACAACTTTCTTGGTATAATGCAGTATAAAAGTCGATAAAATCCCATTTTCACAGGGCATTACATAATTTCATTGCAAGCTTTTCGGTAATCTATCGGAAAATAATGGTAAATTATATGGTTTGATAATTCATGTTTACGTCCAGTGAAATTAACCGATTTCAAAGCAACCGGTACGGAACTACATAGATTCTTGCATCATGTTTACAACTTCGCCATTTAAAACACATCGAGATCTATTCTAGACTGTGATTAAATCCAATAATCTAAAACTAATTCCACCTTTTCAATATGTTTATTAGTCCTGTTGAATTCAGGTTTTTGATTTTTGTTAGTTTGATGTATCACTTCGAATATAAATAAATGACACTAACGTGGAAGGATATACATGTATTTGGCATTCGGAAGATTGAACATTAGAAAAAAATATCAATGTGAAAATGGAATTTTATTTATTTTTTTTAATAATTCACTGCTCAAATTTTCTCTCAAATGGATCAAAACACAATTCCGTCATAATTCAGGTCTTTACCAACGAACTGTTTTCTTTGTGAACTGGTAAATACATTCTTATTGTAATGCGTTCTTATGGGAGGGTACGCCACAGGGAATTACCGAAAATAAATGTACTGGATTTTGATGAAAGTCCCAACAAAAAAAGTTAGAAACATGAATAGAACATTAGTTTTTTCGGTGAAAGATCGAAATTTATTTCATCTCGTGAACATCATTAGTAATATTTTCACTCGTGGCTGTGCCACTCGTGAAAATATTACCGATGATCTTTACTCGATGAAATACATTTAAATGAATAAATGAATAAATAAAGATCCTCTATATAATGTAATTATTTAATTCATCTACGATAGAACTTTTTCAGTGCACAAAATACTTGACCTTTTGATAGAAGACAAAATTTTAGACTTTTACATATAGAAGTAGCCCTTGAGAGGAAAGAAAGTTATGAGGGAAAATGGTGGTTTTTGACAGTTATTCCTTTCCCAGTGAATTTGTCAAACGTCTCATACTTTTTACTTCAAAACACGGGATCGTTTGTTAAAGACTTAGATCTATCTCGTACTTTATTTCAGATTTGACAGCACGGTTATCATGGGTAAACTGGGACAGCCTTGGGGCTCAGCGAAAACCTGTATTGAACGTCACATCCGGCCCGCAAGACTGACACCACTTACTGCTGCGGGTATCATGTGATTATATGACCTTGGACAGACGTAATATATTAATTTGCTCATTGTCTTGTCAAAATGTTATTGAAGGAATAAAGAGATTCTGTTTGTTTTCTTAGCGGTATTTTGTTGTTTTCATACCTCTATGAAAACGAAAAAAAAAAAAACAAGATCAACTTCATTTCTTATAATTCAATATCTAAGACAAAAGTACGCACATAAATAATACTAACTGCTTTTTTTTTGTAAATCCAATATTGCAGTTTTGAACGCCCATTTCATTAAATAATTAGTAATTCATAGTGCGGTAAAACTGCTCGTTCATGACGTAAAAAATGCGTAATTCATGACATCGTCATAGCAATGAACATTGCAGATTTAGTAGATATACCAGCAACCCCGGCTGTAACGACCCCGACGAGGAATGCTTCTGAAAACATTGTGTAGAGAGTAGAACATACTGGTTACTTGTATTTTCTCTTTTTCCCACATTTTCCCACTAATTAAGAGAAAAGTTTCATCATTTGGGCACTTTCAAATCATCATTTGCAAATCTTTTCATATTTGGACAAACCAAAATATATGTTAATGTTTGGTAAAAATGTATCTTGTAGTGAAGGTTTCATTTGACGAAATGTGACTGATTTATCCTGCCTTTCAGTTCAAGGACATTTCCTGTAACCCTTAAGCTACTAAGAGCAACTCAAAGTCCTTGTGCGGACGGTGTAGAAAAAGATCAGATCGCACAGAGCGTGCAGTCTGATCTTGGATCTACACTGTTCTACAAGGAGATATTTTTTCTCCTGGGAATAGCTTTGAAATAGAAAAATTATAGGTTTTACTATCGGCTTGAAAGTTTCATTTCACTCATTTAGCAGTTTAAGGGTTAAAGTTTATTTAGCTCTCCTAAGTCCGTATTTACCCAAAGAAGTCTTTAGAAACGTTCTTTGTCTAATTCTCAAGAATTTTGTGAATTTGAAAGTAACACAAAGTCTGACTGGCTAAAGTTTTGGTTTAGCCGATCAGACGTTGTAACAGTTACTTTCAAATTCAGAAAATCTTGGAGCTTTTTAAGATTGGTTGGTGATTACGGACCCTGAAAATGAGGGAAGTAGTTTTTGAAAAAGTTATATTTGCAAATTACCATGTGCAAACTACGGCTGAAAGTTTAGCCAAAGGAGAATTTTATAGAGACAGTTAATTTCTGTTTTTACCATAATGTTTTATGAATATGAGTCATGCGCTGGCAAAGGGGGACATAATGCATCTCCGTGGTGTGTCTTTATCAAACAAGTTATAACATAATTACTGATCCTTAAAATCCATTTTATCTAAGAATCGATTGGATCTGGAAATCAAATGGCCGGCAACATGCGAAAAGGGACATTCGGACATTTGCGTAAAGTGTCGTCTCGGATCAGCCTGCGCAGTCCGCGCAGGCTAATCCGAGACGGCACTTTCCGTTTTTATGTAATTTTCTGTTTTGCGGAAGTCTACTGTAGCACAAACTATAATGTAGTCGTAAAGTGTCGTCTCGGATTAGCCTGCGCGGACTGCGCAGGCTGATCCGAGACGACATTTTAAGCAAATGTCCGAATGCCCCTTTTCGCGTGTTGCAAGCCAAATAGTCCTTTCAGCTGTAGAAAATTGATCAATTATAAAAACTTTCGGCCCAGGTCAGCCTGCGTGGGCTGACATGTGTCGGTTCTTTTTTCAGATTCATTAAGCCCCCTTTTCACAGAGCATGGCTTTGTTTTACAAGGACTGTTTTTAAGTTTGTTTGCTGCTAATTTGTCTTAGGAGTAACGACTGAAAGAAAGATGTTTAAGTGTTTAACTTTGATTAAAGATGTTTAAGTGTTTAACTTTGATTAAAGATGTTTAAGTGTTTAACTTTGATTCTATGTTGCCAAATATAGACATTTGCTATTATATTTATAGATTCTACCTATATGACATATTTATCATTTCTATGTCTTTGAACAAAATAATATTTGCTTTCATTATTTATCGATTTATTTATTTATCCATTTATCTATTTACCGGTATTTATTTATTTACTTACTTATTCAGTCATACACATACTGATTTTAATTTTGTTATTGCAAAATTATCTTATTGTTTACTGGTATTTTTCGAAAACGGTCGTTCTTTTAGCCCTAGCTTTAATGTAAGCAAATTATTTGAATAATTAGATGTATGAAATATTCAGATTTAATAACAATTATTACATTGAATTATTATTATTTTATCTTTCATTTCTACCAAAAGTGGAATACAGATACTTCTTCAGCAAACCAAACATAATTTTGTATTATTTCTATCTATCAAATTTATCGAACTGTTTTTGTATAATTTCAATTAGAAATTTTGCGCTTGTCGTAATTGAGACTTTTGTTTTTCTGTTCTTTAACTAAATACATATTATCTGTTTATTGACCGTTTTCATTTATTGATTGATTGATCAGTTGATTAATCATTTTCTTTACTTCTTCATTTCTTTATTATAAGTTAATCGATTTCCTTCAAACGCATACATGTTTTGAATTTGCTATTGCATATGTAAGTGTTTATTTGTTGTTAAGTCGCCGTGGAGAACTTCCTTGACAACATCAATAAAAGTTAAAATGTTACAACTTTTCATAACCTATATACGGGGTTATATATCCTACCTATATATCGTATTTATTAATTCTATGCCTTTTAACTAAATACTACTTGGTTTCAGTATTTATCTATCTATTTATTTATTTATATATTAATACTTAATACGAGCTCGTGTGCATTGCCGAAATTCAGTAACACATAAGAAGTTCGCTCTTTTCATCGTTAAATCTGCTTGCGCGGATTTAATGGGGAGGAATCGAGAATTTTTTTAACGTTTTAAAGTGCTGTTATAATAGATACAAAAAAAAAAAAAAAAAGAAAATCAAAACTTAAATATTACAATTGAAACTTTGAAAATAATATAAATGAGTGCGACTTGAAGTGCATTGAACGTAATTCGACCACAAAGGAAAGAAAACATTGCCTAATATCTACAAACTCAGTTCAACAGTGAAACAAAACATATAATTATATTAATGCTATTTTAGTTAATTCTTTTAACAGTTGTAAATGGCAACAAAATGTCCCGCTAAAAGGTTGGATTGTCCAAATATCTTAATCTAACTGACTTGCAAAGTTTCTTTTACATCTTGCTTGAAAAGAAAATTTCTTAACGCCAAATTAAACGTAACTGGTTGATGATAACTGCCTAAACTTGAAATCTGTAATTCAATGACATTAATTCGTGAATTTATGACGATTTAAGTTATACATCTTTTTTTCTTTTTTGCCCAAATATTTTCTAAAAGTTATTAACTTGTTTTGTAGGTAGTTCTTCCCTAAAAGTTGACAAGATAGCGAACAAATAGACTTTTAATACCGGCAAATGGTTATGTTCCTGTAACACATTTTGAAAAGGCTTTTTTTTTTTATATAACTCTTTTTTTGGTCCCGTAAATGCTCTTTGTCGCAAAGAAGGACCATGTATATGCACCTTTTAGGTTCTGCCACTTGAAACAGGTGCTGCAACTTTCTTCATGATAAAGTCTTTTCATTCGAATTCTGTCCTCTTGCATGGGCCAGTAGTATCAAACCTGTATCTTTTTTTGACACTCATCAACACAGTTTATCTCTATGTCTGCTTGATATAGTACTTCACTGCATATATAATTATCAAATAGTCTCCTGCAGCTCTCGACTCTACGATACTTTCAACATTTCGACTGAGACTTGTTTCAACTAAATTCATGAATTTCAGTCATGACTTTTATGTATACAGGTTGATATCAATAATTAGACATATGAAATACATGTACATGTATTAAGATTTACAACAGATATATATTTATTCCATAATTGTCTACTTTGAGTCGGATAAAGATATTACATCACCATGACTTTTTTAAACGTGTCTTTCAATTATGTCTATATATAAAATTTAGTTAAACCGTGTCGAAAAATGAAATCGCCATTCAATATTTTGTGCTTCTTTAAAGAATTGTATTTTCTCCTTTTTTTTTCCACAATATTTTCTACTGTACCAGAAACTAATTTCAATTTTTGAGTCTCAAATTGCTTTTTCGTGTGCAAATGCTTTCAATTTGGAGATGTGTAAAATTTTGTCGTCTGATGAAGAGACAACTGTGTACTTATTTTGTATCCTTAATAAACTGCATTTACTTCCCTTTGGGCTCCGGATAAGCGAAGCAGACGCTCCAAACCTTAAACGTCTGGAACTTTTGACAGAGATAATATTTAAGCATTTTTTAAAGACTCTTAACCCCTGCAGTGTATGAATACTTTTCAAGCTAGACTACACCTGTTTTACATGAACCTGAAAATGGACGAAAGGTTACTTCGCAGATGTGGTATAGTTGAACGTAAAGCGATTTCTGATTGGCTTAACCATTTGTTTAGCCATTCAGAAATTGTGTTACTAACTTTATCTAGCCCTAGAGAGACGAAAGGTCGAGCGCGATGTCAGAATTTTCTCACGCAGCGAGATGTAAATACAAGAACCAGGAAAGTTACTGCAACATGACATTCCTTATATTGTATACCTTCAACTTTTAACGACAACATTTTTCAATTATTGACATTTTATTCGAAAATGGTAAACAAAATCAGACAATAGTGTGGAAAGTAGTATTACATACTTCATTTAACCTGACCCAGGTCAACATCATTTATTAATTAAAATTTTATTTTTACCCTTGGCATCACACGGTGCTGCCTTCGGTTTTGTCCCGAATGGTCATGGAAATATTCCATACGGTATGCACGAACTGAATTGCTACCTTTACCTTCCCGTTTATATATAACTACCCGAATAATATTCCGAGTTCTTTTTATATACCTCCTTATGTTATCAGCATAAAGGTCAGGTTCAAGTTAAATAAAGTAGGCAATAACTCTGTTTTTATAAATGGCGGATTAATATTACAGCGTAACATTTTGTTGACTAATCAAATCGAAAATCAATACATCTTTAGTCCGTGCGCGAGTTGCGTCATCATACCATATTTGGAACTGTATTTCACAGGGAGTAGATACGGATTTTTCTCTGTCGCATATTTTATGTTATCCTATTGAGACGCATGTATTTGAGTTGGAAAATTTTCTGGCATATAATAACATCACATATCTTATTTATGCAATCACAAAATCGTAGCTTTCACAACTGTTTTCCCTGTATTAGCCTGGCATTCAGGCCCCGCATATGAGTCATTCTCATAAACAAGGTACACAACTACAGTAACCCTACAAAATACGTAGAGGTTATTACACGGCCAATGAGGGCCGGAGAGTGATATCGGCCCGCCACCTTGATATCTGCCCCGAGGGCTTTAGCCCGAGGGCAGATTTCGAGGTGGAGGGCCGATATCACTCTCTGGCCCTTATCAGCCGTGTAATAACCTGTTTATTACATTCATGGATCAATTGCTCGATTTTTTTTTGGTTTTCTAACATGTTTAAACACTTAAAACAAAAGCATTCTTGTCTTCATTCGACACAACTTTTTTCCGCGGGTAAACGTCACGTTCATGACGTCATTCACCATCACTGTCGTAGAGCTGCATATATGTGCAGTATAGGACGTTTTAAATAAACAGTTCTTCATGTTTGTTCATTGTTAAACAGGTGTTGCCATTATTGTTTCTCCGATCTAAATATTCAATTTTGTGTGATACAGATCAAAACTGAGAAACAGGATAAATAGAATAGATGGTTGGTGCTTCGAATTATGAAACTTAATCAAGCTCGGTTCACCCGGCTCAATGGATAAAATTCGTAGAAGTACTAGCCTATAGACACTACGCATTGCCTGACAAGTTTCCCAATCCAAGACAACATCAATCTATTCTCTATTTATCGGGTCTTTGTTGGTTTAACGATTCAACATTGACTGTAGTTCTGAAGATTTGTCCGCTAGCGATTGACGGACCGATTCAGCCATTTTTTTTTTCAAAATGGATGTTTTGAGAATGTAAGTTTACGAGCGAGTGTTTGTTGCTATAGATTTAGAACAAATATCTTGTCAACGGGCAGGATATCAGATATCAGCCCGTTACCCCGCCATGTTTGCCCTCGCATGACACTGATATTACACCATTTTCAGTGGAAAATGTTACTATTATTAGTAACAGAATGTAATAACCTCTACTTATTTGCCCTTCCTCTAAAAATACACGTTAAACCGACTTTTGGGACATTATATTAGTGTATTTGTTTTGCAGTTTCATTTTATGAGTTTTCTTTTTTTTATGAAGATGTTCTATTTAACGGACTAATGGCAGTCTATCCCTGCATGTGATAAATAGAATATCGCATTCGTGTTTATGTATTTTCATGTGTATTAAACTAGTTGACTAAAATCATATAATGCGATCATTTTGTTTTCTTATTTATACAATAAACTACAAATTATTTTACTTATTTGTTTGAAATTGCGCGGTTGACGGATTGAATGGTGCATTATTTCAGTCATATCACGGCTATACCTCGCATACTCATTTTTGTTCTGGTTTTAACAAGTACAACTTTTTTCCGCGGGTAAACGTCACGTTCATGACGTCATTCACCATCACTGTCGTAGAGCTGCATATATGTGCAGTATAGGACGTTTTAAATAAACAGTTCTTCATGTTTGTTCATTGTTGAACAGGTGTTGCCATTATTGTTTCTCCGATCTAAATATTCAATTTTGTGTGATACAGATCAAAACTGAGAAACAGGATAAATAGAATAGATGGTTGGTGCTTCGAATTATGAAACTTAATCAAGCTCGGTTCACCCGGCTCAATGGATAAAATTCGTAGAAGTACTAGCCTATAGACACTACGCATTGCCTGACAAGTTTCCCAATCCAAGACAACATCAATCTATTCTCTATTTATCGGGTCTTTGTTGGTTTAACGATTCAACATTGACTGTAGTTCTGAAGATTTGTCCGCTAGCGATTGACGGACCGATTCAGCCATTTTTTTTTCAAAATGGATGTTTTGAGAATGTAAGTTTACGAGCGAGTGTTCTGTTGCTATAGATTTAGAACAAATATCTTGTCAACGGGCAGGATATCAGATATCAGCCCGTTACCCCGCCATGTTTGCCCTCGCATGACACTGATATTACACCATTTTCAGTGGAAAATGTTACTATTATTAGTAACAGAATGTAATAACCTCTACTTATTTGCCCTTCCTCTAAAAATACACGTTAAACCGACTTTTGGGACATTATATTAGTGTATTTGTTTTGCAGTTTCATTTTATGAGTTTTCTTTTTTTTATGAAGATGTTCTATGTAACGGACTAATGGCAGTCTATCCCTGCATGTGATAAATAAAATATCGCATTCGTGTTTATGTATTTTCATGTGTATTAAACTAGTTGACTAAAATCATATAATGCGATCATTTTGTTTTCTTATTTATACAATAAACTACAAATTATTTTACTTATTTGTTTGAAATTGCGCGGTTGACGGATTGAATGGTGCATTATTTCAGTCATATCACGGCTATACCTCGCATACTCATTTTTGTTCTGGTTTTAACCAGTAGTAAGTTGGAGCTCTAAAGTGTCTTGCCCAAGCGCACTCCAACGAAAAACCAAGTGCGTCCAGTGAACCCGGGGCCTCGAAGTTACGAATCCAAGACTTTGCCATGGAGGACCCCTTGGAACTTTTCAGATATTGTATATTGTAATTTTAATGACTAAACCGACACTCGTTGTTTTATCCATAACCGTTCGACAGACGTTGCTACGAAGATGGTTAACAGACTGCCCGTCAAATTAAATGATCATGTGTCAGGACCGGTAGCTCATTCGGTAACGTAATGTGGCTTAAAAAACCAGTTTGTTGCTGGTTCGATTTTGAACTTAGCCAAAAATCTTTTTAAGGATCGATGATAGTCATTACGACAGGATGCATCACCTCTACGAACTGTGGTAAGCAGTCATTGGCTTGGGACGGATATTTAGTTAAGTACTGACAAAAGAAACGTCGGAATAGCATGTATAGGTGCACTGGACACCGCGAATAATTGAGATGATATTATATAAAACGGCACCAGACTCCGCACATTCAAACAAATCAACATTAGAACAGAGTCAGGGTTTAGAAGATAAGTAGGTTGATTGCCTAATTATATTAGCGGTATTCTGTGAAAAGTGTTTTTTTTTAATCTTTCTCGAATACGTTATATACCAAGCAAGTTGTCGCATAAGATGGATACATATTTATGGCAATGTATTATTATGTGTTATTTCTTTCTTTCTCTATCACCTCAGGCTCTCCTACCACTCAGTAAGATAAGAAACTTGTCTATTTTGAAAGCATTTGCAGACGGCATTACCTGTAAATGCAGTTCAAATGATGGTGATTTACCTGTAAAAGAGTTTAAAACGTTGTTGGAAAAAGGAGAAAATGCTGGTAAACCGCTTTTTGTTTTTCCATAATGTTTTCAACAACCGCCTTGCTATAAACGTCTTAAAGACATGGAGTTGTTAGGTAGATGTTAGCTTTAAGACTTTATAAGCAAAAGAGATTTTCAGTAGAAGCAAAATATCATATTCGCACAAATTCATTGGCACTTGCTCCGGATTGTCTCACACACTTTCCAACATAGTAGACACACAGAATATTATGTTTTCAGTTGCCTTTTTGGGACATTTACTTGTACATGCGGCGTGGGAAAACTGACAGCTGACGAAATCGAAGGCTGAGCGAGGTGTCAAAATTTCCTATGGTAGTGAGAAGTAAATACTACTACAAGAAAAGATACTAAAAAATAACATTCCTTTATTATATACCTACATATTTTAACAGAGACATACACAAATATTGTTTGATCCAAGCTATTACAGGTTCTAGTCTTCTAGTCTTATGAAAAGAAAAAAAAAAAAAATTGCAATACGTACGAGTACATTGGAGTAAAATTTCGATTAAGGTGGAGCGAATGATATGGCAAGCAGAGCTTATGTCATGGTGTGGTTTCTGTCTCCCGTCTGTCCATCTGTCAGTCCGTCCGTTAGTCTTTTCTTGTTTACGCGATAAAGTCTGCATTTGTGGTCAGATTTTCGTGAAACTTGCACAGTTTATTTATGGCGCAGATTTTTGAGCGAGCTTACAAGTTCGAGCGACCGTAGCAGCCAGACTGCATTAGCCACTGACAAACAGTTGTGTTTTTCTGGTAGAAAAATGTTTTAGCTCTCAGTTGTCGAAAGAATAAGGAGAATAACTGTTAGCGTAGAAAAGATACATTGTTTTTTGTAATCGGGGGGCGAGTAACGGTCTGTACAAAGTTAAATCCCTTGTTTACAATATATAGTCTACGGGTGACAGGAGTCAAACTACGGACCCCTATGGTTTAGTCATGATTTCTACGACACAATATTTTCCGCGAGAAAACGGCTCGTGCATGACGTAAGAATAGTATGATTTATGACGTCATTATTTGCTAGCATAGATCATTGCGTATGTTCATACACAAATAGACGTTTAATACGCTGAAAGTAAGTAAGAAATTAGATAATTTTTACTCATTAAACTGATAATGATTTTTAAGTAATCATTCGATCGGTAGATATTTATTGTCATTTTTGACCAATCACGTACTTGTGCGAAAAATTGTCATACGTGTGACGCTGTGCGACTAACCGGAAGACACTCAGTTTTTTAGTCATCCCTATTTAGATTTAGACTAAAACCCAGAACGAAGTCGGAATTTCATTTTTAAAAATCTAGAACGGTGTTACCGCAAAACGAGCTTCGCTCGTTACGGGCTTCGCCCGTAACTCGCTGTCGCTCGTTATAAAGCTGGTTTTGCAAATGTACAAATATGCATGTTATATACAGACCATTAAGTTAAAAAGGGAGATAACTTGACCGTTTTAAGGGTTAATCCTTAATAAATACAAACTTTCCAAGGACAGATTTTTCTTGAAATTTCCACAAATATAGTATTTATAATACTAAACCATGAGAAAAAATAAAAATGGCACCTATCCATGCTTAGTTCGTCAGAAAACAGGGATGAAGGTCACTGTGGAAGTTCAAGGAATAAAATAAGGATAAAAGCTCAGCAGACACTGTGGGAAAATGAAAAATTGCTCATAGGGGCTATTTCTCCTTTTACCCAAAATAATTTTCATAATGGAACAGCTATACTTCTGCAGCATGAAAATTTCCTGCTTTTGTTTGCTTGTTTGGTGTGTAACGCCGGGTCAGTAGTGTTTTAATTATGTGACGGTGACCGTTCACAGAACCATTTTTTTCTCTTCACTAATAATACCCGAAGAAAGTGCTACTTGTTTCAGTACACCAATTGTATTACCATAAGTGCGAAAAATACATAAGTTCACTTTTGATTCAGTATCCATGATGCGCACGAACATTTGTGATATACGTCGTTAAAATGAAAGCAAGGAAAGTTATGTGATATAAAAACATATGACAGATACATTGTTTTGTTTACCTTTTTAGTTCGTTTCCTATCGTTGTCTTGATGTTTCTGGGCTCTTTTGCTGTTTTTCTTAATATATCGAAAAAGGGAGATGGCACAGATATTTACAGGCCATGGTACAGAAAAGAAAAAAACAAAGACATTAACCCGTAGGCTGCTAAGCACGACTCAATGACCTTTTGCGGATAGTGTAGATCAAGATCAGACTGCACAAAACGTGCAGTCTGATCTTGGATCTACACTGTCCGATAAGGAGATATTTTTCTCCATAGACACGTTTGAAATAGCATTTTTCTGGTTTTTAACATCGGTTTGAAAGTTCATTTCACTTATTTATTCGGACAAGGATTAACACACTGTAAAATTGCCATGCTTGTTGGTCACGAGGTCAGAATTTCACTTCAAATAAACGTCTTAATTCCTTTTTTTCCCCAAAGATAATGGTTGTGCAATTTAAGGTGTTTACATAGGTCTTCCTGCGTTTTTAAACGGTTGCCGCTCCGCAGCATTTCGATTTGCTTGCCAACCTTGGCTCCAGTTGAATATAATAAAAAACAGGACTTCAGCACAGGCTAGACAGCCGGCCGCAAAGCATAACCGGAAACTATTGCCTTGTTCTTGTCCTGGGTACTTTTTAGAGACCTCTCCACATCCAAAAAGACTGAACACCCCTGTAAAAATGACAAGTTTTCACAAATATGTAACACTGGTATTTTCACTCGATAAGGAAATTATGCTTTAACTCTTGACCTGCTAAATGAGTTAAAATGAAATTCTCAAGCCGATATTAAAAACCAGAACGTTGCTATTTTAAACTTATATACTGAACCAAAAAAGAAACTTCCCCTGTGTTTAAGTGCAAATGCAATGTTATTAAAAAAAATCAAAATGTCAGATGACCTACATATATTCGGGCGAACGATTATGTGTCCGATAAAACAAATTTTAACTCGATTGAAAGCATTTTGCAGAAGAAACCGGCTGAAAGCGATTTTCACGTGCATGCACGGACCAGTATAATTCGTATATATTTTTTGAAACCTTTCAGTCTAATTTTATAGACTTTCATGTCAATAAGAAAAAGACGTTGAAAAAAAATTAAATTCTTTTTAGTTTTCTTTATTTTTGATATGCCTAGAATTCCGCAAAATTTACGCGAACGTGCCATTGGCATGCTTAATGCTGGTATGACGATGAATGCTGTTGCTATGAATATTGGATGTTCTACTCGTGCTATTCGACACCTTAGGCAACGTTTTCAAGCATCAAGGCGTACGGAAGATCGACCACGTAGTGGACGTCCTCGCGTCACGACGCACTGCCAAGACCGCTATATTCGGAACACCCACCTGCGCAATCGCTTCCAAACTGCCACCGCCACTGCTGCTAACACCCCTGGTACACATAACAAGCGTATATCTGCCAAAACTGTGCGCAATCGCTTGCGCGAGGGTGGGCCACGTGCACGTAGTCCATACGTTGGTTGCGTTTTGACGCGACGTCACCGCGTAAATCGTGTTAATTGGGCACGTACACACCAACACTGGCTTAGACAACAATGGAATAGCGTTCTTTTCTCTGACGAGTCGAGGTTTTCCATTCATCGAGGTGATGGCAGGGTTCGAGTATACCGTAGGAGAAATGAACGTTGTGCCGACTGTTGCGTACTTGAACGAGATCGTTTTGGGGGTGGCGGTTCTGTCTCGGTCTGGGCGGGCATTGTACATGGCTTTCGCACTAATCTCGTCGTTATCGAAGGGAATTTAAATGCCCAACGCTACCGAGATGAAATTCTTGCGAGGCACGTTATCCCACTGTTTCAAAATAATGCCAATATCACTCTTTTTCAACGTGATAATGCCACAAGCCATACAGCTAGGGACAATGTGAATTTCCTCAGGGCGAATAACATTGCATTTATTAATGACTGGCCTGCCAAAAGCCCTGATCTGAATCCCATTGAACACCTTTGGGATAATTTGGACCAGCGTGTTAGACGTCGCCCTATTCCAACGTCAAACGTCATTCAGCTAAGACAAGCCTTAATTCAGGAATGGAACAACATTCCACGCGCCGAAATCAATACACTTATCCGTTCTATGCGCCAACGATGCCAGGCAGTCCTTCATGCTGAAGGTGGTCATACCCGGTATTAATTTGTGATTTTGGTGAGCGACCCCTTCCGCATTTTAACTACCATTTCACTACTTTTGGATAAACCCTCAGCAATAATTTTTTTCACACAAAGTCGCAATAAAATACTCTTTCAATGCATATAAATCTAGTTTAATCCTGATTTTCATATTTGTGTATATCTGCACTTAAACACAGGGGAAGTTTCTTTTTTGGTTCAGTATATTTTTTTTATCTATTTTTTTTTTTTTGGGGGAGGGGGGAGGGGGGAAGGTGGAGGTTGCGGGGTAAATCCCTTTGAAACGGAGAGTGTAGGTCCAAGATCAGACTGCACGTTCTGTGCAGTCTGATCCTGATCTACACTGTCCGTAAAAGTTCAGTGAGTCGCGCGTAACAACCTAAGGGCTAGACCTGTATAAATTTATTGACGCTATAAACGAAAATAGGAGCGTTTGCGAACGACATAGATCAGGATCAGACTGCGCACAACGCTCAATCTGATCCTGTTTAGTCAAAGCTATATGATAAATATCCTTCTGAGTTTGAGGGTTTGTGTTTTCAACTGTCGTAACTGATAAACCCGATACATTTGGCTCTAAAAAAATCACTGAGTCCATCCCTTCTCCGTCCTTCCTCTATTTTAACCCTTAGGCTGCTACGCGCGACCCGAGGACCTTTTGCGGACAATGTAGATCAAGATCAGACTGCACAGAACGTGCAGTCTGATCTTAGGTGTACACTGTCCGATAAGGAGAAACATGTAGTTTCCCTGCAAAAAATAACTTTGAAATAGCAATACTTGGTATTTAACTATCGGCTTGATTTTTTTTTTTATGCTTGCTTACAATTTAATGAGCGATTGGTTCATTACCTAGCTAGGTGAGCTCAGTGAATTATGTACATAGCTGTTGATCCTGCGGCCGTTAATTCGAATCGCAGCTGCGCCAACATCTTTACGGGGATTTGTAAAAGTCATTTGTCAGGATCTATTCTTTTCTCAATGTTGAACATTGCTTCGATCGCTGTTTATGTGGGAAAGCAGCCAGTGGCGTGCAATAATGCCTTGACTCAACTACTGGTAGGGGCCCTGCGTGGCTCAGTGGTAAAGTGTGGGACTAGTAACCTGGAGGCCCTGGGTTCGAGCCGCACTAGATACACTGGGTCTTTCGTGGGAGTGTCCTTGGGCAAAAAACCTCAGATTTCTAGCCTCTTGCTGGTAAAACCCAGAAAATGCATGAGTATGTGAGCTGTCTCCGTCATATGACTGAAATAATGTTGAAAGCGGCGTAAAACACCATTCAAGAAATCTATCAACTACTGTTCAAGGACTACACGTGAACAGGTCTACGTAGTCCTTGAACAGTAGTTGATAGCACTAGGTTTGGTACAACTGAAATAATGTTGGAAAAGGCGTTAAAAACTATGATATTCATCGATCAAACCCTCATCAGTTACTCTTCTTGCATGTCAGTCCCCCCTTTCGATATCTCAGGAAGGGCCTCACATTTTCCTTCTGTTTGCACGTGATTCCATACGTCTGTACTATGATAGATATAATATAAAGAGGATAACTGTCTGTGATCGGTGTATGGTTGAAATTTCTTTCGTCGAGTGAAATGCGAGGGCTATATTTTCACGAGTGGCGGTAGCTACGAGTGAAAATATGGCCTTTGCTTTTGAAGAGATGAAAGAAATTTCGATCATACATAAAAAATTATCCTACTTTTTTGCTCTTCACTCTAACTTTTCTTTTTACGTCTACTTTTTGCTCATCGAGAAATATGTGTGCGTTTTTCAAGCGAAATAGATCTGTTCAATGTAGTCGGATATGGACTAGCACTCGTCACAACTCGGCCGATTCCGTACCTACATGATGGCTACCATCACCCGAGGTATGCCGAATGATGGACTAGCTGTAATAATGGCGTCAATAGTGATGTTGACTACGTAATAAAACGTGACGTTCACCCACTAAAAATTCAACGATGTTCTATAAATATCCGTGGTATGTCAAAAATAAAAGTTATCAAATTCACTGTATAAAAGTCACTGGTGAATTTTAAGGATATAATTCACTTTTAGATTTTTATAAACTTCTGAAAAGCATAAAAGAAACACACCCCACTGTCACTTGTAGTGACTTGACTGTGTCTTCGGGCTTCACTTCAAAAGGATAGTAATATTTGAAGACTGGCTCACTTTGAATCGTAGTCTATCTTGTTATTACATCTTTGCTACATGACAAAGTTTTAGATTCGACCAAATTGAAGCCGTTGAAAACGAAAAATCATATGTAGATCAAAAGATGACTTGTGTCATTGACAGGGTAGGAAACATTTACACATTTTTTCAAAGGATTTCCTTCTTAGGCTCGTTAAAACTCGGGATTGTGTGGTAAAGGGTTATTTTAAAACCCTTTTGGCATAAAGACTACATGTTTTTGAATACCCTCCCAGTTTAAGACCAGGGGTACCTTTCACTAATCTGCGTAGATATACTCATTTTTGTTTATAATTGAATATACACATGTACAATCCCTGCTTTACCAAAGACATGCCCTGGCGTAAAGTAACGCAAATATATAGCCAAATCTTAAAGTTACATGCATTTCAGTGAAATTTGTTTTCAGACTTGATGCTTGCTTGCAAAAAACTGCGTACGAAAATTTCGTGCGTACGCAGTTTAGTCAAAGGTACCCCAGTTGTTTTTAGACCAAGACAAGATGGTAAAAAAAATGATGCCTCACTTTGCTACTTTTTTTCGTTGCAAGAGATGAAAACCTAACGTTATCACGTATCTAAAAACAACAACAACAACAACAATGTTGTTCAACAGACTAGATCTAGCATCGTCGGCAGACGTTTGATCAACAAAAGTATTCCTGCGTGGGCTACGTATATAAATGAGCCACGCTGTACCATATGGGGTCTTAATACATCTCTGTGCTTTAGATAAAGAACCTCAAATTCTGTGACACACCATGTAATTGAGCCACGTTCTATGATTAGGGGGCTTAATACATTTGCGAAAAGTATCGACCTATGCCAGCCTGCGCGGACTTGGACCGAAACGTTTCGCTTTCTTCAAATTTTCTGCATGTCAAAGGATAATTCTACCACATAGTTCAGTCGGTTGCTTGACAAAATGGATGTTATGGATCCACAGTTATATGATGATTTGCTTGGTATAATGGATCAGAGAGATGCAATTACCTCCCTTTTGCTAGAGCATGGTTCAGTTATTATGCTGTACATACGCCCTTTCACTGTGTATGAGTCAATTTGGTTTTTATTTTAAAGCGCATTCGTTTTTCAGAGTTTGTGGTATACCTATACCTCGTTTGTTAACAATCATTACTGAATCAACCCATTCTCTTTATCTGATTCTGCTGTACCTCACCTCTAATGAAAAGTATAACCTAAAGTCCCAGTAGCTACCCAAAGTAAACATCGGAGTGGTAAAATGCATTTAAATCTAATTCATACCATGCAGAAATATTGAAGTTATTGTGCATCTTTTAAACATCTTTATTGTTTTCTTTTGGCAGCTATTGGGCCATAACGTAGATCTTTTTACTTTGGAAGGCAGCAAGTGCCAAGAAAAGAGTAAGGTGTGCAGTAAGGTACACCTAGGTGTGACATACTCGTAAATTAGTAACGTTCAATAGAGAACAACAGTTGATCACTTACCAGCAACCAAATAACCAACTGTAAACAAAAACCCGCAAATACACCTACAGGTGCAACAACGACAACAAAAGATGCAATTGTCTCTGTCAGAAAATGCCCAACCGGAAAAGAAGACGATGAATGACCAGATTAATATGACGAGAGACAAAGCTTGATATTGGTACAAGTCTGAGCCCAGTTCTGCAACGAAGAGCAATTAAGAGAAAGTTATGACATTGGGTCTCATTTAATATGATATACATGTAAGTCATTAACTCTTATCACTGAATTCCGATCTTTAACGACTCTGAGGAAATGACCTTTTAGGCATTGTGGGTAAATGATAACTAGCATTTTCTCCTTTTCCAAAATTTTCTACCTTTTCAAAGACGACTCCTTCTCCATTAACTTTGTCGTCTAAAAAATTTTTAAGTTGTACACGTCTAAATTTTTGTCCTCTTTCACAGGGTTAAAACAGTTACTTTGGTTTTAAGTGGGGTAGATTTATTTTGTGTACTTCAGGAACGAGACGCACTGCCGCCGTTATATTGCTTAAACACCCTAGAAAATAGCATTACCTTACAAAGCATTTCTTTTGACTTGTTAGGGGTCCTGCGTGGCTCAGTGGTGATGAGAAGGACTGGTAACCTAGATGTTTCGGGTTCGAACCTTACACGAAGCACTGGGTTTTTCAAGGGAGTGTCTTTAAACAAGTCACTTAGGAGCCCTAGCCTAGTACTGGTTAAACTCAGGACATACATGTACATGTGAGCCATTGTCGTGGCATCACTGGAATAATTTTTAAAGCCGCGTAAAATAACAATCAATCAGTTATTACAAATCGTTACCCATAACACACACAAAATTCTTTCCAAGAGTTTGGCTGCCCTTTGCACAAAACTAGGTGGAATGAAATGAAAACGGAGAAAAAAGCCGCATGATTCTTTACCCACTAAATAATAATAATAATAAAGAAAGAAAATAAAACGATTTAATAAAGTCAAACTGTCACACCTTTGTCATCATTACTATAAACCTCAGAGTACTACATACATGTAACCATAATGGACTTTTCCAGTACAGGAAAGAAGACAAAAACCGTGTATGTCATGGATGTTTTGCCAGTAAAAAAGAGACTTTAATGTCATGAATATTTTGCCAGAATTTGTCACAACATTTTTGTACCTAGAAATAATACTGGGCAAAGAAATGTTGATGACGCAAGGCTTTTGGTGTCATAAACGTGGCATCTATCAACAACAGGTCTTGTAAGAATGTCTTAGGGTAGACATCGAAATATTCAAACCGTCGCCTTTCTTTTTTAAACGAATTAATTGAAAGGCGACCAAAACTCATCTCCATGCACTTTTTTGGAAAGGGTAGGTCAAGATCAGACTGCACAAAGTATGCAGTGAACCTTAGATCTACACCGTCCGATACGTCGAGATTTTTAACGACAAAGAGCCATAAAATCGCATATTTTGATCTTTATATTGACTGTTAATCTGCTTTCAATTAATTGTAGATTAAGGGTGATTGAGGAAAAAAAATGATATATGTATAATAATGTACATAATTACAATGTACACCAGTATCCCCATATTGTTCGTGTCTCTATTCTAGGTTTAGTTTGTATTTATTTCACATGGATTGTGAAACAGGTTCTTACAGCCCTTATCACTGATAATCAGTCTCGATTTTGCTCCCTAGAAACCTTAACCAGTAGTCGAGCCGCGATGTGGGTTTTTTTCAAAGACTGATCCCGCTTATCATGGGCTTGGAACCAGTAACCTATGGTGTGAGGGGGCGACACTCAACCGCTGCACTTCTGTATTGTTCATGTAAATAATACTCACTTGTCAAAGATAACGACCCACCACAGTCATCGTCATAACTATCTGGATTTGATGCATTACAACACAGCGGTATGTTGTTCAGCTCCGTGCAGTTTGTAGCCGTCAGCCAGCCAGTAGTGGACACACCAGTGATTTGAAGTATCGCAATCGATAGCGCCAATACCGTCAACAAAATTTGGCTTATAATCCATTTATAACAAGCTTTTTTCTAAGAAGTAAGTAATAAATATATATATATTCCAACTCCTCGGTACCTCAGTGGATACGATAACATACAACTTAAATTAAGATCGAGAGGTTGCGAGCTTAAGCCTTGGTCACACCGAGCTAACGGACGAGTAACGGATAAAAAATCATTTCATCCGTTCGTGTCCGTTCGTATCCGTTTTTTGTCCGTTTCTTATCCGGTGAATCCGCTACTTGTCCGGCGATGTCCGGCGATGTCCGTTCCGTCCGGTGGAAAGTTTTGAGCATGTTCAAAACTTTCCACCGGACAAAACGGACAGAGACATGCAAATGATAGACTTTGGATGCATCTGACAATTTATACCCTCGGCATGTCACGTGACCGGTACGTTCCTCGTACGTTGGTGTTCGGTACATTTCCGTTTATCGTACGTTTTGTCCGGTTCTCATGCGTTGCACTTCCGTTTTATCCGGTACAAGTCCCTTACTCGTACGGTGATATCCGTTAATAGACCGTTTATTATCCTGTACATATCCGTTAAACGTGCGTTTTTTTCCGTTACATGTGCAGTACTCGTGCGGTCATTGTGTGGCTTCCTCGCTCCACACACCGATCGCGTGAGCCTCGAGCGGCAGAGGAGATGAATTTTGTCACCGGATAACCAAATTCTGCATGTTTTTGTCCGTTTCCCCCTCGTTACATATCCGTTAGCCGGTCTGACCAAGCCTTTAAATCCAGCTCCGCCGACATTCTTTCAAAGGTTTGAAGATAATGAATGCTACGGAAATCACTGTTGTATCTCTGCAGTAGCAGCGTCACCATATTTGATTTCTTCGCTGAGGAAATATGTCTTGTTTTCTTTATGACAGATGTTTACCATTTTTATTTGTTGATGTTTCTTAAAGGTCAAAATATTTGAACCAAAGTGCACACATGTGCAGGTATAAGGACCAGCTAGTTAAAGTAAGTAATATTCCTGAGCAGTCCGTTTTTAGTTCTCTAAAATTATAAGCCAATCTGAGTCAATACTTCGGCCCGATCGTACAAGATTATACATGCAGTATACAAGATAGATCGGACTAGATCAACAGATGAACATTAGCTGTTCAAAGCCGAACAAATAATAGTATTGAATGACAGTTGTAAGATAAATAGAATTGTATTTAGACTTACAGCATTCATTTATACATTGATATGATTCTGTTTAAAATATCAAGCAAAAAAATACAAAAGCGAAACAACATATCACAAACAAAAATTACATTAAAAAGCAATTACAGAGAAGACAAAATGGGGTTTGATATAGGAATAGAGATACATACATGAGATCACGAGAGGCATTGACCCTTGACCAACAGGCGAGACTTCAGTCTTTCAAAACAGAAAAGCATCTGTAGGTAATAAGTCTCAACAATACAGGAGAAAGAGAAATTCCCATTTACAAGCGGCATCTATCTTCTCTACAATGCATCCATCACCTCACCCAAATAACTCTTTTCTGAAGATTCTTTTAATGGGTAAAAAAAGTCATGCTTAATGGAAGAACAAAGCAACTAAAGTAGATACATACCAGTACTCGTACAAGCACAAATAGCACTATGGAAGCAACTGTAGAATTGTAAGCAGACGAACAAGGATTAAGGGACATAGAGTACTAACCGTTACCAAACAACCAATCAGCAAAAAAATGAACTCAAGCAGCTATAGACAATTGCAGATGTGCAGATGATTGAAAAGTACACAGTAGTTCAATAGTTGTTTAGTCTTTGGAGTGGTGGGGAAAAAAGCAGCAATAGGTGAAGGTCGGGAAAAAATGCAGCAAAGGAGAACATGTTGGTTATGATCCGTTCTTCCCTCTTTTGCAATATCTCAGAAGCCCTGTTCATCATCGTGGTTAAAGAGTGATTTGTTTTGGCAAGGGTTAACTATGACGCATAGCAAATTTAAATTTTGGGCCTGTCCAGGTGATGATCAGCCTGGCTAAATCTTTACACCTGTAAATCTTGCGCATATCTTCTGACAGGCTGTTCCACATTCTGGTGGAAGCAAACCTAAATGTATTCTTGCTATACTTTTTTGTTTTGAAATTTGGGATCTTCGAGTACCAGAAATTGTAATCAGAGTTTGAGTTTTTAAGAGTAATCACTGACTGAAGTTGCCAACTACAAGATCCACCTTCTGCCAGCGATTGGAACTTTAAGGGGTCAGTGATGTAGCGCATTGACAGACTCATGATAGTATTCACTATTTAAAATAGATTTACTGATTTCAAATTACCTGCATTTCAACGCCGGAATTGTTCACTTCTGACTGCTAGAAGGCCTTTCACACAATTCCTAGTTTTAACGACCCTGGCAGAAAATTCTTCTGAAAACACTGTGAGACAAGGAGAAAATGTTGGTAACTAGTTTTTTTCCAAACTGTTTTCAAACCCTTCCAAACACATAATTTCATTTTTGAGTCACATTTAATTTCTTGTCTGCAGGTGCTTTGAATTCGGTCTGGCCAATAATGTTGTCGTTTCGCAAGGAAATAAGCAAATTTGCAAGCTGACAAATAACGCCGCCTGTAACTGATGACTTACCTTATTCTCATCCATGTTGTGAAGAACACTCAATATCAAAGGTATATCAGCAACTGAATTAGCTCGGTCGTTATCACGACTAAAATCTTAATCAGTTTGCTCATTAATTTTTGAACTCTTACCTTAGCCAAATGGCTCGTTTGAAACGTTCAACAGTACCTTTCTTAAAGTGACAATAAAGGCCAAAAGTAAACAAAGCGGGTGTTTAAATGCATTTGTATTTATATCATATCATTTAAAAGTATGGAAATCATTGTGCAGTTGACAATCTGTCAATGTACGATCGGTCCAAGCGTTAGTTCCTGACAGAGAAATTAATTTCAAGACTAGTTTTGCTTAATTTTATTTTGTTTTCTGCAAGCGACTAACATATGGCCTGACCACACGATAACAGACTCATCTCCATAATATTTTCCATACTTTTAAATGGTATGATTTAAATTAAAATGTAGATCTATCATGAAACCTGCTTTGATATTTTGGCCTTTACTGGGCCTTTAAGAAACATTTGCAACTACTATGCAATACAACAGGCACGCAGCTTAAATCTATTGGCAACGATAACAGCTATATTTTCTTCACTCTTGAACAAACGACAAAGTTCTAAACTTGTCCACATTGAAAGCATTTGCACGCGACAATATAAATGTTGGTCAAAAATTCAAATCTGTTTTTGAAAGGGTAGGAAATCCTGTGGGTAAAGCAGAAATTACTGGTTACCAGCATTTCCCCTTTTCCCACAATGTTTTCAAAAGTACCCTTCTTCAGGAAAATTAGAACTCGGAATTACTTGGTAGAGGGTTGACTTGTTTATTACGGTTTTAAGAAAATCTTGTAACAGATTGAGAATTATGCTCATATAAATGTACATAGAGCCAGTTTGGTGTGTGTCCAGGCCGAATATTTATTCTTCATCAGACGTCATTATTTTAGACTAATCCTAATTGAAAGCATTTGAAGACGACCACTTAAACGTTGGTAAAATAAATAAAGTCGCATTTTGAAGGATAGAAAACATTGTAGAGAAAGGAGAAAATGTTGTTTACCTGTATTTTCTTTTTTTCCGACCACGTTTTCAAATGTACCCGTCTTCAGGGTCAGGGTCTGGATTGCTTGGTAAAGGGTTAACATGTTTTACAGTTTTATAAATATCTAGTTGCAAACTGAGTATAAGGCTCAGTTATCTAGAGCCTCTTTGATGTGCGTCAAGACCAAACCTGCAATACAAACACTGATAAAATTGTAGAGCGAATGTCCTCGTGCAAAAGGTCATGACATTTTACTTCCCCTTTAAGAAGACCTTGACATGGTTTTTCATTGATTAAGTCTCGTGTGTTTTTTATTGCGTTATTACATCTGTATCGCCTCGTGATACATCCGTGTAGCAAGTCAATGAATAAGATTTTTTAAGTCATTTTCTTTTAAGTCATTTGAGGGAGAGAGAGAGAGAGAGAGCGAGAGACAGACAGACAGATACAAAGAGAGAAGGGGGAGGGAAGATAATTATGATGCTTCTCAGTATCTTCACACCGTGATAAACATCACAACTATTCAAACCGATGGTTTGTTTCTATTTTTTTTTACTTCAATTTCATAACCCGCCGGAGCAAGCAATAAATCCGTATTCCCACTACACAGCGTAAACCTGAAGTTATTCTGACGCCACGTACGTTGTTTTACTATTTATCTTATTCTCATAGAAATACAATTTAATCACAACTTGCCTTGTTCCCAGCATAATAACGAGCGAAGCTCGTTTTGCGGTTATGCCGTTCTAGATCTTTTAAAAAATAAAATTCTGACTTTATTGTTGGTTTTAGTCTTAATCTAGATGGGGATTGTGTGTTCCAGTTGGTTGCAGAGCCTCACACGTATTGCAATATTTCGCACATTTACTCCCTGGGGAAACCTTACGTTCTTGCTCCAGATCAACGTTACTGCTCATGTCAATTGAACGTACACTCTCCAGGTAAAAACATGGCAGCGCCCATAAGATTTTGCAAGGTATACACAAAATCATAATTCTTTGACATGCAAGTAAATAGATATTCGGTTGAAGGTTGTCGCACGGAATGTCTGGGATGTCAGTGCACGTTAATCTGTAGTTTTTTTGGTGGTTAATCGTTTGTTGAAGACGTTTAATCCGACAAACTACGATTTCTGGAAAATCAATACTTGGAGTCTCCAAAAACCTTTGTAAAACATATATACTCGGTATTCTGAAGTGTGTACCATCTCAGATGACCTATGTAATGATTGTTCCCCACAATTATAAAAAAAAAATAGGCCTACATTGCAATTATAAAGCGATATTTTGCCATTTGCATTACAACGTAAGATGCTCCTCTGTTCAGTACGACGATCCAGCTCCTGAGTTGAAACACGGGAAGCGTAAGTCTTCGTGTTACAGTAAACAATTGTAACATTATGCGTCTAATGTCTCGATCGTATAGTGGATTTCAGTTCATCAAATATAACATAAACACGAATCTGCTATTCTACGTGTTTATTGATTACGACACAAGTAAACTACTCAAACATGATATTCAAACATGAATCAGTTACGTAGGTAAAACTCTTCATAGATACTAAAACCAATTGTTCTCTCATTCCAGATCTTATCACTTCATTTAGATGGTACCACAACATTCTGTCCTGATCTTAACCTTCTCTATACAGAGATATTCACTCTCTGTCTTCTCATCTCTCTCTCGATCGCGCATCTTACACCACATTTATAGGAAACCAAAACACTCCCACTACCAATATCAATATTCATATGGCGAGACAGGCAAATAAGGCATCAATAGCCAAAATCTAAGAAAATATGATTCTCAAAAAACACGTCTCCTCAGTCAGCCATAGAGTTTGTGGTAACGGAGTTTTCACTCATAACGTTACACAATTTCGTCATTTAGGTCAAGATTCTATATTGGTAATCGTCGTCACAGTCATAGGTTTGCCATCGTTGCTAATTTGCAATAACTGTCATTATGAACGACTAACTATATATTTCAAATCAGCTGAACATCTATAGACAACGGTTTATGTATAGTTTGAGGCTAAATACATGTAGTAAGTTCTGCAGGAATATAATACACCCCCCCCCCCAAAAAAAAAAGTGTTCAACACTGTGGCATAGCCACATCTGTAAGATTACATTGTCATCCTTATTTGGTGTTGAGGTTAGTGAACATGTTTTACACAGCCTACTGTAAAACCTATATGCTTGAACCCTTTACCATATTGTTATGTAATAGGATATACATGTAATCTGTTTTCATTATCACTCTGAATACAGAATATTCTAGATACATAAAGAACATTGATTGGTTTTTCATTGTGGTTATTTTTAGAAACAGGATTGTTAGTAAACAAGTTGTTTATCAATCCATTTCTATAAATAGCTTGTTGTCATCTTTCTAGAAAAGACTAATCTAGAATTTTCCAAGCTGATATAAATAGGAGAGACTTACTTGGTGATAGGATTTTGAAGTTAGACTTGTGGCTTTGAGGATACAGAACTAGTGAAAAGTGTTGGATTTAACTTGGGATATAGAACTGTAAGTTAGAATTGCTTAATTTTTAAACAGGTTGCTCATATCTATTTGCAAGTTGAAACTACTGTTAATTGAGGTTTTAGGAACCAGAAATTTCATACTTTTTGTAGTCTGAACGTAATTCTTAATTTTGAGGCACTTATTCTATTTCTTGTTCTAAGATTAAGAATTGTCAAAATTTCATTCAAACTTAACTCTTGTTGTACTATTTTGTCTTTATTCATTAATAAATATTGTTAATTGTTAAAGGCTTGTTGCTGGTTTTCTTTCTCGTTACGCTTGGGTCGTAACAATATATTTCCTAATTCAAATAAACTGATGTAGAATACTAAGCAAAACATTGGGCATTTTTTTCCCTTTTCTCACATTGTATTTATCCATTGAGATAAGTATCTTTCTGTTTAATTACATTTTAAACTGTTTTCTGCAACTTGATTTTGGTCGCCTTTTTGAATTATTAAGGCAAAGATTTTTCTTCTTCCTTTTCCATATCGTTTTCACATTTTATCTGAAAATAAAACATACATGACTTGTAAGTGAGCATTTAAAATATACGAGTATAAACCCTTTAGGTGTACAATAAAAGAAAGTCGTCTGCGACATGATTTCTTTCAGTATGAAAATATGAAAATACCTTTAAAGAACCTGCCGTAGATAATCACATTAATTCCTTTTTTCACCCCTTATCTATAGTAACACTACACGCAAATAGTAAGATCTCATGATCAGGCACCGCCAGCTTTAGTAGCGGCTGATCTGGGACTGCATTCTTTGCCTACGTCGTTTTCTGGTGCCAAAAGATTTAAGAATTTACCTGATCTGTTTTTGTGCAAAAAATCACAAACTATGCATCTATATAGTATATTTCACAATAAAAAAAAATTGCTTGTTAATTTGAAACAAATCTGTCATTCGTAAGCTACTTTAAGGTCTAATTAGGGTCTACTGTTTTGCAAAGGTGTGACGAGTGAAAAAATAAAAATCTATACATATTTAAATCATAGTTTAGACATAAGTAGATGCTTATAGGTGTGCAGCTGACAAGGCATATGGTTGGTTGTTCGTTGATGTTAATTATTATTCATTTACATTAACGAAGAATAGTCTGTTACGATTGTCAAATGTGTATGTTTTGGTGCTTATCTAGAAAAATTCTAGGCGCAGCCATCTTTTTATCGGGGGGGCGGGGTTACGTTCAATTGACAGGAGCAGTAACATTGATCTGGAGCAAGAACGTAAGGTCTCTCCAGGGTGCACCCTGGAGAGACCTTACGTTCTTGTTCCAGGTCAACCTTACTGCTCTTGTCACTTGAACGTAACCGCTCAAGGTAAAAATATGGCCGCGCCCTAGAATTTAGGCATCTGTAAACAGTTTGTTTCGAATTGGCCATGGTCAAAATTAGAAATAATTAAGAAAGGTAGGTTTTCAGTGCAATTTTGATAAGAAGAAGAGTTATTACACCCATGAATTGTGTTAGATTAAGGAAAAGAAGCATTTAATTTTTCTACGAAAGAGGAGGTCATGACCTTTCCTTCTTTGTTCTATAGGTTTGACCCCAAATGCGAATCTGAGGGGTCATGGAGCTAGCAGCCATTTTTAGCGGCAAATATAAGGGTGGGGTAAGGGCATGAAAGATTGCGAAAAAACGGCATGGAAACGTGTTATTTTGGACTTTATCCCCAGATTATGTGTTGGTTTGAGTTTCAATTTAGCTTGGCATTTTCAGGCTAGCTTCCTGGGTTTGCATTTTGTGAATTTTGGAATATAGGCTAAAATGGCATATTTTGTCAGTTTTTTTCCGACCATCCCACTTGCCTGTATTGATCAGTAATTTTACTATTTCACAAGTTGAACATGATTTATTGATAAAATCTAAAGAAATAGGATTGTGCTGTTGCATTTCAGTGCTTTTTATAATTTCAGGTTGATTATTTTGACGCTAATCTGAAAAGTTTGGTGTGACGTCCCAAGTACCTACAACATTTTACACCGAAACTGTGTTCTGCTGCCTTAAGGTAATTTTGAATTTTATGAAGTTTGTATTTTGATCGCAGATTGCATTTATTCTAGTAATTCTATCAATTTCTAATCTGGAAATAGTACTTAAGATGATTCTAAGACTGTAAATTTTGGCTGATATTGATTTAAAAAAGAGAGGTAACTCAAAATGCGGAAAAAGGCAAATTTGGCGAATTTGGCGCTCGACGTCATGTCGCCTTATTTTGCTATTTTTGGACTTTTCCGGCGACGTTTTCCTTGAAAGCAGTTTGATTTAGGCAATTCTGGTAAATATAGACCATTTCTGATATTACAGCAACAAACCCACATACCTATTATGGCCAGTGCATTCTTCAAGACTCCATTGTGTCCGGAAAGAGTCGTCATGTTCCGAAATGCTTTATCCGACAAGTCTCTGGCCCATGATGAATGTGTAGTTTGGACCGGCCCAACCGATATATATGGCTATGGTGTATACCGAGTCTCGGTTGATGGTAAAAGGTTGAAACTGCTGGTTCATCGACTTGCATACTTTATCGAGAAAAGTCCAATTCAGCTTTGTAGTGACAAGCATGTGTCACATTTGTGTCACAACAAATTATGTATCAATGTTGATCACTTATCATATGAAAACATATCCATTAACAATGCACGTAAAATTTGTCACAGTAATGGAGAATGTACTGGCCACAGAGGTTTCCAGAACTGCATCTTTGGTAAATGTTATTTGGCTTCAAACCATGTTGCTGGTTGGTTTAGTTATTGTTGTATTTTGATGAAAGTTCATGGTTCAAAGTTTGTGTGTGGGGGGGGGGGTTCAAAGTTTGTGGGGGGGGGGAAGGGGGGTTAAAGGCTATCATGTAGATAGTTAATTTTTTTATCATGAAGAGAGGCCATAGTTATGATCTTGAGCTGATGTAGAGGCTGCATTTTCAACACTGTACAGGGAATCGCCAAATAGGGATTGATTTGATTTTTTTTTCCGCAAAAAGTATCTCTTCTGTTTGTGCTCAGGTGAAGATCTTCGTTTAGAGTCATACCTCCTGCAACGGTCTTTAAGTTTAAGTTGCCTGTAGAATTGAGAATTCCTCCGCACACTGATGCCAGCAGCTTGCGCCAATTGTATCGTAGACTGACTTGGTCCGAGCGAAGTCGAATGCACAGCCGAATGGCAAAGGGCTGGAAAATTCCGGCTCCAACAAATGGACTTCGGAGCAAGTCGATATACTGTGGAGTGCAGGCTCTCACACATGTTTGTATTATAAAGTTTGCCCATACTCTACAGGCCATCTTCATCAAACATTCTGTTGATTTCATTTTGGATTAAATTCAGATCTCTTTGACTAAGTTCTAAGTGAACTCCATAAGGCAGCATGCTTGTACTGTATGGGGAAAGGTGGCTTTTACATACTGATGACTTCTGTCGGCACTGTCGATGGTCACCTGATAAACAATTCGTAATGTTAAGAACTGCTGCCGTGCCACTTTCGATAAATGATTGGTCATATTTTTTCAGTGTTCGTGCATTTTTCAGCTCCATTCTTACGCGAGTTCTTATACAGCTGGCCAGCTTCTGAATATACCCTTTTTTGTTGTACGCTTTTGGAATGCTGTACAGAGGAAGTGCTCTGACATGTCGTTCGAGTGTCCTTAGTCTGTGCACAAAACATTTGTAGTGGGAAAGTCTTGAACCACTTTTAGAATTATAATCTGTCATCGCTTTAGCAAGCTGTGCGCTGGCATCAGTCGTGATTGAACGAAGTGTTACAAGTCCTGCTCTTTCCACATTGTTTAACATACCATGCAGAAGTGAGCGCTCACTCGCTGCAATTGACTTATTGGAACTATATGTCTTCTTACACTTTGCCTCTCTGTGGTCACAGCCTCTAATTCCGCAATGTTTATTGGCCACAGCTGCTGCAATTGGTAATTTTCTGGTGGTCGTATGTTCTATAATTGCGGCAAAACTCTGTTGGGCCTTTTCGCTGCCACCTTGAGGCCTGCTTGAGTATGACACGTCGTATTGTGCATCGACCCGTGGTTCATTCGGTATCAGCGAAGTCACGTGTCGCAAATATTTTTGATTTTTTTCCATTTGTTGCTCATTCAGGTCAACCATCTTATCACACAATGTGCTGAATTTTCTCTGAAGCACTGTTCTGCTAGGAGCTTTGATATTTAGACATGTCAGAACTGTGGTAATGTCTGCCAGGCCCATTTTTGTCTTGACTGCAGGCAATACTGCCAATTCATTGAGTTCACCAGCCGGTGGTCCGTAGGCCTTTTTCACAGTGTCTGATAGCTGCAGTGGCTGTAGACTGAAATGGCACACACTGCACTTCATGTAAACAGATACACAGAGGCCCGTGCGGTCAACAATATTAACATTAACCCTAGGGTTTTCGCAGGAATTCCCGTGCACAAGGTTCATCAACTCTCTTAGTTTTCCCATATTCATAATCACATTCTCTGTTAAATCCACATTTTCATTTTCATTTGGTTCTTTGTCATGCTGCGGTCTAAGTGTGAAAGGAAGAAAAGAAGAAGAAGAAGACATTAACTCAAGATCTTGAGCCTCCTGACTGGAAACGCGTACCATTGGTCTGCCATGTGTCGTCGGTATGACATCTGATGTAGTTTTCACCGTTCCATTACAAGTTGCCCGATGACCCTTTTTAAACTGGGTAGCTCTCTTTTTGGTAGATTTGTTGCAACTAATCCAACATTTCCTGTAATTTCTAGGCATTTTCTTGTTTAACACTGAGATTTCACTCTAACTTGTGGAAAAAAACCTTCCTTTCTTGACAAAGTCAACTCAGAAAGTGGGAGATTGTGCATATTTCTTGGTCTTCTTGATAGGACAAGAGATAAACTGACCAATTAGGCTCTCAAAAATGTGGATTTATCAGAAATAATATCAGATTTCACAAACACATTTACTTCTACACACTATTGGAGTATTAGCAGATGCCTCATTATATTAACAGCCTTCAATTCTGACTCTGACCATTTGGATTACCTCCCTTTAATTGGATAGAATTTAATTTCTAAGGTAAATTTTTTGGAAAGGGTTCAGTTTTTGTGTTCTATTTGTTTCTTATATGTTTTGCAAGTTGCTTATATCTTAAACTTGTTGAAGCAGTTTCTAAAAATTCTAATTATTAGAATTTTCTATGGAACAGACAGGCAATTTGGCATTGTATGTTAAAAAAAAAGTGACAATTTTAACAGAAACGGAACCAAAGACAGGGAAAAACCAGTGCTTTTGCAACTGAACAAGTACCTGAGGTAAAATTTATGTCCAGAAAGAGAAAAGAAACTAGCTTGAGGTTGTAAAAGTGAAGTTCAAGTGATTCTCCCTAGACTTGTCTTTGAGCTCAAATTGCCAGGAAAATGGGGTAAAATATGCTTATTTGCATAAGGGTTAAGAATCCATGTGAAATGAGTTCTGTGCAACTGAGCCTCATTCTGCTGGTTAAGATCAGTCAGTAACAGGACAAGGTACTTGTTTAAAGTGTTTAAAGTGTTTTTTGGCATATTTGAAAAATTTCATTTTTGCCTTAAGGCATCTGTAAACAGTTTGTTTCGAATTGGCCATGGTCAAAATTAGAAATAATTGAGAAAGGTAGGTTTTCAGTGCAATTTTGATAAGAAGAAGAGTTATTACACCCATGAATTGTGTTAGATTAAGGAAAAGAAGCATTTAATTTTTCTACGAAAGAGGAGGTCATGACCTTTCCTTCTTTGTTCTATAGGTTTGACCCCAAATGCGAATCTGAGGGGTCATGGAGCTAGCAGCCATTTTTAGCGGCAAATATAAGGGTGGGGTAAGGGCATGAAAGATTGCGAAAAAACGGCATGGAAACGTGTTATTTTGGACTTTATCCCCAGATTATGTGTTGGTTTGAGTTTCAATTTAGCTTGGCATTTTCAGGCTAGCTTCCTGGGTTTGCATTTTGTGAATTTTGGAATATAGGCTAAAATGGCATATTTTGTCAGTTTTTTTCCGACCATCCCACTTTGCCTGTATTGATCAGTAATTTTACTATTTCACAAGTTGAACATGATTTATTGATAAAATCTAAAGAAATAGGATTGTGCTGTTGCATTTCAGTGCTTTTTATAATTTCAGGTTGATTATTTTGACGCTAATCTGAAAAGTTTGGTGTGACGTCCCAAGTACCTACAACATTTTACACCGAAACTGTGTTCTGCTGCCTTAGCTAGGTAAGCCTGAAAACATGCTTCTTTATCAATCAGATGAATAGATATGCAGTAGACGGATGTCGCACGGAATGTCTGGGGTGTCAGTGCATATTTCTGTATTGTTCTTTTGGTGGTTGGTTGGTTGTTGAAGACGTTTAATCCAACAAACTTTCGTCAGCGACTATGATTTCTGAATAATCAACACGAAGAAATCAGCAAAAAATTTTGTTAAACATACATACACGATATTCCGAAATTTGTGCTCTACCAAGTGATTCATATATGCTTTATTCAACAGTTCTAAACAAAAATATATGCGATGTTCATTATAGAGCAACTTTCTCTCAAATAATATAGGCAACGCTCATGCTCCAAAACTCAATGAAAGGATCCAGCTCCTGAGCTGAAACAGCGTACGATATTATAAGCGATTGTCTGCGATTTTAATAAATATAATTTGTTTTTTATCAGTATGTATAACTGTCTGCCTGTCCGTCTTTCGGTCTTTCTGTCAGCCAGGTTTCTCGTCCTGATTTTTTTTTTGTGCTTTTGAAATGAAATGTCATTATATACATGAAGAGCTTGATGAAAGTATCATGCACAAGATTCATAACTATTATAACTATTATCTTTGATATCGCCGTTACATGACTTCTCTTCCTTAATGTAAATTAATAATAATGATATCAACGAGCAACCAACCACAAGCCTTGTCAGCTGCACACCTAAAAGCATGTAGTTACATCTAATATTACGATTTTGATATGTAAAGATCTTTTTACACCTTTGCAAAACAGTAGACCCTATTTAAACCTTAATGTAGCTTACGAATGACGGATGACGAATTTGTTTCAAATTAACCAGCCATTTTTTGTGTGAAATACGCTATATAGATGCATAGTTTTTGATATTTTGCACGAAAACAGATCCGGTAAATTCTTAAATCTTTTGGCACCAGAAAACGACATAGACAAATAATGCAGTCCCGAATC
This sequence comes from Hippopus hippopus, assembly GCA_946811185.2. Classification (NCBI taxonomy): domain Eukaryota; kingdom Metazoa; phylum Mollusca; class Bivalvia; order Cardiida; family Cardiidae; genus Hippopus; species Hippopus hippopus. The sequence goes on along the minus strand of OX328108.1, from coordinate 9,162,932 downwards.
AACCGCTACCGAAGCTGGCGGTGCCTGATCATGACATTTCAATATTTGCCTGTAGTGTTACTTTGCATAGATAAGGGAAAAAAGAACGAATTAATGTGATTATCTACGGCAGATTATTAAAAAGTATTTTCATATTTTCATACTAAAAGAAATAATGTTGCAGGCGACTTTTGTGTGTGTGTGTGTGTGTGTGTTTGTGTGTGTGTGTGTGTGTGTTTTTCTTTTTGAGACCCAAAGGGTTAATACTTTGTACGTTTAAAACGCTCACTTATAAATCATGTATTTGTTATTTTGAACAGATAAAATTTGAATTTAATATTTGAATGAAATATGTATTCAGCATTGACCACTTTCATTAAAAAAAAAAAAAAAAAAAACTCACCAACAATGTATATAAAATTGTTACAAACAACTTAGGATCGTTACTTTCTGAAACAAATTGAGAAGACACAAAGGCCTATCAGACAAATCCGCTCCACTATCTCTCTCTCTCCATTGTTTTTGACGATGAGTATCTGATTTTTCCAGCTTAATAAAACTGGGGAGAGAAACAGAGAACCCGAGATCGCCGGAATACATGCTCAATAAAGTCAGGCCTACTAATAAAAAAAAAAAAAAAAGGTTCAACGTGTTGTAGGATTGTACTGCCATTTAAATATTCATTAAACAACACATTTGAACCGATCTATCGATCTATATCGACAGGAATCAAGTGGCAGAAATAGCTTGAAATGTGACTAAACTGAAAGATACTTATCTCATTGATAGAATACAGTGTGAGAAAAGAAAAGAGAAAAAAAAAAAAGCCCAAATGCTTTGTTTAGTATTCTACATCAGTTCATTTAAATTAGGAAATATTTGATAAAGGGTTAAAACATACAGGTTTTACAGTAGGCTGTGTAAAATATGTTCACCAACCACAACACCAAATAAGGATGACAATGTAATCTTAGAGATGTGACTAGGCCACAGTGTGGAACACTGCACCTGTTCTTTTGGGGTGTATTGTATTTCTGTACAATTTACTATTTAGCCTCAATCTAATGCCTTAACCGATGTCTGTAGATGTTCAACTAATTTGGAATATATGGTTGGTCATTCATAATGATAATTATTGCTATTATGAACGATGGCGAACCTGTGACTGTGACCACGATAATAAAATAGAATCTTGACCAAAATGACAAAATTGTTTACTTTAACACGAAGACTTACCGTGTATTAACCCAGGAGCTGGATCGTCATATTGAATTTAGGGGCATGTTACGTTGTAATGCAAAAATGGCAAAATACTGCTTCATAATTGCAATTTAATTTTTTTCCGGTTTATAGTTGGGAGAAATAATCATTATATAGGTCAACTGACGCGGCACACATTTCAGAATATCGAGTGTATATGTTTTATAAAGATTTTTGGAGACTCCAAGTATTGATTTTCCAGAAATCGTAGTCGCCAACGGAAGTTTGCCGGATTAAACGTCTTCAACAAACTATTAACCACCAAAAGAACTACAGATTAACGTGCACTGACATCCCAGACATTCCGTGCGACAACCTTCAAATGCATATCCATTTATTAACATGTAAAAAATATGATTTTGTGCTTACCTTGCAAAATCTTATGGGCGCAGCTATGTTTTTACCTGGAGCGGGTACGTTCAATTGACAGGAGCAGCAACGTTGATCTGGAACAAGAACGTGCACCCTGGAGAGACCTTATGCTCTTGCTGCAGATCAATGTTCCTGCTCCTGTCAATTGAACGTACCCGCTCAAGGTAAAAACATGGCCGCGCCCAAGAATTTTGCTAGGTAAGCACAAAAATGTACTTTTTTTGACAATCAGATGATTAGATATGTAATAGATGATGACGCACGGAATGTCTGGGATGTCATTGCATATTTCTGTATTGTTCTTTTGGTGGTTGGTTGGTTGTTGAAGACGTTTGATCCAACAAACTTCCGTCAGCGACTATGATTTCTGGAAAATCAACACGCGGAAGTCAGCAAAGAGCTTTGTTAAACATACAAACACGATATTCTGAAGTTTGTGTTCTTCCAAGTGATTCACATATGTTTTATTCACCACAGTTCTATACAAAAAAATATGCGATTTTCATTATTGAGCATCTTTCTGTCATTTTTTATAGGCAACGCTCCATGCTCCAAAACTGAGTAAAACAATCTTACTCCTAAGTTGAAACAGCATTACGATATTATAAGCGATTGTATACGAGTTTAATCAATTAATTTGTCTTTTTCATGTCCCCCCCCCCGCCCTTCAGGGTTGGGAGACATATTGTTTTTCCCTGTGCGTCCGTCCGTCCGTTCGTCTGTCCGTCCGTCTGTCCGTCACAAATCGTGTCCGCTCTATAACTCCAAAACTGTTTGAGATGTTTTGATAATAATTAACACATTTCTAAAGCTCCATCAGACAAAGTGTCATGCACAAGAACCATAACCTTGGGCTTGCATATTTTTCCAGTTATTTCCCTTCTATTATTTTCCGTCACAAACCCTGTCCGCTCTGTAACTCGAAAACCTTTTCAGATATTTTGATAAAACTTCACACATTTATAAAGCTCCATCAGACAAAGTGTCATGCACAAGAACCATAACCCTGGCTTGCATATTTTTTGAGTTATTTCTCTTTAATTATTTTCTGTCACAAATTGTGTGTGCCCTATAACTCGAAAACTTTTTGAGATATTTTGATAAAACTTCACATATTTGTAAAGCTCTATCAGACAAAGTGTCATGCACAAGAACCATAACTCCAGCTTTCATATTTTCCGAGTTATTTCCCTTTGATTATTTTCCGTCACAAATCGTGTCCGCTCTATAACTTGAAAACCTTGTCAGATATTTTGATAAAACTTCAGACATTTGTAAAGCGCCATCAGAGAAAGTGTCTTGAACAAGAACCATAACTCCGGCTTGCATAGTTTTCGAGTTATTTTCCTTTCATTATTTTCCATCACAAATCATGTCTGCTCTATAACTCTAAAACTTTTCCAGATATTTTGATAAAACTTCACACATTTGTAAAGCACCATCGGATGAAGTGTCATGCACAAGAACCATAACTCTGGCTTGTATAATTTTTTTCGAGTTATTTCCCTTTGATTATTTTCCTTACAAATTTTACGTTTACAACTTTGTGTCCACTCTATAACTCGGAAACTGTTAGAGAAACATGACCATTATTTCAGTTTGAACTTTCCTTGGTCACATGTCAATCCTTCTGACACCAAAAAGGGGGGAGACACCTGTATTTTTTGTAGAAAAACAAGTTCTAGTTTGATTAGTATGTATAATTGTCTCCCTGTCCGTTTTTCGGTCTTTCTGTCAGTCAGTTTTCTTGTCCTGATTTTTGATGCTTTTGAAATGAATGTCATTATATACATGAAGAGCTTGATGAAAGTAAGTATCATACACAAGATTCATAACTATTATAACTATCATGCACAAGATCCATAACTATTATAACTATCATCATCGATATCGTCATCACAAAGCTCCTCTTCATTAATGTAAATCATTAATGATCATCAACGAACAACCAACCATATGCCTTTTCAGCTTCACACCTATAAAATGTAATAAAATTGATACTATCAGAATAGAATTAGTGACTAAAAATATAATAGTAAAACAAATACATGTTTTTTTTTTTTGTTTTTGTTTTTTAATTTTGCACTTATTGTAAATGAATTGTTTATGCAAATTATCATCGGATTACTTTACAGCTAGAGCAACGCGAACTAGGTTTCTTTCGAAAGGCCAACACTGTTCTTTTATTTGTTACTCGGAGCTTTATCTCTGGCTAACCTATACATTTTTGTTTCAGGAACCCTCCTCCAACGCCGAAAGAAAACGGTAAAAGTCGGAAAGGAGGAAACATTGCTTATCCTTCGATCTTACTAAGCTCATCCTACTAAATATTTTAGAGGATGTGAAGCAGAATTTAGACCAACTGCCAGCATCAATAAAATAACTATATCAGACTGCTAACCCAAAGCAGTTGCGAGACAGGATGTCAACCAAACTTGGAAAGCTGATTGGTCAGCAAACTGAGAATATCGAAGATTTAGATATTCGGTAGGTAACAATTAAACTCTTTACCAAACGACAAAATTTTAGATTTCTCCAAAATGAAAGCGTTTGCAGGCGGAAACTTGAATACAGCCAAAATGATGATATTTATCTCCGAAATGGTAGAAAACATTGTGGGAAAAGGAGAAACCAGTATTTTCTCTCTACTAGTATATGAAGTTGATAAAGAATAGTGATTTTGATGCAAATGATGACCATAAATGACAAATATGATGAAACATTTATTCCATGATATTCATTGAGATAACGTAATGGAAATAATTATGATGAAGAAGAAGAAGATGATGATGAAGATAAATAAAACACGAAAATTAACGAAAATAATCATTATTTCTCATTACGAAGGATTTTAATGATAAGTCACTAATTAATGAACGTTTCAGTTTCAAGGTCTCAGTTCTCAAAGACATATATTAACAAATATAAGCTAAATTTGAATACGAATGGTACAATTCCGTAAATCTCAAGTTAAAGTATGGTCTTTTTAGGACGTGTTTTTTGCAGTCTTATGGTCTGTTTAACATTATTGTAACATCATTTGTCTATTTTAAACTATTTTTTCCTGTTTTTTTACAGTTCAGTTGTTCAAGACATCGTAGATATGGAAAGGCACTGGTTAGAAGACAGCATTCACCTCCTTTGCAACAAGATCAACATGTTGATCTAAGAGATCAAGCTGCTGCTGAGCTGTCTGTTACCGAAGACCAAAACAAGAATCAGGGGGTCCGTCATCAGGCCGATCTTCCCAGAGGTGAACAGCAAAACAGGAAGAGAAAAAGACCTCTAATTGACATAAGAGAAAATCAACTCGAGCACGAGTTTATTAAGAAAAAAAATACCGAAATTGTTGAGACAGTTAGGTGTAAGTAGCTCAGAATCTTCTTATTATGACTAAGCTATCTCAAGAATTTTTTTTTTAAAGTTTCACGTTTCCTTTCTTTCATTTACATTAAAATCAATAGTAATTGTTTGTTTGGCCTATTTAGTTGTATAAATACTTTGAGAAAACCCCTTGGATTTTTATGCTGTAAGATATCCGTGCTCGTCATCGGCAAAGATCGTATATGTCTGATAGAAAAAAAAAGGTTCAACGTGTTGTAGTATTGTACATAGTGCCGTTCAAGTATTTATCAAACTACACATTTGAACTGATCTATATCGACAGGGACCAAGTTGCAGAAAACAGTTTAAAATGTGACTAAACTGAAAGACATCTCATTGGATTGTAACAATGTGAGAAAAGGAAAAAAAAGTCCATTGTTTTGCTTAGTATTCTACATTAGCTTATTTAAAGTAGGAAATATTTGGGAAACGGTTAAAACATACAGGTTGTACAATAGGCTGTGTAAAATATGTTCACTTATCACAACATCAAATAAGGATGACAATGTAATCTTATACCTCCGTCACACCAAAGTTGTTCTCACTCCGTTCCGAAAATGTTTGCCAAACGGACTTAGACTGGTTTTGGACGAAGTGGACGTATTAGCAACCTTTTACGATCTTTTTACGAACTTAATGTAAGGGTTAGGACGGGAAGTATGCTCCAGAACTTTTAGCCTGCTCAAAATTTTGTGCCTTCAATCCCGTATTGTAATTAGATGGAGTAATAACGTACCTAAAACAAGATGGATGGACTACAAACGGAACTGCCGTACTATATCCTATTAGAGACGCGGTGCAGTCGGGCATCAACTGGCGGTGCGTTTGCATTTTACCGACAAGAATTACACGTCCTATCCCGACCGCAGCCCGTTTTTCGATTTTGTTGACAGGGGTAAGACTTTCTAGGAGCAGGTTTGGTCAGGCAGGGGCTTCAGGTATTATCAGGCCAAAATTACACGTTCAGCCCGGTTCGTAACCCGTTTTCCGATTATGTCAGGACGGGATAAGACGTTCTAAGAACTAGTTTGGTGTGACGGGGGCTTTAGAGATTTGTCTAGGCCATGTGCAGTGTTGAACACTGTACTTGTTCTTTTGGGGTGTATTATATTCCTGTAGAATTTACTATTTAGCCTCTAACTAAATAAATAAACCGATGTCTATAGATGTTCAGCTGATTTAGAATACATAGTTGGCCGTTCATATGATAATTATTGCTATTATCAAGGACGACGAACCTATGATTGTGACCACGATAATTAATATAGAATCTTGAACAAAATGACAAAGTTGTTTACCGTAACACGAAGACTTACGCCAACCGTATTTCAACTCAGGAGCTAGATCGTCGTATTGAATTTAGGAGCATGTTACGTTGTAATGCAATAATGGCAAAATATTGCTATATATTTGCAATGTAATTTTTTTCGGTTTATAGTTGTAAGGAATAATCATTATATAGGTCATCTAACACGGTGCACACTTCAGAATTTCGAGTGTATATGTTTTACAAAGGTTTTTGGAGACTCCAAGTATTGATTTTTCAGAAATCGTAGTTTGTCGGATTAAACGTCTTTAACAAACGATTAACCACCAAAAGAACTACAGATTAACGTGCACTGACATCCCAGACATTCTGTGTGACAACCTTCAACTGCATATCTATTCATTAACAAGTCAAAATATTATGTTTTTGTGCTTAGCTTGCAAAATCTTATGGACGCGGCCATGTTTTTACCTGAAGCGGGTACGTTCAATTGACATGAGCAGTAACGTTGATCTGGAGCAAGAACGTAGGGTCTTTCCAGGGTGTGTTTTGCAGGGGAAAAATCTGAGAGCATGGACTGGGCGTGACTTGATCAATTTTTGCATGAATTTGTCGCTAGGACCTTCATCTGATTCCATACCACCCTGACGTGTCCTTCCTTGGTTTAGTCAATAAGTGTGACAAATTCCTTCTTCATGTCGTCTCATTGAAAGTGAAATGAGTTCGGTGTTAGTTGTGCATAAAATTCAAGGCCACAGAAAATAAAGTTTATGGCCAGATCATACCATACCGTTTAACTTGAAACTTGAAAATATGATTGATTCCTATTTCTACGGATAAAATACATACTCAAAGGCAAAGTGCAGTGAAAAATAATATAAGCAATATATACAAACATAAATATCATGAGCCAAGTTTCATTTTTGTTTTAGTTTGAAATAGTCTCTGAAATAAAACCATTTCAATTGACATTTAAAAATGTCTACAGATTCAGATTGCCTCAGGCTAACTGGTAATTCACTCCACAGTTTTGGATCGATTGTGCTAAAACTTCTGTCGGTAAATGTTTTCCTCTTATTGAAAAGAACAGCATAACAACCAACAGATAAATCAGAAGATCTTGATAAGATACGTTTGACACTTTATTAGATTAAAGTTCGTTTAAATAAGACGATTTATTTCCTGCAGAGCATTTGAACTTGCTATTATTCATCCAATCGTTTATGGGAAGTACACAGTTCTGAAGGTCTTGAATTGCACTGGCTTCTTCGGCTGGTGATGGTATATTAAAACGTTTATTTGCCATGTGGTCGTCAGCAAATAAGAACACTGTAATAGACTATGTCAGAGATCTATAGTTCTGAAACCGCCTGATTCTTTGGAAGAAGATCGTTACGGAGGGCTTGAGGATATCGATTATCATTAAAGTAGGTGAAAAATTTATTTAGATAAGGGTTGCAGATTAATTGCTTGGTAAATTGTTGGTACCGATAGACCTTGCTCTAAATTTGACTTAAATTTAGCATCAAATTATATTGTTACTACTTTTGAATTGTTTATCGCGAACTGTATCAAAAATCTATCCCTGTGTCATGTATTGACGGCTCCTCTAGCGTTTTTCCATGTACGTATTAATGTGGTACTCTCCGCCTACAGCACCCATCTTTTGGTGTCGTTTGTAGACATGCTTTGGTGCCGCTTCTACATAAAAATGTCTCAGCAGTTGCTTCAATTCATTAGCTGTAAGTAAATGAAAGTCCGCCATTTCCCCATTTGCAGCTAGGCTCCAATTTGCAAAAGAAAGGAGACAGGCATCATTATTTAATATTCATTTGATAATCGGTTGTGGAATCAAAAAAAAAAAAAAAAAAGGATCACACTCAATTCTTTTTCTCTAAGAAAAAGTGATAGCCAAAATGGCCAGAGCGCCTTTGTTACTTATTACTGAGGAGACCGTGAGTTCGGATCCCAGTCAGGCTTTCTGGCTTGTTTACTGTTGGTGTTTTACCTATTGAAAGGGTAAAAATTGTGCTACATTGAATACATTGTACATTGAAATGTCTTCAGTCCCACTGAGTATACCGTTTAGTTGACATCTCTATCTCTATACCTCCATCTCTTCGAGCTGCTGTGAGTGCAAGTTTTTAAACCTTCCCCACCAGGCTTTTCCTCATCACCAAGGTTCAATTTTTGGTCGTTTTCCACTGCTTGGTTTTCTTTATCGTTCAAAATCGATGATACAACCTATTGGTCATACTGGGCTATTTACCGTAGATTGAAATCGGGATCCAAAAGGTCCGTGTCCCCTAGAATTTGGTCCATTTCTCCGATGTCAAATGTAAGAAATTTGGAGTCCGCCATGAAAACAGCAGACGGTATTTTTTCTCTCTTTAATTCTATTAATTAGTAATTATTTTTATTATATTCCAATCAGTGAATTACTGGGATTTCACAGTGAATAACACCACTAGTGATGATAATTATGATATCATCACTACTGACGATGAAGTTTTAGAATGTCCTTCGGACTCGTTTTTTCAACACACCCAATTCTCATGACAGATTTTAAATATCACACACAGCCTGTTGATTATCCTCTTTTTATTTTATTGCTTTTTTCATTCTATGATATTCAGAGAACATTACGTTAGCTAGTTTTTAAACTTTGGACTCTGTATAGAATTCGATAAAAAAAAAATATCTCGTATGTAAACATAATTGTTTACATTAGTTTGACAGCAAAAGTAGTTCCGGTGTAATGCAGAGAAATGACCCTCCCCTACAAAATGACCCATGGGTAATTTCACTACGTAGAGGAATGACCCGGGTCATTATTCTACGTAGAGAAATGACCCCAGACCGTAGAGAAGGGACCCCCCTCAGTAGAATGACCCCCTCATGAAAAGAAAGGACCCCCGTAGAGAAATGACCCCCCCCTTTTTTCCCCTGTAACCTTGTTGTTGCTGCTGATGCTGATACTACTACTACTACCATTACTACTACTACTACTCGTACTTCTACTACCCCCTTTTTGCCTTAACATTGTTGTTGCTGCTGATGTTTCTACTACTACTACTTCTACTTCTACTACTACAGCTGCTGCTGCTGCTGCAACTACTTCTACTAGGGGGGGGGGGTCCTTTCTCTACAGTCTGGGGTCATTTCTCTGCGTAGAATAATGACCTGGGTCATTCCTCTACGTAGTGAAATGACCCATGGAACATTTTGTAGAAGCGGGTCATTTCTCTGCATTACACCGGCACAGCGTGATTTTTTTCTCATGGAACTACGAAAAAATGTTTACAAGCAATCACAACTCACCAACATTGATGAAAAGAACAGTTATTAAATAATTTTTTGATATTTTATATCAAACGCAAGATTCAATATCTAAGCCTGCAACACTGAAACGAGTCGTTGTACACTTTATACTTGCATCGTTCGAAATGTAAGTAATGTAATGGAGCAGCAGAACGAAAGAAAAATAAGCTGTTGATAGAAATATTAACACTTAGCCTGCTTAGCGCGACTAAATGACCTTTTAGCTTAAATATATTTATTTTACATCGATTGAGAAACAAGTTTTTACAACTTATACTAATCCCGATTCTGCTTCCTGGGAACTACAACAGTACTCGCGCCGAATGTGTGGGCCAATGAAAGATCCCAGAGTTAACACCTGCTCCTGGGTATCGAACTCAGGACCTTATAGTTACGAGGCCGACGCTCTACCTCACGACCACGAACACCACATCACTGACCTTCTGCGGACAGTGTACATCAAGATCAGACTGCACAGAACGTGCAGTCTGATCTTGGGTATACATTGTCCGATAATGAGGTATTATTCCTCAAAATATAACTTTGAAATAGCAATCTTCGGGATTTTACTATCGAACTGAAAATTTAGTTTCAGTTATTTAGGAGGATATGGGATAAAAACTAGAACGTTGAAAGTCAAAGGCCTATAAATATGATCAATATCAATGGATTGGTAGATTCTCCTGTTTTCAAATGTCAATAAAAAAGGGTTACACGACAAGATTACTCCTTATAATGCTGAATAAGCGAAAGAAAACTTTCAAACTGATAGTAAAAACCCAAATTTTGCTTTTTCAAAGGTATTGTTAGGAAAATTTATCTCCTTATTAGACAGTGTAGATCCAATGTGCAGTCTGATCTTGATCTACACTGTCCGCGAAAGGTCAGTGTGTCGCACTTAGCAGCCTAAGGGTTAACCCAATGGTCGGAAGTTTAGATTTTTAGCTGTGGTAACAACAGGAAGGTGTAATGTTTATGAAAATGCTAAACACGATATGGCCTGCAACACACGAAAAGGCTATTCGAACATTTGCGTAAAGTGTCGTCTCGGATCAGCCTAATCCGAGCAGACTAATCCGAAACGACACTTTCCGTTTTTATGTAATTTTCTGCTTTGTGCGAGTCTACTGTGTGACAAAATTTTATGTAGTTGTAAAGTGCAGTCTCGGATTAACCTGCGGGGATTGCGCAGGCTGATTCGTGACGATACTTTACGCAAATGTCCGAATGCCCCTTTTCGCATGTTGCAGGCCACATTATAACAATCAGACTGTTTACTTATGCTAAAATATGATACCCTTTTTTCTGAAATAATATCTGAGCCATGTTATGTGAAAAGGGGGTTTAATGCATCTCCGTGATGTATTATACCAAGCAAGTCATCATATAGTCATCATTCCATAAAATTCATGTTGTCTAACAACCGGCTTCAACATGTAGAATGGTCCAAGGACATGCCGAAAAAAATCCAACAGTAAAAAGCTGCGACACAGGGCAGTCTGAAAGACTGCGCAGGCTGACCTGCCTTGATACTTTTTGCAATGCACTGAATCCCCTTTTCACAGAGTATGTCTCATCTACTTTGGATACATGATTTTGATTCAGTACATACATTTTGTACTAAAAATTTCAATGCGTCAAAAATATGCAGATGACCAAGATATGCTTATTTCAAGGTTTTTTTTAAAATTTATTTTCTTTTATTTTTGTTTTATTTTATATCTCATAATATGTCAGTGAGATCAGAGTATTTGTACGTTCTATCCAGAAATACAACTGATCAATTTTATTGTAAGTTTAAAAATATACCAGTTTTTATGATTTTTCCTAAGAAAGTATATATCGAATTTCTCTCTCAACTGAAAATGGGGTCAAAATCTCGTTAATACCCCATTTACACACATACAAAAAAAAAAAGAATCTGACCATTTTCAAACATCAAAAGATTAATGCCGTAACATATAAAACACGTTGAATCGGCGGCTTACGTAAACAAAATTGCCATGTGATGTCTCACGTGACACAACCTCTTCCGTCACATGTTGAACCGTGAAATTTTGACCGCCAGAGGAGCAATCAATTTGCTGATTTTGAGGTGGTACTACAACCTCTCGCTGTCCTGAATTTTCACTGCGTTTTCCCTTGCAGCAACCGTAGACAATAATCAGCAAGGACTCTAAAATTACCATAAGACCAGCAGCCAGGCACGTTCGGAAACTAACGCCATATTTTTGCCCCGGGTACATTGCAGCGAAGATTATACAGCCAATCAAACTCAGAAGCCCTGCAAATACAACTGCAAGTTTTCATACATTCAAATGATTGGAAAAAAAATGTCAAATTTTGTATCTTATTGTTGAAGCTTAAATGTACCATTTTTGTTCTCTTCCCAACATACCCTCATACTGTACTCATACACTTTAATACAGACACATGGGCCATGAAAATATACCAATTATGTTAGCTTCTCAAATAATAAGCGCGGTTTAGTTTATTTATTTTATATTTAACTTGAAGTCGTTCAACAATGATGTGCATCATAATGACCAACGTCATAATTGGTCATTTTTTAAGAATAGATACTGGAAGTTCAAATTTCTATTGGCGTCAATTAACTTCGTCACACACGCCTTAGGTATGACATCACGCGTTTCAACAATCCCGATTCTGAACCTACTTCAAACCTCGTTCATATTAAAAGGGTTTCCTTTTGAAATACTACCAGTCATATGGTCTTGAAAATAGTAGCACCCTGTAAATCGATTGGCAACGGTACAAACAGCCACGCTGATAAGCAACCTGTCGCTGAAAATACCAACATAACTGATAGACCGAGTTAGGAAATAGATGTAAACGCTGTTAGTCATCGGAAAAAAATTCGAACGGAAAATTGTGACTGTGTTTGCTTTCAAACTGGATGCTACAAGTCTAAGAACGGTGAAGCAGTGTATTTCCGGCGAAGAAATGTACCGTAAAGGTGCATGTCAAGCTACGTGATACAGCCGAGCTACTCGATCAATGGATCACCCGTGGTTTGCCGAATGGGTACGACATGTGTCGAGGGTGTTTAACGTACCGAAATTGGGCATATCAAACCAGAGGGATGAAGCAAGTACTCGTGGAACTCGGTATCATGACAAACTAACAGTATAAATTGGACGAGCCTAACGAAATTACCCAATCATTGCTTATAATTCTCTATGGACATACTAGATCTGCTGTTCTCAAATATATATAAATAAGTCATACTGTGTGAAAAGGAGGTTGTACCATCCCGAACATGAAAAATAATAATATTATTATTTTCTTCCGTTTGAAATAATCGTTTAAAAAAACGAATAAAACCCTACGTACCAGCAACTGGGTAAAATAGCATGAACGCCCCTCCGATACAGGCCCAGCACTCATTGTCACTGTCACAGTATGCCATGGAGAAGAAACATACGATTGGTACAGAGATCAGGACGGCTGCCGCAGTTTGAAGGCTATATAGTGGTGTGCTTAGGTCTGCAATGAGGCACATTAACCAGTTATGTTCAATAGTAGATCTTTTTCAGGAATTGTCTCACCGTTGTGTATTTATCTCTGATCAGCGATTGTTCTTCATTGATTCATAAAAAAAAGGTACATGCATGTGCTGTATACGCAATATTACATCATATTATTCCTAAAATAAGATCATTTACAGAGTGGAGGACTAGGTATAGGACGAGGACTAGTAATCTATTGGCGCATAGGAACTTTGATGCAGATGCACGGTGTTCGAATTAGCTTAAACTCTTCAGTTTAATGAAAACCATTGCATTTGAGCTATGCTCTGTGAAAAGGGGACTTAATGCATCTGCAAAAGTATATACTCAGGTCAGCCTGCACAGTCCCCACATGCTGACCCGAGTCAAAACTTTTTGCTTTTTGAGAATTTTCTGCAAGTCCATTCTATTCAATGATTCAGTCGATTGTTAGACAAAATGCATTTTTAGGGTCCATGATTATGTGACGACTTGCTCGGTATAACACATCACAGAGATATATTTAATCCTCTTTTGCCACAGCGCCGCTCAAATATACTGGCCTATTGCCTGACGGCACAGAAGAGTAAAGGCTTCAAAACTAGTAGTCGTGGCTTCCCACATTGGCCCCATGGGCTATGATACTAGTTATTTTAAATAACTGAAACAATACAGTGATACATGGTAAAAACTCACGATATGTGATGAAATTATAGAATCGTCGATGTATTATAAAATTCTTTTTTATCTTCCTTCTGACTTTCCCTTCATAAACTCTATACTCATTCAGTAATGATTAAGACCCACCAATATTACCACTGGGATTTGCTTAATCGAAACCATGGCCCTTAAACAATTTCTCTGAACTCAATAAAACGCGGCAAAATTTTTGATTAGTCTAAATTGAAAGGATTTGCAGACAACAAAATAGATGTAGCCAAACTTGTCTCCGACAGGGTAGAAAACATTGCTGGTTACCGGTATTTTCTCCTTTCCCACAATGTTAAAAAAGCAGTCTTTCCCTGAGTTGTTAAAAGTCGGGATTGTTTATTGAAGGGTTACCCGGTCAAATGCACGTTGAATTGAACATTGCGTCTGTATGTCTTAACTTTAATTACTGTTTACACGATATTCACTTGATACAGATAAAGAAGACACTACTCTTCCTTTCATAACAAAAGTTTACATCCAAACTCACCTGATAAATATAAAGAACCGCCACAGTCGTGATGGTAACTATCAGGGTTTGATGCATTGCAGCAGGGTGGTTTATTGTGCAGCTCCAAGCAACTTGTGCTTTCTAGCCATTCCGATTTAATCACACCAATACATTGTAGAACTAGAGGACTAAGGATCACGCCTAGTATCACCCAGCCACAGACATCACCCGAAGAACCCATGATAGCAGTATTTCTTTTGAACAGAGGCTATTGTTCCTGAAAATATACACGAGTTCTGGGAAGATGAAACAAACTGTTTTCAAGCTCAACTCGGCTGACCATTAAATTTAAAAATTATTCAGAACTGATTTGATATATTTCACAGAGCTATTTTAAACTTTTCAAAATTCGTTTTCCTCCTTCTTCTTAAATGAACGCTTTTCATCCTTACCATACTTACAGAGGCACCACTTAGACTAGTCCAAGTTTAGATATTGAAAGATACACCATTTCTGACTGCCTACACCATTTCGTCAAACCAATAAGAAATGGCGTGCCCTAGAAATTAAGCGAACGTTTGAGGATAAGAAGTGGTCTGGCATTTAGAAAGGTTAGTGTCTCTCGTAAACTATTCGATATTTTGGTTTAATCTGTGGCGAAGAACTTCTCTAAAACCACTGTAGGTATAATGGCCTTAAAGTCTCAGTAGCGTCCAACTGAATAAACAAACTGTTTATAAAATAAAAGTAAATTTCATTTTTACCATGTAAAAGTATGGCTATTATTATGACTTTCACGATATGTAAAGGTGCAGTTCGCAAAAGTTCCAGTCAGTGGCAGAAAAAAGAATTTTGAAACTAGAACAGATCCTACCATGCCGCATTATCTGTTTGTTTACATCGATGATCGCCGACGATTAGCCGACTTTTCGTCGTAAATGTCCGCAGTGAAGTGTTAGTGACGTAAGCACCACGTGATCATTCCAAGCCTCGAAACAAACTCTTCATTAACTTGATCGTTTTGTCCCAATTCTAGGCTTGAAAAAACATAAGTTTATCGACATCGTAAACAGAAACAACGACACAGGCTGATTCGTTCATTCATTTATCATCAATACAGGAAGAGTTTACTACATCTAAGTAAGAAAACAGGTTCAGAATGAGCAATCTTACTCTCCGATGGCATAATATTGGAAGTGTAAACAGTAGTCCTGTGTACTACGTCATAGCATTGATGAGATGCAATGTTATCACGTGACGTTCTCGAAGACCTAGTTCGAATATACACGAACGATAACGAAGGTTGTCTCGATCAATGGCGACCCTGAAATCGACGGGCTTCTCCATGCATTTTCGCACGTGTAAATCATGGCAACCAATGCAGTAACTGACACGTTTCTCCGATCTTATATATGTGTGTTGTGATGGGTCATCCGTTATATTTTCGAGTTACAAACAAAGAAAATTACCTATTCTTTGGCTTTACTGCGGCTTTAATATAAGACGAACACGTAGATCATACCGAGGGTTTAAATGCGTTACATAACTCACACTGTTGAAGGTCAAGTCAAACTGGAAAAAAAGATAGGTGTAGATCTACTGGAGTCGTTAGCATTACTTCATTTAACACTGCAAGAAAAAAAATAAGGTGGATGTTTTCTTTAACTACATGTATCAGCCTAGATAAGAGTATCTGTTGTAAACTCATAATGTCGTGGATAGTGATAGCTTATCGGGGATTCGTCTGGTGGGGCGAATGAAAACTGGAAATATAACTCTAAAGGTAAATATACAATGATTTAACTACGTGTATAATTGCCAAAGGTTTTTAGGCGGTTTATTTCCCATGCCCATTAGCCAACAGGTGATCTGTTGATCAAAATTCTCGGCTGTAAATATTACAATGGGTGTACAGGAACCTATACCTTACATTTTTTCGCTGAATATAGACCACGAATTAAAAGACTACACTCGTAAGACACATGTACCAGTCACAATTTTCAATAGTTCTAAATCACAGTAAAAAGCCCTTCCTTTGACAGATAGTTTGATGTTTCGTTTGTTGAATGTTGCTTGTCAATTTTGATGGCAGTTTTGTCGACCGATTGACTGTCGTTGTCGTTGATAAGAAGAATTTTAAGAGCGCTGTCATGATTAAGATCATATAATTGAAAGTAGCTTCAATGTCGAGCTCCTTGATACGCAAGAGGAAAGATGTAGTTACTGAATCGGTCCAGTTTTGCCGAGCGTTTTTCATTTGACAAATACGATTCATCAAGATGAAACACGATAAAGTAGTCTGAAAAAGGACATGCAAATTACATCCCCTTTGCGAATACCTTGACCTAGTTTTTGCTGCAACAATCAACGACAGCTTGTTATCGTACTTTCACCGTACACGTATACGTTCATGAAGAATTCGTGCTCAACTCTAGTAACAGTTATTCTTCAAAATAAGAAAATCGAGATCAAGACATTGAGTAATGAGAGGAAAGGTTTTGTTTTTCTTTTGTCAACAATTGATGCAAAAAGGAGTACTATTCACCCGCACAAAGCATCGACCGATAACAGCCTGCGCACTCCGAGCAATCTAACGTGGGTCGAATTTCTTTGTTTTAGGTCAATTTTCTACATGTCAAAGGACTGCTGTACCACATGATTCGGCCGGATTTTAGACATAGGGTTCCATACCCTGCGACGACCTGCTTAGTGTAATGCATTGCGATGCATTAAACCCCCCTTTTCCCAGGACGCAGCTCAATTATAGTTGGTCGTATAGCTCAATTATAGTTGGTCGTATAGAGGTTTAACGCCGTTTTAACAGCTTATTTCATATCACAGCGGTCAGTGCACCTACACATGTGTTTTTTGGCGTTCTCACACAAGTACTGACACAACTTTCTCTCCTAGTCACCAACTACTTTTCTCACATGCATCAGAGGTGAGAGGCGAAAAATCGCCGGAAAGAAACTTCGCCTCAACCGGGTATCAAACTCACAACCACCAGGTCACGAGTCGGATACGCTTACCACTAAGCTACCCGGCCGGGCCTGCTCAATTATAAGTTATGCCCTGCCTTAATGGGCACAAACAGTTGTTTTATAAGCACCGGTGCTCTAGTTCGAAAATATGAAAGCATCACCCAACACCTACATATGAAACAAACAGTCATTCAGAATATACGACTTTGGGTAGAAAAGGTGCTTTTTTCATTCCTTAAACATATTGATGGAGGAGCTCAACTCTTGGTGTGCCTGTTGGCAGTGTAAATTACGAATAGACAACATAATTTGTGCAGACAAATCTTAGATCTATATTGGCAAATCAGATATTCCGTGAGATATTCCGACAGATCCCTCCTTAAACTTATGCATTATTATTATTATTATTATTATTATTATTATTGAGTTATTGACTGATTGTGTTTGTTCAGTTTACTTCTTTAGCATATTAAAAAACAGAGCCAAAAAAGGCTAACCAACCTGTAGCAGTTCAACCAATCAACAGTGAAAAACGAATCGTGATCTTGATCATATATCTTGAGATTGATAGGTTTATGATCGGTCGGGGTGAAATATTTTGCCTCGACATTTTGAAAATAGTAATTATCGCGACATATAAAACATAGAGACAACATGGAATACATTGTCGCGACAATTTATAATATATGTGCAAATTAGAGTGACGACATAGCATACATTGTCGCGACAATTATAAGTACACATTACTGACCCGAACGCACGTAGTGCACCCTGTTTGTTCTGGAAAGCATAAAGAGTATTTATAAGTGATAGCAAAATTTGGCACAACATTTCAATGTCTCATCACCATAATGTTAACACTGTTTTGTACTAATAATTCTATGTTAAACTTTTTGAAAGCATACTACTCCTTCCCTAAAAGTTTTACTGCTATACAATATTTTTTGTCTTCTCCACTCCTTGATTTGAATTCATATTCCATTAATGTATGTATTTCAATTGTTTTCATTCTTGAAAGGTTATCTTGTCTTTTTCTCTTTCTTACGAACATGAAAGTTCGCAACAAATGCATAGCTGAAAAGCAAACGGCATCTGGCGGGATTCGAACCCATGAGGACAAGATCCTCGTTCTTTTCGAGGTTCAAAAGACCAATACCATAACCGCTGAGCTAAAAAGATATCTTCCTAACGCAGTTGTTAAGTATTGTATTTAAATCGGGACGAAGCCATGCATGAAGGAGTGGTCTCCCGTAACACACCTCCTCTTAAAGTCATCATTTATTGATGACTCGAAGTCTTATTAGGCAGAAAGTCCATTTTTGGACAACAAATGGGATTAATGGCTCAATGGCCAATCCCGGACGAGCCCCCATCTTACGAATATGAAGGTTCGCAACAAATGCATAGCTGAAAATCAAACCGCATCTGGCGGGATCGAACCCATGCGGACAAGATCCTTGTTCTTTTCGAGGTTCAAAAGACCAATACCATAACCACTGAGCTAAATAGGTATCTCCCTAACGCAGTTGTTAGGTATTGTATTTAAATCGGGACGAAGGCATGCACGAACATCTTCTTCGCTTCGTGTCTGTCTCTACATTGACTAATGTGATATCCTGTGATTAATGTGATATCCTGTGATACAAGTGCATTGGTACAGGCTTTCTCTACTTCATAAGTAACTAGAGCTATCACTAAAGGTGATGAATACCCCCCAATGGCTCAATGTTAAGAAATAACTTTTTGTCACAGAAATGCGCCATGCTTTAGTCCAAAGTGTTAAGAGACTATTACACAGCTAAATAAGTAACAAAATAAAGAAACTTTAAAATGGAACCTGAAATGGGATGTGAAGTTTAATTGAAATCTGTCCTGTAGTTATTGAGAAAAAGCTGAAACAAAACCCTTCACCACAGGGTCATAACTCATTGGAAAAATCATTCAACCATAACCAAATTATAATATGCATATCTTAACTTTGTATTGAAACTTACTATGAGGTTTGATAGAAACCTGTCACTATTGTTATGGAGAAATAGCTTGGAGTAAAAAAATTTACAAGCAAAAACTCATTGGAAAATCAATCAGCCATAATCAAATTACAACATGCACATCTTTGCTTTGTTCTGAAACTTACTATGGAGTTTGACTGAATCCATCGTGTAGTTATTGAAAAATAGAGTGGACAAAAAATTCATGAAAAGACCATAACTCATTTGAGAATCATTCAACCATAATCAAATAATAATAATATGCACATTTTGCTTCATATTGAAACTTCCTATGAAGTCTGACTGAAATCCTTCATGTAGTTTGACTGAAATCCATCCAGCAGATATTGAGAAACAGAGCGGAAAAAAAAAAAAAAAAAAAAAAAATCATAAAAGGGCCATAACTCCTTTGAAAATCATTCAACCGTAACCAAATTATGAGATGCACATCTTTGCTCCATACTAAAAACTTCCCATTAAGTTTGACTGAAAGCCATTAAGCAGATATTCAGAAAAAGAGCAGACAAAAAATTCCTGAAAGGGCCATAACTCCTTTGAATGATCCATCATGCAGTTACTAAGAAATAGAGTGGACAAGAAAACTCATGAAAGGACCACAAGTCCTTTGAAAATCATTCAACCATAACAAAATTATTTTGTGCACATCTTGGCTTCATATTAAAACTTCCGATGAAGTTTGACTGAAATTAGTCAGATAGTTATTGTGAAATACAGCGGACATTAAAATATATGAAAGGGCCGTAACTCATTGGAAAAATCATTCAACCATAACCAAATGATAATATATTGGCTTCATACTGAAACTTCCTATGAAGTTTGACTGAAATCAGTCCAGTAGTTATTGATAAATAGAGCGGACAAAAATATTCATGAAAGGGCCATAACTCCTTTGAAAATTATTCAACCACAACTAAATTATAATATGCACATCTTTGCTTGATACTAAAACTTCCCATGAAGTTCGACTGAAATCCATCGAGCAGATAATGAGAAATAGAGTGGAAAAAAAAAAAATTATGAAAGGGCCATAGCTTCTTTGAAAATCATTCAACCATAACCAAATTATGATATGCATATCTTTGCTTCATACTAAAAACTTCCCATTAAGTTTGACTGAAATCCATCCAACAGATATTGAGAAATAGAGCAGACAAAAAAAATCATGAAAGGGCCACAACTCCTTTGAAAATCATTCAACCATAACCAAATTATAATATGCACATCTTGGCTTCATATTAAAACTTCCCATGAAATCCATCTAGTAGAAATTAAGACATAGAGTCGACAAAAAAATTCATTAAAGGGCCATTACTCCTTTGAAAATCATTCAACCATAACCAAATTATATTATGCACATCTTGGCTTCATATTGTAGCTTCCCATGAAGTTTTACTGAAATCTGTCCAGTAGTTACTGAGAAATAGAGCGGACAAAAAAAAGCTACAGACCGACCGACCGAAAGACCAAACGACACAGTGACTCCTATATACATTAAAGGGCCATAACTCCTTTGAAAATCATTCAACCACAACCACATTAAAATATGCACATCTTGGCTTCATATTGTAGCTTCCCATGAAGTTTGACTGAAATCTGTCCAGTAGTTACTGAGAAATAGAGCGGACAAAAAAAGCTAAAGACCGACCGACCGACACAGTGACTCCTATATACCCCCCAAAACAAAGTTTGTGGGCGGTACAATTAGATAGGACAGTCTTTCTGAGCCATCACAGCGAATTATACTTCTCTAAAAAAAAATTATAGAGGCCAGCTTTACCTTCTATTCAGTCTTTTTCCAACTTTGCGGTAATTAATAAGAAGTATGATGGGAAAAACATCACAGTAATGAAAAGCTTGTTTGAAAAGAAAATGCCGCAATGTGTTATGATTTTTTGCTGCGTCGCGGTAATTTGCTTCCAAATCAGTACGAGTCTGAAGTAAAATTTCTGTCGACATCATTCAGTGCCCTTACAACCAGAATGACACCCCACCCCCCTCCCAAAAAAAAAAAAATGGGCAGAAAGGATTAAAGAATATACTGTTTTTTCTGCTGTCAGTTCCTAAACTAAACATCCAAAAGCAATTTTAGTTTTCCTCAACAACGAAAGCAGTTCAAACCCATACATACATATGTACAAAAAGTGAGTAGTTTATGACTTACCTCATGTAATATGTTAAGAAAACTAAATCGGGGCAGTTTTTTGCTTATCTGATTAAACTTATTTTTAATCAAGGTTGTTCAAAGTCTTAAACTGCTCATATGATATTTCATCTTTTTCACGTGTACTTGTACAGGATGTCTGGTCTGGTATTTCAAAATTCAAAATATCTGCAAAAGTGATGCCACAAAAAAAATTACACTATGTAACCGAAAATATGAGACACCAAATTCTAAACAAAATCAAATACAGACTATTATTTTGACTTTGTGGCATTTGAATACATCGAAAAGCGCTAAAATGAAGGAAACGGACAGATTAGTTTGAAAAATGTCCTCTTAGAAAAAGAGATAACAATTTACTTCCCGCTTGAGCCTACCTTGATTTTATGAAATTAGATTTATAGGATATTCAGATAATCTTCTATTTACTTTCTTAGGCCTCCAACCTGTCTCCCGAGCAATATATATATATATTACCGGATGGCGCTCAGTGGGGCGTGACAACGAATAGAAAAGAAACCTAATGAAGCTCAAGTTTGTCAAATTAAGAACTTTGATGTTGAAAATTAAACGAGTAATTTTAAGGGGTTTAGAGACATGCCATTCGATAGACCTCGGGCTAAATGCTTCGGCTGTACAGCGTTGTGTGATAATTATGTACATGTACCTATACTATTCATTCTAAACATGTTATAGCCAAAAATAGTTTAACTGCTTTAAAATTCAAAAGACCCTTAGAAAAGATAAAAGTTTTCGTTCGAAATCATTTCCTTTGACAAAATTAATAGCTTTTCTTTCATTTCAGTTTTTGCAAACTATTTCTCGAGTTCAATGGAAAATTTGTATTTTCTGGTAAGTTGTTGTTTTCAAGGACGCAGCCATGTCTAAGACCATGTGACTGAAAGAAATCGAATAGAAACCTTATGATACGGACGAGGTAAGTTGTACGAGTACTTACGGAATCTACCGAAATGTGACGAGTGAGAGATAAATACACGACACAAAGTTAGTTTCATATAAAGTTTTAAGGGACAATTAATCCGGGGTTATCTGGGACTGATTTCAAACAACAAACATAACACATAATGATGAATATTCCTGTGAAATTTAACTACCCGTACTGTTGTATTTCAAAGATACATGCGACAAAGAGTGTGTCACAGGCAGACAGGCAAACGAACAAAACAACGAATAGTAGGAGATTATCTTAATATCCTGCAGGGCCGACTTTCGGCCTTATTCCTAATCGGAAAAAGTATACTTTTTTCTCCATTCGATTTTTCACCCAAAAAGACACTATCTAAGTCGCCTCGGACATCTAGTGTATCGGTTATTTACGCGATTTCCCCTCCCCCATGGAGACTTAAAGATCGCCTCGGAAATCTAATTTATCGGTTATTTACCTTCGTCTGCTAACGTGTACTAGTAAACATAGAAAAAAAAAAATGACTGGTTCTCATATACCCCTCGATACTCTGTCGGTGAATGTGTAAACTTGGAGGCGAGATGATGCGTGCGTTTTGTAAAAGATTGAACAATGCAGTTGTCTAACTAGCTTTGCTTGTTTCGATTTATCCATTAATTGGAAGTCAGACGTCACGTTTCTGTTGTCACTTAACGAAAATATCGCACTCAAAATGCGAAAAAGCTACAACAGAAGGACAGCAGTGCCTGGCTTGAAGCTTGTGTTGTGTCCGTGTTTGTGAGGTAGAGCGTCGGCCTCGTAACCAAAAGGTCCCGAGTTCGAGACCCGGGGGCGGGTGTCAACTTTTGGATTTTTCATTGGCCCACACATTCGGCGCGAGTACTGGTGTAGTTCCCAGGAAGCAGAATCGAGAGAGATTAGTATAAGTTGTAAGAACTTGTTTATCAATCGATGTAAAATAAATGTTTAAACTAAGGTTCATTTTTTTTGGTTTCTATCAAGTAAGATTCATACCACCGATAGCCTGATAATTTTTCAAGCACTATAAATGTACTTGCACTAGTGCAACTCCGCTGCTACAGACATAGCATCGCCAACCGAATCTCCGCGATCAGAAACGAATGAAAGTTTCATTGAAACCTAGTCAATGACCAAATTCAAACAAGTTGTGGGGGACAGTTTATCTGATACTGCCCCAGAGTCAAACAATGACTCAGAGTCTGACGGAAGTTCAGTATTAAGTCCATTAAAAAGCAAATGAAAGTTGACCTGCGACAAGATTTAAGTTTCCATGGAATTATCCATGGATTTACTTGAGTGCACATAAAGATGGTTGCATGTGTAAATTTTGTGAGTTGTTTGCGTCTGGGTCAGAAAAAATGTGAGCAGATTTCGGTGTTAAGTTGGGAACACAACCAAGTTGAAGGATAGAGAAATACTGTAAAAGTGAACGGTACACTAAATTTGCAGCAAAATATATGCTGAAGTAAATGCATCCTTCGTAGCAAAGAACAAACGGAAACCTACATATTAGCAGATATTGGATTCTATCGGTGATGCACGAAACAGAGAAATTCTCAGAAAACTCTTTACGATAGCCTATTTCATAGCACAAAAGTACATGGCACAGCGAAATTTCGAAGACGCTGTTGGTTTTTGTAGCCTCTTTAGGTATTGAGGACCTGAAATGTCACATTGAAAATGCCCCTGAAGACCCAACCTACTTTTCCAGCACAAGAGTAAGAGGGATCATAAATATCATAGCTAAACCATTGAGAATAATTTGCTTCATTCACTGAAAAATGCCAGCTACTTCAAACTGTTAGCAGATGAAAGTACAGATGTTCAAAATCGTGAGCAACTTAGGATTTATGCCAGGTGCATAAGTACATCAACCAAACCAGTAGACCGTTTGGAATCGTAAATGTAAAGCAAACAAATGCAGATTCATTGATTAACGCTACAAAGGTATTCTTCGTAGCCAAAGATCTGGACATTGTGAAGTGTAGATTTTTGGAAATAACAGCGCTAATTATGTAATAAATGCCACAGTCGTGAAGTTTCTGATGAGTCTTTTAGACTATTGGATCTCCCTGGGATTAATTACGCGTTTATTAAATTACTTTTTTTTTTACTTTTTTTAGACAGGAGACAGTTTGTTGTAAAGTAATTATGTCAGTTTTACGTGGCTTAATGTCTAAATGATATTATATATATCTTCATTTTTGGTTTTTGTGGTATTGTTGAAGACAATACCACTATGAGTTCAATATTGAATTTTGAGGACCATGTATCGTATTTTGTGCAAAGCCGAAGGAAATAAACCCAATTAAACTCAATTTTTCTCAGACAAATGAGTCTTTCGGTAGCACTCAGATATGTAATTGGAAATGGCATGTTAAAATACACTAGGTTAGGCCATCGATCGTGGAAATACTAATTTTTTATTGAAAATAGCTTCACTCGCTCATATCTTTCTATTGGCGCAATGATTGGATAGGTCATCAGACCTCTCCAACAGTGGTGAGTTTAAAAGGCAGACTGCCACAGAATTTGCTGTCTAAGTCCATTTTTCTTGCGAAATTGTTCTGATACACAGTCTGTTTTGTCATGGTTTTGTAAAAAAGGCGAAATCAAAAAACCGAAACAGGAAATAGACGTAGTTTATTTTTATATGACGAATTTTAGAAAAGATTTGTTATATCAATTTGCCATGGCTGCAAATGACCTTTCAAATAATTGTAATTTTTCATTATGCAAATAAATCTAAGCAGAAGAAAAAAATGAGAAGAATTTCGTTAAAAAAGAGAAAAAAGACCGCTAGACAAGATCATGCGACTTGAAAAGGCGGCAAGAAGGTCAAATGACCGTCATGTAAAGGATTTGAGGTTTCTACGCGGCGGCTTTTTTACTTGTTTGTTTACATGTACCAAAATATATTGAAATTAAAAGCCAATAAACTGTTTGAAAACATTGATGCTGACCTCTCCTGGCTTCTTTTGTAAAGAAGCCAACTTGTATATACAAAATTTGTGTACTGATCGCTTGGTCCTGGGCTTTTTCGTTCCAAAACCAGTTTGTCCCATGGCTTGTTCGTCCCATGATTGCGCGCTACTCTATTTGATTGGGCATCAATATTTATAGATCGAAATAATTGATTGTAATGTTGGGAATTAAATGTTAACGGCCAAAGATATTTCAAAATCATAGTGTTCAGGTACAAACTTTATTTCATTCGATATATTCACATGGTTTCTCTCTCTATCCATCATGCATCCTACTGTCAAGGGACGTTACTCCTGCCTCCTCCTAATGATCAAAGGGAGACCACCAATACACAAATAATCCTAACTTTGTCATGAGTACTCTCCCTTCAACCAAAAAGATATCCATTTGCTTAGTAGGTTGACTTTCAAGCCAATTTTTTGAATAATAGTTCTCTTTTTCTTTCAAATTATTAATTCCACACAATGGCTTCCTTGACAAATATCACGTCAACGTTCTCAATGCTTTGATTATACAAAGAGGAGCAATGTTTCAAATTTATAAACGCTTTATCTTAAGATTAAGAATTAAGTCGCCACTGTATTCGCGCACCAAAAATGTTCAGACTCGATCAATAATTTAAAATAATCTTTCTAGTCCTAAACTACGAACAGCCCAAAAATAGTTTTCCTAATTATTCCGTTTGTTCTCGGAATAAGGACACATGATACATTGTCCCATGACTTGCTATTAATTGAAAAAATCAGACATCATATACTGTCGCAGCATTGTCAGTGAATTAAGGCATATCAACGATCTTTTCCTGCTTAAATTGATTTTGTTCAGTGACACTGGAAACACGGTCACGGTATTTAAGCAGTCTCTGGAGTTGGTTTGTACAGTTTTATTCAATTAGATTTTAGAAACACTGTCTTGTTATTTTATAATTCATTTTTCTCCCTTAAAAAAAAAATCAAAACATTGTGTCCGTATTTTTTCCTCAGGTTGTGAAGAAAGTCATTATTGAAGGTGTTCAAGCCGTAGGAATGCACCATATTAATGTAACGGTAGAAGATTACTAGTTATTGAAGGTCAGTACAGAGAGCATAACGAACCCAACAACCAATACGATCAGAACGCAGTTTTTATATTTTCACACCCACAGGCAGATAGGAGAGCAACCTACGAGAGAAGATGCCACTTATATTTCCAAGTTCTGCCAGCATTGGCTCCTTAAAGGTCCTATAACTATCAAACCTAGGTTTGAACCTGTTTGTAGATCGCCAGTAGGCCCTTCACAACGCTGTAGTTTAGGCTGTTACATTACGAATGAAAATGCTTTAAAAGTTTCAGATTGCTGAAAGCCATTGTGTTTCGGTTAGAATTTTGGAAGGTTGAATTTAAGAGACATATTTGCTATTAAATTAGGGTGTATTTAGATTATATAAATGTTACAGTATAGTGAAGTATAGCGACTATAATGGCAAGAATTGTCATAAAGAAAGAACTAAATGAAATACAATGAAGATAAATGTAGTTAGCAAAGCGGACGACATTTCTTGTTCATCTCCCTCTTTGACCAGTACATTCCATTGTTAAAAGTACATTCACGCCTTACCTAGCAAGTTTCTTCTGTACAAGTGTATTTTATTTATACCACTTTACACAACATATTTTCATTTGCCTAACATTATTTCATGTATACCTCTGAGAAAAAGGTTATCACGTGTGACAATTTTGATTAGATCTAAACAGATTTTAATGATATCATCATCACCATCACATCAACATCACCACAACAACAACAATACTGGAAAATACCGATAATAAGCTGCTGTTATGGTGGTATTGTCAATATGCCATTATTCCTACTATGACTGTTGGTCTATCTTGTTCTTATCATTATTGCATAGATGACATTGGTGTACGCAAATCTACATTTCATTATTTTAATGTTTATCCAATGGGAGAGTTGTAAGGAGTTTGTCATTTTCATACGCCCGTAGGGTCGTATTATGTTATGGCCCCGGTCGTCCGTCTATCCGTCCGTCCGTTAGCAATTTTCTTGTATGCGCAACTCCTCCTACAGTTTTCATCGGAATAACTCCAAACTTACCACAATGAATCTCTATGATGTGTAGTTGTGCATGTGACTCTAAAAATCGGATTTCGTTCTCAATTTTAACCCATCTTAGTGTCAAGCCCCTTCGGGCGTATATGCGCCGCTCTGCGAAGCTCTTGTTCGAGTGTTTTCTGGACGGAGACGTCAGAATGAAGGCTAGGTAAGTTATGTTGAATATCATTGATATTTCTTTCTTTGATGTGTTTGTTAATAGAATGTAAACCAACACTGTATTTTCATTCAATTGAAATATATATTTGTAACTGTGTGCAGCTTATCCGTTCAAACAATCCGTATGTATATATATACATTATACGTCACAGGGTGTTGTTTTTCCACAACCTGTAGTCCAGCAGACTAATCTCCAACTGGGTAAATGCGGCGGAATGGGCAGATGCCTTATCCTGTTTTAGCAATACACTTTCCAGTTGGAGTAATGGTCGTTTTCGGCGTATGGTTCGAACTAGAACTCGCCGTAATACCTGATAAACGGACATATAATGGTAATAAGTAAACTGTTAATAAACTGTCAGTCGAGATTGTTTAATATTTAATTCAATGAAGTAAAAAATATGCTTTACCTTTGAATAGTACTCAGCATTTACAGTGGTGTGAAGGTGTACAGCATGCTGCAGTATCATCCTGGCCCTGTCCATGAAGATGAACATTTGTTTCCCGACGGACTTAGCCTGTCGCGCTTTCTGTGGAGGTGATGAGCCGCATGTCTTCCATTGCCGAGATTGCTCCTTGGTTTTAGGGTCGGACAAGAATAGCCAGGTCTCGTCGATAGTAATCATACGGTCCAGATATTTGTCTCCTTCCTTGCGATATTGTGCGATGAACGTTCTAGATGCAGCCACCCTCTTTTTCTTATGTTCTGGTGTAAATAGCTTAGGTACCCATCATGATCTAAGTTTTCTCATGTTTAAATTATCAGTTAATATGTGATGGACTGTTCCTGTACCCATTCCGGTGATGTCATACACATCTCGAACAGAATGACGCCGGTCTCGATCAATGACATCCTTGACGTTAGAAATTGACGTTGCAGTCAAATTTGACTTTTTTACTCGACCCTTGTCATCTTCAATGCTCTCCCGTCCATCGCGAAAACGCTTGTGCTACTTAAAAATTAATGCTCGACAAAGAGGAGGCTTGATTCTGGAGGCTTCTTACATTTCCATTGTCTGCGTGGGTGTCTTCTCGAGATTCACACAAAACTTGATGATAGTGCGATGTTCAGTGTAATGCATTGACGTCATATTTTGTCCGATTTCTATAAGCAATGTTGTTAGTTTTCTGCGAGTACACACAAACGGTAACAGTTATGATGTGGATTTTTGGGAATGTTCATTGATATTACGTCACTCAGTAATCACAAGACGTCCCGCCATTTTTGCGGAAGAAACGCGAAAAATATACATGGTAGAAGCTTATAGGAACATAAGCAAAACTGGACTGCCCCGCCTAACAGATACTAAGTTACTATGACGACGTGAAGAACGATTTTATATCATTCAGACACACACACACAAAAAAAAAGAATAAAATCACTGTATTCAAAATAGTTTAAAGGTATTGTATATCAAATTTAGTTACAATACTCCTACAAATAAAAAAGGTACGGCAAAAGTCTACGTAATTCTGGGACATCTTTCGTTCATTTTTTCGCCGGAAATACACCGTTTTACCGATCATAGAATCGTAA
Source organism: Hippopus hippopus (assembly GCA_946811185.2). NCBI lineage: Eukaryota > Metazoa > Mollusca > Bivalvia > Cardiida > Cardiidae > Hippopus > Hippopus hippopus. The sequence goes on along the minus strand of OX328108.1, from coordinate 9,133,787 downwards.
TTCTCAACTTAGAAATGAAAACATTAGTCACATTTTCCTGTGGGAATCTTTCTAAATGCATTTCCGATGACAAAAATTTTGTTCATTTATTTTCTTACTCGGTCTATCAATTTCGTTGGCATTTATTGGTGCCAGGTTGCTTACTTGTCGGGTCGGCTGTTGTTGCCGTTGCTAATGGATTTACATGGGTGTCGCCATGTTCAAGATCATGAGACTGGCAGTATTTTTATTGGAAACTCCCTGGGTACAGATGCGATCAGATGACGGTTACGGAATCGGCCGAATTGTGACAAGTGGCTTAGTTCCCATGCAAATAAAATACTGTCGCCACGTCTCCAGCGACATAATCAGAACCTAATATTTTTATTCATTAAACAGCACTCGAATCCTTTGATTTTAATAATTTCTGCGTTATTCTTGAAAAAAAAAAAAAAGTTTTGTTTTTTCTAATCATTTGTTTCTTTTAGGTATCAATGAAAGGTATTTGGTCGCTTTCAAAAATAGATAATGATATATGTGAATTTTGAGACAACCCCTAAGAAAGTTATGAAGTCCGACTTCCAACTCCGATCTCCACCTGATGTTACACATGTCTATTTACCCTTACAACCCATTTGCTTTCCCTACTTCAACCTTTGCGCCAAGTTTGTCAACTGAAGTGAAACAGATGTCGCAAGAAACTACCCAGCAGGAGTCGCAAGATATAACCCAGCTGGTTTCCAATGAACTAAGTCGCTATTTACACACTCAGAATTCAAGAAAACTAGGGCACTAGGAACTTCATCTACCTCTGTCGTCATCCTGAACGAACATGAATTAATATCCAGCTGAAATCCTTGACCTCATCACACGAGGGGAGTTCTTGATGACGAACAAGGGTGATTGTGTTTCTAATGAATTAGTTTCGCTTGATTCTTCCCTCCAGTTTGAATCCGAATTAGTAATTCACCTTTCTGCAAACGCGAGTTTTGAACGCCCACCTTAGTACCGCTGTATTTTGGTTGCTAGGCCCGACAAACAAACTAGAAAATGGCGTCAGATACATAGAGAAAGAGGGTTTATTTCAGTTATATTCTAGATGTTTCGATCTAATGTTAGCGACCTAAGTTTTCACCAGCTTTCTCATCAGTTCGTACAAAATCGAATTTCACGATAAAAGCAAAGGAAATCAATTCCGGGTGTTCTTTGACCGTCTCTGTATCTGGCGAAAGTATAGCAGCTGTAAGTAACTGAGGGTCGATTGTGGAAGCTTACATGTACGTGTGACATTTTTGTCCGAATGTTGATGGTTTTAAGCTAAGTTCTTTCCTTCTCCCTAAAAAGTCGGTTTAAATTCAAGACCATTTCCACGAATGATTACGTAGTAATTAGAGAACGTTACGTCATATGACATCACAATGTAATAAAAAATGCCCTTAATTTCACCATAACTGGGGGGGGGGGAGCATTTGGACGTTCACTTATTAAATGGCACAAGTCTGTATTTTAACTTATAACTATTACACTAGTTTCTTCTAAATATCCCGGGAACGTCTTCTTCTGATAATTTGACGTCATCACAGAAAATGTAAATGTGATCACGTTAAAAACGGACAGTACATACAAACATGAAAAAACGATCGGTAGAAACTAGGAAGTTTGAAATGGCGACTTTGAAAGATGATCAGATGAGACCGGATATCAATTGCTTGAGAGTTAATATTCAAAAACAGTAAGTTTAAAATTATTCAGGTGCTTATAATAGAGTAAGTCCTATTTCTAAACAACGGTTGCAAAAAATGAAATAAATTAGAGAAATAAACTTAGGTGCAGAACTTCTAAGTTCTTTCAGAAATATAATTAATAATTTTTTTTCAGATATGGCAAATTCTACTGGAGACAAAAATAAATAAAAGATCCGTTTTTTTTTTTAAATGTGTGAAAACTTCCGCACTACATCTTAATCTTGTCCAAAAATAATCAAATAAACGTAGGTAATCTAAAGTAATGTACTGTAAACTAAAGAACTGAAAAAAAAAAAAAAAATGCAAACAGGAATAAAAGTTAGGTATATGTGTTGCCTACCGATTACATGAGTGAAGTCCCTGAAATCCGGGAAAAACGTCGCTTTTATAGCATATGCTTTCCACAAACGTCGGGAATTCCATCATCAATAAAACGCCGGGAAAATTGGAGATTTTTCACGAACGTCGGGAAGATATAATTCCAGCAAACGTCTGGAAAAACGTTCGATTGTCACGATGACGTCGGGAAATATAACAGCGCAATGAATGAGAGGTCTATTCAGTCTGAAAAGAGGTAAAATTTTGCCAATACACATATTGGTACAAGAAAATCACAAATGCGATTAATTAGCGACTTCACTGAACTTTCAAGGTGTAAATTAAATTTCTCTCGAATGCCTCGAGAAACTAACTTATTTGATCCCGAGCTTCTCGCGATCCGAAACAGATTTGTTTACTTTTCCAACAGTGGATCCCATAGTGCTTTATTCTATTGGGTCACGAAAGGTCACACAACTAACATGGCCATAGATATGCAATACGAAGACCGACATAAAACATGGAAAATCGATCTAATAATGAGATTACAACATCAAAATGCCAAAGCTCCGACTTGGCATATAACATGCGCAACTACACGTGACCAAGATGACACAAGATTTGGCATTAAAAATGAGTTACGATAAGTAAACGTGTCAGGTGAGCCATTCTACTCTTCCTTTCCTATATGTATAGGAAAGCAAAAAGTAAACTAATTTGGAACTGACAACTCTTTACATAAATAATATGAATATATACTCCTCACAAAAAGTTAAGCAACAAACAGTTTAACTGTAATGAAATTTAAATGACAGCTGAAAAATAAATTAATGTAGTCGAAAATTTATCTTACTCATTTCATGAAATCGAATTTCAACAAAGCACATGAGAAATGCATTCCGATCTCATGATACTGAATAAAAAAAGTAACGACATGAAAAAGAGGTGCTGTAGAACGTAAACAGCCAACAAAAAAATTAAACACATCAGGTCAAAAACATGCGAAGTCATTCTCAATAGCGTGTGTTACCCCCTTTAGCTTCAGTGCAGGCCTGAATGCGACGTGGCATCGAGGCAATCAAGCGGTCCAGCTGGTTCTGTGGAATGGCTCTCCACTCCCTGTCAAGGGCTGCTTCCAAGGCATCCAGAGTCTGGGGACGGACGGGCATGCCATAAACAGCTCGCCCAAGCATGTCCCATGCCTGCTCGATGGGGTTCAAGTCAGGGGATCGTGCTGGCCAGTCAAGGCGAGTGACGTTGTTGTTGTTCAGCTTGTTTTGCACGACTCGAGCTCTGTGACAAGGAGCATTGTCATCCACAAAAAGGTATCCAGCACCAAGTCTCCTCATTTGTGGGGTGACTTTAGGCCTAATGACGTCATTCAAGTAGCGTGCAGCATTCAGAGTGCCTCTCCGGAACAGTACAAGATCAGTGCGTCCCCCGGCCCAGATGCCTCCCAAACCACCAGACTGCCACCACCATAACGGTCATGTTCAGCAATAGTACATGCAGCAAATCTTTCACCTGGCTGTCTCCAAACCTGCTGACACCCATCATTAAAATCCAAACTGAATCTGGACTCATCAGTAAAGAGAACTCTGCGCCATTGATTCAGCCTCCAATTTACATGATGACGAGCCCAGTTGAGATGAGTCTGACGCTGACGCTGGCTGAGGGGAACCCTATGTGCTGGTCGTCTTGATTGGAAGTCAGCCTGATGAAGCCTATTACGCACCGTTTGAGTGGAAACTCTGGTTCCGGTAGCAGATTCAAGGTCAGATTGAAGTCTTTTGACAGTCACAAAGCGTTGACGTCTCGCAGAAGTGACTAGATACCGATCTTCTCTTTGGGTTGTAGCCCTTGGACGACCACTTCTTTGCCTTGCTGAGAATTGCCCAGTTGCCTGGAACCGTTGAAAGGCCCTTTGGATGACGCTTCTGTGCACACCCAACTGCCTGCCAACATCACTCTGGGAAACACCAACCTCAAGCATTCCAATGGCTTGTGCCACCTCAACTTCTGTCAAAACCCGCCGAACCCTTGTCACTGGTGAAAGCTGTAAAGAAACTAGCCTGACTTTAGTTTTAATGAGTGCTGTGATACAGGGAAAAACGAACCTCAGTCTGAACAGTCTGATTTGACAACGTGAAAAATGTAGTAGCACGTTTCAAGCGCCTATTTCACGTTTTGCACGTGCAACTGACATTTACCTTTTACACTGTTACGTTTACACGGTAATGTGTTTTTCTTCCCATGTAAAATTTAACTAGTCAAAAATCTTACAGGTTTAAAAAACTAAGAAATAATTTTGTTGCTTGACTTTTTGTGAGGAGTATATACACATAGATCAATGAACTATCTGCCTATGGCCACATTACAAACTGACGAAACATATTAACATAGTTACTTTGATGCCTTTTGATTTCAGAACTGAAATTAACACAATTTCATCCGAAATTAATTACTTTGACTTCTTAGCTTACATGCCGAGGAAAACAATGAAAACCTAAGCATGTGCTCTAAAATAAAAGCAAAATGGGAAGAAGAGGCCTACCCAGGTCGAACCTCCCCCTCTTTCTGCTCATATTTCAGCACCACTTTCACATAAATCTCAAAAGATAATTTCCATCTTGCACTAAAGTCTCTGAGACTCTAAACAATTATTGTAATAATACAGTATATATCAAAGTCTTGTTTAGACATTAATACTACCCTAGAAGGTATTTTTAACACTTATAATTGTATGCAAAATCACCTCTATTAACACACAGAAGTTTGACTGGTACAAAATAGACTATTCTTGAAAACCCTTGAAAAGAAAGGTTGGTGAAGGGAAACGGTTTCAGAAGTCTAACTTGGCTGGCTGATAATCCTTTTCCGCCACGCATACGCCCTGCCTTACCAAAGGACATCAAAACGAGATGACTAAAACGGCCTCCCTCTTAATTATGTACACATGCTGCACAAACAGGTGCTGCACAAATGAAACTTTATAGCAGTAAGTTGTACAACATGGTGGAAGAAAAGAGGTTACAAATTAAGGAGGTGACACTCTAGGTTTCTGCCACATTCATGAATGTTTTCCTGAATAATATATGTTAAAGCGTCAAGTAATCAATTATGCATTAAAAGATATAAAATTCAATTTATAAACATGTCATGTAGTAAAATATTTCGCCTCTTTAACGTATTGCCCGTTTCTGCTTGGTTGGTCAAAATGTTCACATAGAATCACTGATCGCTTGTTAGACTAGTTGGAACATATATAAGTCTGTAGGTTTATTGTTATACCTCATTGTTATATTTAAAGACACAGCATTAACTTAAATGACACAGTGTTCTTAGTAATTAAGCCTGTTTGCAGTGCTCCTTTGCTATTAAACTAATCTTAAATCTGGTTACATGACTACTAGCCACTAGTGATAGTGAGATAAAATGCTAAGTTAAAGCTTTTGCTGCATTACATGTCAAAGTTTCTTTTGTTTGTTCAAAGTTGTCTTTTTTGTCATGTGCCCTTCTATTCGTAGACTTTTCTCTGTTTTCTTTATTCTTGTTTCCTCCCTGTGGGCTCCTTCTTGGCCTTCTATCTATCTTTGTATTTTCTTCTCTTTCTCAAATTCTGTGTTGATTTTGTCCTATTGTGGTTGATGTTCCTGTCACCCTCTGTTCTTTTAAATTTGTATGTATATTTTTGTATGTAAACTTAAGATTTCCCTCTCTTTAAAAAATCTAGTGATGGATGTCACTGCCTCTGCCAAGGTTAGCACTGATTTCTCTAGGGACTGTCTTGCCATCGTGTTTCTCTTCACCTCTTCCACTACCACCCCTAACACAGACTTGACATCACCCTGTTTCTCTGATACTGTTGAATCAGATGGGAATGGCGATCTACTCCTCATCTTCTTTCTTGGAATGATGTTAAGCTGACTCTTAGCAGACCTCTTCGGCACGATGGAAGTTTCTTCTCTAGGGAGAAGCAGTGACATGACGTCTTCTTCTTTCCCTGTCTTTGCTACTTGGGGTTCTGAATGGGCTGTGTGTTTAATTGAGCTGGTACTCCTATTTACTAGCCTGCTCAGCGTGGACGGGCCCACAGTGGTATTTAGCTGGTCCAGCAGTGGAGACATGGCCTGGCGCAGTTTCCGTCGGTTAAACCAGAAACCTCGTCCACCAACTCAGGCTGGACTTGTATTGATTGAGAAGCAATCCGCTGGTCCTCAGCCTGACATCAGAGCGGGCAGTGTCCGAAACTTCCGTTGTGGTGGGGTTGTCTGTCTCAGTACCAATGGGTGCAAACTCCTGCATCGCCTTTGCCAAACAGTCTGGCTCAGACCCCATGGTGAATTGTCTTTTCGTCAAGAGGTCCTGCCAGTACTGAATTGACTCTTCCAGAGCATCAGGTAAACTTTGGCCCGATTGTGTTAGCCGATTGTGTATGCCTCACTGTGATAGACATTTTACGTACTTTTATTTAAGCATGGATTTAAACAACTTCAAGGAAAGTAATTATGCATTTTGATGATTTTTTGGGCAAAAGTAAACGACTATTAGTTGCCTCAAACGACCATTAGGTTATCCTTTAAACGTTACAATGATTAGGTTTCGACTGTTCACAGTTTGCTTACCTGACGAAGGGATGGCTAGTTTTAACCCGTTGTATTTGTTTTAGAATAACAGCAAATGATAAAACATGTAACTATATTCATTTATTCTCAAAGATAATCCATTCTTTCCGTTTTATTGACAACTACCAAGGGAAACTAGTAAAAACATAGTGCAGGCGACTCAGTATGTTTGTCTTGTGGGCGGCTCGTATCGATCGACGCCGCCATTTTGGATGCTGTGATGAAAGTGCAGTCATGTAAACGGGGCTCCCAAAAGGGAAACTGCTTTTACGTGATTTTTGCCAGTGTACATGAATATATATTAGGAAGATATTATCCAATCAGATCGCGAGAAATTTCTTTGCAGTACAATAAGTAGGCCTTTACCATGCTGTTCAGTCTTCTGTAGAAGAGTTCACACTGGCCACTGCAACGAGGATTTCTAGCTCTGGTTCAGGTCTTTCTGATTTTCAACATCTTGGTGAGCTGGGGGAAAACATCAGATTCAAAGAAGCTGTCTTGATCTCTATGGATTGACAAAGTACATCTCCACCCTGCAATAAAGTTGTTGAGAAGTAATCTTGCGCATGCTTTGGCTGTCTGGTCAGGTACAGTTAAGACTTCGACATACTTCGTATATAGGTCTGTTAGTAGCAAAATATACTTATTTCCGCTAGGAGTGAGTGGGAGGGGCCAATATAATCTATAACTAGGACGTCCTTGGAAGGTTTTGCCTACTGGTATCGTTCACATAAGTGGTGCTGTTGGTGTCCTGACGGGCTTCTTGTGTTTTGCACAGATGTAGCAGCCCATCGCATAGGCGACGGCATCTTCCTTTAGAACATACCAATACAATTGTTGGAGGCACTAGCCCTCTTAATGCACTTTTTGCATGGGCCACATTTCAAGGGTTAATTGATATCAGCTTCCAGACACCTACAATCTCGTGGAGGGGGGGGGGAATCTCACAACGTTATAGAGCAACACAGTGACCATGCTGTTTGTCTGGTCTGTATAGCTCGGAAAAAACCATATTGCGCTAGGATTTCTATCCGTCGTGCTATCTTACTTCTAGGTTCTCATAGACTGAGCAGACTGATACCTGAAACCTCCTGCCTAAGAGATATTTTCGGAAATAATCTATGAAATACCTGACTGAAAGTAGCTATGACCCTCTCTCTTCCGTCTTGAATTTGTACCAAGACAGCGCCAATCGCAAAATCCGAGGCGTTGGTGTAGAGTATGAATTAGCCACCGTCATTTAGAGGGTAGCCCATTATTTCCGGACTTACAAGAGCTGATTTCAAACTTTCAAATAATGCCTGACATTTTGAATCCCAATCAAAGCGTTTCCCCTTATTGAGAGTCACCACAGGTTTTGCCTTATGAGCAAAGTCTTTGATAAATCTACTAAAACAGGAGCACATAACATTAAACTGCTTCGCTTGTTTGGATGATCTTGATGCTGGCCACTTAACATTTTTTTTTCAATGTTGGGCTAGGAAGTACCCCATTAGCTGTAACGATATGTCCAAAGAAACCGATAAAAAGTGCTGGGTCAATAAATAATCCCTTACTTAATGTAAGTAGACCATGAAGGGTAGAACCTATTTGATTTAGTAGAAAATAAATGCAATATTGAGCGAGTTGTCAGACCAAAAAAATATTGCACACGAAACTGGGTCGGTAAACAAACCGGGTTGCAGTAGTACTCTTTTATGATTGATACCATCTTTTCAGGACCCTGAAATAGAAGGCTTCTAAAAACATCGAGGTAAAGGCGAAAATGCTGGTAACCAGCATTTTCTTATTTTCAAAAAATATATTGTATACCCTTTGCAATACAAACCTAGCCATTTCAGTCATATGTCATATGTCTTTATCAAATGCTTTCAATTGGACCAAATCTAAAATTTTGTTTTTTTGCAAAGAGTCAAAAAGTGATTTAATTAAGGTATTCAAAGGTTGTGTCTACAAAAATGGAATTTGTAACATTTATATTTTTTGTTGTTAAAGTTCATGCCAATATTGCATGTTGTGAGAGAGTACCAGTAAAGACAGGGTAATTCACATACAGACTGGCCACTGCAATCATCGCGCATAAATAGAACGAAATGCAAATTTTTAATTTCAACCCGTCAGGTCAGTCTAAAAGTGTCCAGGGATTTGGTGATGTGCCTGTCCAAAAAAGGGACAACGTTCCACAAAGTTAAAATCAGAAACCTGATATGGAGCCTGAAAATACGATTTCTAACTTCCCTTTTAGGCAACAGGCCACATATTCCATATACATGTAGTTTGCTTGCACTCGTAGCCTTTTTCCCCTTTACTTTAGAAAATTACACATGAACATCAACGTCGAAAAAAAAAAAAAAACAACAACAATTATAATTATATTCTATATCCGTAGAGAAAACTTTCATTTTTTTTTTCAAAACCTAACAAAAATAAAACGTAACATTTTAGCAGCTAAATGACAGACTGTATATTGGTGTTAAACAAAGTTTGACGTGTTTGGCATTTTACAAAGTCGGCAAGAATCACTATTTGTGCAATAGAGCCTCGACTTCCCTATATTTGTTTAGTAACTTGACAAACATTAACTTTGATTTTCATGAACATGGACATTTATTTACCGAGCAGTATTAACTAATTCATTTAAAAAATAATAATTTGGACTTTGAGACCTTTGTAAACGTATTTATGTTCAAAAGTGATATTTTTCCGCTTTGGTTAAACTATTTGGACATAGGCAGAACAGGTGTAAAACTGGACATAAACTAATTTCATAGACAATGTAGTCCATATCGAAATATAATTAAACAAAAAACCCGAATCATGAAATACTTATATAACAATTCTGTGTTACTGTGTTGGACTGTAGTGTATAAATTTACCGAAAAAACTTTATGTCGCCGATGCATTAAAGCAATGTGATTTTTCAACTCTTTACCAGATAACAGAATTTATGATTTGCCAAAATTGAAAGCATTGGCAGATGACAAATTAATCGTAGATCTAGTTATAATTATAAGCTAAGTCTTTGAAATGACAGACAGCATTGTGCGAAAAGGAGAAAATGCTCGATACCAACATTTTCTCATTTTCCGACCATGTTTTCAACAGCCGTCTTTTCGTGGTACTTGGGGTCGTAAAGTGTTTGGTAAACAATTAGATACTTATAACTGTTAAAACATACCGTGAACTGAAGAAATGTACCCGTAGAAAAAAAACCAAAATTGCAACATGTGAAAAGGACAGATGGTCATCATTATTCATTTAGCCAGGTAGCTGCACCGTGGTCAAAAACAAGCGTTCTTTAACGCTTACAGTTATCATGGCGTTTCCACCAATTCAGACTCTAAAGGTGAACTTTGTTCACCTAACATGTTGATATCGAACAAATAAATCGACTACAACTGTTACTGCATGTATGCACCGTGGTCTAGTATAACGGTGATAGTGTGTCACGTGGTAAAGGGTCAACAAAAATGCTTTTATGTACAGAAAAGAGAACAGCAATTTTATTTGAATTATAAGGATAGAAGTTCAAAGATTATTACAATTAATTTCAAAGCATGCAATATATATGACACAATTCTATATACATGTATCGAAAAATCTGAATTATCTAAATAATTTAGTTGGCATTATTAGTGAGTATTTAATGCTATTCTGTTTAAATACAATGGATCTTATTTTTTTTTTTTTTTGGAATTTGTTATATATACGGTCTACACATCCTGCGCAGTCTGGTCTTGATCTACACCATCAATGTCAGCATTTTACATGTCTCCTTCAGCTTGGGAACAACTAAAAGCCTTGATCTACCTTAGAAATCGTATTCTCTCTTTAACATTCACAAACAACATTAAATCCAGCGCACATCCTAAAATTGCCGTTAAAGTTAAATCCATTTTTTTTTTTCACATGATTTTCATTTATTTTCCTACGTGTTATTCTCACAATTTCAAATTTGTTTCTTTCATCAACAACAACGTCAAAAGTTTGTCTGAATTACCTCCTGCCTTCCTGCCCTCCAGTATCATGCAGTAAACGTTTTTGATCGTCTGCAAAATACAGGGTCAGTCCATTTCCTGAATACTGAGACATGTTAGGCGTAAAATTTAAAAGGAAATATCAACGTGGTCAAAAATTATTTAACTTTCTTTTTCCATATTTCTCGCTGTAATTATGTACGAAATAACAGATGCTGACCATAAAAATGCAGCGTAAATTAAAAATTTATATTTGCATACAAACTTTACACAAAAGTTTAGTACTCCAACCCTTTACTTTGAGAAAAGACTATATTGTGTATTCCATCAATGTAAAAGGACAGAGGGTTAATTATTCGGCGGCTCTTTGATGTTGGTATCGCACCGTCGTGGTCTCACATATTTTTTTACACGGCTTGCAGCTGGAGGTTAACAAGCCCGTGTTATAAACATGTCATGTACAAAGTTACTCTTTTGTTTTCACGACCATATTGAACCCTTTTTCTCATAAAATGTAAATGGAATTTGGAATTTTACATAGGTTAAATGGGTAAGTCGAATGTCATAACTTTTGTATTTTCCTCACTCATACGATCTTAAATTAAAAAAAAAATCCCATAATCTGCTTGTCGAATTTCTATTTTTACTATCCTACAACCCCCTCCCTCCCTCCCTCTCTCTCTCTCTCTCTCTCTCTCTCTCTCTCTCTCTCTCTTTCTTTCTTTCTTTCTTTCTCTCTTAGTAATATGAAAGAGATGGCTAATCGACAGTGAATTTACCATTGATTTCTTGCCCCATTTAAATTTCTGTGTGGCCCCAAGGCTGCTGAGCGTGACTCAACGATCTTTAGCGAACAGTGCATGTTAAGATCAGACTTCACAGAACGTGCAATCTGATCTTATGTAGTGTCCGATACAGTGATATCTATCTCCAAAAACTAGCAATATTCAAATTTTTGCAATCGGCATGAAGGTTTATTTAACCTGTTGAGGATTAATGGTAAATCTGATATTAAGCCACGTCATTCGGCTCAGACAGACAGACAGCAGACTGGAAAATAAATAGTCATCTCCTGGCTCGAAATAGTGCTTAAACTCGGCACCCGGCATGAGAGAGGATAAGGCTGTAAGAAAAAAGTCAGTATCAGAGCAAATTAACGGTACACAGAAGTCGAAATAAATGTGCGGGTCACACTTCCTACGTCACATCCGGTTTATCGAAGATTTCACAAACTCGCACAGGTGTGCAAACCATATTTTCGCTTATAACTCTCCTTTTACGAAAGACATTGAAATAAGGTTTTCAATTTAAAGATTGTTTTCATTTAAGCGTTCTTATATCCAAAAATAGCTTTGGGCTGGAGTTGCCCTTTAAACATAGTAAACTGGGTTGGAAAGCTTTTGACAAGTATTGACAAGTTGTGAATTGCACATAAAACTGGCATAATTGCATCTTAACTAATACTCATTAATAAACCCGTTTCCAAATATCATAAGCCTTGTTTTCCCTTGCAACTGCAGTTTACGTTTACGACTTTTGAAAACATTAAAGGGTATTCCAGACCAATAACTATGAATATACACCTTTGTCTTCTTGCAGTTTATCACTTCTGAAAACATTATGACGAAGGTTGTACCATTACATAAAACGATTAATAAGGAAATCTAAGACCCTGTATCTGTTTGCCCATTACTGTGAGAATTATGATCTTACTGTGTATGCATTTTCAGTTTTCGATGACATTTTGACAAATACTGATAATTTGCATTCAAAATCCACTGAAAATAATATATTAACACAGAGAAGTACTAGATATTATACAAACGCTTTTTAAACCCATTATAGTTTGGGTCTGACTTTCTATACTTTTACCGTTAAAAGCTTTATATAGAACTGTCAGAATACTGCTTTTTTTGCTTCTGCAGATCGAAAACGTACGGAAAACATTGACATCCTAGCATAGATACATTTTAACAAATATCCATGTCCATCATTCCTAAATTAAGTAGATATTTTTCTTGCACCTGCAGTCTACAACTTTTGAAAACATGCTGACACAAGATATTATTACGTACAAAGGTTACAAATACTAAACTAATCAATTTTACACTGGTTAATTACTATACTGCTAAAAAATATATGTACATGTAAGTGTATTAATCAATCCATTACTGTAAAAATAAGACATTTTTTGTTTTTGTAGTTTGGAGCTTTTGAAAACATTACGACCAATGGTATCACTTTTTAAGAAGGTAAACAAAGAAACGTAATACACAATTATGATAAATATTTACAGACATATCTTCGAAATCCCAACATAATGAGTCATGCTCTGTGAAAAGGGGGGGGAGGGCTTAATGCATTTGCGAAAAGTATGGACTTAGGTCAGCCTGCGCGGACTGACCTGGCCCGAAACTTTTCGTTATTGGTCATTTTTTTATATATCAAAGGACTAGTTCACCTCATGATAAAGTTGGTTGTTAACAGAAGTGGATATTATGGGTCTATAATTATGTGATTGCCTGCTGGGTACCATGGATCACGGAGATGCATTAAGACCCCTTTTGCGAGAGCGCTGCTCATTAATGTATCTTTACTACACCCGATCTGTCTACCGTTGAACCCATTCCCAAGATAATCAGATTTTTTTTTCTTGATTCTTCACTCTACAACTTTTGAGAACATTGTGGCACAAGATCAGATATCGTACAAAGGTTAAAAAAGAAAACTTAAAACATTATCAGAATAGATACATTTAAAAGTGTATAAATGAACCCATTATTGTGAAGATACAACTTTTTTTCTTGCAGTTTTCAGCTTTTCAAAACATTATGGCCAATGGAATCATATAATACAAATGGAAACCAAAAAATGTAACAGCTGCACGTTCGTGAAGTTAGCTGCCAGTTGACAGTTGACGGTTGACAATTCAATCGTCAACTGGCAACTGTCAGCTAACTTCACACGTGGCTGCCTATTCAATTTTTTCATCCAGCTGCCAGTTAAATATTTTTAAACGGTTAAAGCAAACTGTCGACTGTCAGCTGGCTGCCAATTCGAGATGAATATGCTATAAGAGCGAATTGTGAACTGTCAACCGTCAGCCAACTTCACACCTCAGCTGCCCATTCGTTTGTAATAAAAATATCGTGTTTGAACCGAATTGTCAACTGTTAACTGTCAGCTGGCTGCCAATTCGAATTGAATATGTGAAAACAGCGAATTGTCAACTGTCACCCGTCAGCCAACTTCACACTACTGCTGCCGATTCGTTTAATATAAAAATATCGGGTTTGAACCGAATCGTCAATTGTCAACTGTCAGCTGGCTGCCAATTCGAATTGAATATACTATAACAGCAAACTGTCAACTGTCAACCGTCAGCTAACTTCACACTTCAGATGCCAATTCGTTTTTAATCAAAATATTGTGATAAAACCGAATTGTCAACTGTCAACTGTCAGCTGGCTGCCAATTCAAATTGAATATGCTATAAGAGCAAATTGCTAACTGTCAAGTGTCAGCAAACTTCACACTTCAGTTGCCATTTTGTTTTAAATAAAAATATCGTGTTTGAACCGAATTGTTAACTGTCAAATGTCAGCTAGCTGCCTATTCGAATTAAATATACTATAAGAGCGTATTGTCAACTGTCAACCGTCAGCCAACTTCACACCTCAGCTGCCAATTCCTTTTTAATAAAAATATTTTTTTGAAACAAAATTGTCAACTGCCAACTGTCAGCTGGCTGCCATCTCAAATTGAATATACTATAAGAGCGAAGTGTCAACTGTCAACAATCAGCCAACTTCACACCTCAGCTTCCAATTTAATTTTAATAAAAATATCTTGTTTGAACCGAATTGTCAACAGTCAACTGTCAGCTGATTGCCAATTCGAAAGGAATATGCTATAAGAGCGAATTGTCAACAGTCATCCGTCAGCCAACTTCTCACTTCAGCTGCCAATTCGTTTTTGATAAAAATATAGTGTTTGAACCGAATCGTCAACTGTCAGCTGTCGGCTGGCTGCCAATTCAAATTGAATATGCTATAAAAGCTAATTGTCAACTGTCACCCGTCAGCCAACTTCACACCTCAGCTTCTAATTCGATTTTAATAAAAATATTGTGTTGAACGAATTATCAATTATCAACTGTCAGCGGACTGTTAATTCGAAATGAATATGCTAAAAGAAGGAACTGTCAACTGTCAACCGTCGGCCAACTTCACACCTCAGCTGCCAATTCGTTTTTAATAAAAATATCGTGTTTGAACCGAATTGTCAACTGTCAACGGTCAGCTAGCTACCAATTCGAATTAAATATACTATAAGAGCGAACTTTCAACTGTCAACCGTCAGGCAACTTTACACCTCAGCTGCCAATTCGTTTTTAATAGAAATATTGTTTTCAAACCGAATTGTCAACTGTGAACTGCCAGCTGGCTACCAATTCAAGTTGAATATACTATAAGAGGGAATTGTCAACTGTCAACCGTCATCCAACTTCACACCTCAGCTACCATTTCGTCTTTAATCAAAACATTGTGATAAAACCGAATTGTCAACTGTCAACTGTCAGGGGGCTGCTAATTCGAATTGAATATGCTATAAGAGCGAATTGTCAACTGTCAACCGTTAGCCAAATTCACACCTCAGCTTTCAATTTGATTTGAATCAAAATATTGTGTTGAAATCGAATTGTCAACTGTCAGAGGGCAGTTAATTCGAAATGAATATGCTTAAAGAGCGAATTGTCAACTGTCAACCGTCAGCCAACTTCACACCTCAGGTGCCAATTCGTTTTTAATAAAAATATCGTGTTTGAACCGAATTGTCAACTGTCAACGGTCAGCTAGCTACCAATTCGAATTAAATATACTATAAGAGCGAACTGTCAACTGTCAACCGTCAACCAACTTCACACCTCAGCTGCCAATTCGTTTTTAATAGAAATATTGTGTTGAAACCGAATTGTCAACTGTGAACTGTCAGCTGGCTGCCAATTCAAGTTGAATATGCTATAAGAGGGAATTGTCAACTGTCACCTGTCAGCCAACTTAACACCTCAGCTACCATTTCGTTTTTAATCAAAATATTGTGATAAAATCGAATTGTCAACTGTCAACTGTCAGGGGGCTGTTAATTCGAAATGAATATGCTAAAAAAGCGAATTATCGTGTCAACCGTCGGCCAACTTCACAACTCAGCTGCCAATTCGTTTTTAATGAAAATATCGTGTTTGAACCGAATTGTCAACTGTCAACGGTAAGCTAAGTGCCAATTCGAATTAAATATACTATAAGAGCGAATTGTCAACTGTCAACCATCAGCCAACTTCACACCTCAGCTGCAAATTCGTTTTTAATAAAAATATTGTGTTGAAACCGAATTGTCAACTGTGAACTCTCAGCTGTCTGCCAATTCAAGTTGAATATGCTATAAGAGGAAATTGTCACCTGTCAACCGTCATCCAACTTCACACCTCAGCTTCATTTCGTTTTTAATCAAAATATTGTGATAAAACCGAATTGTCAACTGTCAACTGTCAGCTTGCTGCTAATTCGAATTGAATATGCTATAAGAGCGAATTGTCAACTGTCAACCGTTAGCCAAATTCACACCTCAGCTTTCAATTTGATTTGAATCAAAATATTGTGTTGAAATCGAATTGTCAACTGTCAGAGGGCAGTTAATTCGAAATGAATATGCTTAAAGAGCGAATTGTCAACTGTCAACCGTCAGCCAACTTCACACCTCAGGTGCCAATTCGTTTTTAATAAAAATATCGTGTTTGAACCGAATTATCAACTGTCAACGGTCAGCTAGCTACCAATTCGAATTAAATATACTATAAGAGCGAACTGTCAACTGTCAACCGTTAGGCAACTTCACACCTCAGCTGCCAATTCGTTTTTAATAGAAATATTGTGTTGAAACCGAATTGTCAACTGTGAACTGTCAGCTGGCTGCCAATTCAAGTTGAATATGCTATAAGAGGGAATTGTCAACTGTCACCTGTCAGCCAACTTCACACCTCAGCTACCATTTCGTTTTTAATCAAAATATTGTGATAAAATCGAATTGTCAACTGTCAACTGTCAGGGGGCTGTTAATTCGAAATGAATATGCTAAAAAAGCGAATTGTCAACTGTCAACCGTCGGCCAACTTCACAACTCAGCTGCCAATTCGTTTTTAATGAAAATATCGTGTTTGAACCGAATTGTCAACTGTCAACGGTAAGCTAATTGCCAATTCGAATTAAATATATTATAAGAGCGAATTGTCAACTGTCAACCATCAGCCAACTTCACACCTCAGCTGCCAATTCGTTTTTAATAAAAATATTGTGTTGAAACCGAATTGTCAACTGTGAACTCTCAGCTGTCTGCCAATTCAAGTTGAATATGCTATAAGAGGAAATTGTCACCTGTCAACCGTCATCCAACTTCACACCTCAGCTTCATTTCGTTTTTAATCAAAATATTGTGATAAAACCGAATTGTCAACTGTCAACTGTTAGCTTGCTGCTTATTCGAATTGAATATGCTATAAGAGCGAATTGTCAACTGTCAACCGTCAGCCAAATTCGCACCTCAGCTTTCAATTTGATTTTAATCAAAATATTGTGTTGAAATCGAATTGTCAACTGTCAGCTGGCTGCCAATTCGAAATGAATATCCTAAAAGAGCGAATTGTCAACTGTCAACCATCAGCCAACTTCACACCTCAGCTGCCAATTCGTTTTTAATAGAAATATCGTGTTTGAACCAAATTGTCAACTGTCAGCTAGCTGCCAATTCGAATAATATACTATAAGAGCGAACTGTCAACTGTCAAGCATCAGCCAACTTCACACCTCAGCTTCCAATTGACAGTTGACAATTCGAGAAACACTTAATGTTTTTGTTAAAAATGAATTAGCAGCTAAAGTGAGAAGTTGGCTGACGGTTGACAGTTGACAATTCGCTGTTTGAGAATATTTAGTTCGAATTGGCAGCCAGGCGACAATTAAGAAATGACGATTCAGTTTAAACACAATATTTTTATATAAAACGAATTGGCAGCTAAGTGTAAAGTTGGCTAATGGTTGACAGTTGACAGTTTGCTGTTATAGGATATTCAATTTGATTTGGCAGCCAGCTGACAGTTGACAGTTGATGATTCGGTTCAGACACGGTATTTTTATATAAAACGAATTGGCAGCTGAAGTGTGAAGTTGGCTGATGGTTGACAGTTAACAATTCACTGTTTTCACATATTCACTTCGAATTGGCAGCCAGCTGACAGTTGACAATTCATGAAATACTAAATGTTTTTTTTTAAAAAAAGAATTGGCAGCAGAAGTGTGAAGTTGGCTAATGGTTGACAGTTGACAGTTGACATTTGGCTGCTTGAGCATATTTAGTTCGAATTGGCAGCCTGCCCTTAGTTGAAGTTGACGATTCGGTTCAGACACAATATCTTTCTATAAAATGAATTGGCAGCTGAAGTGTGAAGTTGGCTTACCGTTGACAGTTGACAATTCGCCGTTTTCACATATTCAATTCGAATTGGCAGCCAGGTGACAGTTGACAGTTGACAATTCGTCAAACACTAAATGTTTTTGTGAAAAACGAATTGGCAGCTGAAGTGTGAAGTTGGCTGTTGGTTGACAGTTGACAGTTTGCTGTTGTAGGATATTAAATTCGAATTGGCAGCCAGCTGACAGTTGACAGTTGATGATTCGGTTCAGACACGATATTTTTATATAAAACGAATTGGCACCTGAAGTGTGAGGTTGGCTTACCGTTGATAGTTGACAATTCGCCGTTTTCACATGTTAAATTCGAATTGGCAGCCAGCTGACAAGTGACAGTTAACAATTCGTGAAACACTTAATATTTTTGTTAAAAACGAATTGGCAGCTAAAGTGTGAAGTTGGTTGACGGTTGACGGTTGACATTTCGCTTTTTGAGCATATTTAGTTCGAATTGGCAGCCAGCTGACAGTGGACAGTTGGCGCTTCGGTTCAAACACAAAATTTTTATTAAGAACGAATTGGCAGCTGAAGTGTGAAGTTAGCTGATGGTCGACAGTTGACAGTTTGCTGTTATAGGATATTCTGTTCGAATTGGCTGCCAGCTGACAGTTGACAATTGTCGATTCGGTTCAAACCCGATATTTTCATATTAAACGAATTGGCAGCTGTAGTGTGCAGTTGGCTAACGGTTGATAGTTGACAATTCAGTGTTCTCACATATTCAATTCGAATTGGCAGCCAGCTGACAGTTGACAGTTGACGATTCGGTTCAAACACAAAATTTTTATTAAAAGCGAATTGGCAGCTGAAGTGTGAAGTTGGCTGACGGTTGACAGTTGACAGTTTGTTTTTATAGGATATTCAATTCGAATTGGCAGCCAGCTGACAGTTGACAGTTGACGATTCTATAAACGAATAATACTTTTATAAAAACGAATTGGCAGCTAAATTGTGAAATTGGCTGACAGTTGCCAATTCGCTGTTGAATAGTCAACTGGCAGCTAACTTCATGCACATACTCCAGCCTAAGTTTGAAAAGAATTTGTTGATTTGTTCTACTGAAATGAAGTTATTAAACATTCATCCACTTAACATTTGAAAATTGAAAAATCATTTTCTTGAAAACTTAACGCTCTTCCTCTCGGTTTATACTATTGTGCACAAAATAGTTATCATGTTTTTCCTTACTGCTGACAAAATTTCAGAAATGTATGCTTATCTATTTAACAAGGTTTATCCAATAGACACCACGTATGTGCAAACCACGTGATTTATCTTTTTTGAAAAAGAGATGTCTTCTATCCGCAATTTCGAGAATCGTTTCACCACAATTCCATGTCTAACGTCCAGACATATGCTATAAGTGGTTTTTATTTACCTGTCTATTTTTTGAAAAATTTACAAGAGAATCAAAAGTGGCCGGTTAGAAGTTTTGCTGAGTGTATATTTACAGACACACAACTATGACAATAGAATTTAATGTTCTTGAAATTAATCTCTGTTGAAAGCAAGATGAAAAAGGCTTTTTCTTTACACGTAAAGATTAATAATACGGAAATGTAAAAGCTAATCCACACGCTCATTCATGGCAAAAATATCGAATAAAAATTGAATAGAACAAATCATAAAGTGTATTTATACATAAGCATGTAAAAAAAAAAAAATCAATATTTCAAGATATACTAAACGTCGACATTGAGTCACTTGTATAATTGGCTTGCAACACGCGAAAAGGGGCATTCGGGCATTTGAGTGAAGTGTCGTCTCGGATCAACCTGTGCAGTCCGCGCAGGCTAATCAGAAACGAAACTTTCCTTTTTTATGTAATTTTCTGTTTTAAGCAAGTCTACCGAAGAACAAAAACTAATGTAGTCGTAAAGTGCCGTCTCGTATTAGCTTGAACAGACTACACAGGCTCCGAGACGTCACTTTACGCAAATGTCCGAATGCCCCTTTTCGCTTGTTGCAAACTCTATATACCTAAAATATTTAAAACAACATGAAACGGGTATCGTGAATTTCAGAATTATTGTATCAGTATATTTAGGAATGCAGTTTATAGGTTATAAGACTTACTCAAGTTTTATTCTATATTTTTCTCTGTCGAAAAATATTTGAGCCAAGTTGTGGCAAAAGGGTGCTAAATGCATCCCCTTGATGCATCATATCATGCAAGTCACCTCATAACTATTGATCCATACACTGTTGTTGTCTTCAAACCGACTGAATAGGTAAATGTAAAATGGTCCTTTGACAGGCAGAATATCTAGCTAAAGCAAAAAGTTTCGGCCTAGGTCAGCCTGCGCAGGCTGACCAGGGTCGATAATTTTTGCAGATGGATTAAGCCCCCTTTTCACGGAGCATGGCTCATTTGGTTTTACCCTTACCAAAATGGGTTTTTTATGTATATGCTAGTGATAAATTATCGACGTTTAAGTGTATGACACAAAGAACATGATACTATATGGACAGTATGGCGAACACACGTGACTATTTGGTATTGTTCATGGTGCGTGTCATATAAGGTTTTTTTCTTTCTGAGAACGTTATTGAAAGAAGGATTCATATGAGTTATATTGCAGAGTGTTGTGAACCACCTGGGCCTAAATTCACCAACCATTCATAAGAACGTTCTTATTTTCCAAAATTTTCCAAAATTGTACGTAACGTAACTTATACTTGGTAAATCCATGTTGTGTTAAAATGCCTTGAAATATGAATCATACCATCTGAAAAATACATGTATGTAAATTATTGTGAAGATGACAACCTTATATAGTGCGGTAGGTTCATGTGTTAGTCGGTGGCAGAAAAAAAAGTGAAATCTTAAACTACATGTAGGTTAAAAGTTGCCAGGTCATCCTATCTTTTGTTTACTGTTTACCTAAATTGAGCAACCGTACAAGTATGATTTAAATTCAAATGCATTTTACCACTCTATAGTTTACGTTTTTGGCAGCTACAGGGCCTATAACTGTCTTTAAAATATTTTAAGTCGAATCTAAACAGCCAGAAACCGTTTTTTTTTTATTTAAATCACAACATGACTAGGAATGTAATGTAGAACAGTTAGTGAATACAGGCCTCGATCTCAATCTACGCTGTCCTAGAAAGTCCACGTTTCTCCTGTGTGGCTCTGAAAAGGTAGGAAACGACTGGAGGAAAATGAAATACGGATATAGAATCAATGTTCAAGACCTTCTGTAACCTATTTTGCAGGAGGCAATCAGCGGAAAGGAATCCAGTTAACTCTGATCATGTCTGTTTACTGATTTGTCTCTACTTAGGCACAAATGACTTTGGTTTAGGCACTGAAATTTATAGAAAAAAAAAAAAAAAAATACTAGTTCAATATCGTATACAGTAAAAAGTAATGAAGAAATCTTAGACTTGAGCCATGCTCTCTGAAAAGAGGTTTTAATGCATCTGCAAAAGGTATCGACCCATGTAAGCCTGTGCAGTCCGCGGAGGCTGACATGAGTCAAAACCTTTGCTGTTTGTTAATTGTTTGCTTGACTAAGGACCATTCTGCCTCATGATTAAGTCGATTGTAAAATAAAATAGATTTTATGGATGGAAAATAATCTGATGACTTTTTTTGCATAATGCATCACGGTGAGGCATTAAACACCCTTTTTCCAGAGAGCTGCTCTCTTCATTATCGGAGAAACGCTTGACCCACCACTGTTGGTCCTTAGATTTTGATAATTTACAACATTTTTGCTTTTACTGTTGGCTAAAACGTGTATTGAATTTAGTAGTTTATGTTTTAAAAACTATAGATCTACAAGTGATACGGGTTTGAAAGTAACAATTCAAGCCTTGTAGTTCGTTCCCGATATTTGAGTCAAAATGAAATCCTGCTAATCTTAGTACATGTTGACACTACGCTATTTAGTGATTGTAAAGTCTTTCATCAATAGATCAAATGTGATGAAAGGAAGTTTTGATCTAGAGTGAGCATCGACATTTTGGTGTGGTTGCAGTCCTATATCAAAAATATTATTTGTACGGTGTTTAATCAGTTACTACCACTTAATCCTGAGAAAGTTGTTACTTTGTCATGGGAGAAAAAAATAATAATATTAATAATAATAATAATAAAAGACAGGATTGACTGTTTACCCTTAGTCAAGTAAGAAGAATATGCTGAAAAGAAATTCACTCTGGTAGGCCTCGAACTTAAAAACAAAGGAGAGTGACTCTACCAACTGAGTGATGGACGATCGATCTAAAGTTGTATTAAACATGTTTTTATCTTTTTATCCCATATCATGTATTCTAACATGACACGTGAATTCGGCTCTATAAACGCAGTGCAACGAAAGCGTGGTAAAATCTACATCATTCTACATAGAGTAGTAAATGAAACTATTTCAAATGGTACCAGTAAACGTATGTACATGTAAATCAAGTGTCTTTTCAAGTTGAAAGTTAGTTCAAAATTGACCGGTGTTGAGAGTATTGAGATTGGGATTGAGAGTAGGTGGGGTAAAATTCAAAGCATTCGAAGCAACTACGATTCTAATGCTTGACAATACATTTATTCTTCTTTGTCATTTAAAATGGAGAAAATGTAACAGTAAAATGGTCCGGTTTTTTGAAGTTGTGTTTGATGCCTAAGGTTGTATTAAAGTTTTGATTCTTTTCAATTTTAAAGGCCCAGTGAAGTCCAAAATATCAAAGTAGGTGTCATAATACATTTAGATTTAATTCAAACTATTTAAAAAGTATGGAAAATAGTGTGAAGGTGACAGTCTGTTATTGTTTGGTCAGGCCGTATGTTAGTCGCTGGCAGAAGAAAAGAATTTTTGAAATCAGGCAAAAAGTAATAATAAAAAAAAAAAAAAAAATAATAATAAATAAATAAATAAAACAGCTACCTGGCAGTTTTTAACCTAGTTTTGAAATTAATTTCTCTGTCAGCGACTAACACTTAGGACCGACCATACAATAACAGGTTGTCATCTTCACAATAATTTTCATACTTTTGAATGGTATGATATAAATTCTAACATGACACGTGAAATCGGCTGTATACACATAAGCGTGGTATCTACGTCATTCTATATAGAGTGACGTCATTCTGTATAAAGTAAGTAAGTAAGTCATTCAATGGAATATAATTTGCATCCGCGTTTTTACTCTAAGTATGAAATTGTTTTCCTCTCATTCAAAGTTGGTCATGTTAGAATCAAAATAGTCTTCTTTCTGTCGTGGTTTATCGTTAAATAAACCACGTTGTGAGTTATGAGGCGCAATGAATAAACCACTCGGGCAATCGCCCTTGTGGATTATTTATTGTGCCTCATAACTCACAACTGTGGTATATTGAACGATAAACCACGGTAGAAAAAAGATTATTTCTTAATTCAAATACACTTCAACACCCTATTTGTTTACATTTGGCCTTTATTGTTACTTTAACGACTCGAAGGTGGGGTTTTGTTTTGGTAAGTAAGTGGAATAGCCGTGGTTTATTCAATGGAAAATAATCTGCTTCCGCGTTTTTACACTCAGTATGAACTTGTTTTCCTTCGATTCAGAGTTGGTCATTAGCCTAGAACCCATGTGAGCTAAAATTTGAAAGAGGTGACACCCTCTGCTATAGCTGGTTTGATGGCCTAAATATGAAGTTTATCATCCCAGGAGTCGGGAAAACAAGTTCTGCTCTTCAGTTTCTCTTGTCACAGTAGTCTAACTACAACTTATTTTATGGTACCGTATGCATAAAAAGAGCAAAACTTAAATTATCTCTCTATACAGCATGCTGCAGTACTATATCAATTTTCTTGAGATAATTGTTTGGTACTGTTTCCAAACTATATTTCTTTTATCTGGAATCAATTAAAAATAATCTGGAAATAATGTAGTATTGTCTGAATTAGATTTGTGTCTGCCTTCCTACTGTTTTTACAACTAAAAAAAGCAAGACCAGTGGGCAACAAATAATTTATGTAACCCATACATTGAAAACAAAGCAAAAATAAAGTAACATTTCCCTCAGTTTGAGCCTCCGTTATATAATGCAGATACCATGATAGTTATCAATGCTTTCACTTTGCATACATGTACAATCATATTTAAAGGTACAGCGACATCAAATTGGCACCGTTGTGATAGTACAAAACTTTATTTTATGCGATATGTTTAAGACAGCCAATGAAAACAAAGCTATATTAGCACCCTTGCTTAGAATGCAGTTTTGCCAATCTAGTATGAAGTATATAGATCTATATGTAATTCAGATCTGCTTGGCAGATATGTTCATATCGGTGCCACACGTGCAACAAGTAGCATAACTAAAATTTAACTAAAATAGATATAAACAGGTAGCCAAACTACAACTGACAAAAATATAAACTATAAAAGTCTTCAGAGTCTTGAATAACTGAAGAAACTATACACAAACCATAAGCTTCCATTTATCATGTTTGCTTTTAAATAAAAAATACAAGACAAAATTTGTGCATGAACCCTTTACCACATGACAAAATTTTAAATTAGAAACATTTTCAGATGACGAAATGTGGTTCAGAAATCGATTATTTTTTTTTTTGTTTGAAAGTTAGAAGTCATTGTGAGGAATTCAGGCCACAACCTTGCTGCTGAGACCTTGCTACGACCGCACACAAGAGCTGCACTTCTGCAGCGTATGTTTATCAGATTGGCGGTTTAACTGTTTTTGCAGCAGTTGACCATCGGCATTCAAACAAAATGAATCGAGCTGTTGCAGTAGCTGTCCTCCTGCTTACGATTATGAACAATAGATTGGTAGAGTTGTTGAGAGACAAGCCAAACGGGGAAAGAAGGTCATCTTAAGCTTCTTTTCTGCAGAGAGAAAGCTCCAATTTGGTCGTCATGAAGAACTTGTAAGAGAACTAAGGATGGAAGACAGCACTTCATTTTTCAATTATATGAGAATGGGGTTCACTTGTTTGATGAGATCTTGCATAGAGCATCCTCGGAACCCAGGTTTGAAGCATACTAGCAAATCGTCGTTTGTTATGAATATTCATATGGTCGGGTAATAACCCAATAGCCAATCGAAAGATCGATAACATAATGATACTCTCTTTTAGAGAGGATAATTTCATTTCTTCCTTTACTAAATATAACCCTGGAAAAAAACCCGAGGTTGTCAACAAATATGGCGGCCTTCGTCGTGCTTGTCTCCTGTGAGATATGCCATTCTGCAATACAGGGACGACACTATTGATCTTTGTGTACGATTTGAATGACAATCTTTAGGTGTTACGCCGAAAATCTCTTTTAAACGCTTCTCGATTGTGGTGTTGATGGGCGCCGCCATATTTAAAGTATCGACGAATGATGTGATTGGATATCGACAAGTAAAAAATAGAAATGACGGCGTATTTGTGATAAAAATAGTTTAAATTTTCTCAAAGAAAAACTGAGATCACCAATCATAATGCTTAATGAATAATTTCTGAGAACAAGGAAACGCCAGCGAAATAACCCAGGGGCGATTACAGGATGAATCGAAACTGGGTCACCGAGGATGCCATAGAGTTGATCCTAGAATCTAGAAGAATGACATACACTTCAAGAAAGCACTTGAACCTGGTCTAAATTTGGACAAATATCTCTGCGTTTATGTGACTATGTGCTGCACTTGCCCTGACGCTGCAGCTACAACACTGCTGCATTCATGAATTTCCTGCTCCGCTTTTACAACGCTTTTGTGACGCTAAGACTCCATGGTCATCCTGTAACGTATTTGAGCAAGGTCAAAACAAGCACCATAAAGCGGCGATCATGAAGCTAATCCGATATGCTCCTGCTGTGATACATTTCAGCTGCGCTGTTACCACGATTCACGGCGTTTGGACCACCATTTCGTATTGTAGAGGAATTGCCACTCAGGTGGAATAGGAGTTTAAGGTGTGAATGAGCACCGCATGGGTATCATTCACGGTGGCAACCCCTTTATACTGGTGTCGATTATAGGCTCAAATGTGCCCTCAGAATAAACATGTTCCCATTTTTGCAAATAGCAAATTTCTACTTATTCATTGGAGACTAGTAGGTCAAAAGCCTGCTTATGCTGCGATGCCGAAAATATTTCAAGCAAATCTTTTGCGATTCGCGAGACATTTCTTTCATTTGAAATTGTTTGCTTGTCATTGTCGTAAATCCGGTTATTCTTTGTCCTAAAGGCAGTCAGTTTCCTTTGTTTTAAATGTAATTCAGATATTGGACATATAGATCTATAACGCTAGTCTGGCATTTTGATATAGTGTTACAGGATACTCTTTTCTCAAGGTCAGATATACGAAAAAAGTAATACATTATTAAAACTATATGACCCCAGTGTTATACAAATGTCTTCTTTTTCACCATATGGCAAAATAGGTTAAAACTTAATATCAGTTTCTGTGAAACGAACTTGCCCCATGGAGTGGCCAAACTTGCCCCCATGCAGGGCAAGTTCGACCATCATGTCACGATCCTTTTGACTAAAAACCACTTTTGATCGGAGAGAGATATCAGAATTAATACAACATAGCTAGTGTGGTGGCTTTTCACCCGCATTGAAAGAATCAACACACTTTTATTTTTGATCCTTTAATTTGTGTTTAAACCAGCGTAAAGTTTAAATATTTTCTTTCTGAATTTTACTTTAACACAATGTAATTATCCTTTTTATACTTTACTTTTAAATTTCTTTTAAACTTTTCCTTTTAACAATCTTTTTTTAATAATCCAACTAACATCCTTTTCATATTCTAATTAACATCTTGTTTTTTACAGCAATTTCGTCTCTTTATATACTCGCTGTAGGCACCCAAAGAAAACATGCACAACTTTCACATGAAGGTCACGCATGCCCTCTTCAGGAGGATACAGGAGCACTTTAAACTTACATTAACTCATCAAAACAACTCACTTGTTTTTACAGTATGTTTTTATTAGGTACACACCTTGCACATTCCAATGTATTTATGCATCAGGAGCATGCAAGGAGCGTACCTTTACACTTTTAACTTAAAACTTACAATTTAAGAAAGGAACTGCCTTTACCTTAAGACAACAATTCAAACATTTATCGTGTAATTCACGACACTCCCCACACAAAAGAAGATAAACATATAATGACCCATATTCTGCTATAAGTGACATTTTTTTAAGCTTACAGCATAGACAGATATTAGGCACATACCTCTACAGCCCAAATCTAACTACGCCACTGCTTATACTTTCAAATTTAAAAGACCAATAGTGAAAAGATACTTTATATTGAACAGGATAAGGGTTTAGTTAACAAATTCATTTATTAAATTCAAAATAATCCTTCTCCACACTGACGTATGTGTCGACAAGTTCATCATTCAAATAATTCAGTTGTTTAGTGACAGTCACAGTATATACTTGATATTTGGTTTTAACTTGAGAACGCTCGATTTCATCTGCAACCATAGAGCTATCCTCATTTTCATCATTATGAGAGCAAAGAGTCTCCAGGTCGGAAAAGTCTACACTGTCTTGCTCATTACTGGTTTCACTAGAGTTACGATGTTCATAGTACAGAGTTTCAATATCTTTACTTAATCCACCTTCTCCGTCAGTCTGATCTGTAACCTCACTGGAATTAGCATCGCTTATCAAATCGTCAATGTTCTGATTTTTAGGTGTCTTAAATTCCTCATGATCCATTAACGAATCTATTTCTGCCACCATGTCCAGTATACTATCATCATCACTTATATCACTATAAGCACAGTTTAATCGCGGGCGTGGAGGAGATGATGATTTTCTTGCAGATATACAAAGGCTGCTTGCCTCAGCAGAGGAGAGTATGTACTCTCACCACATGACACTTCAGATTACTTCTTGAGAAAGTTTTAATACATCCTTCTATAGGACACAACCACTTTTCAGCATCACTATGTTTCTCTTGAATGTGGCATTTTAAATTCCTTTTATTGGTGAAAGTTCTCTGACAGACATCACACGTATGCATATTTTACTATTCTGACTTAAAATAAAACGTCTAGTTACAGTGAACTGCAGGTAGATAATGACACAACACACCCGCAATAAAAACAAAGTTAAAATCTTTGTGAAGCACGTGCATGTTTTTACAGTGGGTAGGTATTTCGCTTTGCTCCTTCGTTAAAGTTTATAAAGGAGAATACTATTTTTAAACACAATCAACATATGCTCCTTATTCACAAAACAAAAACACTTGATGTAGAGTTCAAATCAAAGCACTAAAGGCACTGACAGAATTGTTTTCTCAGGCTTAATTACAACAATTCT
Source organism: Hippopus hippopus (assembly GCA_946811185.2). Taxonomy (NCBI): domain Eukaryota; kingdom Metazoa; phylum Mollusca; class Bivalvia; order Cardiida; family Cardiidae; genus Hippopus; species Hippopus hippopus. The sequence goes on along the minus strand of OX328108.1, from coordinate 9,105,336 downwards.
TGATCTTTTCACGAGCTTTTACGGCCGATTTTCTTTTAACATTTTGAATGTTTTCTTCACTTTTTTCTTTATTTGTATCAATCTCATCAATCACTTCTGATGATTCAAATGGAAAAAGTAGTTTGAGAGGTCTTGTTAATATGCTCCCTGATTTCGTTTGAACTTTTGCTGACCTAATTTGTCCATCTGCACTTTCTATTAAATCGATCACTTTGCCCCAACGCCAACTGCCTCTTGGAAGATTATCTTTGATTAAAACCACATCTCCCTTTTTTGCTCCTTCGTATTCACATTTTCTTGCTCCTGACAGCCGCACTTGACCTCTCTCTCTTAAACTGGAAATATATTCTTCTCTCCAAATAGTCCAGAATTTGTCAACCAGTTTTTGACCTTTTTTCCCAATTCTCAACAACTTTTGTGCTGAACTTTCCTTTACTAAAAACGCTTGATCCTTTTCAAAATCTTCACATTCCGGTATTCCAGTTCTAGGATTTAAGTAGAGGAAATGACCTGGGCTAAGTGCAATAGTTGAATTAATATCCTCACCAACGTAAACTAGTGGTCTGCTATTGACAACGGCTTCGGCTTCTTATAGCACAGTACATAACCTGTCACTATCCAACAAATTCCTCCCAGTGCTTTTTCTTAAAGATCTTTTGACGATTCCAACCATTCTTTCATAGAATCCACCCATCCAGGGTGCAAGTTCCACAATGAATCTCCATTTTATCTGTTCTTTCGCAAAATAACTCTGAGCTTCATCACATATGATGACATCTCCCCACACCAAATCAGTAATTTCATTTGCTAATTTAAATTGCATGGCATTGTCACACACAATCTCATCTGGTTTCCCTCTAGTTGCAATAAATCTTCTTAGAGCGTTCAAGAATGATTCGGTTGACATATTTGACACCAACTCCAAATGCACCGCACATGTCACCATGCATGTAAATAGGCATACCCATACCTTTTTGATTTCACCATTTTCTTTGATGTAGAGAGGTCCCATATAACCAAGTCCTGTACATGAAAGAGGAGGTGATTCTGACACACGAGACACTGGTAACGGAGCCATTAACGGCATTTTGTATGAATTCCCTTCTACCCTTTTGCACACGACACAGTTAATTACAACTTTTCTGACACTTGCCCTTCCATGTGGGATCCAAAACCTCTGCCGCAAGATACTAAGTGTTTGTGAAACGCCACTGTGCATACACTTCTTGTGCACTTCTTCAATCTCTAAACTTGAAAATCTGTCTTGCTTTGGTAAAAGGATAGGAAATCTTGCTGACTCCGTCAGATCGGAGTTCACTAGTCGACCCTTACATCTCATCAAACCTTTCGTATCCAGAAACACTCCTAACTGTATCTGTAGATTGTTTTTCTTCTTATTATGTATGGCTTCTAACACATCTTGAAAATGAAGTCTTTGAATGTGAAAAATCCACATATCTTCTGCCTTTTGGATATTTTCACTTGTGAGGTTCTGAATTGGAATTTTACCTCTCAGTCGGTCTATGAATTTGAGAACAGTAGCAGTTACCCTTAACAGCTTCAGTTTAGATGAAAATCTATTGATGTCAATGTCCAAAGGAGTTTTCAAAAAATGGATATTGTTCATTTTCTTATTCACATCTTGTTCTGATAATAAACACTCCTCCTTTGTGTTTGAATTCAAATCATCCAAGACCGCCCCATCATTCGTTTTCATCTCATCATCTTGTTCATAACCAGGATCTGTATTTGGACTACTCAACCATAATGGTCCATTCCACAAAAATGCATTGGTCTTGAGTTCTTCAATTCCACAGCCCCTACTACCTAAGTCTGCTGGATTGTCTTTTGATTTGACAAAGTGATACGTGATATCGTGGCTTTTCTTTACCTCTTATACTCTATTTCGGACAAACACTGGAAGTTGCTTCTTCGATTCTAGCCAGTTCAATGTACACTGTGAGTCTGTAAACAATTTCACTGCATGCATTTGTTGAGTTACATGAGTCTTCTTAAAGTTTATGCTCCTTACACCATTGACTACTGCCATTAACTCGAGTCTCGGGATTGTTGTTTTTGATGTCGGGGCCAGTGTGGTCTTTGTGAATATGACTTCTGATTTGGTCTTCCCATGACTTTGTTGAACTAAGTATATTACTGAAGCGTATGCTTTGCCTGATGCATCACAGAAGCACACTAGAAGATTTCTTACAGTTATCACTTTCTAGTTTCACGCACCTTTTAAAAGGTATATCTGCTATCTTTATCAAATCATTCAGGATAGAGAACCATGTTTTAACATCATCATCTTCAAGCCCTTCATCCCAGTCTAGGTGTTTAGTCCAAAGCATCTGTAAAATCAGCTTTCCCCTCAAAACCACAGGAGAGAAAAGTCCAAGGGGATCGAATACCTCTGCCACTTGTTTCAGAACATTTCGTTTTGTTACTGTATTAGTATCTAATGTCTTTATCCTTTTCAAACTTAAGGTGTCATGATTTCTATTCCAGTGAAGGCCTAATACTTTCATCACTTGTTCATTAGTTTTATCATAGTCAGGTATATTGGCCTCGAGCTCTTTACTGTTTGATGCCCACTCTCTTGGGTTCATTCCAGCTTCAGAGAAAATTCTTTTGGATTCTTTGTAGATTGTAGTAGCTTCATCAACGGAATCAACTCCGCTCACAACATTATCCATGTAAATGTCCCTTTTGATTTGTTGAGCTAAATCGGACCCATCTTTATCCAGGTGATAATTAATCGTTGCTCCTAGTAGAAAAGGACTTGAAATTACGCCAAACGGAATTCTGCAAAACCGGTATTCTTGTATGTTGTCTGTATCCACAGAGCAATTCTTCGGATCTTTTAACCATAGAAATCTTGTAACATCCCTTTGGTTTGGCTGAAGTCCTATTTGCAGAAAAGCCTTCTCTGTATCAGCAATAATTCCTATTCTATTCATTCTGAAACGCATCAGTATTCCACAAAGGTCGTGGAGTAGCACTGGACCTCTTTAAAGACATTCATTTAGACTTTTTGCATCCGGTTTTGGTTTGGCAGAAGCACCATACACTATTCTGAGTTTCGTTGTTGATCTATCTGATTTAATAACGGCATGGTGGGGAATATAATGCTTGATTCCTTTCTGCCTGTATCTGTCCACCTTTTCTACTATATTCTCTTCATGTTGCTCCTGAATGATATCATTATACCTTTTCATCACTTCCGGCCTTGATTTTAGTTTTAATCAATGGATTTAAACGTCCCATGGCTAACATGCGATTCTCTGGAAGATTATTAGCCTCTTCTTTCCATGGCCACGTCACCTGGTAGCGATCATCTTTGAAAGCGAGTGTTTGTCTGAAATTTTCTGAAGCCATGTCGTCTTGTTTATCTTCCTTTGAGTCCATTATTCCAATTGCTTCCAAGTTCCAGAAATCTTCGAGATTTGGCTTTACTGGAATTGAATCGTCCAAAGTTGAAAACACTTCTGAGTTTGTTATATTGCTACCATATGTCATGATCAGCATGTTTAAATCTTTAGCATTTTCTTCAAATTCATCCGTCCTTCCAGTAAGTATCCATCCTAATTTAGATGAGAGGAGATACAGTCCCTTCTGAACTTCTATTTTATGACCCATCACAATATCTAAGTAATAGTCATTGCCAAGCAGTAAGTCTATTGTACTTGTTTCGGTCCTGGATGGGATGGTATCGGCAAGACAAAGGTTTTCTGTTAAGGTTTCTTGGTTCTGTATATCTTTAACGTGAACCTGCTTTCGCTGTATGGTCCCTGTAATGGTTGGCACAACGTTGGCAGAAATGTTCATGTCCTTTCCACCTTTCAACTCAAGATTCACTTTCGTCATCGACGTTTTTACCACTTTCGTCTTTTCACTACCAAATGTTACATGATCTCGCGTCCTTTCTAAACAGAGTGATTTAGCCAGTTTTTCAGAGATATATGTCCTTTGGGATCCTGAATCCAACAAAATTCTGACTTCATCTGTTCTTTCGCTATTTGGATTCTTTATCTTCACACGCGCTGTTTGCATCAAAACTATCTCGTTTGAAGACAATAAAGCATTTTCACTTTCAGGAGTTTCGTTTGTAATATTTTCAAGTTCATCAGCCATTTGAACACTTTCTCTTACTATACTGTTTTTAAACTTTTTAGGGCATAAGCTGCGGTGATGGACATCCATTTCTTTACAATAGACACTCATCTTTTGGCTTTTACAGTCACTTTACATGTGACCAGGTCTTAGACACTTGAAACAGCTGCCCTTTAAACACTTCTTCCTCTCCAAAATATTTTTGTATTCGGGACATTCGTCTTTCCAATGCTTTCCCAAACAGTATCTGCACTGGTTTTTAGGAGTATTGGTATCCTTTGTGTTCACCGGTAATGCTTCAGCTGCGCCTTTGCTCCGTACTTCATAACTTCTATCTTGACCTCCTGATTTAGCCTTGTTTCCCTTCTCTGATTTTTCACAAGCATTAACATATTCTCCAAGCAGATCTATGAGTTTACGAACAGTCCACTTTGTGCTTGCTCCCTTTTGAATTTAAGATGACGAATCACACTAGTTGGCAATTTTGTCTTGAACACGGATACAAATATATCCTGATCGATATCTTGCTTCAAAGCCTCTAAACTCCTTAGGTGTTTGTTGCAGGAATCAGTCAGAAAACGTAAGGTTTCAACAGATTCATTTGATGCTTTAAGATTTATCAGTTTGTTGTAGTGGAGGTCTATTGTCTCTTGAATATTTCCGAACCGTTCTGTTAGCATTCCAATCGCTACTGCATAGTTTTCGTGGCATAACGATAAACCAGTTATAACACTATAACACGCTTTGCTTCTCCCACTAATTTGGTCCTCGGGTAGTTGAACTTATCTATATCACTCAATGAATCATTCTTATGCACAGAGTTTTCAAAGGATTGCCAGAATTCCATCCATTGTAAACGGTTTCCATTGAGGGTAATGATGTCTAACTTTGGAAGTTTAACAGAAGCTGGAGCAGGTTTTGACTTTTCAGCTTTAGTTGAAAGGAGTTCTTTCTGAAGTTCCTTTTGCAGGTCAAGGAGTTTTTCTATTTCTGTGGATTTCTTATCTGGTAGTGAAGACACCTTTTGTTGCTTCTCTCTCAAAGCATTTTCAATTCTTTTTAACTTATCACATGTCTTATTCACTGAGTCACAAAGCTTAGAATCTTCCTCTAAAATAGTCACTTTTAAAACTTTAAACACTTCCACTGTTCGGTGTTTCCCGGGTTCCGGCGCCAAATTTCAATGTGGTGGCTTTTCACCCGCATTGAAAGAATCAACACACTTTTATTGTTTATCCTTTAATTTGCGTTTTAACCCACATAAAGTTTAATTTTTTTTTCTGAACTTTATTTTAACACAATGTAATTATCCTTTTTAAACTTTACTTTTAAATTTCTTTTAAACTTTTCCGTTTAACAATCCTTTTTTAATAATCCAACTAACATCCTTTTCATACTGTAGCTAATATCTTCTTTTTTTTTTTTACAGCAATTTCGTCTCTTTATATACTCGCTGTAGGCACCCAAAGAAAACATGCACAACTTTCACATGAAGGTCACGCATGCCCTCTTCAGGAGGATACAGGAGCACTTTAAACTTACATTAACTCATCAAAACAACTCACTTGTTTTTACAGTATGTTTTTATTAGGTACACACCTTGCACATTCCAATGTATTTATGCATCAGGAGCATGCAAGGAGCGTACCTTTACACTTTTAACTTAAAACTTACAATTTAAGAAAGGAACTGCCTTTACCTTAAGACAACAATTCAAACATTTAGCTAGTATGACCCTGTTCTTGCTTTACTTGCATATATAACTTTTGGGGACCTAGCTGTGATGGTCAGTCTAAAAATAAATATTTTCTAAATTTTGGGCGGACTAGCACCGGTCTAATCGACAATTATCATTGAAACCGTCTTATCTGGACAAAGCTTACATTGTATATAGGTGTATAATTATGAACTATTATATATATGATTTGTACATATTCAAATTTACTTCATCGCAAATTGTCATCATTAGATTACCACTGATAACAGCAAATGCCTCAATCCTTCAACATTTGCCAGTCTTTGCCCCACACATACATGAAACAGTACATCTAATATTGGGCTTGGAGCAAGAACATCCACGAAAATATTGCTTTTCTTACACTGACAGAATGATGACTGTTGCCATCTTTGGCTTAGATGCCTTCAACATCGTAGTTGGAACAAGTTTGTCACCGTCTAGATGCTTCCATACTCGGTTGAGTCTGGGAGATTGGGCTTTGATAGATGTGCAGACCTACTGACTGTGATTTGCATGAGGGCTCTCAAGACATAGCATCATCTGTTGATAGCTGGCATCTTAGAACCCCTTCGAAATGTCCATATAAGTGTGTGCTTGGTTAATCTGTGCTCCCTTTCAGGTTTTCCCTGCCATACAGGATCTATCAATCTCCCTACCTATCTACCTAACCATCTACATGTACCTTCATGTACTTATACTAATGTCCTTGAAGACATTACCTTGCTTGACAGACAGACAGACAAGTATGAATCTTGCCATATCTTTTCGAACCAAGTAAATATAAACATTATTTGTAAGTAAACAGAAATTATGCATGTATTGTTTCACTCACGAAAACCCATGATACTTAAATTTATGATTTTGGTACATACATTTTAAAGGTTAATGTTAGCAATCAAATATTTACTACAAAATCTTTATAACACAAAACATAATGATGAAAACGGTGTTCTGTTCAGAGCAACATACTGGCTTGCATGTATTTACCAATGTCATTATTTTTTTGTCAAGCATTATCTGAAATTGAAAACTAAAGAACAACAACACGTACATGTAACAATTGTAGTTCCATGGACACTGGAATATATTTGATTGACAAATATTTTGAAAACAACTCTCAGTCTGCTTTAGATGCTTAACTTTATCTTAGAACCAAGTTAGCAAGTGAAAGATGGTGATATGCATCTTTCTGCAAGTGTACTCTCTTACAAAATGAACAAATTTCACCATAACAATGCAGTCTCGGTAGCAATGTTCAACTGTTTATTTCACTATTGTGACAAAAGATACTGAAGAGCAGAACAATCAAACCTTCTTCCTGAAGGTTTAAACTATTCAAAAATGCATTCAAACTAATTATAGCAGAGGGTGTCACCTCCGACCATTTTTTTGGCAGATAGAGCAAATTGGGTTCTAGGCTAATGTTAGAATCGAAATAATCTTCTTTCTGCCGTGGTTTATCGTTCAATAAACCACGTTGTGAGTTATGAGGCGCAATGAATAAACCACTCGGGCAATGGCCCTCGTGTATTATTTATTGTGCCTCATAACTCACACCCGTGGTTAACTGAACAATAAACCACGATAGAAAGAAGATACCGTTACAAACAGAATAGGAAATCTAAAATAATAAAAAGAAACCTAGAATATGTTTAGAACAAAAAAAAAAAAAAAAAAAAAAACTCAGAAATTCGCCATGTGTTCTCTATGTATTTAAAAGGGTTTATTTCAGGTAGCTATTCATATTTTAATGTTATATCATACCTGCAGCCGGCATCGACCAATTACCCCTGTACACTGCAATGAAAGAGATAATAATCAGTGAAAATATATCGCTAAAAGTGAGTCTCAAGAATCATTAAAGCGTCTTTCACAACTTTAGTTGCCTTTGCGGCCAATATAGATCAAGATCAGTCTGCACCAAACGTAAAGTCTGACCTTTGATCTACAGTTTCTACTTTGCTGAAATATCCTGGACAAGACAACTGAAGCCTTTATAATGCAATGATTTCGGTCTTATTTTTAGACTCAAAATGTCTGATTGGATTTATTCCATATTCTAAGGCTTGAATTACATATTTATTTTTAGTTTAGTTGTTCTGATAAACCTTCCTGTAGAGAACCAAACTTTACTCAACACCAGAGTGCGTTTGGAGATACCTCTCTGGTGAATAATTACAAATAGCCTTGCTACATAATTCCTTTCAATTTTTTAAGTCTACCTTTTTTCAAGACAAAAAAAAAAGTAATAGTGAATCATTCTTACTGCTGCCTTAGGCCGCAAAATCTGACGGGCTTATAGATACCCTGTCCGACTTGGGTACTAATTTAAGAACTGCAGTCGTCTTCCAAGTTTCTGTTTGATATACAGTGATGTAAAGGTTAACCAAAGAGGAACGGGTTTTTCCATTAAGAAAAAGGAAATTAAAGGCTGCATTATCAAGCTATGCTTAAAGTCAAGATAGCAGACGAAGTATTCTAAGCATAACTTACTAGTACTTTTTGGAGGCATGGGATCTTTTTGTTGTATTTCTGGTTTTCTTTCTTGTAACTCAACACCTGAATTGAGGTTGGTCTTTTCAGTCAAGTCTGAAGTGGCAAAATTAAGATATCTGATGTACATGCAGTTAGTTTTTGAGATATAAAGGATCTAGCATGAGTTGGTGTTTGAGATAAAGTCTTATTAGACGAGTCCTCATAAAATGTTATTAAGCGAGCCTTTAGCGAGCTTAATAACATTTTTTAAGGGATAATTTAATAACATTTTACCTCAAAGCCAACAAATGTCAGGTTATTTTTTATTATATAACTGCATCACAATATTTATAATTCATGAAATGTTAAAACATAGGCCTACATGTGCGTGTGTATGGAAAGTGTAGATTGAGATCAAACTACAAAAAATGTGCAGCTTGATCGTGGATATACACTGCCCGCTTCCTTGTTTTATATTCTAACAAAAACAACCTTGAAACAGCAATATCTCAGCTGCTTTTTTTTTCTAATTTAAAAAGTCCATGTCATTAATTAAGCGCTCTGAGTGTTAATCTGTAATTATACGTGCAATCTCAGTTTAAAAACTTTTCTTTTTATGAATCTATGACTGTACCGTTTTTTATCACATAACCGTCCTTGTTTGCAGTGTAATATACCCATTGCGAATTTTCTTATCTCATACACGTTTAATATCACTATTGTGTGACGTCATTTTTGACGTCATTTTGTACGTATTTCGTAGAGGAGAATGGGTTTTATTGATATTACCGCGTATGCATCTATAGATGGTTTTGCATCTTCTTATCTATGATTTGTGAAATATCGTTATGTGATAAAAAGAATCTGACGTTCGTTGGCGTATGAGATAAAGATTTGATTAAACTCGTCAAGAAAAAATGTTATTAAGCTCGCCAAAGGCTCGCTTAATAACATTTTCCCTAGACCCGTTTAATAAAATTTTATCTCAACGCCAACTCATGTCAGATCCTATGTATCTTGCCCTGCAGTTGTCTGTTGACTGCTTTTGAAAACAGTAAAACAGTAACGAAACATTTAAGGAATGAAGAGAACATCTTTTGCTTTCATGAAGGTATGGAAAAAAAAAACTATAAAAGAAAAAAAAAAAAAAAACTAATCACACTGTACGCGGTTTCATACAAAAGTGCGATCAGGGTTTTTTTTTTCATAGCGCCATGAAAACAAAAAAGAAATTCTCCTCATTCCTTTTAATTCAATTTCACAGACAACAAATATGCACTAAAATTATACTGTTTTTTTTTTTTTTGTAAATCCAACATTGCGTATTCATTTGATGTCCATTTCATTGATATTTCATTGCGCGGTAAAACTGTTCGTTCATGACGTAAAAATGACGTAAATTCATGGCGTCATTATAATATTGAACATTTAGGATTTAGTAGATTTATTATTTAAGAAATAATCTTTTTTCTATCGTGGTTTATCATTCCTTAAAGCACGGTTGTGAGTTATGAGACACAATGAATGATCCATGAGGGCGATAGCCCAAGTGGTTTATTCATTGCGCCTCATAACTCACAGCGTGGTTTATTGAACGATAAACCACGATAGAAGAAAGATTATTTCGAATTATTTCGATTCTAACATGATGACCAACTCTTAATCAAAGGACAACAAGTTCATACTTAGAGTAAAAACGCGGATGCAGATTATATTCCATTGGATAAACCACGGCTGTTCCACATTCTTACCAAATCAAAACCCCACTGCCCAGTCGGTAAATTATATGAAAAGAATAAAAAATTCAATAAAACCTTAGGCATCAAACACAACATAAAAAACCGGACCGTTTTATTGTTTTTCTTTCAAATGACAAAGAAGAATGAATGTATTGCCAAGCATTAGAGTCGTAGTTGCTTCGAATGCTCTGGATATCAACCGCCCCCTCCAAGTCCTATTTCCAAAGCAACGCCGGTCAATTTTGAGCTAACCTTCAACTTGAACAGAGACTTGATATACACAAGTTTACTGGTAACATTTCATATTGTTCCATCGCTGTCAATTTTTATAAAAACAGTTATTATCGTTAAATCCTTGACGATTTTTCTTCCTCCTTAGTCAAGGAGCGGAAAATGACGATTTGTTAACATCAAGTGACCTTCATTGGTAAAATATCGGAGGGCGAAGTCATGGAACAGCCACAGGCGATTTACTTTATACAGAATGACGTCACTCTTAACAGAATGACGTAGATTTTAGCACGCTTTCGTTGTACTGTGTTTGTAGAACTTAATTCACGTGTCATGTTAGAATAGAAGTTCAATGTGCTAGAAATAAGTTGAAAATAAGATTGTTAGAACCCATGAAAGTGACAATGAGTTTTGTGCTCTCTCTTTGAATTTACTGTTGGATTTATTTATTTATTTCTTTTTTTATTTATTTATTTTTTTAATTTTTTTTCAATATTCAGAGAAAATAAATTCAGCTAGCAATTTGAACTTCGGACTCGATATAAAATCAGAAAGAAAAACATTATGAAATCTCGTATACATGTTTGTTTACATTAGTTTGACGGCAAAAGTAGTTCCGGCACTGCTATTTTTTTTATGAAAAAAAAAAATAATCAGCCAAACAGAACTCTCCAATCATCATGAAAACAACTAATATTGAATTATTCAATTGTAACATGCATCGGCTCATTATTTACAATTGTCCACGCTGCTAATCTCAACAATTTCCTGTCCTTCAGGTGTTCGGTTTGTGTGTGTGTGTTATGTACCGGCTTCTCCCTCCACACTGTATCAACATTTTAAATGCTCAGTGAATGAAATGAATATTTTTAAGCCGCCAGTTAAAAATGGCAAAATTCAATTTCAAGCTTTTACGCTGTACTTTATTAAAAAATAGTTAAGTATTTAGATACATGTGAGAGTACATGTCTTTGAATGTCTGCACCTTTCCAGAGAAAAAGTGAAAAACGTAAAAGTGCAATGGAAAATGAGACATAAAGAATCTTCAGACATCATCCCCATTATAATTCATGTTACTATCATAACTATTACTATCATTTGACGTTATAGAATGCTTAACAGGTCAGACATATAAATAATAACTTTTTATTTAACTACACAAATAGTTTTTGAACTAGGAAAAATATATTTCTTGTGTATCAACACTTCAAATTATATTTTTTAGCAAAAAGATAGTTCTGGCAATAAAGATATCGTCACTGTAGATAGGATATCGTAAAAAAAAATGTAGATATGATATCGTCACAAACATATTATTCGGAAAATGATGATTTATTTCCTGTAAAATTGATATTGTCACAAAAGATTTGTGCTTGAAACAACGATATCGACAGATTAGAAGTGATTTCGTCACAAAAAAGTACTTCCAGCAACAAAATCTTCACTGTAAAAGTGATAGTATCACAAATAATGATATTAACTGGAGCACTTTTAGAAATTAAACTGAAAACCTGAAAAAACCGCCTCTTTTACGATCCTGGTTTGAAAGGCTTTTGGAATCATTGTGGGGAACGGAGAAAATGCTTTTAACTAACGAAAACACTGTTGACCAAGCGCGAAATGCTCCAGCACATTTTTTTTTTCTTCAATTGTTTTCCACCCAGTCAAAGATAAATACAATCATTTGAACCAGATCGATTTTATCATTTGCAAATGCTTTGAATTTTACAAGGGGCAAAAGTTATTCGTTTGATAAAGAAATTTTATATTGTTTCGGGGTTTAACACGCTTTTAACAGCTTAGGTCATATTACGGCGGTTAATGTACCTACGCATGTGTGTCTTGGCTTTCTTACACCAGTATTGGCACAACTTTCTTTCGAATTCACTGACTACTGTTCTTAGATGTATCAGGGGTGGGTGGCTAAAATTGCCGGAAAGAACCTTTACCTAAACTGGGTATCGACCTCGCAACCATCAGGTCTTGAGTCAGATACAAGTACGCTAACAACTGAGCTACCCGGCCGGGCTTGTTTGATAAAGGGTGCAAAGCCTAGTCTTTGTGAACCATAGGTAAGTATTTAATGTAAGTCAATACATCTTATACGCAGAAAGAGGAGAGTGATTCTTATCATCTGAAATAAAATTTAATTTATATACATGTATTCATGAAACGTACGTGTAATCTTAGATTTCGATCAAAGCTGTGAAAAGAGGGAGAACAAAATGTGAAATCAAATGACACTATGAATTCCCTAGGGACTAAATGAAAAACTGTGAAAAACAACACTATCGTTCGATACTTCGGCTTATGCCTTTTACAAGAGTTCGAAAAAGTTTTTCTTCTATAACATTTTTAGCGTGAATACTCCAGCCGTATTGTTTTACAAGAAGAGTCAAGGTGCTATCAAGATGTAATTATGAGTATCAGTTGTGCTCATACGTGAACAGATTACATACAAAGCAATACTAAAGTATATTTACATTCTATACTCGATTTAGACATAAGCTAAACACAGTAAATAAACAAAAAATGGCTCTCATTATGAGGTAATCACTGGCCATGACTGTTATCTGCCGTGAATATAAATAATAATTATTATATCGGAGTGCCAATTTTTTGAGAAGTAACAAACACAATCTTTCTTATTGCCCGGATAAAAGGAAACGCTTTTTTTTATTTCTTTTTTTAATTATTTATTTTTTTTATTTTTTTTAACATTTTTCCGTATACAGTATGTGACCAATTGTAAATAGTTTATCAAACTCCGAATTCCCCTTGACTTACATGTCTTTGTTTAATGTGCAAAATAGATAATTGTTCAGCTTCTGATCATTCGATGATAAAGGAAACTATACTGGTAGAAAGCTATTTACACTTGTGGGCTATTTATGTTTGTTGCGAGACATCAAAGTTATAGCTCCCTAACATATAGTGGTGTTTTTTCCCCTCTAAATATTGGCGACGTCGCCACTGACGTCAGTGAAAACCATTGTTTATAGTTAATTCATTGTATGATTTGATTTTCTTTATTTCCATATAATGTCTATAATCATAACTTTTAGTTTTCAACTCACAATAAACAAAGCTAGAAATACATGTAAGTCAATATGAATTAGGACACTGATGAAATATTTATTGCCACTAAACGTATTTAATCCTACGTTTGCAACATCATTCCGACAGCTACGGCAGCCCCTTCTGTCCGAAACGTGGTATGCCGTGAAATTTTGTTCGTTTTTTCTCCTTTTACCAAGTTTAGTCAAGTCTCTTTGAGGTACCTCACAGTATCCGTCACAAGCCGTGGAAGGAACCCTACGTTTACACCATATTCCCGGCAGCCACTGCAGCCACGTTTCTGACAACCATGGACAAAACGGGATTGACGTAATACAACGCAGAGGAGTGGGATAAGCAAACTTGTCAAACCGTGATCGCCGGGGTTTCCGTACCAGATTCTTTGACTGTCGAAAGATTTGCCACGGAAGTCCCAGTGCAGATGAGAAACCTAACAGACCGTTGCAGAACGTGTTGATCGTTGCGTTCTAATACGGCCTGATCGAAAACGGTGAAAAAAGTGCTTCCACCTCCAAACACGGATCGTCTCTGACTCTTATTACGGCTTGTTACGTGCTGGTAAGTTCTGATGCGATTAAGTTTGCTTATCCCGTTCCTCTGCGTTGTATTACGTCAATCCCGTTATGTCCACGGTTGTAGGAAACGGATCTGCCGTGGCGGCCCGGAACATAGTGTAAACGTAGGGTTACAGAATGTCCAGATAAATTTGACATAAATTTGTACTCTGATCTACGCGGCCAATAAAGTCAACTTCAGTTGTTCTTGATGGGAAATGGGTAATAAATTGAGTTTGTTTCTATTAAATTTACATACAAGGATCACAAAAGACAGCGACAACTAACTTTCAGCGTGAAGAAAATGTCAATTTAATTTGACGGAAAGATAACTGAAGCTTTCATTCAAGTCCTTGTATTGAACAGTTTCAAAGTTATTTTGTGAGGAAAAATATCTCCATATCGAACAGTGTAGATCCATGACCAGGCAGCACGTTCTGTGCAGTATAATCTTGATCTTCCATGTGCGCAAAAGCTCTTTGAGCCCAGTTGGAATGATTGTTTCCTTTCCCTTCAAATTTATGGTCTCTGGCATCAGTTACTGATAGGTCTAAAAAATAATTATCATGATGACTGAACGAAACCTTCACACGATTTAACAGGTCAGGGATAAGAAAAAATCTCACCTTTAGACAACGGAACGGTACTTTGGTCGGGTTTGTATGGTGTCTGCCAACACGACTTCCAGGCATTTCGTGCCTCTGTCCTTAGCACACAGAAAAATACAAAGATAAACAAGCCTTGAAGCGTATTTGTAACTGCAAATAGATATTGAAACACTTTGCCGAAATCACCGAATGCTAAGAATGCAAAGACCCAAGTCAAACCCAGAATGATTACTAAGCTGATGGCGCCTCGGACTCGAGCAGCTGTCCACGAGTCGAGTCGGAGTTAGAGTGCTTTTTTGAAGTTCGCTGGAAGATCTGACGAAGCACCAACGTAAATAAGACTAAATTCACTGCCATAGTAACGCATACTGGAGCCAAGAACGCTAGGTAGAATGGAAGCCGTTCCATCCAGCAACTGAAATTATAAAGCATTATACAATGTGTTGTCTAAAACTGGTATTCGCTTTCTCTCTCTCTCTCTTTCACGCCTGCTAGCAAGTTAGCTCTATCTTTCGCTGCCTCCTGTAGGTGTATTCTTAATCCTTTTCCTGCTAAATAACTAGAATTAAATTTTCATTTCGATATTAAATACCAAAGTATTGCTGTTTGAAAGTTATGTTATGGGGGAATAATATCTTCTTATTGGACAGTGTAGATCAAAGATCAGACAGCACGTTTTGTGCAGTCTAATCTTGATCTACACTGTCTGCAAAAGGTCAATTAGTCGCGCTAAACAGTCTGAGGGTTAAAACCATTTACCTTTACAATGAGAAAGTGAATTTCGATGCAATAATACAGTATCATGTAAAACAATACCTTTAGATCTAAACATACAGTTTATGTGACTGATTTTAAGAGATGACATCATGTTTAAAAAAAAAAACATTGTTAAAACTTACGTACAGAAAACCGTGTATTGAAATAAATGATTCCTCTACAAAATAAAGTGTTACTTGTTACTGCAAGAGCCCTGAAATTTCTAAAAGCACTTCTGGTGAGATAGCTTGAATAGATTCTTTGGTACAGGAGACATATAGACCTACACATATCTTGGATTTTTATTCACAAAGAATTTTAAATTAGCTCTTTCTAATTATAATTTCCAAAGCTGGCCACGTGAAAATTAGCAGTGTTCTGTCTCAGTTAATCAAATGCCTTGCCTAGAAATTTCACTTAAATTTATAATGGTTGATAAAAACTGTCCTAAGATTATCAACGGAGGGCGTAAATTGATTCTTATAAAAGCATCCTTTCCAGAACCAAACTTGATCTTTCAACGCAAACTAATTAATTCAAGATTTTGGTGGCCTCAAATACAATTACACTTCAATTTAAGATACAGTTCGATCAAATTGATTTATTGGGTACAGGACGATATAGACCATAGATTAGACAGCCAGCTTATGTCTATCTGATCTTAATCTACACCGTTCCTAATAGCTACATATATCCACCGTGGAAGTGGATGAGTTCAGAAGATATGAAACTTTAAATAAAACTTACATTCCTCCAAACTGTAAATCATAGTTGTCAGTTTTGTTGATGACCAATGTAATAGTTACAATCAGTAATGGAATACCTGAAAACAGTTTTCTATTTTGAAAGGAAACGTCATACGCAGATAAAGAAATAACAGATATCGAAATCAAGTTTTCTTTGTTGTTGTTGTTGTTTTGAGGCGGGGGGATCAAAAAGTATGGGACAGCGTCAGAACAAGATTTGTTTTTAGCGGATGTACAATACTACAATTACTTGTTATCGTTCAGACTGAAACCAGATAATCTAAATACCCATGTGTAAAACGCATCCTGTTTTCAGACTTTGCAAAGATACAAAATCTCGCCTACGCACGTAGACACACGTTTATACAGATCTACAACATATACATTCCAAAAAATCGCTTATCAACCAATAAATAAATTAACCCTTCATAAGATAACCCCGATTTTGCACAGCCTTAACAAAAGGACGCTTCTGAAAAGAATATGGAATAGAAGATGCTTGTAACCAACATTTTCTCCTTCTTCTACATAATAAGTAAAAAGCACATGAATGGTTTACATACATGTATCACCCTGACGATAAAAAATATTTGTTCGAACTATGAACATTAACCTCCTTGTTTATTATGAATACAAAATCAGATGAGACTGGATAAGAAGTGTTTAGGAGTTAATATTCAAAACAGTAATTTTGAAATTTCTCAAGTTCAAATAACGGAACTTCTATTTCTGATCAAAGGTTGCAGAGAGTAAATAATTAAGAGTAATAAACAAAAGTGTAGAACTTCAAAGTATTTTTATAAAAAATAAAAAAAAAAAGAAAAGAAATAAAGTAAATAAATAAAATAAAAGAAATGATTAGTAATCTTTTTAGATATGTCAAACCCTTCTAGAGGAAAAAATAAGTAGATAAATAAATAAATCTAATTTTCGTTAAAACTGTAAAAACTTCCAAACTAATTTTAATCTCGTCCAAAAATAATTAAATAAGCGTAAGTAACCTAGAGCCTACCAAATCTACGTGTACAAAGTACTGGTAAGTCCCGTGGAGTCACACTTGGACCTTCAATCGCATATACCTACTTCCCTCACATGATTTGAAGTGAGCCATCCTGAGAGTTAACTCGCTACAATATCATTATAATATGTTTGAAAACTGCTATCTTTTAATCTTTGTTTTTAATCTTTGTTTTTAAAATATCAATAAATTGCAACGGGTTACCATTTTTGAGATATATATACAAACAATACCAACTCCGTACGAAAATAAAAATTGTCTTACTTTTGACAACTTATTTGCTTTGCAACAATCATCATATCTTTTAGCATATCATAACATATTTTGGGTATCTAGTTGATTCCATCTGTAGGAGTCTTATCCAGTATTTGATAAACTTAGTCTGATAACAGATAGATAATGGATAACGTTCGCATTCTTCAAGTGCCATTAAATAAGAACACGAATTAATAAAACCTAAAAGTCCCCTGCAAAAATTGAAATGGATTTGTTCTATGAAGTCTGTTATTTCATATCCTCATATCCCCGATCAATTACATCAGCTTTATTTCATAAAGGTATTAAGGTATTAAGTTAATTTAGCATTGAAAATAGCAGAGACCGTGTACAAAATGGTAGTAAACACAACTGCGGAAACACAAAGGCATATTAACGTTGCGCCGTGGTTTAACGAGAATAATGTTGAAGACAGCGTTCAAAACCAACCGACAGACAAACAACCAAAGAAGAAAACGGTTTTTCATTTACATTTCTTCTCTGTATCACGACTCAATAGTAGTATGTCAACTATTACTCTTACGACTTACCCCAACCAAATATCGAGCTTTTGAGTACAAAGTGTTTAATTTGAGCGTTGAAGATTTTAACCAGAGCAAGATACATGTAACATGCCTCGACCATCATCTAGCACATAACGCAGAGGAGCGAGTAGTGCAGTAATACAGCAACTGTCTGGTTAGATAGGGATAAAAAGAGAAAACAGAAAATAAAACTTAAAATCATCTGTCTTGTCAACCTACCAGAAGTGACGTAGGGATAATGACGTTATGAATGTTCCTTGAGCCTGAATCATGGCGTATTAAAAATAAATGTAATTGCACTCATTATTTAAAGCGTTTCTTATTAGTCGTAATTGGGTCATGAGACTAAAACGCATCATGCCACTTTTCGATGAAATCAACGAGACTATTTTCGGGTTTTCCACGTTGTCGTGTTTTGTCTAATTTTAGTTAGATGCAAGTTCCATATGAGTTAGTTTTAGATTTCCACAGTACCACCACTGAATCAGTCCAATGTGGATCAGTGATTTCTTTTGATTAAAAAAAAAAAAAAAAATGAACTAAACAAATAAACCTGAACAAAATTAGTTATTACCTTTATTTGCACTCTTAACATAAAATGTTTTGGATGGGTGTCATGACGGCTAATTGTTCTCTCGTGACAGCAGCACCAGAATACCAAAATGGCACACTTTAGGGCATTTTAGTCGCTTCATTCAATTTATATGCACATATGAGGACATTTGTTTTAAAATTCATTGAAAATATTTATTTTTAAAGCCGTATATTTGCCGAATCAGCCGGGAAAATATGTTGCAAAGCTATAAATAGATTGTGTACTCAGACGCGCCACAAAATGTCCGACAAGGAAAAAAATAACTTGTGTCAACTGTTGTGTTTGTCCAGTGTTTTTTCAGGCGTTGTTTACCTTTCAATAAGGCAGATGCATTTTATTTCTTTACGGAAATATAAAAATATGCACTCACTCCTTAAGTAACTGCACCAAACATGGGAATTGGAAAGGTTATGTCTAACATAAAAAAGACAGCGTCAGCAGGAAGACGCGGGAAGTCATCGCGCATTTACAGTTCCGAAGTCGTTTCAATGGATTTCAAGAGAAATGAATCATATCAGCGAGGAGAGCTCTGTTACTCTAAATACGCGGTGAATTAGACTCTAGGAATGCTCATGACGTCACTATCCTAATGTCACTTCCGGTATAAAGACAGCATTTATAGTCATTAACAAGCAATACGAAACAAATGTGGTCAAAGTTCAACTCTTCGTACAATATAAAGGCGAAATCAAAGTATTAACATCTTAAAACGGACTTTACTTGGGAAATGATAAAATATCGGTACCAGCTGCTAATAGGATGACTCAAACGACTCCTTAGTGCTGAAGCTAAATAGACGAATTGTTAACCTTTTGGCCTACTGAGTAAAGATAATCAAATGAATTAAGCCTTTGGCTGTTAAATAAAAAAAGAGAAGAAAGTTTCCAAGGGTTGGTTAAGAATCCACTCTTGCAATTTCTTCCGCCAGAGGAAACTCCTTTGCATCGGGCAGTGTGGTTCCATGATCAGACTGCACGTTCTTGATCTAAAATGTCTGCAAAAGGGTCTTAAGGCGCTCACCCGATTCGCTGACTTATGACAATAAAGGGATTTGACAAATGAATGATATTTTTTACCAAAAGACAAAGGTAGAGACTTCCCTGAAGTGAAAGCATTTATAGACGAAAACAATCAATATTACTCAAAGCATGAAAATTTTCTTTCAAAGAGAAGAAAACATTGTTGCAAAAGGAGGAAATGCGGGTTACCAATAATTTTTCCTTTTCCCAGGATGTTTTCAAAAGAGTCGGTCTTTAAAAGTCTGGATTATGAGAAAAGGGGGTTAAACTTTGCTGACACGGTATCAATAAATGAACCCAATAACCAATTCCGTTACCTTACATAGAACCTGGTTTTCCGCGGTATAATCCTGTACTCCCACAATAAAGACAATATTCACAAGCCCAATTGCCACACAGATGTTGATGATGATCTTAGACGGGTTGTCTTTTTTCATCCTTCTGGGGAAAAGAATAATCCATCCCTTAACTCTTTACCAGAACAGTCCCGACTTTTGACGACCCTAAAGAAGAAGACCTTGGAAAAAATTGTGGGAATACACAATGTTTTCTGTCAGTTCCCAGACAAATGCTTACATTTGAGTTACATTTCATTTGTCGGCTGCAAATACTTCAACTTGAACAAGTCTAAAATTTTGTCGTATCATACAGAGTTAGGCGAAATCCTTGATCCCTTGTCTCTGCCCTTTCTCTCTCTCTCTCTATCTCTCTCTCTCTCTTAATTAAACGGAAACAGTTCGGGGAGTAAGAGTTGGACCTAGATTTCAGGAACCCTCCTTTCGGACTGAAACATGAAATGTACCCGCTCGTCAAGAGTATTCACTCTTTTTCCATATGTTTCCTTCTTTCAAAACGGCATTCTATGATTTAAGCCATATTTATTCCCAATTACACTCCGAAATACATTGAAAAATTACACTTTTGTCGTATTGTAAAAATATTAAAAAATACTGATCAACAGATACTAAAATTACTTACTTGAAGCAAGTGTACGTGACCAGAGTGAGAACAACTGCAATACACGAGAGCCCGCAGCCAACGCATGATATTATAAATAGTGCCAATAGATCAGCTTTGGTCAACTTCTCGCCAGAATTATATACATCCTACAGTTAAAATTCGGTGAAAAATACATAATTACACTTTGGCTGCAGAGCGCATATCAGTGTGCGAATGAGGACAGTGGAATCAACCTGAAAGATACATCTTTGAGCCAGATAGTAAACAAACGTTGTGAAAACTTGATACAGAATCTAGTCAGCTGCTTATTCATAGATAAAAGCTATATAAGGCGTATGGGATAAAGAAACTCGAGAGATTTGTCTTCGATTTAACACCGGAAACAACAATGTCTCTGATATCCTCCAGAGAGTAAAAATCTAATTTTTATCTGTCGTAATCTGTGGAACCTTGCAACCGTCAGGGGCAACTTTGGCATGAAGATACAAGAATTACAATAGTTTCATGAAATAAAGTTGAAATCGGTTAAAAACTGAATGAAAACGAGTAAATATGTATTTTCAACCTGCTAAATAACTTAAATGAAACTTTCAAGCCTATAGTAAAACCTAAAATGTTGCTATGTCGAAGCTATTTTTGGGTGAAAAATACTTCCTTTTAGGACATTGTTGATCAAAGATCGGACTGTACGTTCTGTGCAGTTTGATCTTGATCTACACTGTCCACAAATGGTCCCTTAGGGTTGAGATCCGGCTGCAAAAAAACGTACAGTCGTTTCTTGGATCTACATTACATGATACGGTAATTGTACAGGGTGTCCGGAAAGTAAGGTAACACCTTTGTACGTCTAGAATATAGCTTTTAATTTCAGTTGAAGAGATAAAAATATATGTACATATACAGAAAATATGTAGGATTTTTGTATGATAATTATATTCACTTTTCATACACATTTTTATACAGGTTTTAAAGATGCCTATTTACAGTCGGAGAGCAAAAACGCTGTTAAAATTTGAAACAATTTAGAATGGTACAGAAATCAGTCTTTTGTGTAAACATAGATAAATTACTGACATATATGGTGTAATTAAAAAAAAAAAGAAACACAGAGATGTATATGAGAAACCGAACATTGGTCAGAAGAAAACTGGCTGACGATCAAAGCTGTAAACAATGGCGATGCGTCACGGAAATCTATCGATGGTTTCCGCCTAGAGTTGGATACGTGGTAATTTGCATATATGACATTTTTTGTCATTGACGTCATTTTATTAATTCATGGCGTTTTCAGTATGACGGTCTTTTAATTGTAAATATTTTTAGCACACATCCCTGTATCAATCTTCATGATTTCACGTTAAATGATCTTTAAAAACATGTCTTTGCTGTATGGCGTTGGATTATAGGCCTTTAACTTTGAATAACCCCAAATGAAGAAGTCGCATGGGTTGAGGTAAGGACTGTGCGCAGGCCACGATATTTCTTGATAATTTTACCTTCGAATACCGTTTTGATATTACCCTATCACTGAACATATCGTATGAAAAGTCAATCTCAATGTTAGATGTGTGTTTGTGTCAAAGCACCATCCTGCACAAACCAAGTGTTTTGCAATCTAGGGAACTTCTTTTCGAATGCAGGAACAAATTTGTTTTTTCAAAAGCGATAGTTAGCGTTGGGAATTAATAGTGTCTTATAGATTCATGGTCAAATAACACTGTGATATGACATTTCACACCATACAGGTAGTCTTTTCACTGTACAGCGATGTCTCTGTGAAATATAATAGTTTCATCTGCCAAAAAAAAGAATTTTGTTTACAAACATGTCCAGACAACAGGAAGTGAGAGAACGTCATTAATTACTAAATTTGACGCCAATGACAAAAAGGTACTTCCGATTTAAAATCTGTATAAAAGTGCGTAATGTAATGAAAATTAAACGAAAAACAAACAAAAAAAAAAACTTACATATCCTATATGCATGTAAATATATTTCTAACTCTTCATCTGAAATTTAAACCCATATTAGAAATGTATAAATGTGTTACCTTATTTTCAGACACCCTGTATAATTTTTCCGTAGTAAAGAATTTAAAAATTGCGATAGCTGGGTTTTTATGATTGGCAGGAAATGCTACCTAATAATAGAAAAAGACGTTACCGGGTTAAGAATTCTGTGTACCAGAGAAGGACCAAATTAAAATAAAAACAAAAACAAAAAACTGCATGTTGCAACACTATGAAAAACAGCATTCTATTGTTCAGTATGAATTCCTCAGGGAATTAATGAAACAATGTGAACAACAGGACTCTATTGTCCTCTATGAATTCCTCAAGAAATGATGAACAATAGATTGCTGTTTTTCATAGTGTTCTATTTCTTCCCAGAGGAATTCATTGAGTCATTGCATGTTGAAATATTCTATAGTGTGCTCTTAATATATCCGTCTAAGTTGATTGTTCTTTTCTTCAAGTGTTTTTATCACAATCAGTTCTTTTCGTATAAAAACAGGGTATACCTTTTGTCATTTACATGTACCCAGCATTGTAAGCAATGTCAGTGTGATATTCAAATAAGCGGCACTCTGGCAAATGCGGGTTTAATGCGTCACAGTGAAGCAATATACCTATCAAGTCATCACATAATTAGGGATCGATAAAGACAGTTTAGTCTTAGAACCGACTGATACAAATGGTAGATTGGTCCTTTGACATGCAAAATTGACCAATAGCAAATTCGATCTAGGTCAGCCTGTTCCGATTTCGTGGGCTGGACCTGGGTCGATACTTTTTGTAGATGCACTAAGACCCCTTTTAATAAGTATGGCTCAAACTGATTTGTCAAATCTTTGAATAGAAACATTCCCCTATTTTCTACTCGTTTTCAAATACTAAGTTCCCCATACAAAAAAACTGTCACCCATTTACTTGTTTGGATAAAAGTTATACACTTTCATACTTGTATGGGTCATATAGATTACGGAGATTTTTCTGGCAAAATTGTACGGATACTTGATTTGAGGCTGTAAATATTTACTAATTTCATTGAGTAGTTTTAATGTCAATGTCTACTGCGTGTTTTCGGTAAAGGATAGAAATTTATTTCATCGAGTGAACATCATCGGTAATATCTTCACTCCATTTCATCGAGTATACGTTATCGGTGATATTTTCACTCGTTGCGCAGCCATGGGTGAAAACATTAGCGATTATGTTCACGAGATGAAATAAATTTTGATCTTTCACCGAAATGAACAAATGTTCTATTTATTTCATGCTTCTAACCTTTTTTCGGGGCGGGACTTACATCAAAATCTAGTACAGTTCTTTTCGTGTACCCCCTCCGCATAACGACGCATTACAATATTACGTAAAGCGCGAGAAATGTAGGGTAAATACGTCATATTTCCATCTGGTTGAGTGGCACGCGATGTTTACCAATGTGGCTTGTTCGCGGGAACTTCTGTTTCCGTCTTCAAACTGAAGAGTCAGAAAATAGAATTTTTCACTGGTCGTAACCATGAAATAACGAACTATATTCCACCGTTATTTCTCAATAAACTACCGAAAAGCATGAAATAATAATAGGTAATGAGTTAATAGAGTCGAATAAGGCTAGGTAAGGTGGTTGCTGAGTGGACGCATTCTTGTAAGAAAGTTTGACTATTTATCTGAGATATTGCTCCATCCTCCCTCACGTACCATAATGAGAGCGAAGTTTGTTAGATGGCTACAATGGCAAATTGTTATGTCAGACCCAGAAACATTCACAGAACATCCATCACTGGACCAATTGTCCCTTGTATTATCCCAATATACACATTCTGGATTCACTCCGGCCTGAAATTTGGAAAGTATGTATCTTTTAATACCAGTAACCATTCGGTCATAATAAAGACTAACCGTGAAGAGTCCGTCATAGGACCTGATGTCCTTTGTATTTTCACAGTTTACACACTTCTTTTAACATTGAGCAAAGCTTAGAAGTTTTCCCTGTCATTAATCATTTACGAAACTGTCCCGAGTTTCAACGATCCTACAGAAAAGTGATTAGGAACATTGTGAGAAAAGGAGAAAGCGCTTGTCAAAAGCTTTTTCTTCTTTTCCCATAGAGGTTTCAACCCCTGTAAAATCAATTTAAAAAAAAAAAGATAAAAATCTGTTCAGAGGAAAGTATTTTCAGCTATCGAAAGAGGTAGTCTTTATATGGTCTGCAACACACGAAAAGGGGCATTCGAACATTTGCGTAAAATGTCTTCTCGGATCAGCCTGCCCAGTCCAAACAGGCTAATCCGAAACGACACCTTCCGTTCTTATGTAAGTTTCTGTATTGCACAAGTCTATTGTAGCACAAAATCTAATGTAGTCGTAAAATGCTGTCTCGGATTAGCCTGCGCGGAGTGTGCGGTCTGTCCGAATGCCCATTTTTGCGTGTTGCAAGCCAATTATGAGTCATGCCATGGCAAAAAGGGGGTCTAATGCCTGTCTGTGATATTTTTCTACTAAGTAAATCATTACATAATTATGGATTCATAAAATTCATTTTGTCTATCAACCGACTGATTCATGGGTTAGAATGGTCCTTTCACAAGCAGAACATTTACCAATAACAAGAGGTTTGACTCATGTCAGCCTGCGCTGACTATACAGACTGCCATGGGACGATATGATTCATCAAACCCCATTTTCAGAGCATGGCTGAACTATTTGGAGCTGAAAGAGTTAACCCATTCAGTGCCTGCGGCGAAATCGGGAATAACTGAGATCATTTTATCACAGCATGGTGACTCCCTTGCTGTCGATCACAACGTGATGTACTGCTTTCCCTCCAAGTTACATACATCTTAGGATAATACAGGATACTTCGCTACATCTATCTCTGTTTTAAACATTAATATTTTCTACACATACGAGTTTAGATTAAATAAAAAGTTACAAACTGCCTGCAGACATGATGAAAATTGATATGATACATAATGAATAGGCAATACTTAACATCAGTTGATACACTACATATTTTCTTACCATCAGTTGATACACTACATTTTTTCTGAAAAGCACATTTCTCAACAAGTGTCTTACTTAGTGTTAATTTTGAGCAAAAATTTACTTCGTCGTTGTTTAAGGGTTATCTTTGAAGAGAACAGGTTTACAAGCATAAGTATAGGATTTGGGCAATACCACACACAAAACAGACTTTCATTTCGGAAAAAAAACTGATACTCAACGCGATGAATACTGTATGAGCTGCTTTAAGAATAGATTGTACTTGCGGTCCTTTCTTTTACGAAGGCAATGCTGACACTGTATATAACTACTAGTATCTAAACATTCAAAGTAAAAATACCATACCAATACTAAGAAAAGTAATAACCTTGAAGATACATGTACTAGTGCTTAGTTTCAGCAAAATAATAATAATAAAAAAAAAAAAAAAAAATGATAATAAAACACGTGACTCGAAGCATAACTGAATGATTTTCAAAAACACTTGGGAAAAAGTTCATTTCAGTTAATCAGGAATGGCCACCACACTCTAATACATAATGCTTTTCCTTGTGAGTTGTGAGGTAAATTAAATATGTTGTACAGCCAAATGTCAAGGGATACACAGAAGGAGCTGTAACCGAGAAAGAAATTCATGCAAATAGCAGGGGGACACACACAAAAGTGATTAAGAACCCTCAACATAAACTTGACATGACAAGTTTTCAGAGTGGACGTAATATTGGGTAATTGTTGTAAAATGAACTCGTCAGAGAAAGGTGTTGTGAATGAACTAATATGTAGGTAATGCCTATATACTTCATATCAAATAAAATTCTATAATGCCTCCAAAAAAGATTGGTAGCTTTCAATTCAGTATAAAATGATACGAGCAGAAAATTTTAGCACTGAGATTAATGACAAATATTTTTTTTTTTCTTTATATGACAGAGAAGATGATAATTATTTCAAAGGTCTGATCCCTCGTGCTTATCATTTGCACATCTGGCCTGCCAAATATAATAGACGCCAGGATCATCCTTATTGAAGATCAAAATATGAACAACCTGAGCACAAACTTACAGAGAAATGTCGAAATTGGATTTCAACTTGCGTCTGAAGATCGGTCAAAGTGACTCCAGGAACAATTGCCGCGATCACTTGACTGTTTACTCTTCTAGTTGTCATGACTGTCTTGTTGTCTGGTAACATTATTTCTTCCGTGATGTTTTGGTCTGTTATCGACTGAAACGTACCACAATACACACAACAATATAGGAAAGAGAGGTGCTCTGCCAAAACAGCGTTTAATGCATCTCCGTGATGAATTATACCGTGTAAGTCATCACATAATCATGAATCTATAAAATCAATTTTGTCTAGTAACCCGCCAAAGCATGAAGTGCAATGATACTTGGACATGCAGAAAATTTACCAAATGCAAAAAGTTTCGACCAGGTCAGCCTGCGCGGACTACGCAGGCTACCCTGTGTCGATTTTTTTACTGATGCATTAATCCCTCTTTTCATTAAGCATGGCTCATACATAAACTAATTGCTTTTCAAAAGTTACGAAGTTTTTCAATAACGAGGCATACGATCAGTTTTCTTTTCGCACTCTAAAATTGAGGAAGTCTTAACAAGACGTTCTTGATGGCCCCTGTATAACTGTACTTCCTCAAAAGCAAACCTATGTGGCCTACATGAAATTGGTATCGACAGAGACACTTAAACATACGATACCTGTATTGAAAGAAAAATTCATATAGAAATTAAATAAAACCCCCAACAAAGTCCTGCCTTTTTCACATGTTAGATGATAACATTGAATACACGCCTATATATTTTCTAGAGTGAAAACTCGAACACCAACCATGTTACTGTGTAGTATGACACTAGAGCAAAAAAAAAAAAAAGGAACAAAAAAAAAAAAAAAGCAAACAAACAAAGAAACAGGAAAAGTAAAGAAAAACACATTTAGGTAAACGTGATCGAGTTTCCGATTAGCCCTGCACAACAGCGCAAATTTTTAGACTTGTCTAAACCAAAAACCTTGGCAGATCAAATATGGTTCAAATTGTTGAATTTGTCTGATTTGGTGAAAAACATCTTGGGAAAAGGTGAAATGCTGGTTATCGGCATTTTTTCTTTCCTGCAATGTTTTCAAAAGTTCTCTTTCTCAAGGTCGTAAAAAGTCGGGATTATGTTGTAAGAAAAATTAAAAGCTATCAATATCTTGTCATTCTCGTATGTTTAAACTGCACCAGCAATCCATCGACAGTTACAGATCTCGAAGCAAGCTTGAAATGTCTTGTTTGTTGCTTCCTGTGCAGGCTCAAAGTATTGTTTATTGTAAAGGGTTGAAATTTAACGGTATAAAACTATTAACTGGTGAACTGTTTTAATCAAAACATTTTCGGAAAGAGTAATTTCCGAAAAATGCTATACTTGCCAACCATGCCATAAGCATTTTCCTGTTTTACGACTGAACAAAATTCATCCAACAAATCAGGCTGAATTTTTCTGGAAATAATATCCATTTGCAGAATTATCTAAGTAGCTTTCTGTTAAATTAGTTATACTAAAAATATGTGATAAAAGTTGATAAAAATGCGACTAATGTCGAATGATTAATGATTTGCAATTAGTACTTCTTAAAAAAATTATTTCACTTATGATGCAACAACATTACAGTGTAGTATTACAACCAAGAAAAAATGATAACATTATTCCATAATGAAAACAGTGTTTACTTTCTTCAACCGTTTAAACCTTAACTATAGATTGTTATGATCTATGATTTAGCAAAACCAAAAGCAGCCATATTCTTTGCTGGATTGAAATCATATGAAGAAATCTGAAAGTTAAATGAAACCATTTTGGCCAGTTTGTAGAGAAGCCTAGATACCTAATAGAGAAAAACAATTTGAAGATATTCAATGTAGTTGCCATGGCAACCAGAGTTTTTAATGGAATCACAGTTTTGCTACAAAGGTCCAGGAGGGCCACGATAGAATCACGTCTGTAAAGTTTTGTAAAAATTGTATTAGTAGTTTTAGGAATGATGTTTGAACCAACCAAAGTTAACACATTTAACACATGCATACACGTATGACGGACAAAGGGCCATGACATCGGCTAGTGGAGCTCACAAAACAATGATTTTTAATTGCCGATTTTTTTTTTTTTTCCCCTGACATAGGAATGCCAGTTTTTTATATGTTTCTGATAGATGTTTTATCACGTTTGTAGTTGTGTAGCCGTTATTGCATAACAAAAGATGAACCAAGTTAAGGAATGATTTGCGCAGACAGCTCAATCGGTAAAGTCGAGTTTAAATGGTTTTGAAGATCATAGTTTTGAACCAGAACAATGGCAAATAATCTTTGCAGTATTTTACGGGTATTTC
Source organism: Hippopus hippopus (assembly GCA_946811185.2). NCBI lineage: Eukaryota > Metazoa > Mollusca > Bivalvia > Cardiida > Cardiidae > Hippopus > Hippopus hippopus. Next base: position 9,076,510 of record OX328108.1, on the reverse strand, counting down.
CAATCTATACGTAAATAGTTAGGTCCTATTGATATTCCCCCTCTTTTTTAAGTCAAAATCCAGTGTTTTAGAGCTTTGTATTTGGGGTAAAGGGATGTCGGTATTTGGTGCCCGTATCCACCAACCATTCTTAAAAGCCTAAGGAATTTTCTGGATTTCATATTAACGACGTTTCGTCGGGTTGTCAGTGCGCAACATTTTTGTGCATGTCCCTTCGCTTCTCTGTTTTCTAGCGCGTAACTTTGTCTGATTGTAGTGCTATTATTGGACTACTGATTTTTGCTGCAAGACGTGGAGAAAGTAGTGGTAGATACATTTTTTTTTTAAAGATCAGTTTATGAAGGTGTAAATATCATTCCTAAACAGCGAAAACGGAACATGTACATTTGTCGGACATTACTTATCCGGATAGTAAGTTTAGTGTGGTAAAAAGAGAAAATTACAAGTATTTTCTCCTTTTCAACGTTTTTTAACCCTCTTTCCTGGGTATTCATAGGAATCAGGATCGTTTGATTCATTTTGCTATAAGTTTCGTAAGTAATCTATGCCTTTGAGTAATTCTGGACAGTTCTACTTGTATTGTTCTTCCATTCTCCCATCTATTAAAATATACCAGATGTATTTGGTATTAACCCTTTCCTAAATGAATTAAATTGGAACTTCAAAATTGAAAGAAGCTGCAGACGACAAATTAAAGAGGTTTAAATGAGATTAAAAGAACCGTTTGTGCAGAAAAGGTTGTGGGGAAAGGAATAATTGCTTGTAATGAACAATTACCCCTTTTACCAAAATGTTTTCCAAAGCTGTCCCATACCAATGTTAAATCGAGACTATATCAAGGAAAGGGTTGACAGAGTACAATCTTTATTGTGAAAAAACATGCTTTAGTGCTAGAAATAATACATCTTACTAAGTAATTTGAAATCTTGGGTGTTTTGTGTCACTATCTTTGTTCCAAGGGAGGTAATCGAGTTCGAATATTGGGAAAAGTAGCCAGGCAACCTATCTTTTTTTTTTTGCATTTTTTGATAAAGGATATAATCATGTATATTTTTGAGAAAAATGAGAAAAATCTTTGCACTAGATTTTTTTGAGGGTCAAATAATGTCCTGATTTTCTGTGATAAAATAAGCAATTTTGTGGGCTAAGAGTTTTATTGAAAGCGTATCATTAATTTGAAATATCTGTTAATTTCTCATCAAAGTCAGAGGACTCGTTGTTTCGCTATGAATTTAAAACACAGAGAACATGATTTGACTGAAATTACAGATTTTAATCACAAAATTCTGACGTATGTTGCAATAATTGGGTTTTTGTGTAATTTGAAAAAAGGGTTATGTTCTCCGTGGGCTCAGAACTTTTTGGTTCATCAGGCAACGTCTAATTATCTCTTCGCATATTGAAAGAACATACTTTGAAGTATTTCTGTGTCAAATTTCACGAAATTCTCTGCGCTAGAAATAACTCGCTGAAACGCCTTTAAACAAGTGGCTTTGCCATCAGAGGTTGTGTTACTTTCTGAATTTTGAATGAGACTAAAATTTAATTCAGAATTTTTAGGAAATATTGGTCCTGTCTTTCCTTATCGACTGCTTTCATAATTTAGTGCTGACAATTGGGTACGAAATATGCAGAACGCAATCTATGTGAACAAATATCATCCCAGTGGCGGCTGTTACCTAGTAAATATGGACATCTCGCATCAAATAAATAAATACTTCATGGATCTCCATGACGCCATATCCTTTGTGGTTATGACATGCGCAAGTTGCGCTCTTTACATGGTAAATATATATGAGCCATGCTCTGGCAAAAAGGGTTTAATACATCTCCGTGATGCATTTTACCAAGTAAGTCATCATACAATTATGGATCCATAAAATCCATATTGTTAACAACCGACTAAATCATGACGTACATTGTTCCTTTTTCAACGAAATGTTTTGACTCTGGTGGGCCTGTGTAGACTGTGCAGGCTGACCTGTGTCGATACTTTTTGCAGCTGCATTAAACCCACTTTTCGGAGAGCATGACTCAAATTTAACTTACTCCATTGTCTTATAAAAGCGCATGTATTCCTTTAACCCTTATCCTGCTAAATAAAAGAAATGAAACTTTCAAGCCGATAGTAAAATCTCGAACATTCCTATTTCAAAGGTATTTTTGAAGGAAAGATATCTACTTATCGGACAGTGTAGATCAAAGATCAGAATGCACGTTCTGTGCAGTCTGATCTTGATTTACGCTGTCCACAAAAGGTCAGTGAGTCGAGCTTAGCAGCCTAGGAGTTAAGCTCAAAAACTAGGTTGATATACATTTGTAAGTTGCAATATTTTACACTAGGTCACACTGAAATCATTTGCCTAAAACAAATTGAATGTGGCAATGGATTTGTTTCTAATGGTCTTTTATTATCTACAGGCCCACACAATACGGGATGGTTTATTAAAGGCTTAATGGGAAAAATAACTTTTTTTTTTAACTGTTTGCAACACAACAAAGTTAAAATAGATTCATCAATATTCAAAGAATTTGCAGAGTAAAATTCAAATGTAGTTCAAATCTTTGGATTTCCTTTAATATGTCAGAAAATATTGCTTCCCACAATGTTTTCAAAAAGCCGTCTTCTTTAGGTTCGTTAAAACTTAGAACTGTGTGGTAAATGGTTAAAGAGACAAAGCAGTCCTCTTGATAATACATGGATGGATACTTACATCATACAATTTTGAATCCCTTAGGCCATACATAGATATTTGTTTAACATGGCCTTTTTCTGTTGAAGTAAGACCGTCAAGCAAAGAGGGATGTAAGATAATTCCAGACTGACTGTTACTTGCATCTGCCTCAGATCTTCTTTTTCTCTCAGATGTGCGGAAAGAGGACTTGCAATGAAAACACATTGATTATGAGAAAAAAAAAACTATTTATACTAACAACAAAATCATCATTTTCATGATTATTACTATCTTATATTGAAAATCTCTCTCTGTCCCTCTCTCTCTCAAGCACGCACGCACACGCTCACACACACACACACACACACACACACAGTGCTAAGATGAAGGAAAGAAGGGATGAATATGAACCGTTTACGTGCAGTAAGTGATCAGCACATCCTAATGTAAATGAAATCAATTAAAAGTAATCAAGTAAAAGTTTAAATATGTTTTACCATGTTTTTCCTCATCCATGAATGAAAGTCCTCTACTTTTTGAGATAAAAAAGGCAAATGACCCAGTCATATTTTAGAGTACATGCTCGAAGTTGATGCCGCCCTCCCACTCAGTAAAATCAAAAAATAAGATTCAAATATTATTAAAGGGGATTATTTATTCTCTTAGCAACCCCATTTAGAACGTATAATCAGAGAGAGAAAAGAAAAATGACATTGTTTGCAAATGCATTAAAGTTGGCTACTGTATGCAGGCGAAATTAATACCTCGCTTTTAGAATACCCTCCATTCGTTTCACTTCCCAGCGACATAGATCGACCCTCAAAACTGCTGACGTCATCAATATGGGAGATAAACATCGCCATGTTGTCTTTCACCACTGTGTAATCGCCAGCAGTGGTGTCACTTTTTCTTGCAATGTCTTCTATCGCAGATACTAAACTGTAACAAGTTATGGAATGATGTTTAGAATAATAAGTCTGCATTCACGAACCATTTCAATACTATTCTTTATAGTCTAAATCTCAGATTTTCAAAATTTACGAGCAATTTAATTTCTGATTGGTTGAACCAAATGGTTTATCTAATCAGAAATTGTGTAACTGTCTTAATCTCTAGAGAGACATTCAATGTTCAACAGATTTGAGAGAGAAAAATTCCTACCACCAGTCCTTGTTTACGTTGAAGCGGCACTTCACTTTATAAATCGTAAATTAACTAAATGAACGATGGGCGTTGATACAAAAATTTCAAACATTCTTCGTTCTTACCGTGACGCAGCATTCCCTTTCATCTGAGCACTTGACCAGGTCGTCAACGGGACAAATAGCACGTTATTAATGATATCAACGGTGTTGTATGTGACGTTCCTACTTGATGATGCAGTATATGCTTTTGATATCTGTTCCACGATATTCGCTGTTAATGAAAGGTCGGCGCTTTCAAGGATTTCCCAATTCTCAGAAAGTTCCTTTATCGTCGAGGAAACTGACTCGATGTATTCTGTTAGAAAAAAAGTATGCTTATTTCATGTTGATGGCCGTTTGGATTATAAGCTATTTTGTTTTATGACAACATAACTAGTGCTTGTATATTTTTCGATCCGTGTGGTAAAATTGTATATTTCTGAAGAACGACAGTCAAGCGAGACGTCAAAATTTCCTACACAGCAAGAAGGAAAGAAAGTTACTAGTACTATAAAATTACATTACTGTTATGATACAAATCTACCATCAAATGTTAGTAACAAATAATAACAACGTTATTCGAAAACTGCAAGAAATCAAAGCAGATACTGGTTCAGGTGGTAATTACCTCTTTTTTGTGAATGGCAGTTAAATATAATGACATAATACTGTTATAATTAAATTAAAATTTAGTCCGTGTATAAAATCAGAAACAAAGGTGAGGTTAGTTCGCATGAAGGTTACTTCATCATAGACGGTGTCCAAAAAGAAGTTTTACAGTATAAAAGTCTATTTGTAATATCTTCACTTTCTGCTAGATCAGCGAAAACTTGAGCATGTATGTACAATAGATGTAAGTTGTATTCTGTATAAGTTTTAAAATTAACACTCCTATACTTTTAGGAAAAATATCAATTTACTCCAATAACCATATTTTGTCCATGAGGTAAATTCAGTAGTTTATGACGTTTTCAAGATGTCTGCCCTTCGAATCTTGCCGTTTCGCATTCGCTCAATATAACTGTTGATAACCTTGCAACTAGTGTCCTCTCTGATTCTCCTTACTTTTCTCTCGATGTTTCTGAGGAGCAAAGATGTGTCCGTTGGCTTCGAACGACTTGAGACAGCCCCAGAGAAAGAAATCTCAAGAACTGAGATCCGGACTGTGGGCGGGCTTTGTGAATAATGCCTAGTTCACGCAAGATTGGGCAACGCCGTACATTGCAAGTTAGGTGTTAGATGCATTACATGAAACGTGTGGTGAAAGAGTAACTTCCAGGAAATACACAAACGTGAAGCACTGTGGTGAAACATTGCCCGCCCAAAGCCCTGGTCTCAATCTTTGTGACTTCTTTTTCTCGGGCTATCTGAAGTCGTTAGTGTACAAACCAAAGCCAACGGACATATGTATGCTAGACAGAAACATCAAGAGAACAGTAACGAAGATTTGTGTGGACACTTGTCAAAATCAACTGTTTTATAGTGCAAGTGAGAGAAGGCAAGCTTAAAGAGAGCAGACATCTTAAGAACGTCAAAACCTTCTGAACTGACGTCATGGACAAAATATGGTAATATCAATAAACTGACATTTTTGTGAACGGTAAAAGAGTTTAAATACTAAAACTGATACAGGATGAAACTTATATATACTTTCTATACACGCTTAGGTTTTCGTTTACCTGGTAGAATATAAAGATATAATAAATAGACATTAAAACTATCAATTGTTTTTTTTTTTTGGACACCCTGTACCGTATATGGCACTGTATTTTGTAACCGTATTTGAAACTGTGCATATATGCGTACTTTTCGTCGTGTTTAATGTCATCTGCGTCTAGTGCATCTCCGTGATGCATCATAAAAAGGAAGTCATCACATAATTATGGATGCCTAAATGCATTTTGTCTATTAACCAAATGAATTAGGAGGTAGAATGGTCCTTTAACTTGAAAAAAAATGAGAAATAGCACAAGATTTCGGCCCGTGTCACCCTACGTGGACTGTGCAGGCTGATCTTGGTCGATGCTTTTTGCAGGCGCATTAATCCCCCTTTGCACTGAGCATGGCTCATATACCTCAGCCGAGAAATTAAAGTACATAATAAAATTTAAAAGGTTAATACCAAATACATAGTGTGTATACTAGTATTGTTCTTATTTTTAACAGCAAAAAACTTTACAAGCGAGGCTAGCGATAGAAAGGCGCAGTACAGAATCTAATAATTCACAGCTGCAGAATAGAGGATGTAAAACATAGTCTGTCTTATATACGTATGGTTTAAATGTTTATACAACAATACCACAGTTAAACTTCCTGTTGGATTTCGATGGTCTACAAACCATCATGGAGACAGCTAAAGATCTACTCGTAAACCTGTGTTTTCCAGTAAAATAAGTTATGTTCTGTGAAAGAAGTGGTTAAATGCATCTGCAAAAACTATCGGCCGATGCGCAGGCTGACTTCCGTCGAAACTTTGCTTTTTGTAAGTGTTTTGCGTGTGAAGAAGGCGTTCTGCCTCATGATTCAGCCTGGTTTTAAACTTAATGGATTGATATTATGGGACGTTTTCGGTATAGTGCATTACTTTTCCCATGGCGCTTGACATACATGTATATCAAAGTACATAGCCTGGAATGTAGTAAAGATGAACCCAGAGCTATTCTAAAATTTTCTCTTTATTTTTTCGTCGTTTTTCCTCCAGGAAATAGTTGTTAGCACCTTTAAGAAACAGGCACAACGGTGTCAACTTTTTAGACAATGTAGATTAAAACCAGGCTGCATTTTGCGGACATCGTAGATCATAATCAGGCTGAACAGAACGTGTAGACTAATGTTTTATCTAAATTGTTCTCAGTTTATCTTTTATTTTCTGGCGAGAGCAATTTTGAAATTTAGATAATTTGGTCATTTTTTTCTTGATTGAAAAAGAAAATTTTTTGTTTATTTGATTCTTGAGTGGGTATGTTGAAGCCCGGGCTCCTTGGCTTCCGCTTGGCTATGCACATGCATATATTTACTCTACAAGTGATACCTCTTTCGATATCGTCAATTACATGTACCCTAAATATTTATGACATTCCATCTGCAGAAGTACAATTGAGCTGACAACATTTCGTTCTCATTAACACTTAATGAAGCATTTCATTGGTTCTGCAGAGATACTATGTAAACCTTTACACCAATGAATGGTAACGTTACTATCATTCACGACAGCATTTTCCTGCTCTTATGGTAATAAAATCCCAAAATTTTCAAATTTTGTAAAAAAAAAATTCCCACATGTTGTCACACAATCCCAAACTTTAGTAATGAAAACATTTTGTAACAAAATCCCTAAATTTTGTAATAAAAGCCCCACTTTTGTAACCAAATCCTAAACTTTTATCGCACAAACCCAAACTTTCATGACAAAATTCCATATTTTCCATAACTTCTGTATCAAAGTCCAAAGTTTTAGTAATAATATATCACAAACTTTAGAAACAAATTTCCAAACTTAAGTTACAAAACCCACAGCTTTTGTAACGAAATCCCCGACTTGAAATCATAGCTAGAAACAGTGTTTAAGATTTTAAAACTGCAACTATTGGTTGTTCAAACAGTCACACCTTTAGTTCATGAACATAGATATAAACGAGATTCCTTGAACATAATTTAAGGGAAAACTTAAGTCGGAGTTCTTTTCATGTTTGTTTGTTTGTTCTTTTGATGGTTAATTGCGCTTGAAACATTATTTCAGTTATAAAGCGGCAGTCAGTACCTATCCAGCTTTCTTGAGGTTTCTTTTACCAGCACTTCTAACAATATTCCCCATAAATGACTGGCTACAATGATCTATGGTGAGAGAAGAGTGAATACTGTCGGAATTAATAGTATCAACTCTCAAAAAGAATCGGCTAAGCTGGGGAATTAAACTAGCGACCCCCTGTTTTCAAGCCCAGTACGTTACTAACGGAGCTACGGGGCTTAGCCAGAACCCATTGAAGCTTACTTAATACAATTCAATAATCACGAGGTTCACTAGACAATAACAGAAGGTATCGTTGCACTTACCCTCCGTTATATTTTGTCCAGCAATATCCTTTAGTTGTTGAGATACTTCACTGCCTTTTGAGCACAATGTATAGTTGATGGCTGACCAAACACCAGAAACGTCACTGCAAGTACAATGAATAACAACAAACGGCAAAAGTTGACTTAAAACAAGAAATATCTTTAAAATAATAGACGGCGTAAATCTGCGAGCAAATGGGCAGGGGCCCTTAAAATACATGTCTACGTTTTCTACCAATCACAAATTTCTATTTATTAATTTGTTATCAGCACCAAAAAGTAGGTCAAAATAATGTTCTTAAATTGTAGGTATATCATTGATTAATCAGCAATGGTTTGCTACAAGCTCATGGAGGATTTTTTGTATCCCAAGATCCCCTCTTTCAGGGAATGCTGTGCACACGAAAACTGACGAACATTCTGAAACAGTGAGTTAATGGTGAAACAAAATAAGATAATGGCGAAACAAGTATCTTATTGGCTGGCTAAAAGTTGTTCATGATATTAAAATTTAAAATGAAAGTTTCAGGTCGCATATGTTCTACCTGTAAAAAGAAAACTTCGATGACTGGGACGTAACCACACCCTAATTGCTTTGGTTAATTTGGTCAGGCCGTGTGAATACAACATCATTTAGAACGATTCTAGCATGACACGTGAATTCGGCTCTATAAACACAGTGCAATGAAAGCGTTGTCATTCTATATAGTGACGTCATTCTGTATAAAGTAAGTCGCCTGTAGCTGTTCTATGTCTTCGCCCTCCGATATTTTATAAATGAATGTCACTTGACGTAAACAAACCGTCATTTTCCGCTCCGTGACCAAGTAGGAAGGAAAATCCTCAAGGATGTACCGATATTAACTTTTTTGGATAAAATGTTATCATTTAACATATGTAAATCAAGTGTCTTTTCAAGTTGAAGGTTAGTTCAAAATTGACCGGTGTTGTTTTGGAAATCGGATTTGGAGTGGGTGGAGTAATATTTATAGCAGTCGTAGCTACTGCGACTCTAATGCTTGACAATACATTCATTCTTCTTTGTAATTTAAAAGGAAAAAATATAAAGGTAAGACGGTTTGGTTTATTATGTTGTGTTCGATGCCTAAGGTTTTATTGAACTTTTGATTCTTTTCATATTTACCGACTGGGTAGTGGGTGATGTTTTGGTAAGTAAGTAGAACAGCCGTGGTTTATTCAAGTGAGTATAACCCGCATCCGCGTTTTTACACTAAGTATGAACTTGTTTTCCTTTGATTAAGAGCTGGTCATGTTAGAATCGAAATAATCTTCTTTCTGTCGTTGTTTATTATTCAATAAACATGTTGTGAGTTATGAGGTGCAATGAATAAACCACTCGGGCTATCGCCCTTGTGGATACTTACTGGTTTAACCCTTAGAGCGTCATACCAACCTTCCCCTCCCAAAAAAAAAAAAAAAAAACAAAAACAAAAAAAACAGCAGGTGTTATTGACTTACCATTTTGAATAGGTGTGAAAAAAATCAACCCTTTTAACAGCGATTCAGTCATATACAACTTAGAGAGATTATCAGAAATAAAAAGACAAGCTGAAAGTAAACAGAATCTTTCTTCTGAAATGTTCTTTGCACTTTCAAAGATAAATCTCAATATTCTCAGGCATATGTTGTAGTGAGCAATTCAGTATACATAGACAAATTTGGCCCGATTTTCTTTTTTTCTGTAACGTACCAAAATCTGGACGCATAAACTACGACATTTGAAATCTGATAAGGGCATGGAAGCTGAGCAAGTATATTTGACTGCGTTTGTTGCCATGACAACTTTCCGTAATCTTCGTTTTCAATATCTTCCGCTTCGCACGATTCTGAAACAAAAAACAGAAAAAAAAAAAAAAAAATGAATATGGAATGTCGGGGTTCAGATATGTGATTTATACGTCTCAAGCTGCAACACTGCTATAGGTTTCAACAGGCCAAAAATTCATTTTGATCGGACCCTGTTGGGAAATTGGATTCATGGGATATCGCTTGATCAGACGACAAAATTTTAGATGCGCCAAAATTGAAAGGATTTGCAGACGACAATTAACCCTTATCCCACTAAATAAGTGAAATGAGACTTTCAAACCGATAGTAAAAACCAAAATATTGCGATTTCAAAGGTATTGTTTTTGGAAAAAACATCTCCTTGTCGGACAGTGTAGATCCAAGATCAGACTAAACGTTTTGTGCAGTCTGATCTTGATCTACACACTCCGTAAAGGTCCTTAACTCGCTCTTAGCGGCCTAAGGGTTAAGTACGGTTCATACGGTGACATTTGCTATCAGGATATTTCCCCTTTTTAACGAAGTTTTCTACCTTTCCATACATAATTCACGAAATCTGAGTGACATTCGATTAATTTTGTTGACTGCAACGGCTATCAATGTTGAAAGTCCAAACTCTTTGGAACTGTGTTACTAATTTAAACAACAAATATCTTTTTGCACCAGAGACTTGCAAAATTTAGACCACAAATATCTTTTTGCACCAGAGACTTGCAAAGTGTAACATCATTGCTCAAAAATTCGACAAATTCTTCATTAATAATTCACGAGAACGAGATTTTTGTCAGCCGACTAGACTACAGTTAAGAAATGAGCTTTAGAGTAATCAAAGTAATGTTGGTAACTAACGATGGATTTTTCTATTATGCAATGAATTTCTCCGTACATTCGGAGGATTTGGTTGGGACGGATATATCTTGAGAAACAGTTTATCAAAGAGAAACAGTGTAGCAGATACTGTAATCGTTTTTGCAAGCATTCAGATTTCCACTTGAATGCTACAATGTAATGATTTGAATTTCTTGGTACATTCGAAAGTACTGGTTTGGACGGCTATGTCTTGAGAAACAGTGTAGTAGAGAGAAACAGTATAGCAAATATTATGATCGTTTTGACAAGTATTCAGATTTTCCACTGGAATGCTGTCCCCAAGAAAAAGTAAATACTGCCATTTCCATTAGTATAAGTATAAAAACTATGTGACTTATTGCCTCTTACTATTTGGAGTAAATACCTTTGAGGGTGGCTTGGTTCAAGATCAGATTGCACAGGACTTACATTCTTATCTTTGGTCTACATCGTCTGGCACCTCATGATCAATTATGAATAAAAAGTGTTTGAATGCAGTGGAAAATATACGTTTAAATTTAAAGTAAATCGAATTAATATAGTTGGCAGCAAAAGAGTTACACGTTCATGTACGTAACTTTTCTCATGTTCTACCAGCCATGCTTTGTGAATAGGGGGTTTAATGCATCTACGAAAAGTATCGGCCCATTTCAACCTGTGCAGTCCGCGAAAAAATTTACTATTTGTAAATTTTCTACATTTCAAAGGACATTTATTACCCCATGATTCAGTCAGTTCTTAGACGAAATGGAGCCTATGAACCCATCATCACGTGAAGAATTGCTCGGTATCAGGCTTCACGGAGATGCCTTAATCCCATTTTTGCCAGAGCATGGCTCATATATCATCCAATGGAGCTGCTTAGTGCATTATAACAAGCAAATTGTCACATAAGATAGTGTAACACTATGACCTTTCGACGTAGGTACGAACATGCAGCCAGACCTATTTGGAGATGTACTTTTGGTATTACATATGCCCTAGGTACCAGGTGAAATATGTGATCCCAGCGCGTTGTATAATCGGTACGTGTCTGCGTGGTACATCCGTCCACATAAATATGCGTGCGAGTTGAGCGAGCAGCGGATAACGAAACAAAAAGACCAAGGGAACGGGACAAGATCTTGAGAAAAAGCGACAGAGAGCGGGCTTTTAACTTTACTGACTGATATTAAATTTAAAAAAAAACTTTTTTACTCTTTCGTGTTTATTTTAATCTAGTGATTTTAAGTGGTAGTGTCACGTATTTATTTTTGTTGCCGTGTCAACCAGGACCTGGATTTACCGGAACAACTAGACTAGAAATACTCCAAAAAACTGTAAGCTGACTCTTTCTAATACACTTTGTGAAAAATGACGGCAAAACAACCTCCTTTTCTTAGACTTTTCGAAACTGTGGAGACTCAGATGAGTCAACTCACTACAACTGTTGGAGCACAAGTTATTGCTAAGATAGGTGAAAACTTTGACGGGTCGAAGCCAAAACACTTTAAAAATTGAATCAAAAGCAGTGAAAAGTATGCGACGTTGACGAATACATAAGCAGAAAATGTACGACATATAGCCTATCAATCTAGCCATATCCCAGTTAGCGATTTCCAAAAAAGCTATCTGTCTGCTTATAGAAACCATTCGTGGAACCAAATAAAACAAGAGTTAAAATCAAGAATCGGAGAAGTAATAGATAGTAAACACCCCCTTCTAATACTCTGAAGGGTCTAGCAAAATAAAAGGGAGTCTATCCAAGTTTATGCAGAACATCTGTGTGCTTTAGCTGAAGACGCGTTCGAGGGTCAAGATGACGCCTCGGTACAACGTCAATTAATTGGCTACATTACTGACGGTCTGGGTATGGGTATAAGTCATGCTAGGCCTAAGGTAACCTGTTTGTATTGGGGAAAAAAAAATGAAACGTCAATTTTTGGATTTTAATATACGAATAGTCGACTTTAAATGCTGCTCAGAGCAATGCAAAACAACAGCCCGTTAAAAAACAGAATATGGTATGTTATAACTGTCGGGGGGGGGGTATTAGACACATTGCCAGAGAATGTCCAAACACAAATTTTCAAGTAGGCTGGCCACAAAATCAGTTAAACATGACGGCTTCCCACATGTAGAAACCAATGCGGTGAGCTATAAACTGCAAAACAAGGGTCGTAAAATTGTTATAAATTCATAACAAAAGGTCCAAATGCATTGATTATAAAAATTGAGAAACAAAAATATACAGCGTAATTTGTTCCAGGCGCAGAAATATTACAAATTCACCGACGTGTTCTCCATTCCTTGAAAAGCAAACCAAAATTAAGAAAACATGATCTAAGTCTTGCAACTGCTGGAAATACACCCTTCAAAATAGACGGCTTCATTGAGCTAGAATTTTGTATGGGTAGTTTAAAAATGTATCATAAATTTTACGTAGTTCAAAATCTAAACCATAATGTTCTTAAAGGATTAGACTGGTTACAATCACATAGTTAGCGCGTTTATCTCGACCTTGGTTGTGTCAGGGTCGATCAGACATACATCCCTCTTGTGGACGATATACATATTGCCTCCGTTGCTAGGTTTTAACACAAGGTTTCTATCCCCCACAGACTGCCCGTATTTGTCAATGTCAGGTGAGAAGGCAGTCCGAACTGCCTACAGAGCGAGAGTATGGAATTACACATTTTGAACTAGATCAACTTGGAAATGAGCCAGGTCTTCTTATGATGAACTCTATCGTAAAGCTTTCTGGGAATCACCGCTTACCCATAATGTTGGTAAATACCACAAACAAGACCTTATCTTTGAAATCCGGAACACCTATCGCCTATATCTCACTAATTCACTCGACAGAGGTTATGGCAGTAGATAAAAAATTCCCAGGTAAGTCAAGTTCTCCAAAAAATCAGGTAACACAAAACTTTTACACTAATGATTAGATAACCTCAGCGTTCCACCCGAACACAAAAACAAGGTGATTGATCTTATTACCAAAAATGTCGATGTGTTCGCAAACACGGAAGCTGAACTTAGTCATACTGACACAGTTCGCATGAAAGTTGATACTGGTGAACACCCACTCATAAAACTGAAACCTTACCGTACTCAATTGAAAAATAGGAAGGCCAAAGAGAAGGCCATAGATGAAATGCTCGGTGGAAAGATAATCGAAATAAGTCGGCCACCATGGTCATTTCCCGTGGTCATTGTAGACAAGAAAGATGGATCAAAAAGATTTTGTGTTCGCTTTAGAAAGTTAAATAAGATTACTAAATCTAATTCATGCCCACTTTCGGTTATTAATGATATCTTAGGTTTGTTGGGAAGAGCTAAATACTTCAGTTCAAGTCCGGTTATTGGCAAGTTTTAATGGATGAAAATTATAGGGATAAGACAGCTTTTACATGTCACAGAGGTTTTTTTCACTTTAATGTTATGCCTTTTGGACTGACCAATGCTCCTGCAAAATTTCAAGAATTGATGAATCGTGTACTTGAAGGGTTAAGTGATTGTACCACTGCTTACTTGGATGATATTCTAATTTATTTAGCGAGCAGCGAAGAGCGAAACTAAGAGAACAAGAGAGCGGGACAAGATCTTGACAGAGCGACATAGAGCAGACTTTTAAACTTACCTACTGTTATTAAATTTTAAAGAAACTTTTCTACTCTTTCATGTTTATTTTAATCTAGTGGTTTTAAGCGGAAGTGTCAAAATAGACACAGTTTTCCTGAAAACGGACTGAATCATGAGGTAGAATAGTCCTTTGAACAGTAGGAAATACACCAAATGCAAATGTTTCGAATCAGGTTAGTCTGTGCAGGTTGAGATGGGCCGATAATTCTTGCAGATACTAAAATACCAGTTTCAAAGAACTTTACTAAAATACATGTTTACTGATGTGACATGGTTCAATGTCTTAGTCCGTCTTGAGTTAGGAGTATTCTGGTTATTATGTGATATATAAAACGTAAAACTTACCGATTTTAACACGAATAGCTTCGACTTCTCTACCGCTATATTGGATTGTTCCTAATTTCTGTGTAACATTCTCTATGATCTCCGAGGTGTTCACAAACCACATTATATTCACAGCAATATGCAAAGCAATCGTCACCCATGGTTGCCTGAAATTATCGGCGAAGAAGTAAATTTTGACCATGTACTGTAAAAGAGGAGGTTAATACATCTGCAAAAACCATCGACCCGTGTCAGTGTGTGCAGTCCGCGCAGGCTAACAGGGACCCAAACATTTTGTTGTTGATCAATTTTATGCATGTCCAAGGATCATTCTACCTAATGATTCAGTCGGTTGTTAGTCAAATTTCTTTTTATGGATCCTTAATTATGTGACCTCTTGCCTGGTATAATTCACCACGGAGATGCCTTAAATCCCCATTTTGCCAGAGCATGACTCAGTTACACTTGAGGTAATATCTCTGAAGTTAATAGAGAGGATTAACCAGTCAGAAATGGTGTTACTTCTACATCTAGAATAAACTAAGAATGAAGTTAAGAATTCGGTTACGGGCCAGGGACTTTGCAATAGTAGACACAACAATATATTTTATGTGTACACGTGAAATGAAATGTTTGTACTCAGTGGAACACCAATCAACATTTATCACAAACCTGTCTGTGGGTATGGTTAGATACTGTATGTGTCAGGAATTGTAAGCAGTCCTTTGTAGGCCTTTTGTGACCTATGCGGTCTCTGAATAATACTTGTACACAATGTGTAGCTGTCTTTATGAGTCATGGTGATTGATCGTATTTGAGTTTAATGCCGGTTTAACAGCTTAGGTCATATCACGACAGCCAGTGCACCTACACATGTGTTTTCTAGCTTTCTCAGTACTAACACAACTCTCTTTCAAGTCACTTACTACTTTTCTCACATGCATATGTGGTGAGAGGCGAAAAATTGCCAGAAAGAAGTTTGCCTCAACCAGGTATTGAACTCACAACTACCAGGAAGCGAGTCAGATGCGCTATCCACTGAGCTATCCAGGCAGGAACTGGTACTCAAAGCATCTTTCTAACGGATGCATAGGTTTACACATACACTCAGCAATACGTATAAACCGCCACGTTAAAGCTTTCCCTGTAGACTGTTCTTATGCGTCACTGTCTAGAAAAGAGATGTTTCATTTGGTTTGGTTTATTTGCTGACTGATTGATCGGTGTAAAAATATAACTCAACCCAAGTCTAAAAAGAATTTATCGGCTTGCTCTTGTTAAAGGAGGTTATTTATCATCCATTCATTCAAGATTGAAAATTGAAAAATCAAATTATTGAAAACTTAATCCTTGTTTTCTCGGATTATATGTTTGTGCAGAAAACAATTTTCATGTTTTTGTCTGATAGCTGAAAAAAAAATTCAGTAATTTAAGCTTCTCTTTTTAAACTGTTTTGGCTCATAAACACCATGCATGTGCAGCCAAGCCCCGGTAGCTCAGTCGGTAGCGTACAAGACTTGAGAACACGGGGTCCAGGGTTCAATCCCTAGCTACGATCCCTGGCTTGGCCAATTTCTTTCCGAGGATTGATGATAGTCACTGCGACAGGATTCATTCCTCTCCCACCGCTGACCATTGTTTCGACGATGATTATGTGGGAAAGCAGCCAGTGGCTTGGAAAGAAAATTGTGTGAAGTACTGGTAAAAGAGACTCCAGGAACGCATGGATAGGTGCACTGGCCGCCGCGATATAACTGAAATAATGTTGAAAACGGCGTTAAACACCATAAAATCAATCAATCAGTGTTATCATCTACAGCAGATGCTTTTTCCTTTTTTTAAAAAGACATGCCTTTTAATGGCAGAATCGAGAATCTTTTTCATCACTAACTAGATGTAACGTCAAGGTATATGTTATAATTTATTTCCATTTACGTATCTATGACTTGGTCAAATTTGCAGGGGAAACAAAAGTGGCGCCGGGTTTACAGGTTTTGTTGAGTGTGTTATTTGTGACTATAACGGCGACATAATTTTTAGCTCATACCTCTTTCCAGTGAAAGTATAAAAATGTGTATTCTGCAAAAACAAAAGTCGAAGAAAAAGAATCGATAGTTACCTACCTGTTTAAATTTCCAGTATTGACAGATTGACTGGCTTATTTTTTTCTTTTTTTGTGCTACATGTACATGAGTTTATCAAATGCCCTGCACGTTTTCGGTATGAGGGAGTATAGGCAGCGGGACTTTTATCCATTATTTAAGGGGAAAAGCACAGATTCATTTGCCTTAACCCCTCCTTCCATCAAAATCAATATTCGCAATTTATACAAAAGTGCTGCAATTTTCTTAATCGGTGAATACAGATCGGTGGGAAAAGGATATATTGTATTTTCTCCTTTTTCCAACATGTTTTCAAACGGCTTATAGACACATTCAATTAGAAAGGGTTTCAATTATTACCTATAAAGTTTTTTTGTAAACTTTGTAAAGGTATACTCACCTGAATTCAACGAAATCGACGGCAAAAGCACCTTTTTCTCCATATATAATATCTTGGGACTGAAAAAGTTGAATAATGAACATTGCATGCAGCAGTTCACGCTACATATGAGCAACATCTTTTGTATATAGGCAGTACAAACTTTTTTAGTTATTTCAAGACTCTGGTACATACAAAACAATTTAAAGTATATAAATGATATATATTGGTAGTCACATACAAATAACGAAAGAGGTTTTATACTAGACAAACCTTCCATTTCGCATCATCATCATCATCATCATATCATCACGTTGTTGCTCAACCTTTCATCTACATTGATTTTCTAACATTCAATAACCTCATTCAGTATCAAATAAAATGATGAAGCTTTGTCAGTAACTCAAAATACAGTTACGCTACAAGATGAACAAACAGGTATGGCTTAATCTAGAATAAAATTCTGGCCAGTCCAGATCAAAGATCAGGCTGCACGTTTTGTGGTCTTGATCTACATTGTCCGTCAAAGCCTCTTGTGTCCTCATAGTAAGGAAAAAGGTATTCATCATAAATTTTCAATAATGCCTGCAATACGCGAAAAGGGGCATTCGGACATTTGCGTAAAAAGTCGTCTCGGATCAGCCTGCGCGATCCGAGCAGGCTAATCCGAAATGACACTTTTCGTTTTTATGTAATTTTCTGTTTTGTGCATGTCTACTGAAGGACAAAATCTAATATAGTCATAAAGTGCCGTCTCGGATTGGCCTGCACGGACTGCGCAGGCTGATCCGAGACGACACTTTACGCAAATGTCCGAATGCCCCTTTTCGCATGTTGCAAGCCATAACCCGTAGACTGCTTAACTGATCAAATAAGAATCTACAGCCAATAGTGAAAGAACGCTTGTAAATGATCTATGTACTGTGAAAAGGGGGTTTAAAGCATGTGCGAAACGCATCAGCCCATATCGGTCCGAGCAGGCTGACATGGGTCGATACTTTTTGCTATTTGTAAATATTATGCATGCCAAGGGACTATTCTACCTCCAGATCCAGTCGATTGTTAGACAGAATGACTCCCATGTATCCATAATTGTGAAACCACTTCCTTGGTCCAATTCATCATGGATATGCTTTAAACCCCATTTTGCCAAAGCAGGGCTCAAATATTGCAATTTTAAAGTTTTGTTCGCCGGAATTAACCTTATCGGATAGTGTGGATCTAAGGTCAGACTGCACATACTGTAAAGCCTGATCTTGACCGTCAGTATACGCATATAGTGGCATCACCATGACCACTTACGTAGATCTACCTGTTAGATACTTTCCGCATTTTTCTTTCATTTTTCTCTATCTTTTACGACTAATTCATTGGTTGGTGCTATTTTGTAGCGTTGGCAAAGAGTGTGGATCAAGATTAGACTGAGAGTCTTACTAACAAAAGTCCTGAAGTTCGAAGATCGAGGAGGTTTTCTGTCTGTGTTTTAAGAACTTATTATTCCGATGAGAAAAGTCTTATCAGTGCCCACGAGGACCAAGAGGAATTTTCAGTCTAAAAATTGTGCAGTCTGATCTTGACTACACCGGTCGCAAATCCAACAATAGTAGTAAAAAGCGTTTTAAGGATTAACTTGAGGTTACCCTCCTCCCCACCCCCCTGCCCATGTCGCTGTCATAAGAATTCATTAAAACAAACCTCGGTAGTTATATTGAGGACAAAGTTGCGATACTCCAGTGACTGTGTATCGGTCAGGTTTGTCGTCATATCCATCGACAGGGTAATAAAGGCAGACAGATTAAACGCTGTAATTGAGTCTGACAAGAAGACAAGATATAAAAATGCATCATCAAGTGGGCATAACAGCTCGCAATCGTATGGAAAATTGTTGACCCCCCCTAAAGGAAGGTATATCCTCGAGATGTCGGTCCGTATTCACCAACCATTCTAACTTTCAAAGTAACAACTTCTGGTTTGCTAAATCAAATGGTTTAGCCAATCAGAGGTTGTGTTAGTTTCCAGTTTAGAAAACTCTTGAAGAATAAGACGAAAAACTTTCTTAAGGATGGTTGGTGAATACGGACTAAGCTGCACTAGTTTTCATCAACCCCTCTACGTTTCATTCTTATTCTCATCCTGAAGATTTTTTTTTTTTTAATTTAAATTCACATAATTTCTTAATTTAAATCTGCAGTTAGATCAAGAATGAAATTTAGAATGGTAGTTTTATACTGAATCTATGTACAGTCATACTTCTCGACGGGATAATTGAGGTGGACCAGTTGAACGATCTGAATGATTTAAACTAGGATAAAAATGATTCATTATTATATAAACATTTCACCATCATGTATGCAAATGCTTTCTACGGCATGTACAAGCCAATATTTTTTCTTCTATATCAGTTTAAAGCCGTTTGAACAGCTTAAGTCATTAAAAGGCGGCTAGTGCCGATCGCATACATGTTTGTGTTTCCCGGCTTTCTCACACCAATAGTTCATTATACTGTTGAGTCATATAAAGGCGGCCAGTGCCAAACACATACATTTTTGTGTTTCCTGGCTTTCTCAAACCAATCGTTCAGTACACTGACACAATTTTTCTTTTCAAGCAACTGACTGCTTTTCTCACATGCATCGGAGGTGAGAGCCAAAAATCGTCGGAAAGAAATCTGCCTCAACCGGGTATTGATCTCACGACCACCAGGACACCTAACCACTGAGCCACCCAGCTGGTCTCTTAATTTTCTACTCTCAAACCGTGAGTCTATTCCACCCTGTGATAGTGCACTAAGACGTCGCTTGACTTGAGAGATCAATGTAATTACGGGTGCCCTTCTATTCATCATGATCGATTTTTTCACATGAGTGACATTACCTCCCTTTTTTTCCACGAAAACACGACTTTTCTAATTCGCCGGTGAATGTTATAACTTTTATTTTGACATACCAATATGCGTACCGATATCTCAAGGGTTATGAGTGTTTGTGCGTCCTTCCGATCTCCTGTGGAACGGGCATCTGACTCAGACTCCTGAAAACATTGGTAACCGGCATTTTCTCCTTTGCCCACAATGTTTTCTACATGTACAGCAACTTTCAGATTTTCAGTCTTATTTACAGTACAGTTCGCGCGTTTTTTGCTATTTTCGCTCTCCGCGGTGGACCTAGCGCGGACCCAACGTGGCGATTTTAAAACACAGGTGAACGCGGACCGATCTTAAATGCGGCGATCCCTGGCGGACCACGGCGGTCTGGTTACGCAATAAAAACGACGCGATGACTCCGCCGCGATCAGACAGGTAAGTTTCTTTTCAGTGTAGCAAATGATTCAAGAATGAACCGAAATTACGCACCATATTACTCTTTTACAAAGTCGTATTACACGTATGTATCTACATGAGAATTTTTTTATATCAGAAAGAAAAAAGATGATAAATAGTCATCATTGCCAAGCGAATTATTCAACGGACATTGATTTAAATGGTTATAAAATCAAAACAATTAAACCTTTAACCACACATCCCGAGTTTTAAGTGCCGTAAAGAACGAGGGTTTTGAAAACATTTTAGAAAAAAAAAAAGAACAGGCCGACAACCAGCATTTTCTCCTTTTATGCAATGTTTATCTACCCTGTCACACACTCTTCAACAATTACGAGTGATTTTCACATTTCCTTAACTCTTTACCAAACGACAAAACGACTTGTCCAAATTGAAAAAAAAAAAATACTTGCAGACGAAATTCTGAATCTAACTCAAAATATAAAACTTGTTTTTATCAGGTGGGAACATTGTGGGAAAAAGAAGAAAATGCTGGTTTGAGACATAATGACAGCGCCGACATGTATTGTCACGGAGAAATATTTCATGAGCTGCTCTTAGGCCTATTAGGTCTTGACTCTTGAGCTTATTTTTTTCTTGCTAATGATAACGATCACTAGCATACAAAATGTTTATTTTTACACATTGATATAATTATCTGCACATGTTCATTACAAAATAAATTAATGAATCTCGCAGGACCGAATGGATAAAATCAAACACCCTGGTTCTTCCGTGAGGGTTTTGGTTAAAAATTAACTCTTTACAAAGGCACAAAAATGTATTCTTTTCCAAATTGAAAGCATATGCAAACGACAACTAAATGTAGCAAACGTGGCATTTGTCTTTAATATGATAGAAAACATTCTGGGACAAGGAGAAAATGCTGGCTACTATCATTTTCTCCTTTCCTCACAATGAAGACTTCTTCCCAATATGTATATATATAAATCAGGATTGTGTGGTTAGGACTTAAATCAAGACTGAAAATCACAATATGCTAGGAAATCGAGGAAGAAAGGGTATTAAGTTTACACGACTTGCCAGCATGAATTTCACAGTACGTCACACAGACTTTGTGTGCACAATGTTTCTAAGACGTTGACATCAAAGAAATGCCGGCCAAACTTTACCCTTCCATTAAACCTGACCGTCCTAGATGCCTGTTTTTTTTTACTGTTATTATGGCATGTTTTTGTCGATGTTCAGAGCAATTTGAAATTCGGTTTGGTTTTATTTCCCGGAGGTTTATAAGTAATCAGTGTCGCTATCTAGAATGTCCGCACCACTCGAAGTTAAACACAACTTTTATCATTTTTAGGATCGTAATAACTCAGCTGTACATAAGTGTAGGCAAATCTCTGTAAGTCGACTGTAACTTTTGCGGACGCTTTACATTAATAAAAAAGTTTTTTGCAGGCAATACAAAAACGACAAAATATTGCAAAGTAAGGCCTGATATGGGTCAGAACATTTCACACACTGTCAGCGTGTTCCTATATCCAATATCATTACATGTATAGTGTTGAGCACTATTCTCAACATGATTCCAGTCATCTCAAGGCTGCCAGCTAGTGCATCTGCATCTCTTTTCCAGTACTTTGTAAAATTATTTTTCAAGACAATGAAGACACTGATTGCTGTCCTATACACAAATCGTAGAAACAATGCTCAGTTGTCAGAGAAGAATGAATCTTGTCGTAATGACCGATATCAATCCTCGAAACGAGTTTTTCTGAGTTGGGATTTCGCGTCACAAGCCTGCATTACTAGCCAGCTAACGTGCTCGACAGATTCAAGATCGGATATCACGTTCTGAAATATCATGGGAGGATTTGAAGATCAGTGGAGAAAGGGTTCGGTTTGTAAACTAAATCTTAGCGTGTTAAACTTTCCAAAGTGTTAAGGGATATAAGGGTTTGATTAACAAAAGACGCGTGCAATTTGCAAAATAAAGATTATCAACCTCCAGATTTGGCTGATCTTGTTCTAAAGTTGGAAGATAGGTAAACTTGACCTTTAACCGTTCAACAGATAACAAAATTTTAAACTCACCCATATTGAAAGCATATTAGCTCAAATGAGAAAAGTCGTCTTAAAAAAGTTGGGATACGTTGTGGGAAAATGTTAGCAAAATTTTTCCCCTAACCCACAATGTTTTCCAAAGCTTTCTGTCTTGCGATCGTTAAGACTCGTGCTTGTGTTGTAATGGGTTAACCAGTTGGGAAAAATGATATCTGTTTGTGCAATGTAACTGGTTGTGTTTGTCTCTATGTACATGTATTCCATTCTCTGCAAGTCCTTCAAAGTTGGACAAGTGTAAAATGTATTATTTGGTAAAGTTTCACAACTGTAGTTAAGGTTGTGACCAGTAAAGATAATGAGTAGACTGCGTAACATTGCAGTCTGATCATTGATATACAATCTCCTCTTTGAGACATCGTGGATAATAGCAACATTGCAGTTTCAATCATTTGGGTCTTTTTTCAATACTGAAAATGTTGGGTTACTTTGGAGTTCTAAGGGTTAATCTGACAATATCATATATGTATATCTGGAATAACTTCAAACCTTTACAAAAAATCCTGAGTTTTCATGACCCGTTTTCTAATAATAATTTTTATTCCAGAGACATATTCCACAATTTGAACCATATTTGATATGTAGTCTTTATATGCCTTGGATTTGGACAAGTCCAAATTTGTTCCGTCTGGAAGAGTTTGGGTGTCCCAGAGATCATGGCATTTACCATGGAAACTAAAATATCTATAGGCACGAAAGGGCTGTAAGAAAATGTGTCAAAACATAGAAATTCCCCTTTAGTAAAGTCTCTGTTTGCCATGATGTATTTTGAAGTTGTGTTCTGACTTGCTTTCTCTGGCTTTGGAGCCAAGCCCTGGTCGCTCATTCGGTACTCGGTAGCGTACAGGACTAAAGAACAGGGAGTCGCTAGTTGGATCTCCGGCTCAGCCAATTTATTTTCAAGAACTGATGATAGTCATTGCAACAGAATTCATTACTCTATCACCGCTGACCAATGTTTCGACGACGGCTGTGTGGAAAATCAGCCAGTGGCTTGGAAAGAATAATGTGCAGAGCACTGATTAGAAGAAACTCCAGGAAAGCATGGATAGGTGCACTGGCCACCGCGATGTAACCAAAATATTGTTGAAAATGACGTTAAACACTATATAACACTCGATAAAATCTCTGGCTTAGGGAGTTCTTGTGTGTGTGTGTTTTTGTTTATGATAACAACTGAATCCTGATCCTAGCAAAGTATTGCATTCTCTCTGAACTGCAATTTTGCATGTTAAGACTGTAGGCCTAGTTGCCGAGTCAGGTGTCCGTTCGACAGGAGATCGGAAAACGCACGAAAACACATAACCCTCGAGATAAGGGTATGAATTCTCCAGGTTACGAGTTCTCCTGATACCCATATTTTTTCCAGCAAATGAATTTTAATTTCGCACATAAATATTTTCGTGACTTATACACGATAAATATATTTATACACAACAAATTCATTTTATACACTATATATATTTTTTACCAAATAAATATTTTTATACACAATAAATTTTTGTTATACACAATATATATTTTTTACCCAATAAACATTTTTATACACAATAAATATATTTTAAACAAAATATATATTTTTTTAAACCCAATAAATATTTTTTTAAATATACAATGAATATATTTTATACGTTTATAATTTACATTTATAATAGCAGATGGCTGTCAGTAAAACCCGTAAAGACCCAAAGGCGAAAACATGATTTTTGCGGACAGCATAGATCCTGATCACAGAATACACATTCTGATCTTGGATCTATACCCTCCGCTTGTTTCCTTAAATCTCCGAGGCTAGACCTTTCTTGGTTTTACTGGATTGTAATACTTTCAGTCGTTGAAAAGGGTTTGATTACATAAGCGTCTGATGACCCATGCTCTGGCAAAAAGTAGCCTTGGTTTTAGCCCGATCATTATTTTCTATGCTTTTTATAGTCGGATATTACTTCCTACATATTTTGAATAATTACTGAATCATTCAACTGCTTTGCCACAGATTTGCAGTGACCGTATTAGGAGTAATTAAACAATTGTTTCGCGCCTGAACCTATGCTGGCGAAAGGGAGTTTAATGCATCTCCATGATACATTGTATGGCCTGCAATATGCGAAAAGGGGCATTCGGACATTTGCGTAAACTGTCGTCTCGGATCAGCCTGCGCAGTCCGCGCAGGCTAATCCGAGACGGCACTTTCCGTTTTTCTATAATTTTCTGTTTTGCGCAAGTCTACTGTAGCACAATATCTAATGTAGTCGTAAAGTGCCGTCTCGGATTAGCCTGCGCGGACTGCGCAGGCTGATCCGAGACGACACTTTACGCAAATGTCCGAATGCCCCTTTCCGTGTATTGCAAGCCATATAACTTTTGATCCATAAAATTCATTTTGTCTAGCATACAGTCGAACAATTAAAGTAGTGTGGTCCTTTGACATGTAGAAGCAAAACATGTCGACTCAGGTCAGCCTGTACTGTTCGCACAGGCTGACCTAAATCAATGCCTTTTTCAGATGCATTAAACCTCCTTTTCAGGGAGAATGGCTCATATAGTTAGCACTGGAAGAGTTACGTGGTCATACCTACAATATCCAAGCTGCTGAAATGCGCTGTTTCATGACAGAAATAGCAAGAGCTGACCGTCGCATTCTTGCATTTCATTTTATTCTCAGCTTCCTTAGACCGACAATTGTAATAGTCCATGCATCCACCATACAAACCAAGATGGTTTTTGTTATAATAAACCTTGATGTAGCAGATATCCTAAAAGTGTGAAAAAAGAACCTCGCACAGGATCACATTGCCATCTGCACATGATTTTTTTTTTTTTTTTTTATTAACAATTTATGTGCAGAATAAGTTAAATAAAACTTTCCAGTCAATAATAAAAAATCCAAATATTGCAATTTCAAAGTAAATTAGTAAATATCTCCGTATCGGACAGTGTAGATCCAAGATCAGACTGTACGCTTTGTGCAGTCTGATCTTGATCTACGCTGTCCGCAAAAAGTAATTGAGTCGCGCTTAGCACCTTAATGGTTAAAGTCTTACCAAACGATGATGTCTAGTGGAACATCGAAAAATAGATGTCGGTCGACCTGCCAGTTGTCATATCTACTTCCACAATATGACCAGCCTCAGCCAGTGCATAGTAATAACAGTCAAATTCGGTCCTGTGGCAAGAAACAGCAGCTTTGCTCTATTCTGCGAAAAGCGTTTTCACGTAGCAACATGTCATTATTTTGACAACTGGAAGTTTCCGAAAACGTCTTTATATTGCTTTTCGGTTTTCAGTCAGTGTCAAAATGATCGAATATTAAAATATAGAAACAATATTTTTCATCTTGAGTTATAAGAATCTTTGTCTTTATAAAACCAGGGGGAGACTCTGAGAATGGCGCACTCAAAAATCTCAAATATCTGAAAACGATATTATTAAAGCAGGGATTACGTAATTATTGTTAAAGTGACGAAAATTGGTTTGATAAACCATGGTTCGGCAACTGACGAGAACATCCGATCGTTGTGAGCAGAATACCGATATTGACCAATATTGACTGATCATTCACGATCTTGTTACGAGTGGTCTATCGTAAGGTGACTAAGGGTGATTAAGATATCGTTAACGCCTGGACCAAGGACAGGGGTTGGTTTACCTTTGTCCCAGAGCATTGCTGCAGGTTTTGTTCTTTTTGACAGTCTCTCAGTCCCTTGGCGTCCGCACAAGTATAGCACGATCTAGAACTCTGAGGTCGAAACAGCGTTTTTCCTGAAATGAACACAGAATTTCTTTTTCTGTCTCTCTCTCTCTCTCTCTCGATTAAAGAATTAGAAGATTTTTTTTTTTCTTATGTTGCAAACATCAACGAGTTCAAAAATATTATTAAGAAAAGTAACTTCACTTTTTGATTAACTCGCTGACCTACTCATATATGGATTCTCGGCGGACCTTAATTTCCGCAGACCCAAAACATTATTAAAGAGGGCTACGTACATTACTTTACCTATACCTAAACTTCAAAAGTATTTCAGCAATGCCTCGTGTAAAGATAGTTTAATGCATTTGAAAAGAGTATCGACCAAGGTCAGCCTGCGCACTTCGCGCAGGCTGACCTTAGCGAAAACTTTTTGCTTTTGGTAAATTGTTTACATGTACAATGAAATTCTCCCTCATTATTTAGCCCATTGTAAGACATAATGGACTTTATATCCTTTTGCCAGAGCATGGCTCCTTTTATCACGAACTTTAGCGAGGCAATAGTGTGCAAGCCATCAATAAATAAGAAACAAATGCGTAAGGAAAAAAATCGATGACATTTCTATCACTGGTATTCAGATCCTGCCCCGTAGGGTATTCTTCTTCTTCAGATTTCGGATCAGAATTTCGTAAGTATGTGTGGGAATGTCACATGATCAAATAACACGTGTCGGTTATATTAAGAATATGAGAGAGAACAGTGTTTTACAAAAATAGACCGATTGCCCGATTGCAAAACGACTACCTAGAATAAACCGACAAGTACAAGCAAGCGAAATCCGCACTGACCGTATTCTATTGGTACGACAACAGTTTGGGGGCTGAGCTTAAGAATCAGATTATTGGAATTTGTGAGAAAATGTGCATTCGGGTTAAAGCATGTGGAAACAACAGAATTGCGAATCACGAGCAATTTCTTGCAGGCCAACATATGTTGATACTTTTCGGTAATAGTTAATTTTCTGCATGTCCAAGGACTTTCTACCTCATGATTCAGTCAGTTGTTGAGCTATATGGATTTTATAGATAGGGTGGTCCTCGCTGGTACTGCGGTTCTTAATTTCGCCGAAAATTTACTACAAGAGAGAAACTCACATGCATTATTTTCCAGTACTATGATAAACTGTTGCATGTAAAGTTGCAATAGATGTTGCAATTGACATTTAATTTTTTTTTTCCAGACAGAAATATCTAGGTCAAACTACTATGTTGACTACAGGTGCTCCAAATGCAGTCCGCTATGGTACCACGTTAAATCCCGTTTTTTGGAAAATTGTAAAAGAATATAACTTTTCTTTTTTAGAAAATGATTGAAGTACCATAGTTTTTTTTCTGGCGAGGACTATGACGCCGCAGCAGACGTCCTTCACCTGTAAAACATGTATTATCGGTTTTATGAAGAATAGGGGGTAATCATTTTCAAAACCTGAAGGAAAATTGTGCTTCACTGTTGTAATTTTTTAATGTTGAAAGTAAATTATCATTAATGAAGACATATCTGATATTTTTCAACCGATACGATGCATAAACACTTCTGCTTTCGATCTGATGGAGTAAACAGGGGATATTTGGCGCTACGAAAGCAAATTAGGTATTTTTCGAATTACAGCGGTACCATAGATGACTCGATACCAGCGAGGACGACTATAGATAATTATATGATAATTGCTTGGTATAATGTGCTAGGGAAATGCATTAGTTAAAAGCCTCTTTTGCCAAAGCGCCGCTCAATCATAATGTCTCTCTATAATAACTCTTTAACGACTTGGAAGACGACAAAATTTTAGATACGTCAGTAGGTCTAGTGTCAGATTATGCAAAAGATAAACTTATTGCGGTCCAAATTAATAGAACTTGTCAGAGTTAATGTAGAAAACATCATGGGAAAAGAAGAAAATGCTGGTAACAAGTTTTTTTTTTTCTCCTTTTACAACAATGTTTTCAAAAGCCCTCTTTCTCAGTGTCGTTAAAACACGTGATTGTTTGCTAAAGGGATATTTATCATACAAGACATGATCTATAAGCAAAATTTACCTGAACAAGAAGGTGCTGTGATGTATGGATAATTGTTTTGTCGGTTTATCAGATATTGGTTCAGATAACTTATAACGGTGTCTCCATAGTTGATACAATAAGCAGCAACATTTAGTGATCCCATGCTAAGGAATTCGTTGAACAGTCTCTCTTCACAGCCACAAGTTACGTTGTTGTGTTTCATTTCCCTTAAGGTATCAAAAGAAGCTTATGGAATATTATAACTCTTAAGCAGAAGGGGGGCGGGCTGAATGGCTTAGTGGTAATCGTGTAGGGTTTGTAACTCCGCTGAATTTTCTAAATTTGAAAGTAGCATAACTTATGATTGCCTCAACCAAAATGAATAGCTGTTTAAAATCTAGAATAAGCCTAAGAACTAGAGGCCCTTGAGGGCCTAAATCGCTCTAGATATTGGCTGTGAATTTTGTTTATTTCCCAGCTTAAATCATTTATTCAAGACGTAAAAAGGAAAATACAACAAATTGATGAATTGAACGAATAGAGAAATAATCAGAGCAATGTCTCAATACCACTTGTTTCGATTCCAGTCTCCGCAAGTTTTAAAGAAACAGGACCAATTATGTGGACCTTATTGAATTAACAAGACTAAATCATCAAATGAACAGAACAGAACATAACATTTTATTGATTTAACCTGTACAGGTCATCATCACATAATACATTATAAATGGCTGCTTTTCCTAAACTGATTGCTGATTTTTCTTCATTTTCGATAGGCTTCAATGCCTTGATAACACAAATGATCTGTGCAAGTTTCAAAAGAGTTAGATAAAAAATTCTGTCTAAATCGCGTAAACAGAAATGTGAATTTCCATCTTCTAAATGGCTACTTTTCCCATACTGAATGTTGTATTTGTTTCAAAATCAATAGGATTTAAGCTATGGATGATATAGAAAAACTTTGCAAGTTTCCCAAAGATCTGACAACGCGTGTATACTTAATTGCATAAACAAGAAATGCAAATGTTCAACTTTAGATGGTGGTCGGATTTGTTTCAAAAACAATACGGCTTATGCTACTGATAATATAAAGAAACTGTATAAGCCTCACGAAAATCTGACGACAAATGTGGGCTTTATCGCGTAAATAAAAAAAAGGGACTAATGGACGGACGTACAGCAGAGGGACGGATAGATATACCGACAGACGGGCGGACGACAGAAGCCACACTGTGACATAAGCTCTGCTGGGTTTTTTCTAGCAGAGTTTATGAAACTAAGAATGGATGGTAAATAAGGACCTAGAGGTGCCAGCCTTCATTATTACTCATGGCGCTTTGCTATGTTTTTCGAGGGTGTGTCCTTGGGGTAAACTATGTCTTCGAAGCCCTAACCTAATACTGATGAAACAAAGAACACCTACGAACAAGGGAGTTGTTGCCGTAATATGCCTGATAAAATGTTTAAGGCTGAGTAAAACACTATTCCCAAATTGTGAGTCATGGTTAAGACAAAGTCTGAAAAAGCTTTGGATTAGGACAAGGCTAACAGCTTGCCGTTTGGTACATGTATTGGACCATCTCCTTATCACACAATCCGGGATTATAATGTACATGTATCTAAGGAAGAAGTCTTTCAAAAAAACGTAGGAACAGGTGAAAATAATGGTACCAGCATATCTGTGACTTGGTCAAATTTGTAGAAGTACAAAAAGTGGCGGTTTATAAGTTTTGCGGAGTGTAACTGAAACAATATTGAAAAAGGCATTTAACACCATGCAAAGATAAAAGCAAGGTACTTACACATTTCTAAGGCTTGGTAAAAAGAAGAAGGCATATCTATCAAAAGCCACTATCCGGTTGTGTCTCAAGTCTCTAAAAAAAAGCAACTCAGTTAATTAGGGTGATGATATATTTGAGTTATACTCTCTGATACGGGGCATTGATACATCTGCAAAAATCATATCGGTCCATGTCAGTTTGCAGAGGCTGTGCATTTGCCATATTCAAAATGTATCGACACATGTCAGCCGGCGCAGTCGGCTTTTTGATACTTTTGCCATCTGTAAATATTCTGCATCTCCAAGGACCATTCTACCACATAATTCAGTCTGTTTTTAGGCAAAATGAACTTTGTATCTATGATTAAGTGATGGCTAAAATGCATCACTAAGATGCATGAAACCCCCGAACATTGCTCATTTCCATTTTTTCTCTTCTCGTTTTATTCGCTGCGTCTTCTGTGTCAATATACGAAACAGCATTCGAAGGGACATTAACCTTTAGGCTGGTTAGCGCTTTAAGGACATTTTGTGGACAATTTGGATCAAGACCAGACTGCAAAGAACGTACAGTGTGATTTTGGAACTGCATTGTCCGATACAAACCTACCCTTCAAATAACAACGGTTTGGTTTTTCCATAGGCTTGAAAGTTACAGTTCATTTATTTAGCTACGGGTTAAGGGTTAAAGAAAAATTGAGAACAGTATGCGAGTGCCAATGCTTGGTTGTGGTTGTCTTTTCAGCAGAAGTTGTAAGTAAAAAAGGGTATCTTTGTGCACACGGCGTTTTGAGTGTTATCTTATTGTATGGATGAACCGTTTTATAGAAAACAAGTAACCCGCGTTTGAAGTAGTTATCTTCTGCTATGTTGGAGATATGGGAAATGTCAAAGTTTTCATACAACAACGACGACGACGACACCATGGGCTGTAACAAACGCAGACAACGACAGAGGTATTTCAAAAGCAGAAAACGCAGACGTCTACACAGCGATGACAAACGCAGATGACGACAGAGCTATGAGAAATGCAGGCAAGGCAGACGCTGACATAGCTATAATAAAAGCAGACGACGACAACGCTTTGACAAACTTAGACAACGCAGACGACGACAGAGGTTTGACAAACGCAGACAAAGCCGACGACAACAGGACTATGAAAAAAAAGAAGACTTAATTCATGGAACTGTCACACACTAAAACCACAGTTATTACTTGAAGCGTATTTCACTCTAAAACTCGTTTGCCATTGACCAAACAAATCTGATTCTTAACGATCCTGAGCAACTACTTTCAATTTAGAATAGTGTGCGGTACATTTTTGAGTAAAGATTTAAGTACATGGCATTAAATGAAGAGTACGGCAGAAACCAATCAAAAAGAGGATGAAAATATTTAGCAAATAGTAGATCATTAGCACATTACTTGCAGTCTGTTAACAAATCCACACATTCCGATAATTTGACTACGCAGGCTGACATCAGTCGAACCTTTTGCTATATGAAAATTTTCTATATGTCAAAGGGCCAGTTTACCCCGTGACCTTTCCGGTCGTTAAACATACATGTATATGATTTCATGAATCCATAATTATTCGATGCCTTGTTTGGTATTATGCTTCCTGGAGATGCAGTAAACACGCTTTTGCCATGACTTATAATATCTAGGATTTCCGGACAGATGCTTCACCTCTGTGCTGTAAGTTTTAGGAAGTACTCGTATACTTACATGTTTTGCAATCCCGGAATGTGGTTAAACAC
This sequence comes from Hippopus hippopus, assembly GCA_946811185.2. Classification (NCBI taxonomy): domain Eukaryota; kingdom Metazoa; phylum Mollusca; class Bivalvia; order Cardiida; family Cardiidae; genus Hippopus; species Hippopus hippopus. The sequence goes on along the minus strand of OX328108.1, from coordinate 9,044,825 downwards.
GTCTCTATTCAGGGATCGAATGTTGTTAAAGCTAAGGTCTCTGGTGGAAGTAAAAGTAACAAGCATGATTTAGTGCAATCGTAAAGTGGCTGCCGAAATTATGGTGTTGTGAATATAATGTTGTGAGAGAGCAATAAGATAATGAGAATGTAGGCTTAATACATTTTGACGTTTTACTGTACCAAATCTATAAACGGCTGAACTACAATCCAACTCTGAATCAGAGAAAATTTAGCATGTAGGATTGACTAAACAAGCAAACAGAAATTGATCCAAGATAAGAATGCAACTTCTCTGTAATCTTATCTTGATCTATGCCGCCCAAAAACGAATTGAAAAAAAAAAAAAAAAAAACAAATAAACAAACAAACAAAACATTTTTCAACTATGTCACTGGAAGGGTTAATTATGCATCTGAAAACATTATGTGAGCATGGACAGAAAAACTATGAAAATGGAAACATGAATAATCGATGTGTTTTTCGGCGCATTTCAATTATATTGTACTAAGCGATTTTTTCCTGATAAGGGCGGCATTTATTCTTTAAATGTAATAGTTTCAAGTTGAACCCAGGTATATTACGCAACTAAGAAGAACAGAACAAAACAGAACAAATTTTATTTCGTGACAAGTACACAGTTGTACATAGTCAAATTGAAAACATATATATAAAAAAAAATATCACCAGATACTAAGCGAGCATGACGACAGAAGTAAGATACTTGTACATATTTAGTACCCTCAGCAAAACCTTGAATCCTTCTTATGTAATTAAGTTTACCTGGTAGTACCAAATATATACTCGCATACTGGATGGCAAAATACCGAACATTAGGAATTGTGCTTTGTTTCATGAACTGAAATAAAACACACAGAAGGTGCCGTCGGATCATAGAACTACACTGCTCGCTACTTTTTAAAGTATGATGACGGAAACAACCTTGAATTAGTAACCCTTGGATTGCTTTTCCTTATTAAAGATATCACATTCGTTAGTTTAGCGCTTTAAACCTTTATCAAACAACCCTGTGTTATAACAAGCCCTGAAACAAGGTTTGTGAGAATATTATGGGAAAAAGAGAAAATACTGGTAACCGGCGAGATCTCTTCTTCTAAATTGTTTTCTATCCGTCCAGTAAGTTAAACTTATTTTCATCAATTTTTAGTTTAAACTTTATCTATTCAAGCAGATACAAATAAACATGTAAAATAAAAAAAATGATACATGGTGTGACTAGTTGCAAGGGTTGACAGATAGAATTGGAAAACAAGCTATGAATAACATAGGTTAATTCTTTTCCTAAGGGTTTTTTGTTACTTATTCAATTAGACTAAGAATATTCTTAAGAATGGTTGGTGAATACAACCCCTGCACTGTCCGCTACATTGTTACGTATTATGACGGAAACAACCTTGAATTAGTAATCCTTTGATTGTCTTTCCTTATTAAAGATATCACATTCGTTAGTTTAGCGCTTTAAACCTGTACCAAACAACCCTGTGTTATAACGAACCTGAGGAAAAAGCTTTTAAAAACACAACGGGAAACAGAGAAAATATTGGTAACCAGCGATTTCTCCTCTTCCAACAATGTTTCTAACCATCATAGGACTTAAAATCATTTTTTATCCATTTTTGAAATGTCGTCTACAAATATTTTCAATCTCGAAGGGTACAAAATTTGGCTCTAGGAAAATTGCCCCCCCCCCCGGAAAACTGCCACAGGAAATCTGCCCCAAGGAAAAATTGCCCTAGAAGGAAGACTGTCCCGCCCACACTTTTCACTGGGCGCATCTTTTCATTGGACAGTATACACATTTTTCTTTTCTTTATTTAAGTACTATAACTTTATCAAAAACTACATTTACAATGCATTTTTAAATTTTCACAAGGTAGTTTAAAGCCTAAAATTCTGTACAGTAAATATCTAAAACCAATAATTAACTTTAATAGGATAAAACCTTTAAAATGAATTACTTCTCCATAACAGGGTTAAACCTTTCAAAGGGAATCTTAATATCTCAAGAAATGTGTCTTTAACAAAGCATTCATGTGGAATGATAATGAAATACATTAAAATAATAATCAACAGCATCAGCATCAGTATCAAAAAGTTAAACATTTTCCGGGAGCAATTTTCTTAGGGGGCAGTCTTCCGGTGGGGGGCAGGCTGATTTCTATGGGGCAGTTTTCGGGGGCAGTTTTCCAGAGGACAGTTTTCCTGATACCACAAAATTTGTCGCTTTGAAAATGGTAAAGCGTTAAGGGGCAAGGAAGTGATTCACTTACATAGACTCTAACTGCATCAATCCGCCAAATGCACCAGGCTGTATATGGCTGATGTAGTTATCTTGTATAAATCTGAAGAAAGAAAATAAAAATTAAAATCTGGATCCGTATGAACTTAAGCCACAGTTCTTAAGAACATTCTTAGTGTAATTCCAGGAATTTTCAAAATTTGAAAGTAACACAACTTCTGATGGCTAAACTAGATGGTTAAGCCGCTCAGAGTTTATGTAAATTTAAAAATCTAGAATTAGACTAAGAATGGTCGGTGAATATGGACGCTGGCATTTAAGCCATTGCCCTCTTCAGGCGACTTTTATAGGCCCACTAGCGGTCAAAGGCAAACAGTGTCAAAGTGCAGGCAAATTAAAAAGTATTTATATTATTATGAGTCTGCTAATGTGTTACAGTACGGCCTGTCAATGTTCCAGAACCTGACAGAAAAAAATATCTTGAAACTATGAATAAAATTAGCAGCTTTAATTCTAGTTTTACAATTCATTGCCAGAATCTTGAAATCCGACAGACCGTACAGTAATTGCGAGACACAAGATAATGAGAGCCACACTTTTAAATGATATGAATTAAATAAAGTTGCCTCCATTTAGATCTCCCGAGTTGTTTACTAACGGTCGCCAGTGGGCATTTAAGTCTTCCGACGGAAAACTTTTAAAACAGTATTGTAAAAAGAGAAATTACTCCAAAATATCGTTTTCTCCTTGTTAACTTTTAGTCATGTATCCAACCTATATAAATGATACTTACATGCCCACCAGCTCTTCCAAGAAGTTGAGTGGACCTTTCCGTACTTCTGTGATTCTATTACTGCTAAGCCGTCTGAAAAAAGAAGGGAAATATTTAGTAGGAATCATAATTGATAGCGCTGGAGCTTCTACCCAAATCAAAGTTTCTTCTACTACCATTTATAAATGATAAGGAAAATAAAGGTGACAGTGCCTCTTCTTGCTTCAATCCAATTGCGATGTCAAAAAAGGCTAGGCCTATTCTGCTACTTATATCTGACTGCAAAAGACTTATATCTGACTGAAAAAGATTATACAACAACACACCTTCACTCAGTGGCCAAAATTGAGATCCAAACGTCTGAATAATTTTATGACGCTTTCTATACTATTATTTATGGGACATTACAAATTGTAAAAATTGGAGAGGAATACACAAACATTTAGATTTAAACTTTTTGATATGGTTTTTTGCCTTTCTGATTTCAGAAATAGTTTTCGAATATCGTAGTAAAGTTTTTTAATATGGTCTACAGTAATGGAGGTCCTAATTTCATGTACGACCATTTTAAGGTCTCCTTGAGATTAAATTTCATTCAACTTTTTTGCTAGCCAGTTTTTTTTCAAATAGCTCCATGAATTTCAATAATATCAAGGCCTTGGCTTTGTAGGGGTCTATCAAGAAGACCGTCTCTAAATTGATAATGCTGACAAGTTATGGTAACTTTCTTCATTAATTTGACAGGTTAAGTCATCGAATGATCTCGTTTTTTTTTTTTTACATGAGAAAAAGTCATCTAGAGGTTCTCAACTCGGTTGTTCTCTTCCTTCCATTTTGATTCTGGTTTTCTTCGCTAGTTGAAGTTTGTAAACTCTTTAAAAAGTTAAAAATCGATCTCAAATATTTTTTCGATTGTTTTACTTATTTTGAAGTTTGTAAACTCTTTAAAAAGTTAAAAATCGATCTCAAATATTTTTTCGATTGTTTTACTTATTTCGCCACGACTGTAGCCTTGTTGAATAATATGTACAAACAGATTTTTCATCACGGGTGTCAATTCCTGTCCGTCTCTAACAATTTCGTACAACGCACCGGTATTCTGTTTACAGAAGTCGCCATGGTGTCATGCGGTGATATGTTACTACCGATACCCGGGCGAATCATCCGGTGAGTAAATTATAGGTTGGTATAGCACCAATGAACGAAATATTAACTTTGTATCTAGCGCATCTTTTCCGAACACGCCGCCATTTTGTTTTTGAGAACTCAGTTTTGGCCACTAAGTGTAGATTTAATGGTATCAAATACGAGCACATGGTCAGTGTATTAAGACACTTGTGACTTTCTGACCGAAATGCTTGACACTTATACTAAGCAAAATAAAAATGCCGTCAGAAGGAAAAAAACCTTTGGAATGGGTGATACATTCGTACACGTGAGTTTCGTCAGTTTTAGGGCGGAGTTAACGTGGTTTGACAATTCTGAGGAAGAACGCTTTGTAGTATATAAAATATGTTATATGCAAATGCTTTAAATTTGGACAAGTCTAAAGTTTTGTCCCCTTGTAAAGAGTAGTTGACAAAATATTTCCGCGAAATGGATATCAACATTGAAGCGGATGACAGCGTCACGCCTGCACATTGGATCACGTGACAGTGTAACTTATGGGGGTTGGATGACAAATCATCTAGGAGGATTCATTGTAGGAAAGTGAAACCACAATCGAAATACCGACGCTTAAGTTACAATTCTAACGCATTGTTAAAATACGGCTCTTAACATGCATGTGCCTTACTTTCTGTATATATGCGAATGACGGAAACTTTTTCGAGGCAAAAATACTTACATTTTGATGACGTCAGGAGGAAAATCTTCAGGGATGGATGACACATTCGTACACGTGACGTGTGTCTGATTTAATTCGGAGTCAAAACATTCACACCTTGCATTTTCAGTATAATTTCTTGAACACACATCTGCTGTAGCTGTTTCTTGTGCCCATAAAACCAATACAAAAATGCAGAACACCATCGTATAGAAAAAATGTTTGTAGTGTACTTGTGACATTGGATACTTTTGTCTACAAAAGAGAGGTATCTTTACCCTTTAACTAATAATCCCGTGGTTGAAAGCACAGAGCCTCTCACAAGAAAAATCAAATAAGGTAGATATAAAAAGAAGGAGCAAAATATGGCAACCATTGAAAGTATTTTCAAAATCTTCCAAGTCAGCAGTACGCGAAGATCTCTTTTCAAACTTTATGTTCCTGATGAAAAATAGAGAAAAGGCATCACGAGCAGAGAAAAACAGAAAAACATTCACATTTGCTAGGATGATTTGTGGATCAATTATGAGACTGTATCGAATGAGAACAGAAATATTGAAATTATTGAGATGTAATATAAGATCAAAGTTAGAACATAAAAAAAAAAAAAACAAGTTTATCAAAAATAACATATCATTAAGTGCAGCTCAGTTCTACTAGAGGACTGACAATCCCAGGTTAGTAGCAGAAATGATGAAGGCTCTTCCAGAGAGGAAGGTTAAGCGAAAAGAGAAAGGAGCGAAGAAAGAATTTTGAGCGATTCATTGTTAAACTTACACCAGAAATTATTGACATACACTATGAAAGAGAGATTTTATTGTTCAGGTTACAGACTACATGAGACAGATCTACAGAATCATGCCCTGAAATATGGGTTTACCCTTAAGCTGCTGAGCGCGACTCACTGTTCTTTTGCGGACACTGTAGATCAAGATTAGATTGCACAGAACGTGCAGTCTGATCTTGGACTTACACTGTTCGATAAGGAGGCGTACCCCTGCGCATAGCAACGCATAAAATGTTACGTGAAGCGCGAGAAATGTGCGGTAAATTACTTCATATTTCCATCTGGTGAAGAGGCATGCGCATTTTACCTAGGTAATTAGTGCGTGGGAAGTACTGTTTCCGCCTTCAATTGAAGATTTAGAATATAAAATCGATATTGTGCACTGGTCGTAACCATCAAATATCGAAAAAACTGCCGGATAGGATGAAATAGATCTTAATATTAATTTTGCTCCATCGAGTTTTTTACCTATGGTCCAACTACGCAACACAGACAAAAAGACAATTTTTATCTTGTATCAGTAGTCTTGATATTAGAGTTTTAATCCATGAAGTGTTCATTCTTTTAAGCAGGACACTGAAAAGGTGTGCCAGATGTAGTTGGTAAGGCAGTAAAGCGATCTGCAGTTAATTATTTTCAAACTGGTTTAACATGGGACGCATGTTGCATCAGCTGAGGACTTTGTTGAACACCTGAGGGGATCCAGTCATTGTATGAGTGTATCGTGTTTAACGCCGTTTTCAAAATTATTTCAGTTATTTCGCGGTGGCTAGTGCACTTATCCATGCTTTTCTGGAGTTCTTTTACCAGTATTCAGCACAATTTTCTTACCCAGCCACTAGCTGCTTTCCCACATTACCATCGTCTAAACAATGGACAGCAATGGCTAACATCATTCCCGGAAAGAAATTGGGCAAGGCGGGATCGAATAGGCGACCTCCTGTTTCAGTTCTGTACGCTACTGACCGAGCTATCGGGGCGTGGCTAAGGGATCAAGTCAAAAGTTATCTTGATTTAAGTAGTCAGAAGTTAGAGAACAGAAGGAAAACGTAACGCAAGATAAGAACCTATTACTTATAACAGGAATATTATCTTTATTAAGTTAAATCCATCGAGTTTAAGCTTTTTTCCACTGAAAATCTATTACAGAAAAATAAATTTAATGTGCGGTGGTAATTATGAAAGGTGTAAGGAACCTATAGAATTCTTTGACATAATGAAACAAAGTGAAAGAAACCAAACAGAAAGAAATGCAGGCTAAAAGGCTTAAAACTAAATATTTAATTTTGAAATCAATAAAAATGATATTAACCAATCAGTTGCAGAGTTGGGGCTTGGAGAGTATGTATTTGTGAAGTTCAACAAAAAAATGTATCCAGGATTTGTGAAGAATTCCGATGACAATCAAGTCCAAACTAAATGTATGGAAAAATGTGGATCAGATAAAGAGAATAACTTAAAAGTAATTAACTAGTTTTCCTTCGAAGGCTGAATACATAATGCACTGAAACTCAAAAATAGACATGATTACACTAACGCACGTAATAGATCATAGATCAGGCTGTGTCTCCTGCGCAATCTGATCTTGGTCGGTGCAGTCCGCAATATCTCCTTTTGTTTCGCCTGAAACGCTTAGCCCTTGACAAAACTATCCCAAGTTAAATGAGCACAGAGAGGAGGTCTTTGAAAACATTGTATCAAAAGATGAAATACTGACAGATTACTGATATACTGACAGATTGAGTGACTGACGGATTGCTTCAGTGGCTAACAAATTGACCAACCGACGGACCAAATATTTGCATCACTAAATGACTTGGTGAATGACTGAACGACTGACTAATTAACTGACTGATAGATGAGAGAGAAAAACACACAGACAGACGTGAAAACGGATACATGCATAGTAAACAAACAGAGTTTCAAACAAGAAATATAGCTTTAAAAAAGATAGACAGCTTAAGATATACCGGAATGTGACAATTGACACATCTTTTTTTACTCAATCCGAAGTAAAAGAATGAAAAGTAGCCTCACGAGCAATTGCCTCTTTTTCTTCCCTTTTAACATTTTGTTGAAAAGTAGTATCTGGTTATTGGGCAACGCATATGAAAATATTAATTTTCCAAATAGTACAAAAAAAGATAAAAAAAAAAGTCATTCTCTATGACATTAATTTGCTATGGTATAAACTAACGACGTATATCACAAATTTTTCTAACGGACAGATTTTTTCAAAACTTTTCACTTGCAAAGCTCATCATGTCTCTAGTAGATTACAGTAAAAAATGATGTGGGTCACCTTGCTCGTTTCTGAGAAATTTGCCTTTGAAGAAGGTATATACAGTTCCATAATTCAGCTTATATTGGATTTGAAGCGCCTTTCTTTAAAAGTCAGTTGAACAGGAAAATTGAAGGAAAAATATACAAAAATACATCAGTTTAATGAAAATTCATGTATTTTTGCACAAAGAATATATAAAAGCCTGGTTTTGAGCATGGTAAATGTACAAATATGCATGTTATATATAGATAATTGATTAAAAAAGGGAGATCATTTGACCGAATTAAGGGTTTATCTTAAATAAATACATACTTCCTAACGGACAGATTTTTCTTAGAATTTCCACACTTTTATTTTTTATAATATTTAAACAATATTAAGAAAAGATAAAAATGACACCTATTCGTACTTATTTTGTCAGAAAATAAGGTTGGAGGTCACCGTGGAAGTTTTTTTTTTTCCAAGGAAAAAAATCGGATAAAAGCTCAGCAGACATAGTGGGAAAAGGAGAAATTGCTTAATAGGAGCGATTCTCCTTTTCCTACAATAATTTTCAAAGTGGAAACAGCTTTACTTCCACAGCTTTAAATTTCCTGCCTTTGTTTCCTTGTTTGGTGTGTAACGCTGTATCAGCATCATTTTAATTAATTTACGGTGACAGTTCAAAAATACATTTTTTCCTTTCACTAATACTACCCGAAATAAGTGCTACTTATTTCAGTGCAACAATAGCATTACCATCATGTGCAAAAAAAACATAGGTGCACTTTTGATTCAATATCCACGACAAAAATACATGCACAGTAGGATGCGCGCAAACATTTGTCATATATGTTGTTTAGGTTCCGTGGTACTGATTAGCCCTGTAAATAGTGGTTTCATAAATAATGTCACATCACTGGTTTTTGGCCATATTGAAATAAAGTGAAATCGACCATTTTTGAAGCTTCACGGGTCGCTTAGTGGAATACCTTTTAATTTTCCGTCTCTTGCTGTCTAAAGTACGTCCTTAGTCATTAAAAAAAAACCATGCCAACCTATTGCGTTTTTCGCTAAATCCCGACAAACACGGGCACGCTAGAATTTAGCCTCTCAAAAACACCTGTTCACCGCCATGACCCCATTTTTTTGTTCCTCCAGTGACACAAAATAGTCCACTCAATATACAATAAAAACACATGTAAGTGGTCCCCATCCGCCTAAATTTGAAGCAAATCTAAATTATATACCACTGAGCCCTCTCCATGAAACAGTGCAACAAAAGTGCTATTGCAAAATTTCAGATGGACTACTTTTGACGACCCGCAAGCAGTCTCGCAGTGGTGCGACACCAAACGTGCATGGAAATGTGGCAGCAGGGCCCGTCAAATAACATATACATTTTTCACCAATTACAAATTACCATCTATTCATTATTTATCAGTACCAAGAAGTAGGTCAAAGCCATCGCATTCAGCTACGCCGAAAAAGTTAGATATTTGCAAAGAAGAGAAGATCATTCTAGACAAAGGAGACTAACTATAGCAAAAGGGCGTTAAATCCTAAAATACTTATTGTGTTCTGCACTAAATGTCTAAACTTTACAATATACCTTCAAATTCTTTTTTTCTTTTTCCAAAAAACGTTAAAGTACATTTCTATTCAGTACAAAAGAAAATATGGCCTGATTAAACTTTTATCTCTTTTTATTGAAACGCTTAATTTTAAGATAAGAAAATAATATACCCTATTCCATGATTCCCAAACGCTTAAAATTTCAAGCTTATCTTTAATCCCGGCATGAATTTTAAGAAGAGTGTAGACAAGATGCGCAGGCTGATCATTATACGTACCCGCTTTAGATGGTTGCAGTCATGTTATCCCTATCTGATCTTGATCAACAATGATCACAAAGAAGTTGAAGTTCTAATTAGCATTAATTAGATTAGATTAACTCTTTACTAAACTCTCGCCTGTTTTAACGATCCTTGAAAAAGGGGCTTTGAAAACATTGTTGGTAACCAGCATTTTCTCTTTTTTCAACAATGTTTTCTACCATTATACAGGTGCATTCTATCGTTTTAATCACCTTTGATTTGTCGTATGCATATGCTTTGAATTTGGAGAAGCAAAAGATCTTTTGTTCATCTGGTAAAGAGTCGAACGTGTGAGGGTTTCCTTATGATGTATAAGGAAAATAGTAAATATTTTTACCCTTAACCTACTAAATGATTGAAATAAAACTTAAAAATCCCTAGTGAAAACCCAAATGTTGCTGTTTCAAAGACTTTTTTTTATGGGGGGGGGGGATCTTATCGGACAGTGTGGATCCAAGATCAGACTGCACGTTCTGTGCAGTTTGATATTGATCTGCACTGTCCGCAAAAGGTCCTCGAGTCACACTCAGCAGCCTAAAATTGATTGATTGTATGGTTTAGCACCGTTTTCAACATTATTTCAGTTATATCGAGACAGCCAGTGCACCTATCCATGCTTTTCTGGAGTTTTTTTACCAGTATCCCTCACAATGATTCTTCCAAGCCACTGGCTGCTTTCCAACATAACCATCGTCGAAACAATGTTCAGCTGTGAGAGGAATGAAACCTGTCGCAATAACTATCATCAATTTTCGGAAAGAAATTGGCCTTGCCGGGGATCCAACCATCCACCCTGTGTTCTCAAGTCATGTACGCTACCGACTTAGCTACCGGGCCTCGTCTTAGCAGCCTATGGGTTAATCAATTTGTCGTCTAGTAAAGCCGAGCACTGTTAGCGCAGTTAGTAGCGTACAGGCCTTCAGAACAGGGGGTCGCTGGTTCGATCCCCGGCTCGACCAATTTCTTTCCGAGCATTGATGATAGTCATCGCGACAGGATTCATTCCTGTTTCTCCACTGATCTTTTTCTCGACGATGATTATGCGGGAAAGCAGCCATTGGCTTGGAAAGAATAGTGTGTGGAGTACTGGTAAAAGAAACTCCAGGAAAGCATGGATAGGTGCTCTGGCCGCCGCGATGTAACTGAAATAATGTTAAAAACGGCGTTAAACACCATACAATCAATCAATCGTCTGGTAAAGGATCAAATGTACGAGTATAGGAATTTCCTTATGATGTATACGGAAACATGCAAATATAATTTAAATAGGACTATCCTTAATTCTATACCACACAATCCCGAATTTTAACGATCCAAAGGATAAAAATGCTTCTGAAAACATGGTGGGAAAAGGAGAAAATGCTGGTTACCAGCATTTTCTCCTTTTCCCACCATGCTTTCTACTCTATCACAAAGAGAACAATTGATTTCAATTTGGACAAGTCTATTTTTTTCTTTTTTTCGTGTTAAGGGGTCCTGCTAAGTTCACTGGTAAATAGTATGACTCGGAACCTTGAGGTCTTGGGTTCAGACCTCACTGAAAGCATTGGGGTTTTTTTTTTTTGGAACATACATGGACACGACTCATCAGAGCCCTAGCCTACTAATGGCGAAACCCAGGAAATATATGAATATGTGGGCTGTCGCCGTGATATAATTACAATAATTTTGAAAGCGGCGTTAAACACTATACAACCATTTTCTTGTCTGGTCAAGTGTGTAACTTTTTCCTTGCTAATGGCGACTTCAATAACTTTTGCAAACTGTGCAAAATCAGATCGAACTGCACAAAACGTGCAGTCTGATCGTTGATCTACACCGTCCAATATTTCGGTACGTAACTATGAAGGAACGAAATCTTGTTCAAAGAACTTTGAAATCTTCTCTTAGACACGTAAAAATGCTGACTTTGTTACTTAAAGCCACCAAAACGGCCAGAACAAAACAATTCGACTATTAAAATACATTGAAAGTTATTATTCAGATGAAAGTCTGTTATTGTAGAGTCGGTCAAATTGTTGATTATTTGATTGTATGGTGTTTAACGCCATTTTCAACAGTGCACTGGCCGCCGCGATATAACTGAAATAATATTGAAAACGGTGTTAAACAGTACACAATCAATCAATCAATCGTCTAGTAAAGGATCAACCGTACAAGTGTAAGAGTTTCCTTAATGTATACGGAAACCAGCAAGTATTAATTAATTGGCGCTGTTTAGGACTATCCTTATTTCTTAAGCACTCAATCCCGAATTTTAACGATCCTAAGGATAATCAAAGGACTTAAAGTCCTGAAAAGCGGATTTGTTGAACAGTTTTAAGCTATGATTTGATGTAATGCATTTTTTAATAACATGTAATACATGTATAATATGTAAATACTTAGTAGAGTAAGCTAGGGCAATGGGAGTCGAAGTTGTTCTACCAAGTGTGCTGCCCAGCAGTTGTTATTTTACTACTTATTACAGTTTTAACTTGATCCAACAATTTGATGTTTTTTTTTTTTTCTGCTAGTACTATATTTAGGACTGTAAACACGCATAAGACTGGAAAAAAACCAAGTTAGATTCATAAGTGAAAGTTATTTGACAAATATATAGAACACTTCAGTTGTTGATTTGTTGATGAGTAAGACTTAAAAAACTATACAAAATAGGATGATGATATGTAATGATATTTCTGTAAAAACACATTAAGGTTTACAGCTGTCATTCAGTACCAGCAATCATGAGCAAATTTGATCAAAGAGTACAATATATTGCTACTTACACATGTATGCAAAATGAAATTTTTGTGCCTTCTTGTTGAACTTCTTACCAGAGGACAAGATTTTTGGCTCCCCCAAATTAAAACCAACTATTCAGATTTTCATACCCTCAACAAACTCAAAAATGGCTTACTGAATTATAGCTGGAAAATCATTAGTGAAGAAGAATGATAAGATTCAGAAAAAAATATATGAATTGATATTTCCTTAATGCGCAACTCAGCCTCTTTGGGTATTATTAGAGTTCATGCCACAGCTTTGGAAAGCTTTGAGGGAATGGTACTTAATCAATAACATGCGCCATCAACAAGGACTTATATATTCAAATCAGTATCAAGACGTCATATCTGGTGTAATAAAAATAAACAGAGTGATCTATTGCTAAAGTAGCCTACAATTCCATTATCAAACGCCCAAAATTGCATCATTTTCCTGAATTTAACCGTACACTTTTTTGACAAGAGATATATATCTAGTAGTATTTATTGGCCTTTTACAAAATAATTTGATTTGTGGCAAAAAAATCGAATAGCTTGCTGTTTTGAGCATAAACAAACAATTCACTAGATATGTAGATTATGTGGTTTGTATTTGTAAAGGGTAGAAAAAATTCTAGAAGAAAAAAAAGAAATACTGATGTCTTGTTTTCCAACACTGTTTTCATCAGCCCTATTACACAGGACTCATAAAACATAGGATTTATTGTGTGTTAAAGGGCTAAAAAAAGAAAAATTCACAAAAATTCTCCCAATTTAACTTTGACATAAAATTTAAAGGTCAAATATGGGCAATGTTTGGACAAGCCGTAAGGTATTTTGAATACTGATTACATTGTATCTGTAACAGTTCTGCTGAATAGCCCCAAAGGCTGGGATTGAACCTAAAACCTTCAGGTCCAAACTCAGTAGGCAAACTCTCTATCACATTGCTACAATCTAGCTCCAAAGCAAGACAGATAAGTGTACCCTTACACAAATACAAGCTATACATTTATATCAATCTGTGAGATAGACCAGTATACAACATATGGATCCATGTCAGGTTTCCTTGGCATCTGACAACTGGATCTGGAGAAAAATTTGATTCGGGTTTATTTTAACAATTAACTGAACACTCATGTTAACCCTTAGGCTGCTAAGCGCGACTCACCGACCTTTTGCGGACAGTATAGATTAAGATCAGACTGCACAGAATGTGCAGTCTGATCTTTGATCTACACTGTCCAATAAGGAGATATTTACCGTCCTCAAAATTACCTTGAAATAGCAACCTTTGGGATTTTACTATCGACTTGAAGGTATCATTTGAGTTATTCAGCAGGGCAAGGGTTAATAACCCTGAAGGAAATAGGCAATTGAAAGCATCATGGGACAAGGACAAAATTCTGGTAGACAGTATTTTCTCCTGCTTGAACAGTGTTTTCAATCGTAACAGTGAACTTCAGCTCATTTGTATCAGTTTCTGAATTGTTGTCTGCAGATACATTTAAAGAGCCTAAACCTTGTCATATGGGGAAGGAATGAATAATGAAATAGCATCCATTTAATTACCATTTTTGATTAAAAAACAAAAAGTAATTTATGCATAGATGGTGGACATAGATTAATCTGAACAATCTTACAAAATTTAACTCCCCTCTAAATGTACTGGGCCCTGCATGGCTTTTCAGTAAAGTTTAGGACTTGTTACCTGATGGCCATATGTTTTTCTGTGGGAGTGTCCTTAGGCAAGACACTTCAGAGCCCTAGCCTAGTACTGCTGAAATCCAGACATACATAAATAAGTTAGTTGTAGCAGTTATATGACTGAAATAATGTTGAAAGCGACATTAAACGCCATTCAATTAATCAAATGTGGATCTAACAGTGGCCTCCTGCAAGGTTAACCTTTATCTGACATTTCTGTCAGCCTCACAAAATGTAGCTCTTAAGTTTTTTAAAACATTGGTAGACTAACAGATTTTTTTTTTTTCCATTCTGACCAAAGTCATTTTTCCCCATTCCATAACACCACAAAGGATACAATGTGTTTTAACTAAGGTAAGTGTGGCCATATTATTCCATTTTGAAGGATGTTCAGAAAAACTTTTTAAACAACTTATCCAATTGGCTGAGCTTTATTTGGCTGTACTAAAAATCAAAGGTTTTCAGAAGGACTAGTGATGTCGGTTTTTGTCTGAGATTATGCTTTAAGTCAGATTGAAAATATCAACAGCTCACCCTAGGGTTTTATAAACATGTGAGCTTAAATAAATACACTAAACATGATGACTATATTTTCCTTTACCATAGCATTTTAAGCATTTCTAAACTTATTATTAATCCTCATTATGCAAGACTCTTTTGAAATATTGAAACTTCTGTACTCAGATATCAAGGTTTTGATTTTTAAAACAGCATTTTACAATCCTAGTCGGATTATAAACACAACACTTTCTAAACTTTCATATTTGGGTATAATCATATAGACTGTAAACAATTCAAATCTAAAATAGTGTGCCTATAGGAGTGGGATTTTACTATGTAAGGTGGTCTGATCTTAATCTACTCTTGCTACAAAGGAAACAAACTGTCCTCATTCTGAAATATAAAGCATGTATTGTTTTGAAACTAGTATGATTTAGTTAAAACCCTTTCAAAACAATCCCGACTTTGAACGACCCTGAGGAAAAAGGCTTTTAAAAAGAATTTGGGAATACGATAAAATGCTGGTAACCAGCATTTTTCCTTTTCCCACAATGTCTTCAGACCTTCCAAAAACAAACTTCATTCTTTGAGTCACATTGATTCTGTTATCAGCAAATGCTTTCCATTTGGACAAGTCTCAAATTTTGTTGTGTGGTAAAGCGTTAAAAAAAACACTGAAGTCCTCTCAGGGAAATAGAAAAACTGGCTTTTTGTATGTAATTTCTTATTGAAAGCACATTGTCCTTTCCATGACTCTAACACCTATGAATCCCTTCAAGGGTTCTTCCTTATTACTACACAACTTGAAACTATTAATTTCAAAATGAAATACAAAATCAAACTAGACACAACAATTTGATTGTTCAGATACAATGATTTCTTCTTTCTTTTAACTCTTTACCAAACGACAAAATTTTTGACTTGTCCAAATTGAAAGCATTTACAGACGATAAAATAAATGTGACTCAAAAATTGAAATTTGACTTTGGAAAAGTAGAAAACATTGTAGGAAAAGGAGAAAATGCTGGTTACCAGCATTTTCTCCTTTTCCCACAATGTTTTCAGAAGACTTTTTCCTCAGTGTCGTTAAAACCTGGGATTGTTTGGTAAAGGTTTAAAAAGAAAACTCTTGGTTTTATTCCCGACCTAAAAAAAAATGTTATGTAATAGTCTGAAAGGTGAAAACTAAATGGTGTGTTTAGTATTTTCTAAGATTTAGGCCATGTGTAATTCATGAGTATTGAATATACCTTCCTTCTGTAACAAAAATGAAAATTCATCTTGTATCATCATAAAGACACAAGTCACGAAATAATGATTTCACAAAGGAAAAGTAAGGTTAACTCAGGCACTGGCACAAAACATAAAATTGATTGTAACTACCTTCAAGAATAATTTGATGTTTGACTGATTTCTGGTGGTTACATTAGTTTCAACACTATTTCAATCTTACAGTAACAACAATCCATTTATTTGTGTACGGCTTGGGTTTTACTAGGGCTAGGCTGATTCTACACAGTGTCTTGTCTCTAGGCACTCCTACAAAATCTTAGCAACTAGGTGAGGATAAAAAATCCGGTATAACTCAACCAACACCTTCACCAATCAGCCAGTCTCACAGAACCTCACTAACTGAATGAACAGGATTATGTCATTTCACCGCTATATTGGTGGACATGTAAAAAATAAATAGGCTGTATAGGTTCAAGCTTAGACCTCACATTCTGCACAGTCCGAACTTAGACTATCATTCACAGTTTCAAAAAAAGAAAACTGGTGTTACACTAAACTATAAAAAAGTCATATTACACAACTGAACCACTGTAGGGACATGTGCAAAATAAAAAAACCATAATGTAGCATGATGAGATACTTGAAATTCAATATTAACACTGGTAAAATGGCTATTCATTACTTCCAATGCAGTTTTGAGTGAATCCATTTTCATGGTCTGAAGAAAAGAATTAAAATCATCACTCATCACCTGGAAGAACATAGTCCAGATATTATTTGCTTTTTGATATCTGCAAATCCCTGCCCTGGGTACAGCTGAAGCAGCCAGAATGGACCAAAATCACACTCATTCTGACAACTTGCCATGCAAAGTAAAAATTGACCTTTAACTAAAATGAAACTTTCAAGTCGATAGTACAAATCCAAATATTTCTTCAAGATTATTTTTTGGGGAAAAATACCTCCTTACCGGGCAGTATAGATCAAAGATCAGAATGCACGTTTGGTGCAATCTGATCTTGGTCTACACTGTCTGCAAAAGGTCCTTGAGTAGCATTTGGCAGCCTAAGGTTTAAAGGAATTGGTTCCTCTATAAAACTTTAAAAACTATAGGCATGCTTTTATTCTGATAAATATCATAATATCATAAATATGTACCTTATTAAACAAAGTACATATACTTCAGTCTCCAAGCGTAAAAAATATACCAAAGAATTTAAATCTACATGTCCAAATAGTAAGACTTATAGATTTAGACTAAGATGTATTCCTATGGACCTTTTATCAAACATCTGTCTGAAAATTCTGCATTGTTAATTATTTTGCATGAAAGGTAACAAAATAAAATTCAAGCATATTATAAGGGCTATGAATGGACTTTTAGACCTTGAAGATAACTGAGTATCTGAAGCTTAAAGTCCAGGATGTTAGGTTAAGTAAGTGGATGTCTAGTTCACTGAGAAGGACACGATTTCCCATGGAAAATCCTCAGTATAAATTCACGTCACGGGTTCGTACTCGATCGGGGCCGTTTGTAATCGCAGGATTTCTTTATGTCCCATCGATAACTAGAGAAATTTTGGAAGCAGTCTTGCATAAATCAACATCAAATAATTTTTTTTTTTTTTTCAAAGACTACACGATTTTCATTTTTTTAAACGTTTCACAGAAATGTTTCAAACAATTCGGAAATTCATCGATAGTGCTATACGAAGGTCGGTACCTAACAAGGTGCCGAATCGACTTTATGGACTCTGTGTATTCGTTATCGAAAGGGTTTTAAAATCATTTACGGCCAAATTCTAGTTAGCTATCTGAACAGTTAAAGATATTTAATATAAAACAAGAGTTTAAAAAAGTAATTTCACTGAGAAATTATTGTTTAATATCCTAGTTTATTTCGACAGCGGACGACACAAGTTGTGAATGAACATTTCTTGAATGAAAATGGGAGCAGTCTGTGTAAACAATGTTCATACGCATATGGCAATATCTAATGAAAAAAAAAAAACCTAAACTTTGTTTAAGCATTTAGAGTATTTCAAACTGACAATTTCTGTAGTTTTGACGAAATTTCGTTTAAGAAATCAAACATAATTTGTATGATTTGTTCAAAGTCAGAGCTGAATATCATTTGTAGATCTGTGTTGTTCGTCCCTCCGCCAGCCATGTAAAACTGAAAGTGAGCACGCATGCGTCGTTACGCATGATGTATTTGGTTCCGGCCAAAACGATCACAGTAAGCGGATTTGCTATATAGCAAATCCGCTAAAAAGGTTTCTGAAAACACGGTGGGGAAAAGAGAAAATACTGGTTACCAGCATATTCTCCTTTTTCCACCATGCTTTCTACTCCTATCATAAAGAGAACAGTTGATTTCAATCTGACAAGTCTAAGTTTTTCTTTTTTTCGTGTTAAGGGGTCCTGCTAAGTTCACTGGTAAATAGTAAAATGCGTATCCTGGAGCTCTTGGGTTCAAGCCTAGTTGGAAGCATTGGGCTTTTCATGGGAACATCCATGGACAAGACACTTTAGAGCCCTAGCCTACTACTACTGAAATTCAGAAAATACATGAATACGTGAGCTGTCGCCTTGACATAACTGAAATAATTTTGAAAGCGGCGTTAAACACTATTCAACAAATTTCCTGTCTGGTCAGGTGTATAACTATTTCACTGCCAATGGCGACTTCAGTAGCTTTTGCGGACGGCGTAGATTCAGATCGAAATGCATAAAACGTGTAATCTGATCGTTGATCCACACCGTCCAATATTTGATACTTAACTATATCGGAACGAAATCTTGTTCAGAAGCCGTTGAAATCTTCTTCTTGACACGGAAATATGCAGAAGCTGTTTCCTTAAAGCCCCAATAACGACCAAAGTAAACATTTTGGGTGTTAAAATACATTTAAAGTTATTGTTAAGATGAAAGTCTGTTATTATAGAGTCGATTGAAGTGTTGGTCGCTGCAAGAAAGATAAATTTTAAAATCAGGTAAACAGTAAACAGATGATGGAGTAACCTTGCAAACGTTTGCCCTACTTCTAACCAGCGACTAACACCTAGACCAACCGTGCAATAACAA
This sequence comes from Hippopus hippopus, assembly GCA_946811185.2. NCBI lineage: Eukaryota > Metazoa > Mollusca > Bivalvia > Cardiida > Cardiidae > Hippopus > Hippopus hippopus. The sequence continues at coordinate 9,025,767 of OX328108.1, read as the reverse complement.
ATTGTCATCTTCACAATAATTTCCATACCTTTAATGGAATAATTGAAATTTAGCTGCATTTTTACACCTGTATTATATCCTTTTGGTCGTAATTGGGACTTTGAAATACTTGAGATCAGTGGATCTCGTTTATATAATGCTTAACTGCCCTTATACATGAACACATTTAGAACTGGAAAATGCATTCTAGAACATGCTTGAACAAGCATGGAACAAGGAGGTCTTACCTGCATCCTGGTTAATAACTTACATGCAACTGTTAACATTTTATCCTGCTAAATAACTTAAATGAAACTTTAAAGCCGATAGTAAAATCCCAGAGTTTTGCTATTTCAAAGTTTTTTTTTTTTGAGGATAAAAATTAGTCTATATCAGTCAATGTAAATCAAAGATCAAATTGGATGTTCTGTGCAGTCTGAGCTTGATTTACGTGTCCGCCAATAGTAAAAACCCAAGTTTTGTGATTTCAAAGGAATTTTTGGTGAAAATATGTCCTTATGGGACAGTGTAGATCAAAGATCAGACTGCACGTTCTGTGTAGTCTGATCTTGAATTACGTGTCCGCAAAAGGTCAGTAAGTCGCGCTTAGCAGCCTTCGGGTTAAGCCAATGGTAAAAACCCAAATGTTGCTATTTCAAAGGTTTTTTTTTTTTGAGAAGTAATTATGTCTTTATCGGTCTGTGCAGATCAAAGATCAGACTGCACGTTTTGTGCAGTCTGATCTTGATCTACACTCTCCGCAAAAGTCGGTGAGTTACGCTTAGCATCCAGAGGGCTGAAACATCTCCATGATGCATGATACCAAGCAAGTCATCACATAATTGTGGATCCATAAAATTCTTTTTTAAAGCAACTGACGAAATCCTGAAATACACAGGTCTTGGTCCTATGGCACGATGGAAATTGACTAATAGCAAAGTTTGACCTTGTCAGCCTGTCCGGACTGCGCAGATTGACTGTAGTTGATACTTTTTGCACATGCATTAAGCCCCTTTTCAAAGAGGGTAGTTGTCTGTGTGCCCAACGTCAAGGCTTTCAACTCGTCCATATAAAATCCATTTGCAGACGAAAAAGTAACACCGGAAAATATAGTGGTAAAAGGCGAAATCGCTGGAAGGTTAACAGCAGTTTCTTTCTTTTTTTTATATACGTGTATATTCTTTTCAAGCATTGTTTCTCAGGTTGATAAAAGTACGGATGGGGGTTGTTCTGTAAAAGGCTCACCGATGATTTCAACAATGCTTTCAAAAGGCTTCTTTCTCAGGGTCGTTAAAAATCTCAGTACAGTCCAAATGTAAAAAGGCCTGATTATAATAAAAGTAAATTTCATTTTTACCATGTAAAAATATGGCGATTATTATGACTTTCACGATATGTAAAGGTGCACTTTGTAAAAGTTCCAGTCAATGGCATCGTGCTTCTAGATCGTGACGATGCCCAAATTTATTATGTCAGGTATGACTATAATATATTTCAGTCTATATTAACCACTTATATGACAGATCTTCGCGCGCATCCTACTGCGTATGTATTTTTGTGGTGGATATTGAATCGAAAGTGCATCTATGCTTTTTTTTTTCATATAATGGTAATACTATCGGTGCACTGAAACAAGTAGCACTCTCTTCCGGTAGTATTGGTGAAGAGAGAGAAAAAAAAAAAATAGATCTTTAAACTGTCAACGTGAAAAAATTAAAATGCTGCTGACACGGTGTTACACACCAAACAAGGAAACAAAGGCAGAAAGTTTAGAGCTGTGGAAGTATAGCTGTTTCCACTTTGAAAATTAATGTTGGAAAAGGAGAAATCACTCCTATTTAGCAAGTTCTCCTTTTCTATGTCTGCTGATTTTTTATCATATTTTTTCCTTGAAAGAATAACTTCCACAGTGACCTTCAACCTTGTTTTCTGACGAAATAAGCACGGATAGGTGTTATTTTTCATTTTTTCTTATTGTTTAGAATTATAAATGATATGATTGTGGAAATTTTAAGAAAAATCTGTCCGTCAGAAAGTATGTATTTATTCAAGATTAACCCTAAATTCAGTCAAATTATGTCCCTTTTTAACTCAATGATCCATAAATAACATGTATATTTGTATATTTACCATGCTATAAACCAGGCTTTTACATGTTTTTTTTTTTTTTTTTTGTGTGTGAGTGCAAAAATATGAGTTTTCATTAAACTGATGTATATTTGTATATTTTTCTTGTAATTTTCCTGTTTAACTATTAAAGAAAGGTGCTTTAAATACCATATAAGCTGAATTTTGGAACTCTACATACCTTTTTCAAAGGCAAATTTCTCAGAAACGAGCACGGTGAGCCACAACTTTTTTTTTACTGTAATCTCCTAGAGACATGATGAGCTTTGTATGTGCAAAGTTTTAAATAAATCTGTCCGTTAGAAAAATTTGTAATATACGTCGTTAACTCTTGTGTCTTTGCCATACCAAATAATGGACTTGTCTAAATCCAAAGCGTTTGCAGAAGACAAATAGAATATGGATCAAACGTAACCAATAACCAGCATTTTCTCTATTTCCCACAATGTTTTCAACTCTTTCAAAGAAATATTCCACGGTTTGAGTCATATTTAGTTTGTCGTCTGCAAATGCTTTCAATTTGGTTCGGTCTAGAATTTTCTCGTCTGGTAAGGAGGTAAATTCCTTGAACTCTTTCCGCCAAAGGCAAAAAATGTTTGTTTGTATGTTTGTTTGTTTGTTTTTCGCACGGCATAGATCAAAATCTTGCTCCGCAGAACATGCAGTCTAATCTTGGATCTATACTGTAAGCTTGTTCAGCTAATTCTATATTATTATTAATCCTTATCCTGCTAAATAACTAAAATGAAATTTTCAAATCGATAGTAAAAACCCAAATATATGATCATGGATCCATAAAATCCATTTTATTTAACGACCCACTGAATCATGAGGTAAACTGGTCCTTAGACATGACAGAAAATTTACCAATAAGAAAGGGTCTTGACCCATGTCAGCCTGCGCGGACTGCTTTGGCTGACTTGGGTCGATATTTTTGCAGATGCATTAAACTCTCTTTTCACAGAGGATGGCTCATATGTTTGGCGAGTTTAAGAAAAGTAAATTATAGTGATGTTGGTTTCAGATTGTATACATTAGTGTTAAATATCAAGTTTACTACAAAAGTCATTTCACTTGATCTTTTCAAGTTGTGCAAAAGAAAAAAAAAATGTAAGTCATCGATTGTTTACGTGTCTATCTAATACGATCAATTTTTTTCTCATCACGCAAAACAAGCCATGGTTTGGTCCTCAGTGTTATCAAGCAATAGATAGGTATCATAAAACTAAAAATAATTATACTAAAAACAAAACTCCTCAAAACAAGGTAAAGCTAAAACAAACAAGTAAAGATTATAAATAACAATACATTACTTTTTGAATATTGAAAAACAAAAACACCCAAACAGATTTAGGGCCATTAGTGAAAAAAAACCCGAAATATACTGGAAATTTTTACAAAACTTAAAACCTAAACAAAAATGTAACGAATGCCCATCCCTAGATGAATTTTACCACCATTTTGAAGAAACACACACACACACACACACACACACACACACACATATATATATATATATATGACAACCGGGTTCCCGAAGAACATAATAATGCAATAAACATTAATGAAACTCTGAACTCAAAAATTACTGAAACTGAGATCATGAAATGTATAAATAATTTGAAAAACTCTAAATCGCCTATTCCATTAGATAATATAATAAATGGATAAATTAAGTCAACTAAAAACATTCTCCTCCCATTGTACTGTAAGCTCTTTAACTGTATTTTTGATACAGGTTTAATCCCGAAAACATGGTTAGAAGGAATTATAATTCCCATCTTCAAGAATAAGGGTGACCCAAACTATCCAAGTAGTTACAGATTAATTATCACCTGTCCTGTTTTCTTTGTTCCTAAATGACCTTCAATCAAATTTGTTTTCAAACGGTGTCCTCGGTGTAGAACTTTAAGATAATGCTGATCTGACACTGTGGCTAAAACTTCCAGTATTACTCTATGCATATGACACCGTTATACTGTCAAATAATGTAAATGAATTCCAAAATAGCCTGAATCACTTTGGAATTTATTGCGATAGATGGCACTTAGAAGGTGGTAGGTTTTGTTGCTAGAGCAATAAACAATTTTTCCTTTAAGATTGGCATACAATCATTGCAAGTAATAAACCATTACCATTACCTAGGCATCACCTTTTCCAGTAACGGTTCCTTCCTTTAAGCCCGCAAACACATAGCCGAGCAAGCAAACAAGGCCTTACATTACCTGTTTATGAAAGTTAATAATTCTGACCTTCCTCTAGACCTACATGTAATTCTAAAACTTTTCGACCACACTGTACTACCAGTTTTAACCTATGGTTCAGAAGTCTTTGGATTTAAAAAATGTTGAGATATTAGAAAAAGTACACACCAATTTCCTCAGAAAAATAACAGGCTCTAGAAAATCAACACCTTTACCCTTTCTGTATGGAGAATTTGGACGTTGTTCCATTGAAATAGTTATTATGTCCCGTATGGTATCTCTCTGGAAGAGGCTTTTAATAGGTAAAAGCGAAAAAATCTCCCTTAAGATCTACAAGTATATGTTGGAAAACCCGCAAATAATTTCAAGTAGCCTAACAAAATTAAAGAAATCTTAACTACAGTAGGAAGACCTGATCTATGGGACAATCATTTAATATATCAATCAAAACAATATACAGAAAAAAAACTATACAAACCCTTATTGATCAATTCAAACAAAATTGGCATGAACATTTATTATTATCCAACAAAGGCAGAATCTTCTTGGGGTTCAAAAAAATCATGAACTTGAAGAGTACCTCAAAATTCTAAACAGAAATGAGTACTTACCTCTCCTCAAGTTTAGAAATGCAAACTATTGTCTGCCGACAGAAACTGGTCGATATGATGGCACTATTTTTGAAGACAGAATCTGTAACCTCTGTAATTCTGGTCAGGTTAGCTCAGAAAAGCATTATCTACGTGACTGCACCCTTTTTAATAATGTAAGAGGTCGTTATCTCCATAACCTGCAACATGAACAGAATATTAAAGCATTATTTCAAACAAACTTACCACAAAAACTTTGACAGTCAAGTTCTTTTGTAAAACTGATTATGCATGAATTTCAATAAGAAGCCAAACTATAGCCCAATTGTCGTCTGAAATTATGTACATGTTTATCCACTGCACATGAATTTCCATTTTCCTTAATTTTGAATTTTGTATGGGGCCTGAAGGGACGAAGATCATGCTACATACCTGTGCAGACTGATTTACACCCACTTAGCCCTCTGAAAATAAATAAATAAATGTGCCATAAACCCTTTTCATATACCAGAGTGAAAACAGTTAACTCTTTGCCACAAAATCCTGACTTTTAACAAGTTTGCAGAAGGGAGCCCTAAAATCATTGGTGGGAGGGGGGGGGGGAGAATATGTTGGTAACTAGGGTTTTCCCTATTTGAGGATATGAGGTGGTCTGGCATTTAGAAAGGTTTGTGTCTTTCTCGTAACTGTTCGATATTATGATAGAAGCTGTGGCGAAGAACTTCTCTAAAACCACTGTAGGTATAATGGCCTTAATATAAGACAAACATGTAGATCATGCCGAGGGTTTGAATGCGTTACATAACTCGCATTGTTGAAGTTAAAGTCAAATTGGAAAAAAAAGATAGGCCTAGATCTACTAGAGTCGTTAGCATTACTTAATTTAACATTTAAGACAAAAATAAGGTGGATGTTTTCTATAACTACATGTATCAGCTTAGGTAAACGTATCTGTTGTGAACTCATAATGTCGTGGATGGTAATAGCTTATCAGGATTCATCTCGTGGGCCGAATGAAAACTAGAAATTAAGCTCTAAAGATAAATACACAATGATCTAACTACGTGTGTAATTGTCACAGGTTTTTAGGCAGTTTATTTCCGATGTCAATTAGCCAACCTCATATGATCTGTTGATCAAATCCCTCGGCTGTAAATATTACAATGGGTGTACAGGAACCTATACCTTACACTTCTTCGCTGAACATAGACCGCGAATTATAAGATTACACTCGTAAGACACAAGCACCAGTCACAGTTTTCAACAGTTTTAAATCACCATAAAAAGCCCGTCCGTTGACATAGTTTGTTGTTTCATTTATTGAATGCTGCTTGTCAAAGATGATGGCAGTTTTGTCGACCGATTGACTGTAGTTGTTATTGTCGTTGATAAGAAGAATTTCAAGAGCGCTGTCATGATTAAGATCATGTAATCGAAAGAAGATTCAATGGCGACCTCCTTGATACGCAAGAGGAAAGATATAGTTACTGAATCGGCCGAGTTGTGACGAGCGCTTCCCATTTGACAAACACGATTCATCGAGACGCAACACGATAAAGTAGTCCGAAAAAGGACTGCAATTTCCTTCCCTTTGCCAATACCTTGACCTAGCTTTTGATGCAACAACAACAATAAACGACAGGTTATTATCTTACTCTACCACACACGTTTGCGTTCAAGATCAGTAAAAGTCTCTAGTAAAAGTTTTTCTACTAAATAAGAAAATCAAGATCAAGACATTGAGTAACGAGAGGAAAGGTTTCGTTTTTCTTTAACCATTGATGCAAAAAAGGTATAATTCACCCGCACGAAGTATCGATCGATAACAGCCTGCGCACTCCGAGCTATCTAACGTGGGTCAACTTTCTTGTTTTTGGTAAATTTTCTACATGTCAAAGGACAGCTCTACCTCATAATTCGGCCGGATTTTAGACATAGGGTTCCATACCCTGCGACGACCTGCTTAGTGTAATGCATTACGATGCATTAAACCCCCCTTTCCCCAGGACGCAGCTCAATTATAGTTGGTCGTATAGCTCAATTATAGTTGGTCGTATAGAGGTTTAACGCCGTTTTAACAGCTTAGCTCATATCACAACGGTCAGTGCGCCTACGAATGTTTCCTGGCGTTCTCACACAAGTACTGACACAACTTTCTTTCCAAGTCACCAGTAGTAAAGGGGAGTCAGATTGGGACTGAGTTGCGGACCAGTCCCTATCTGACTTACCCTGAGTCCCTATCCTACTTACCCTGAGAGGGTTTCGTACCCAGTTTACCTACCCCCGGGTGAGCAAAATGGGTACTTTTTGAGAAAATGTGTCATTTTTGGCCGGTAGTTAGCCTTTTATTGCAAATATCCTACTTACTTACCCTGAGTCCCTATCCTACTTACCCTGAGTGGGATTAGTACCCATTTTGCTATTGTAAGACTATATAGGTTCGCTACGCTAAGAAGGATTGGTACATACCCAATGGGCTTCGTACCCATATTGCTATAGTATGACTATCCTGTGTGGGTTTTCGTACCCAAAGGACTTCGTACCCATATTGCTATAGTAAGACTATATAGGTTCGCTACGCTAAGAAGGATTGTCACATAGTTTGTAGTTTAGTCAGCTGTTGGTTTAGACCGTGATATGGAATAGGGTAAGGTGGAATAGGGTTAGGAATGCTTCATTGTTTACTTTTATCCACTACTCAGACTTTAATTGGCTTGGCCATCACTTGGCCTTTAATTGCAAATACCCATTCTACTTACCCTGAGTGGGGTTCGTACCCATATTACTATAGTAAGACTATAGTCTTAACTATATACGATACAGGTACAGTAGGGACCGTGAAATGGAATAGGGTAAGATGGAATAGGGTAAGGAATGCTCTCGGATTTTATCGGTTACTCGCCCCTGGCTGATCTTAGTCTGCACATTTTTGCAAATACCCATTCTACTTACCCTGAGTGGGTTTCATACCTCCATCAGTTCTGTATTAAAAAAGCCTTCTAAATTTCACTTTTTTGTCTAGTTTGATTGAATGCTTTCTACTTCATTCAAATAGATCTGCTCTAAAGAGAATTTCCACATATGCATGCATTAAGCTTTTTTTTTTTTTCTCAGAGCTTTGCTCAGGGTGCTTTCTGCCAGGTTCGCACTCGTAAGTCAATCCCCCTGCAAGCGTATAAAAGCCGGCGATTTTTTCCAATAATGAATCATTCGACACTCAGCTCTCGAGTAGTACGGATAAGCGCTAACGGAAAACGGAGCAAATAAATAATTCGACTTATTGAGGCTCTCCGAGTCTTTCTGTTTGCTGGTGAACAACTACTGATACTAAAGAACAGGATTGAGGAGAATAGAATACAACTTGAACGAATATCACTCCCATACAAAGATCTCGGTGAGAAATTAGTCGAACTATTTCTAGAGCTTTTAAACACTACTTGGGCTTTAAATGGGTTAGGGCAAAAAGACCAGGGTTGGGGTTTGACTTAAGACTTTTTTCATTGTGTTTTGGGTCGAGGGCAGGGTTTGGGCTTAGACTTTTTTCTTTTTTGTTTAACGAAAAAAGATTGACTCTTTCTTGGACTGAAATTTGAAGTTTATCTCTTTTAGAGAAAATTGACAATTTGAAAGATTACTCTTTCTTGGTGTTTGGTAGCCCTGAAAAGGGCTGTTTTTTTGTTTTGCCTTCTCGTCTTGGTATGTTTTTTCCCTCTAGTGACAGCTTTTATCCTTTTTCTTTGGCTTTTTTTGGGGGGGATCTTGAAGTCGTCGAAGTCATCAATCTTTTTTCCATATTTGCCCTGTCCCGTCAATACCGGGATTGTGCAGCTGTTGACAAATCGTTGTTTTTTTTTTTTTTTTTTTGTGAAGCTGACTATTATCATCCTCTGATGTTCGTTTTATTGCTCTTGGATGTTTTTTCAACCCATTGTTTTTTCCTTTGGCTGTTTTTTCTTACTTTACAACAGTTATGATCGAGTCTACTAGCCTATGAAAACTATTTTGATCAAAGTCAAACTCCACCAGAATTTTCACCGGACAGAAAAGAAGAAAGTAACAACACTACTTTAGACGTGAAAAGTCTGTATGACTTAACGGAGAAGGGAAAAAAGAAATCGAGGAAATTTAGAACAGAATAACATCTGTTGACGGCGTCTTTTAAGAAATTTGAAGAATTACCACCCCATCAACTGATCGGATTATTTGACGATGTTACCCATCAAATCATTCAAAAGTTAAATGCTGACCCGACGGATATGATTAGAATTAGTATCAACCATCCTTCATTGGATATGGGGATTCATATTCCCTTTTTACCTGCAGAACAGCTGAAAGGCGAAACTATGCTAAATGAAATTGAAAGAGTTTTACAATCGAATACAGATTTCGTCTTGAACGATGGATTCATGCCATTTGACATTACACATACAATACCTCCAAGTGGTAGCGGGAAATATAGATCATCAGAATTGGATTCAAAGGTTTTTGCCCAGAAGAAAAAATCAATTATTCAAATTAACAATCATGATCACCTATGTTTTGCAAGAGCAGTTGTGGTGGGCATTTGCTACAATGAACGTGAAAACACCGGAGCATGGAATAGAAGATGGAATCGTATTCGTCATTCAAACCAACCTTTCCAGAAGACTGAAGCTGAGAAATTATTGAATGAAGCTGGAGTTTCGCCAACACAACCTGTAGGAATTGACGAATACAAAAAAATCCAATCTTTCTTGTATGAAAAGGACTATGTCATTAAAGTTCATCAACAGCATTCAAAAGTGGAAAAAGTATTTGAACATCCAGGAGTGAAAGACGATAGTAAAATCATACATTTGTACTTTCATCAAAACCACTATGATTACATCAAATCCATCACAGCATTTCTTAGTTGTGGATATTATTGTGAGTTCTGTGACGTGGGATACTCAATACGGGAAAGTCATGCATGCTCAAATATCTGTAAAGGTTGTTATCGTATTGGAAAATGTCCATCAGAATTAAAAGAATACGTTTGCAGTGATTGTCATAGACGATTTTTCAGTGCTGCATGTTTGGCAAATCATAGAAATGTTCAAGGTAAAGAAAAAAAATCCATTTGTGAATTAGTGAAACTCTGTTCAAAATGTGGTCAACAATATCTTATCAGAAAGAATAATCATATCTGCAATGGAAAGAAAAAGTGTCATATCTGCAAGAAAATTGTTGACTTTTCTCATCGATGTTATATTCAGCCTTACCAAAGTAAGACAAACACCGATGACAAGACGAGTTCTTATGTAGTCAAAAAACCATTGTTCATTTTCTTTGATTTTGAATGTAAACAAGACACAGGGGTACATATCCCGAATTACTGTATTGCACACAGGGCGTGTGATGAATGTTTCAATAAACCACTTGATTTTCATTGTTCCACATGCAGTGAATTTGAAGAAGGAAGAGAAGTTATTTTTCAAGGTGAGGAAACTTTGAGTCAGTTTTGTAACTGGCTCTTTTCAGAGCATCATAAAGGAGTCACGGCTATTGCGCATAATTTCAAAGGCTATGACGGGCAGTTTATTCTTGACTATATTATCAAAGTTGGGCTAAAACTTCCAAAATTGATCATGAATGGAAATAACATTATGAAGTTAGAACTGAATGGAGTGCGTTTGATCGATTCTTTTAATTTCATGAACTTCGGTTTGGCAAAATTTCCAGCTACATTTGGTCTTCAAGAATTGAAAAAAGGTTACTTCCCTCACTGGACAAATACAGATGAATTCTTGGGTTACATTGGTCCGTACTTGGACATGTCTTATTACAAACCCGATTCAATGTCTGAAGAGGCCAGGTCAAATTTCATAGTCTGGTATAATGATAAAGTTCAAAGGGGTGAGGAATTTAATTTTCAAAAAGAGATGGAAATGTACTGTAGATCAGATGTTGATATCCTAAGACGAGGTTGTGGTGAATTCAGAAAGGTGTTTATTGAACAGGGCGGCATTTGTCCATTTCTAGAGGCAATTACCATTGCCGATGCATGTAACAAGGTTTGGCGAAGCAAATATTTGCCTGAAAATCAAATAGCTATCATTTCAAGTAAAGATGCATCCAGACGTCGCTTTTCCATGAAAGCGATACGCTGGGTCCAGAGCGTGGCTAAGGAAAAAGGAATCAATATTCGCCACGCAAAAAATGGTGGTGAAGTTCAAATCGGGAAATACAGTGTAGACGGATTTCACCGTCAATCAAACACTGTCTACGAATTCCTTGGGGATTTGTATCATGGCTGTCCCGTATGTTATACAGATCGAAAACAGATCAATCCCATCAATGGAAAAACAATGTCTGAATTGTATGAACGTACTTTTGAACGTTTAAGAGATATAAAAAAAAAAAAAAAAAAATGGGGTATAACGTAGAGTTAATATGGGAGCATGAATTCGATGCTAAGATGAAAAAGGATAAAGAGTACAAAAAACTCATTGAAAAGCTATATCCGTATTTGGATCCCATTGATCCAAGGGAGGGGCTGTCTGGAGGAAGATGTAATGCAATAAAAATTGCCTATGATGTTGAGGAAAAAAGTAAAAAGGAAATCAAGTACATTGATATTTGTTCTCTGTACCCTTATGTTTGCAAACACAAATCCTATCCTGTAGGTCAACCAAAAATCTTGACTGCTGAGAATATTGACATGAACAATATTCGTCAGTATGAAGGATTAATTAAATGCAAAGTTTTACCCCCAGATGATTTGTTTCATCCCGATCTCCCAGTTCACTGTAACAACAAAATGATGTTTCCACTCTGTATGAAATGCGCAGAAGAAAGTTCAAACATTTGTAAACATGGTAAAGAAGAGAGGGCTTTGGTAGGAACTTGGGTTACTTTTGAATTGTTCAAGGCTCTTGACTGTGGATATAGGCTATTGCAATTGTATGAAATCTGGCATTTCGATTCTGTGTCGGATCAGTTCTTTAAAGGCTATGTGGATAATTTCTTGAAAATTAAGTAAGAAGCTAGCGGATATCCCAGTTGGTGTCAATCAGATTCGGAAAAAGAACAGTTTATTCGTGAATATGAGGAGGCAGAAGGTATTCGTCTTGATCCAAGTTGTATTTAAAAAAATCCTGGGAGAAAGGCCTTTGCTAAGATTATGTTGAATTGTCTTTGTGGAAAATTAGCCCAGCGTGAAAAAATGACCCAGACGGAATACATCAACGATCCGTCTAAATATTTTGAATTGGTCACCAGTCCAAATTTCATTGTGAAGCATGTAGAAATCTTTGAAGATGACTGTCCATTCATCTTGGTCAACTACGAAACAAAGTTGGAACATATTGATACTCACGCTACAGCCAATGTTATTGTAGGAGCCTACGTAACAGCTTATGCAAGGCTGGAATTGTACAGTGTTCTTGAAAAGTTAAAGGATAGAGTTCTGTATTTCGATACAGATAGTTGTATGTATATTCATGATCCTGAATTATGGAACCCACCCATTATTAACAGCAGACTAGGAAAATGGACTGATGAAGAGCCTGATTGTAAAATCACTCATTTCAGAGGACTAGGACCAAAGAATTATGCTTACAAAATGAAAACAGAAGATGGAAAAGTGAAAAGCAAATGTAAAAATGAAAACAGAAGATGGAAAAGTGAAAAGCAAATGTAAAGTGAAGGGAATTACTTTGGATTACAATACAAATCAAGTGGTGAATTTCGATACATATTCAAAATGTGCTTTGAATCGCACTACAGAAATCAAAATTGAATATGATTGTAGAATCATAAGACATAGAGATAGAACGGTCACCAGTGAACCGCAAACAAAAACGTTTCGTTCTGTATACACTAAAAGAGTTACTGTTAATGATACTGACACTGTACCCTATGGCTATAAAACGTTGAGAAGATAATTCCATGTTACATTGTTTTGAAGTGAACGGTCAAAGTAACGCGCAAAATATCGCTGAAAAAAATATGCTGCCTTTACCAATAGAACTACGTGAAAAGATTTATGGAGAATTCGTTCAACAGCATACGCTCGATGAACAAACGCAACTTAACATTAAATTCTACTGTGTGAAACTTTGGATAGATAAATTGCACAGAGGTTTTGCGAAAGGAGATTCGTCCTGCAAATTGTATGGTATACAGTACTTTATTGGAATGATGATAGACGATTCGGATTTAGAACATATTCTCAAAGTACATTTAGCAGCTTGTTGGTGGAAAGATGGTGGTATCGAAAAACAAATGCGATCCACAAGTCGAATGTGCTTCATGATCATAGGAAGAACAGAAGAAAGTTTCCTGAACGTTCTGAAAATGAAATCAGTTTTATTTAACTTTTACTTACGCTACAAAAGAGGATTTATTCAAAACGACGAGGAAATAGTGGATATCTTGGAAGGCTATATTTTATTTGATAGAGATGTTACAGAAGAAAGTGTATATTCATCTCTTTCAACAAAAGACGTTAAAAAACATGTTTTTCCATACAGAAGGATGCGTGAAATCAGTGAGATAGACAGTGAATATTCAATGTATTTGGGTAATGAGCAATTGCATAAAGTTATTACGGAACATGAAGAAAAACGGAAAACTCGGGGTATTTGTGAATTTGCATTGTAAAATGTTTATGTTATATTGTTAAAAAAATGTTTTATGCTATATTGTAAGAAATATTTCATTTTAAAAATAATTCATTGTCAATATTTCATTGTCAACATTTCATTGTAAATAATGCATTATCAATATTTTTCATCAGAATGTTTTTAAAAACTGTGTGAAACATTTTCTAACAAAAAATGTTTGCAACAGAATAAAATTGCTTTTAGGAAAAATGTTTTACCAACAAAAATGTTTATGTAAAAAAATAACTTTGTGTTTTGAAAAGAACAAAAAAGTTTCATCAGAACAAAAAGTTTTAAAAAAGTGTGTGAAACATTTTCTAACAAAAAATGTTTGCAACAGAACAAAATTGCTTTTAAGAAAAATGTTTTACCAACAAAAATGTTTATGTAAAAAATGAACTTTGTGTTTGGAAAAGAACAAAAAAAATGTTTCATCAGAACGAAATGTTTTAAAAACTGTGTGAAACATTTTCGAACAAAAATGTTTGCAACAGAATAAAATTGCTTTTAAGAAAAAATGTTTTCACCAGAAAAAATGTTTCACCACAGTATTGTTTTTTCATTCAATTGTTTTTTCATTCAATTGTTTTTTCACAGTTCATGTCTTGTTTCATTGTACCAAAGTTTTAAATAAAAAACTTGTAAAAATAAAATTGTTTTGCTTTTGACTTGTGAAATCAACAATGTATTGACTTTGACAAAAGCCTATATGTTTTTTCCATGGGATGCATTCACCCCTAAGGAACGTTTCCTTAATTCTTTTTAATTCATGGGGGTGCTTTCGCCCAGAAACGCGCTCTTAATTCAGAGTCAAAGTAGGCCAATCCATCCGTAAACGTATAAAAGCCAGTGATATTTTCCTATACAATTGAACGATGGAAGATCTTCGGAAGTCGGTTCGAAACTTAATGAGAGTGGCAGAGTCCCTCTCATTAAAATTAGAGAGCCGACATCAAGTAGAGAAGTTGATGGTTGAAAAAGAAGAAAGCTCGTCACCACCGTCAACTATCAACAAGAAGGTCGTCATCCCAGAGACGGAGTGTTGGAATGACGACGATGAATCGGCATTTCCTTTGCACTTTGATCTCGACGAGACAGAGTTGAGGAGACTGAGGAGGTGGGCAACAAGTAGCTGGCCAGTCTGCGGAAAAGTTGGAGGTTGTGCGTAAAAACGCAGCCTCGAAAAAACAGCCCTTTTCAGGGCTACCAAATACCAAGAAAGAGTAATCTTTCAAATTGTCAATTTTCTCTAAAAGAGATAAACTTCAAATTTCAGTCCAAGAAAGAGTCAGTCTTTTTTTCGTTAAACAAAAAGAAAATAGTCTAAGCCCAACCCCTGCCCTAGACCCAAAACAAAATGAAAAAAGTCTAAGTCCAATCCTAATCCCTTTCCTCTGACCAAAAAGATCATTGAAAAAATCTAAGAAAACCTATCATAGGTTGACAACCTACCCTCAGCTTTCCCTGAAGAAGACAGAAATCACCGAAAAAAGTGGCTAAGTCGCACGCCAATTTGGCCTGAGAAAAGCAATTCCTTTCCCCAAACAGACTAAGTCCCACGCCAATTTTGTCTGGGGAAAAAACCCATCATAGATAGCCATCCTTTTCCTCAGCAGTCACCAGAGATCCCCCTCTCTGTCTTCAGTTCTCTCCCTTCCACGGGACTCCAATCTAAGTGCAAAAGCCAGTTTCGGGATGGAGAAAAAAGCTGACATAAGGAAGAGAAATCCAGTGTCAGTTCACTGACTAAAGCCTTTCCCCGATCAGCAGAAAAACACTGAAAAAAGACCTACGTCCCACACCAGTTTTGCCTGAGTCCACCCTCGGTTACTATGAACCAATCCCTCTCAGGCTAGGTAGCCTAGCTACCAAAAAAATCAAAGCACGGACTGAAGGATGGTGTAGAATGGGGTCAGTGTTGCACATTTTGTACAAACCCCCTCCAACCACCCATCCATCTAATTAAGAACTCCGTTTGCAAGTGTTCGGCTAATAGACTGACGAAAGCAACTCAATGTGCGGACAGTACAGCTCAAGATCATAAAAATCCCACTCAGGGTAGAGAGCCTAGGGACCAAAAATGGTATCAGACCAATAGAATCATGAGGTAGAATGGGGCTAGCTTTGCACATTTGGTCCCGAGTTTGCTTACCCAGCTCAACATTTTTTTACCAAAAATCACACTTGGGGTAGGGAGTCTGGGGATGCCCCAATCTCTGCAAACTGTGCAGACTAAGATCATCCGGGAGTAATTTTGTCTTGCATGACTATTAAAGACAAAAATCGGCCATTTAAAGACACAATAGTGGACAATAGTCTCTGCTCGATTGATGCAAGGGAGAGAACTCTTTACTGACTAAAGCTTTTCTCCGAGCAACAGAAAAAACTAAGTCCCACACCAGTTTTACCTAAGGAAAGCTATCATAAGGTACAAACATTTGGAGGAGATAAAGACTTTGAACACAAACACCGAACAACTGAGCAAAAACATTGAGACATTATACCACCAGAAAAAGTGTATTTCACCTGATGAGATTCCAGTGAAAATCCCGGTGGAGATTGAGTTTGATAAAAGTAGTTTTCACAAACTAGTAGAGTCGATCGTAACTGTTGTTAGGAAAGAAAAAACAGACATTGGAAAACCAACAGCCAAAGGAAAATCAGAGGAAGACGATGGTCAACTTCACAAAAAAAACAAGGAGTTCTCAATAACTGCACAATCTCGAAGGAAAATCAACAGCCAAAGGAAAAGCAGCCAAAAGCAACTAAACGAAAATCAGAGGGAGTCAAAAATCAACTGAACAAAAAACAAGGAGTTCTCAACAACTGGGCAATCTCGACAAAAACGGGTGAGGGCAAATATGGAAAAAAAGATTGATGACTTCGATGATTTCAAGATCCCAAAAAAGGAAAAAACATACCAAGACAGAAAAACAGCCCTTTTCAGGGTTATCCCACCACCAAGAAAGAGCATCTTTCTTCAAATTGTCAATTTCTCTAAGTTACACTCAAAAAAGTCGAAGTCCAACCCAGTCCTGGTCTTTAGCCCTAACCCCACTTAAAGCCTACGTAGTGGGTTAAAAGTAAACAATAAAGCGTGTTAGTCCCTAGTTCACCTGAGTGATTTCACCTGAATGCTATCAAAGGTTCTGTCTAACCAAAAGGGAATTAACCAATGCGTGACTAATTAAAGGCCAAGTGATGGCCAAAAATGAGATATTTCACGATTTAGTCGCTATAGTGCCTATACGGGGGTAGGCAATATAGCGACTAAACACCAAAAATTCCACTCAGCGTAGAGAGGATAGCGACCAAAAAATGGTAACAAACCAATAGAATCATGAGGTAGAATGGTGTCAGCTTTGCACATTTGGTCCCCAGTTTTGTTTACCCGGAAGTAAGCAAACTAGGGACCAGCTCCACATTTTCACCGTTTGGGGATTAAAGAACCAGACTCAGGCTCACTATCTATCACCACCAATGCCGGCACCACCAGCCAACGAAGTGAAGGTCGTCATCCCAGAGACAGAGTGGTGGGGTGACGACGACGAACCACTGTTCTCGTTACACTTTAACCTGGACGATCAGCAGTTAAAGAGACTGAAGAGGCGGACAGCAAGCAGTTGTCCAGCCTGCAGAAAAGTTGGAGGTTGTGCCTAAAAAACACAGCCTCCAAAAACAGCCCTTTTTAGGGCTACCATTCGCCAAGAAAAGATCTTTCTTTTCAAATTTGTCAATTTCACTAAGAGTTACACTCAAAAGAAGCCTAAGTCTAACCATTCCCCCTAGCCTCAGCCTGGTACAGCGAGATCAAGATCAAACTGTATTCCATATCAATCCTGAAGTCAATTAAAGTCCAAGTAATGGATAAAAGTAAACAATAAAGCAGTCCTGACCCTAGCAGAGAGTCTGGGAACGCTCCAAACCATCCCTAGCCTCTGATCTGAGACAATTGTTAGTGAATACGGTCCTTGAAAAAAAGTAATAAGCCAGCTAGACACAACTTATCCGAAATGTTGCGTTTGGGATTAAAGATCCACAGCCTACCTCAGATAGTCAAACTAGTCAAAGACCAAAAATAAACATTTTTCCCCAGTTCCTCTACCCGGGATAGGGAAAATCCACTCAGGGTAGAGGGATCAATCCAGCTCTAGCCTCTGTTCTGAGACAGTGTGGATCGAGATCAGACTTCACGGACAAGTAACCTGGGTGGACAAATTCATTTCCATGGTTGCCAGGAGGTCAAGTGACTTTCTTAAGTTCCCGTAGAACAACCGGAAGTAGAACAACCGGAAGTAGAATTCGTTTCACAACTTATCCGAAATGTTGCGGTTTGGGTGAAGACCAAGGAACCAAGATATTCCGCATAAGTTAAAGTCTAAGTGGTGCCCAAAAATGACACATTTTCTCCAAAAGTACCCACTTTACTTACCCGGGGGTAGGTAAACTGGGTACGAAACCCTCTCAGGCTAGAGAGAGAATATGTAACAGAAGGTCACGTGATAATCAGGGGAGATAACCTACGTCTGACCATTTTTTTTACTGAGAGAAGATGATCAAAAAAATAAAAAAATCCCACTCAGGGTAGGGAGACTAGGTACAAAAAAATCAAAGCACGGACTGAATCATGGGACAGAATGGGGCAGCTTTGCACATTTTGTACCCAGTTTGCCTACCCGAGGGTAGGCTAACTGGGTACAAACCAACATGCCATCTGATCTTTGATCTATAATGTATGATCCACAGGATTTATTCAACATGAGCGAACGACCGGTCGTTGAGCGACCGTGACAAGTTTACCTTTCCCGGCTAGGTAAACTGAAGACTCTGCTCTGAGGTAGTGTGGATCAAGATCAGACTCTATTTTGTACCAAAAAAATGAAAAAAAGACTATGTCCAGTCCACTACTCACTCCATCGGAACTATTTTTTTTATCGCGGACTCACATTCCGTCAAATAAGTGGTTCGGTCTCATTGACGGAACTACTTTTTGGACCGAATCACTTACCGAATTAGTCCGCGGTGGTCGCACGAACGACCGCGAAAGTGGTCGTAAGTGGTTGTTAGCCGTGTTTCGTACCCATTTTGCCTACCCTCGGGTAGGCAAAATGGGTACTAAACCCTCTCAGGGTAGAGACGCTGCGTATTTCATACACCAAAATACCCAGCGTCTCTTCCTTTACTACTGTCACCAACTACTTTTCTCACATGCATCAGAGGTGAGAGGCGAAAAATCGCTGGAAAGAAATTTCGCCTCAACCGGGTCACGAGTCGGATACGCTTACCACTGAGTTACCCGGCCGGGCCTGCTCAGCTATAAGTTATTCCCTGCCCTGCCTTGATGGGCACAAACAGTTGTCTTATAAGCACCGGGGCAGAATTGCTGCTCTGGTTCGAAAATATGAAAGCACCATCCATCACCTATATATGAAACAAACAGTGCATTCTCATTCAGAATATACGACTTTAGGTACAAAAGGTGCTTTTTATTTCATTCCTTAAACATGTTGATGCAGGAGCACAACTCTCGGTGTGCCTTTTGGCAGATATAAATTACGAATAGACAACACAATTTGTCAAATCAAATATTCTGTGAGGTATTCCGAAAAGTTTCTCCTTAAACTTATGCATTGTTTTTTAAATCATTGACTAATTGTGTTTTTTCAGTTTACTTCTTTAGCATATTAAAGAAAAAGAAAAGAGCAAAAAAGGCTAGTAAACCTGTTGCAGCAAACCAATCAACATTGACAAACGAATCGTGGTCTTTCTCGTATATCTTGAGATTGATAGGTTTATGATCGGTCGGGGTGGAATATATTGCCGTGACATTTTGAAAATAGTAATTATTGCGACATACAAATTATAGAGACAACATGGAATACATTGTCGCGATAATTAATAATATATGTACAAATTATAGTGACGACATAGAATACATTGCCGCGACAATTATAAGTACACATTACTGACACGAACACCCTGTTTATTCTGGAAGGCATGAAGGATATTTATAAGTGATAGCAAAATTTAGCACAACATATGAACGACCCATCACCATAATAATAACACTTTCTTTTGTACCATGAATTCTATGTTAGACTTTTTGAAAGCATACTACTCCTTTTCTAAAACTTCTACTACTATACAATATGTTTTGTCTTCACTACTTGATTTGACTACATGTATTCCATTAATGCGTGTATTTCAATTGTTTTCGTTCTCGAAAGGGTATCTTCACTTTTTTTTTTTCTTGTTCTTCTCGTCCTCTCTGTCTCTACATTGTCTGGCAGACTAATGTGATAACCTGTGATACAAGGTCATTGGTACAAGCTTTCTCTACTTCATAAGTAATAAGCTAGGAGGATCTTTCTGAGCCAACATGGCGAATTATACTTCTCGAAAAAAAAAGCTTAGAGGCCAGCTATACTTGAATTCAGTTTTTTTCCCAACTTTGCGATGATTAATGAGAAGTATGATGGCAAAATATCACGGTAATGAAAGGCAGACTTGTTTTAAAAAAAAAAAAATCCGTAATGTGTTATGATTTCTTGATATGTCGCGGTAATTTGCTTCCAGTTCAGTATGTGTCTGAAGTAAAATTTCTGTCGACATAAATCAGTGCCTTTACAACCAGAATGACCCACAAAATATGGGGCAGTAAAGATTTAAGAATAGATTGTTTTCTCAGCTGTCAGTTCCTAAACTAAACATCCAAAAAACAATTTTAGTTTTCCTCAACAACGAAAGCAGTTCAAACCCATACATACAGATGCACAAAAAGTGAATAGTTTATGACTTACCTCTTGTAATATGTTAAGAAAACTAAATCGGGGCAGTTTTTTCGCTTATCTGATTAAACTCAATCTTAATCAAGGTTGTTCAAAGTTTTAAACTGCTCATATGATATTTCATATTTTACCTTTGTACTTATACAGAATGTCTGGTTTTTCAAAATTCAAAATATCTGCAAAAGTGATGCCACAAAAAAAAAAAAACATAACACTATGTAACCGAAAAAAATGGAAAACAAAATTCTAAATCAAAAACAGACTTTTATTTTGACTTCGTGACATTTGCATACGTCGAAAAGCGCCAAGATGAAGGAAAACTGATAGATTAGTTTGAAAAATTCCCTCTCAGAAAAAGAGATAACAATTTACTTCCCCATTGAGCCTACCTTGATTTCATGAAATTAGATTCAAAGGATATTTATATAATCTTCTAGTTACTTTCTTACTCCTCTAAGCTGTCACACACACACACACACACACACACACACACACACACACACACTATATATATATATATATATATATATATATATATATATATATATATATATATATATATATATATATACACACACACACACACTATATATATATCACCGGATGGCACTCAGTAGGGCATGGCAACGAATGGGAAAGAAACCTAATGAAGCTCAAGTTTGTCAAATTAACAACTTTACTATTGAAAGTTAAACAAGTAATTCTAAGTGGGTTTAGAGACATGCCATTCGATAGACCTCGGGCTAAATGCTTTGGCTGTATAGCGTTGTGTGATATATACATGTAGCTATACTTTACATTCTATACATTTTACAGGCGCTTTAGTGCACACACAGTTTTCGATTGAAAACATCTCCTTTGACATATATCTTTTTATTTAATTTCATTTTTTGCAAACTTTTTTCTCGAATTCAATGGAAAATTTGCATTTTCTAGTAAGTTGTTTTCAAGGACGCAGCCAAGTCTAAGACCATGTGACTGAACGAATTTGAATAGAAATCTTATGATACCGACGAGGTTAGATGAACTAGTACTTACGGAATCTACCGAAATGTGACGAGTGAAAGATAAATACGCGACACAGTTAATTTCGTATGAAGTTGTAAGGGACAATAACCCCGGGGTTATCTGGGACAGTGAATTCAAACAGCCAACATAACACATAATGATGAATATTCCTGTGAAGTTTAACGACTCGTACTGTTGTATTTCAAAGATACGTGCGACAAAGTGTGTGTCAAAGGCAGACAGGCAAACGGACAAAGGAACGAATAGTAGGGGATTATCTTAATTTCCTGCAGGGCCGAAATTCGCCCCCTTCCCAATCGAAAAATGTATACTTTTTCCCCATTCTGCGATTTTTTTCACCCAAAAAGACACTATCAAAGTCGCCTCGGATATGTACTGTATCGGTTTTTTACGCGATTCCCCCTCCCCTACCCCCAAATAGAAACTTAAAAAGTCGCCTCGGAAATGGAATGTATCGGTTATTCGGTTATTTACCTTCGTTTCCCAACATGTATACTAGTAAACATACACATATATGTGTGTTTGTGTGGGGGCGGGGGGTATGTGCATGTGTGTGTGACTGGTTCTCACATACCCCTCGATACTCTGCCGGTGAATCTGTAAACTCGGAGGCAAGGTGATGCGTGCGTTTTGTAAAGGATTGAACATCGCAGTTGTCTAACTAGCTGAGTTTATTTCTACCAACCTAATCATTGGAAGTCTGACGTTACGTTTCTGTTGTCATTTAACGAAAATATCGCATTAGAAATGCGAAAAAACTACAACAAAAGGACAGCAGTGCTTGGCTTGAAGCTTCATTTCTTTTGGTTTCAAATAAAGTTTGATTCATACTACCGATAGCCTGATAATTTTTCAAGCACAATAAATGTACTTGCACCAGTGCAACTCCGCTGCTACAGACATAGCATCGCCAACCGAATCACCGCGATCAGAAACAAATGAACGTTTTATCGAAACCTAGTCAGTAGCTGAATTCAAACAAGTTTTGGTGAATAGTTTATCTGATACAGCCCCAGACACAAACAATGACTCAGAGTCTGATGGGCGTTCAGTATTAAGTCCATTATACAGCAAATCAAAGTTGACCTGCAACAAGATTTATCCAAGTTTCCACGGAATTATCCTTGGATCTACTTGAGTGCACATAAAGATGGTTACATGTGTAAATTTTGTGAGTTGTTTGCGTCTGGGTCAGAAACAAACTGGGCAGATTTCGGTGTTAGGTTGGGAACACATCCAGGTCGGAGGATAGAGAAATACTGTAAAAGTGAACGGTACATTAAATTTGCAGCAAAATATATGCTGAAGTAAATGCATCCTTCGTAGCAAAGAATAAACGGAAACCTATATATCAGCAGATATTTGGTTCTATCAGTGATAAAGAAAAATCTGAGAAGGCACGAAACAGAGAAATTCTCTGAAAATTCTCTGAAAACTCTTTACAATAGCCTATTTCATAGCACAAAAGTACTTGGCACAGACAAACTTCGAAGACATTGATGGTTTTGTAGCCTCTCTAGGTGTCGAAGACCTCAAATATCACATTGAAAATGCCCCTGAAGATGCAACTTACTTGTCCAGCACAACAGTAACAGGGATAATAAATATTATAGCTAAACCATTGAGAATAATTTGCTTTATTCAATGAGAAATGCCAGCTACTTCAAACTGTTAGCCAATGAAAGGACAGATGACCAAAATCGTGAGCAACTTAGCTTTTATGCCAGATGGACAAGTACAGCAACCAAACCAGTAGCCAGGTAGACAAGTACATCAGCCAAACCAGTAGACCATTTGGAATCGTAAATGTAAAGCAAACAAATGCAGAATCGTTAATTAACTCTACAAAGGTACTAGTATTCTTGGTAGCCAAAGATCTGGACATTGCGAAGTGTAGATAATTGGGATTTGATGGCGCTAATTATGTAATAAGTGCCAAAGTGGTGAAGTTTCTGATGAGTCTTTTAGAGTGTGTGATCTCACTGGGATTATTTAAGCGTTTATTAAATTACTCTTCTTTTTTTTACTTTTTTTTTTTAGACAGGAGCCAGTTGGTTTTAAAGAAATTATGTCAGTTTTATGTGGCTCGATGTCTAAATTATATATATATATATATATGTGTGTGTGTGTGTGTGTGTGTGTGTGTGTGTGTGTGTGTGTGCCAGCCAGCTTATATTTCGCAACTTTATGAAAAAAAAAACACCATCAGTTTTAAACTTTGCTGGTCGAAGGCCAGATGAGCTTATGTCATTGCGTTGTTTCCTTCGTCCGTCCGGATATCCGTCCGTTCGTTGGACTTTTTGTTGTTTCTGCGATAAAGTCCGCATTTTTGGTCAGTTTCTTGTAAAAACTCCACAGATTGCAGATCATTATACTAAATCATTATTTCATTTTAAACACGATCCGAATTCTAAATTGGTACTTACAATATAATCCTCACTAGGAAAATACGTATTACGTCACAGGGTAGTACTGATTTTTAGTGAATATTGGCATGTTCGCACGAGCGCTAAATTTATGCTGTCATATAGTTTAAACTTATTAGTTCTTTCTGTATGTAGAATGGCGTCATACATCGTGTTAGAATATGAAATATATACATGCATTAATTAATTCTATATGATCGAGTAATTGACCTTACTAATCCCTTAATTTTCAACATTACGTACAAATGTCGCATGGCCGACCACTAACCATCCCGCAAGAAGTAGAAACTAAATTGGTCAGTATAGGTCATAAAAGATAAAGGATCCAATTCAGTTTTCGGGAAAACCAGTAAAAAAGGGAGCAATTCAACAATTATGGCCTGAATAAATGCAGCAGGCAGCAAGATGCCACCAATGTTTATTGCTAAGGGTAAAACTTCCAGAAATCTGCACGGCTTTAAAAGCATACTCCTGCAGCACCAGAGGGGAGCATTTGGACATTTCTACATAATGGTTGGATGTCCGATGAAATGGGTGAGAAATGGTTCAATGAAGTCTTCCTGCAGAATTGTGGCCCAGAGCGCCAGCTTCTTATATTAGATG
This sequence comes from Hippopus hippopus, assembly GCA_946811185.2. Classification (NCBI taxonomy): domain Eukaryota; kingdom Metazoa; phylum Mollusca; class Bivalvia; order Cardiida; family Cardiidae; genus Hippopus; species Hippopus hippopus. Next base: position 9,001,397 of record OX328108.1, on the reverse strand, counting down.
GTCATTCATCTCATTGATCTTATGCAATTCTTTAGAGGGCTATGGAAGAACAGATAGAAATCCTTTCTCTACCCCAAAACGCAACTTACTACAGCCGCTGGATAGCACTGTGTGCGCATCATTTAACAAAGTCTGTAACAATAAGTAGGCAGTTAATTCTTACAGTCTAAACCACTCAATCTAGTAAAGAAATGGACATTTCCAGCTATCTATAAGGAAGCTTTGGGAGATGGCATAACGGTTGAAAACATCAAGTCGGGGATTTGATGCATGTGGTATTTACCCTCACAACCCATTTGTCTTCCCTACTTCAGCCTTTGCGCCAAGTTTGTCAACTGAAGTGAAATAGATGTCGCAAAATAACCCAGCTTGTTTCCAATGAAAAAAGTGGCTATTTACACACTCAGGATTCAAGAAAAACTAGTGCACCAGGAACTTCGTCTAATTCTGTCGTCATCCAGAGTGAACATGAATTAAATCCAGCTAAAATTCTTGACCTCATCACACAATGGTAGTTCTTGATGACGAACAAGGGTGATGATGTTTCTAATGAATTTGTTTCGCTTGATTCTTCTCTCCAGTTTGAACCCGAATTAGTAATTCACCCGTCTGCAAACGCGAGTTTTGCACACCCGCGTTAGTAACGCGGTATTTTGGTTGCTACGCCCGACAAACAAACCAGAAAATGGCGTAAGATACATAGAGAAAGAGGGTTTATTTCAGTTAAATTCCAGCTGGTGTTTCGATCTAATTTAAGCGACCCAAGTTTTCCCCGTTTTTTTTTTTTTTTTTTTATCAATTCGAACTAAATCGAATTTAACGATAAAAGCAAAGGAAATCGTTTCCGAGCGTTCTTTGACTGTCTCGTGTATATGGCGAAAGTATAGCAGCTGTAAGTAACTGAGGGTCGATTGTGGAACCCTACGTGTGACATTTTTATCCAAATTTTGGTGGTTTTACGCTAAGTTCTTTCCTTCTCCCAACAAAGTAAGTTTAAATTCAAGACTACTTCAACGAATGATTACTTAGTATTTAGAGAAGGTTACGTCATATGACGTCACAATATATTGAAAAAAAAAAATTGAATATAAAATTCCGTGAATTTCACCATAACTGGGGGCGTTTGGATGTTCACTTATTAAATGGCACAAGTCTGTATCTTCTAAATATCCCGGGAACGTCTTCTTCTGATACTTTGACGTCATCACAGAAAATGTGAACGTGATCAAGTAAAAAACGGACAGTATACAAACATACAAAAACGATCGGTAGAAACTAGGAAATTCGAAATGACGACTTTGATAGATGATCAGATGAGACTGGATAACAATTGCTTGAGAGTTAATATTAAACAACAGTAAGTTTAAAATTTTTCAAGTGCAAATATAAGAGTAACTCCTATTTCTGGTCGACGGCTGCAAAAACTAAAATAAATTAAAGAAATAAACTTAAGTGCAGAACTTCCAAGTGCTTTCAGAAATACAAACAATATTTTTTTTCAGATATGGCAAATTCTACTAGAGACAAAAATAAATAAAAGATCCGATTTTTTTTGAAATGTATGAAAACTTCAGGACTACATCTGAATCTTGTCTAAAAGTAATTAAATAAGCGTAAGTAATCTAAAGCGATGTACTGTAAACTAAAGAAATGAAAAAAAAAAAAATGCAAACAAAAATAAAAGTTAGGTATGTGTTGCCTACCGAGTACCGGAATGAAGTCCCTGAAATCCGGGAAAAACGTCGTTTTTATAGCATACGCTTTCCTCAAAGGTCGAAAATTCCACCATCAATAAAAACGTAGGGAATTAAGAAGAACTGTCACAGACGTCGGGAAAATAGAATTCCAGCAAACGTCTGGAAAAACGTTCGATTCTCCCGATGACGTCGGGAAGTATAACGGCGCAATGATGAGGGGCGTATTCAGTCGGAAAAGAAATAAAATTACGCCAATACACATATCGGTACAACAAAATCACAAATGCGATTAATTAGCGACTTGGCTAAATTTTCTAAGTGTAAATTAAATGTCTCTCGAATCCTTCGTGAAACTAAATTATTTGACCCCGAACTTCTCGCGATCCGAAACAGATTTGTTTACATTATCAACAGTCGATCCCATAGTGCATCATTCTATCGGGTCACGAAAGGTCACAAGACTAACATGGCCATAGAGATGAATACGAAGACCGACGTAAAACATGGAAAATCGATCTAATACAGGGATTACAACATCAAAATGCCAAAGCTCCGACTTGACATACAACACATGTGACTACACGTGACCAAGATGACTTAAGATTATAAGAAGATTTGGCATTAAAGATGAGTTACGATAAGTAAAAGTGTCGGGTGAGCCATTCTACTCTCCCTTTCCTACATGCATAGGAAAGCAAAAGTTAAACTAATTTAGAACTGGCAACTCTGTACATAAATAGTATGAGTATATACACGTAGATCAATGAACTGTAGGCTTATTGCCACATTACAAAGGGATGAAACATAACATAGTTACTATGATGGCTTTTGATGGGAAAAGGTTTCAGAAGTCTTACTGAGCTAGTTGATCACCCTTTTCCTTCACGCATACGCCCTGCCTTACCAAAGGACATTAACTTGAACGAGATGACTTAAACGGCCTCCTTCTTAATTAAGTACACATGCACAAACAGGTAAAGCATAAATGAAACTTTATAGTAGTAACTTGTACATTTTAAATCATTAGACAGGAACAACTGACACTCGAGAATAATTGACTTTTAAGATCTTGCACTAATATACAACATGGTGGGAAAAAAAAGAGGTCAAAACTAAACATAGGAGGTGACACTCTCGGTTTCTGCCACATTCATGAATGGTTCCCTGAATAATCTATGTTAAAGCGTCAAGTAGTCGATCATGCATTAAAAGATATAAAATTTCATCTATAAACGTGACATGCAGTAAAATGTTTCGCTACCTTAACCTATCGCCCGTTCCTGGTTGGCTGGTCAAAACGTTCACATAGATTCACTGATCACTTGTTAAACGTGTTAAACCTTAAGTTGATTTCCTAGTAGACTAGTTAAAATATACATAACTCTGTACGTTTATTGATATACCTCACTGTTATATGTAAAAACACAGTATTAACTTAAATGACACGGTGTTCTTAGTAATTAAGCATGTTTGCAATGCTCATTTGCTATCAAACTAATTTTAAATCAGGTCACATGACTACTAGCCACTAGTGATAGTGAGATAAAATGCTACGTTAAAGCTTTTGCTGCATTATATGTAAAAGTTTCTTTTGTTTTTTCAGAGACGTCTGTTGTCTCTTTTGTCATGTGCCCTTCTATTCGTAGACTTTTCTCTGTTTTCTTTATTGTTGTATTGTCTCTGTGGGCTCCTGCTTGGCCTTTCATCCATCTTTGTATTTCTTCTCTTTCTCTAACTCTGTGTTGATTTTGTCCTCTTGTGCTTGATGTTCCCGTTACCCTCTGTTCTTTTAAGATTTCCCTCTCTTTACAAACTCTAGCGAGGGATGTCACTGCCTCAACCAAGGTTAGCACTGATTGCTCCAGGGACTGTCGTGCCATTGTGTTTCTTTTCACCTCTTCCACTACCACACCTAACACGGACTTGACATCACTCTGTTTCTCTGACACTATTGAATCAGATGGGAATGGCGATCTACTCCTCATCTTTTTTGTTGGAATGATGTTAAGCTGACTTTCAGCAGACTTCTTCGGCGTGATGGAAGTTTCTTCTCTAGGGAGAAGCAGTGACATGACATCTTCTTGCTCTGTCTTTGCTACCTGGGGTTCCGAAATGGGCTGTGTGTTCAATTGAGATGGTACTCCTATTCACCAGCCTGCGGGTCCACAGTGGTATTCAGCTGGTCCAACAGTGGAGACATGGCCTGGCGCAGTTGTTCGTCGGTTAAACCAGAAACCTCATCCACCAACTCGGGCTGGACCTGTATTGATGGAGGAGCAATCTGCTAGTCCTCATGGCTGATATCAGAGCGGGCAGTGTCCGAAACTTCCGTTGCGGTGGGGTTCTCTGTCTCAGTACCAACGGGTGCAAACTTCTGCTTCGCCTTTGCCAAACGATCTGGCTTAGGCCCCATGGTGGATTGTCGTTTCGTCAAGAGGTCCTGCCAGCACTGAATTGACTCTTCCTGAGCATCAGATAGTTCCTTGGCCCGATTGTGTATGCCGATTGTGTATGCCTCACTGCGATAAACATTCGACGTATTTTTTTTAAACATGGATTTAAACAACTTAAAGAGGCCCTTATACTCATTTTAAGCCTGTTTTAACTCATTTTGTCTTTATTTTATCAAACTATAGTCATTCTTATATCTTCATGCCAAATATTGCGCCTGACCGTTGCAAGGTTGCTTAGATTACGGACGATAGAAAATGCATTTCGCTGAGTTGCGGCCTTCCATGTAAACACACTCGTCGTTTCCGGTTTTTGAATCGAAGATTTTCGATATATCCGTTATACACTCGGGTAGATTCGTATGATGGTTATGCATTCTGTCACGTTACTATATTTGACCTTCGCCTGCGTCGAATGAGGTAAACAAAGGAAAATGGAGGCTTCTCTGTTGCAGTCTCGATTTTCAGACGGAGGTCGCGGCCTATATGCAAATTACACCGTGTCCGATTCTAGGCGGAAACCAACGATACATTTCGGTGACGCACCGCCATTGTTTACAGCTTCGATCGTCAGCCAGTTTTCTTCTGACCAATGTTCGGTTTCTAATACAAATCTCCGTGTTTCTTTTTTTAATTACACCATATATGTTAGTAATTTATCCATGTTTATACAAAGGACCAATTTCTGTACCATTCTAAATTGTTTGAAATTTAACAGCGTCTTTGCTCAACGGCTGTAGACGGGCATCTTTAAAGGAATGTAATTATGCATTTTAAAGATTTTTTTAGCAAAAGTAAACGACTATTAGTTGCCTCAAACGACCATTAGGTCATCCTTTAAACGTTACAATGTTTGAGTTTTGACAGTTCACAGTTTGCTTACCTGACGAAGGCATGGCTAGTTTTAACCCCGTGTATTTGTTTTAGAATGACAACAAATGATAATACATGTAACTATATTCGTTTATTTTCAAAGATAATCCATTCTTTCCGTTTTAATGACAACCATCAAGGGAAACTAGTAAAATCATAGTGCAGGCGACTCAGTATGTTTGACTTGTGGGCGGCTCGTATCGATCGACGCCGCCATTTTTGATGCTGTGATGAAAGTGCAGTCATGTAAACGGGACTACCGAAAGGGAAACTGCTTTTACGTGTTTTTTGCCAGTGTACATGAATATATATTCGGGAGATATTATCCAACCAGATCGCGAGAAATTTCTTTGCAGTATAATAAGTAGGCCTTTACCATGCTGATCAGTGTTCTGTTGAAGCGTTCACACTGGCCATTGCAACGAGGATTACTAGCTGTGGTTCAGGTCTTTCTGATTTTCAACATCTTGGTCAGCTGGCGGAAAACATCAGATTCAAAGAAGCATCCCCACCCTGCAATAAAGTTGTTGAGAAGTAATCTTGCGCATGCTTTGGCTGTCCGGTCAGGTACAGTTAGGACTTCGACATACACCGTATATAGGTCTGTAAGTAGCAAAATGTACTTATTTCCCCTAGAAGTGAGTGGGAGGGGCCAATATAATCTATAGCTAGGACGTCCAAGGTTCCGCCTACTGGTATTGTTCCCATGGGTGTTGTTGGTGTCCTGACGGGCTTCTTGTGTTTTGCACAGGTCCAGCAGCCCTCTGCATAGGCGACGGCATCTTCCTGTAGAGCATACCAATAAAAATGTTGGAGAGTTTTCCACTTAGTCCTCTTCACTACTAGATGTGCTGAGAGTAGGGAATCATGCATTCGGGTCAGAACACTCATTCTCATCGAACTTGGTACATATAGTGTACCAATTTTTCGGTACTGTTCTGACGGGTTCAATACCCTTAATAGAATCCCTTTATGTAGCTCTAACATATCACAAATTAGCCAGTAATGTCGCAATGCATGACTCTTATTCAGCATTTCTTGCCATGGTGGACGGATGTCTCTTTCTTTGCACTAAGGTCAGGCCATATATCGGGATCTTCCTGCTGGTCCTTGCTCAGATCCGGCTTTGAATTTCTATCTTCCCATGTCCACCCATAAACGTACCTTTTACCTGATTATGAAGTACTTGGAACTTGGTCATCAGAGGTTAGTGCCCTTAATTTTTCTTTTACATGCGATGCTGAGTCAACTTCTGGTTGCACTGCAAAAGAGGAAAACAGAGGTTTATTAAGTTTAACATCAAGTACCATGTCACTAGCCCTCTTAATGCACTTTTTGCATGGGCCACATTTCAAGGGTTCATCCATATCATCTTCGAGACAACTACAATCTCGGGGGAGGGGGTCTCACAACGTGACAGAGCATTACAGTTACCAAGCTGTTTGCCTGGTCTGTATAGCTCGGAAAAATCATATTGCGCTAAGATTTCTATCCATCGTGCTATCTTACTTCTAGGTTCTCATAGACTGAAGAGCCCGGTGGTCGGTTCGTACCTGAAACCTCCTGCCTAAGAGATATTGTCGGAAATACTCTAGGAAATACCTGACTGAAAGTAGCTCCTTTTCAGTGATGCCTTGTTCTTGGCTCTGCAGGCAGAAGCCATGACCCGCTCTTTTCCGTCTTGAATTTGTAACAAGACAACACCAATCGCAAAATCCGAGGCGTCGGTGTCGAGTATGAATTAGCTACCGTCATTTAGAGGATAGCGCATTATTTCCGGACTTACAAGAGCTGATTTCAAACTTTCAAATGATGCTTTACATTTTGAATCCCAATCAAAGCGTTGCCCCTTCTTAGTGAGTCACCACAGGTTTTGCCTTATGAGCAAAGTCTATGATAAATCTTCTAAAACAGGAGCACTTGACATTAAACTGTTTCGCTTGTTTGGATGATCTTGGTGCTGGCCACTTAACATTTTTTTCAATTTGGTTGGGCTACGAAGTACCCCAATAGCTGTAACGATATGTCCTAAGAATCTGATAAAAAGTGCAGGGTCAGTAAATAATCCCATACGTAGACCGTGAAGAGTCGAACCTATTTGATTTGGTAAAAAATAAATGTAATATTGCGCGAGTTGTCAGAAAAAAAAAACTTGCACACGAAACTGGGTCGGTAAACAAACGGGGTTGCAACAGTACTTTTTTATGATTGATACCATCTTTTCAAGACCCTGAAATAGGCGGCTTTAAAAAACATCGAGGTAAAGGCGAAAATGCTGGTGTTTTCTTATTTTCCAAAACATATTTTATACCCTATGCAATACAAACCTAGCCATTTCAGCCATATGTCATTTGTCATCATCAAATGCTTTCGTTTGGACCAAGTTTAAAATTTTGTTGTTTTGCAAAGAGTCCAAAGGTGATTTAATTAAGGTATTCAAAAGTTGTGTCTACAAAAAAGGAATTTGCAACATTTGTTAAAGTTCATGCCAGTACTGCATGTTGTGAGAGAGTACCAGTAAAGAGAGAGTACTTCACGTACAGACTGGCTACTGCAATCATCCTTTGGCCTCTGTTTCGCATAAATGGAACGAAATGCAGATTTTTAATTTCAAACCGTCAGGTTAATCAAAAAGTGTCCAGGGATTTGGTGATGTGCCTGTCCAAGAACGGGACAACGTTCCACAAAGTTAAAATCAGAAACCTGATAGGGAGCCTAAAAATACGATTTCTAACTTCCCTTTTCAGCAACAGGTCACTATTCGATATAGTTTGCTTGCACTGGTAGCCTTTTCCCCTTTACTTTAGAAAATTACGCATGTACATCAAAGTCGAAAAAAAAACAACAACAAGAACAACAAAAAACTATTATTATATTCTACATCCTTGGAGAAACATTTTTTTTTTAAATCTAACGAAAAAAGAAAAAAAAAAAAAACGTAACATTTTAGCAGGTAAATGATAGACTGTTCATTCAGATATTCTTGGTGTTTAACAAAGTTTAACGTGTTTGGTATTTTACAAATTTGGCAAGAATTACTACTTGTGCAATGGAGCCTCGACTTCCCTTTATTCGTTCAGTAACTTGACAACCATTAACTTTGATTTTCATGAACATTGGCATTTATTTACCGAGCAATATTAACTAACTCATTTAAGAAATAATTTGGACTATAGACCTGCGTAAACGTATTTATGTTCAAAAGTGATATTCTGCCGCCTTGGTTAAACCATTTGAACATAGATAGGACACGTAAACTAATTTCATAAACAAAATAGTCCATATCGAAATATTAATACAATTAAACAAATAAACCGAATCATGAAATACTTCTTCTGTGTTACTGTGTTGGACTGTAGTGCATAAATTTACGGAAAAAGCTTTATGTCGTCGATGAGTTAAAGCAATGTGATTTTACACCTCTTTACCAGGTTACCAGATAACAAAATTTGTGATTTGCCAAAACTGAAAGTATTTGCAGATGACAAATTAATAGTAGATCTAGCTATAATTATAACATAAGTCTTTGAAAGGAAAGAAAGCATTGTGCGAAAAGGAGTAAATGCTGGATACCAACATTTTCTCATGTCCCAACCATGTTTTCAACAGCCGTCTTTTCGTGGTTCTTGGGGTCGTAAAGTGTTTGGTAAACAATTAAATACTAATAACTGTTAAAACATGCCGTGAACTGAAGAAATATACCCGTAGAGAAAAAATACAATTGAAACATGTGAAAAGGACAAATGGGCATTATCATTCATTTGACCAGGTAGTTGCACCGTGGTCAAAGACAAGCTTTCTTTAACGCTTACAGTTATGATGGCTGTTGCAACTATTCAGATTCTAAAGGTGAACTTTTTTCACCTAACATGTTGATATCGAACAAATAAATCTAATACAACTGTTACTGCATGTATACACGGTGGTCTGGTATAACGGCGATTGTGTGTCACGTGGTAAGGGTTAAACAAAAAGGCTTTTCTGTACAGGAAAGAACAGAAACTTTATTTGACTTACAAGGATACAAGTTCAAAGATTATTACAATGCAATATATATGACACAATTCTATATACATGTATTTAAAATATGAATTATATGAATAAAATAATTGGCATTATTACTGAGTATTTAATGTTTTACTGTTTAAATACATTGGATCTTATTTTTTTTCCCAATATGTTATATACCATTAAACAAAGTAAAATGGGTTGAAAGCTTTTAACAAGTATTGACAGGTTGTGAATTGTATATAAAACTGGCATAATTGCACTTTAAGTAATACCCATGTTCAGTATTTCCAAATTTTATGAGCCCTTTTTCTCGCCACTGCAGTTTTACAACTTTTGAAACCATTAAACACTATTATAGACTAATGACTATGAATATAAACCTTTGTCTTCTAGCAATTTATCACTTATGAAAACATTATGACGAAGGCTGTACCATTACATAAAACGATTAATATGGAAATCTAAGACTCCGTGTCTGTTTGCCCATTACTGTGACAATTATGATTTTCATGTACATGCAGTTTAAGTTTTCGATGGCATTTTGACAAATACTGATAATTTGCACTCAAATCCACTGAAAGGAATATGTTAACACAGAGACGTAATAGATATTATACAAACGCTTTCTAAACCCATTACTGTGTGGGTCTGACTTTGTATACTTTTGCCGTTAAAAGCTTTATATAAAACTGCCAGAATATTGCTTACAGGTATTTTACTTCCGGCGATCAAAAACGTACGGAAAACATTGACATCCTAGCATAGATACATTTTAACAAATATCCATGTCCATCATTACTAAATTAAAGACATATATCACAAATGTTTGCACGCATCCTTCTGCGCATGTCATGGATTGTGAATCAAAAGTGCACCTATGTATTTTTCGCACATATATGTATAGTAATACTATCGGTGCACTAAAACAAGTAGCACTTTCTTTGGGTAGTATTAATAAAGAGAAAAAATGGATCTGTGCACTGTCACCGTGAAATGATTAAAATTCTGTTGACACGGCGTTACACACCAAGTAAGGAAAACACACACACACACACACACACACAAACAGAGGAAATTTAAAGCTGTGGAAGTTTAGCTGTTTTCACTTTGACAGTTATTGTGGGGAAAGAAGAAATCATTCTGATGAGCTTTTACCCTTTTTTTTAACCTTGAAAAAATTAACTCCCACAGTGACCTTCATCCCTGTTTTCTGACAAAATAAGCACTGATAGGTGCTATTTTCATTTTTTTTTTTTTTTTTTTTCCTCATTGTTTAGAATTATAAATACTATAAGTGTGGAAATTTTAAGAAAAAAATCTGTCCTTTAAAAAGTATGTATTTATTAATGAGTAACCCTTAATTCGGTCAAATTATCTCCCTTTTTTTACTTAATGGTTTATATATAACATACATATTTGTACATTTAACACGCTCAAAACCAGGCTGTTATATATTTTTTTGCAAAACTACATGAATTTTCATTAAAATGATGTATATTTGTATAGTCTTCTGGTAATTTTCCTGTTTAACTGACTACTAAACAAAAGAGTTTTGGAATTTCGGAACAGTATATATCTTTTTCAAATGCGAATTTCTCAGAAACGAGCACGGTAACCCATATTTTTTCTTACTGTAATCTCCTAGAGACATGATGAGCTTTGTATGTGCAAAGTTTAAAAAAATAATCTGTCCGTTAGAAACATTTGTGATATACATAGTTAAGTAGATTTTTTTTCTTGCACCTGCAGTCTACAACTTTTGAAAACATTCTGGCACAAGCTATTAGTACGTACAAAGATTAATACTATACTAATCAATTATTACACTAATTGATTACTATATTGATAAAAAAAATATATATACATGTAAGCGTATTAATCAACCGATTATTGTGAAGATACGACAATTTTGCAGTTGTAGTTTTGGACTTTCTGAAAACATTACGGCCAACGGTATCACTTTATAACAAGGTAAAAAAAGAAACATAATATACAGTTATAATACATATTCACAGACAGTATCCTTGAAATCCTAACATGATGAGTCGTTCTCTGTGAAAAGGGGGCTCTGCGAAAAGTATCGATTAAGGTCAGCCTGCGCCGTATGCGCAGGCCCACCTGGTCCGAAACTTTTCGCTAGTGGTCAAAGTTCTATATGTCCAAGGACTAGTCAACCTCATGATAAAGTCGGTCGTTAAAAAAAGTGGATATTATGGATACATAATTATGTGATGGCTTGCTTAGTACCATGGATCACAGAGATGCATTTAGACCTCTTTTACCAGAGCATGGCTCATTATATACATCTTTACTAATGTCCGGTATGTTTACCGTTAAACCCATGCCTAAAATAGTCAGATTTCTTTTCTTGAATCTTCACTCTATAGCTTTTGAGAACATTGTAGCACAAGATCAGATATCGTACAAAGGTTAAAAACGAAAACTTAAAAGAATATCAAAATAAATGTATTAATGAACCCATTATTGTGAAGGTGAGACTTTTTGTTCTTGCAGTTTTCAGCTTTTGAAAACATTATAGCCAATGGAATCATTTTATACAGAGGTAAACATCATTCGTAATATATATTCACAGACACACAACTATGATAATATAACTTTATGTTCTTGAAATTTATCTGTTTTGAAAGCAAGATTAAAAAGGCTATAATATTACACGTAAAAATTAATAATACGGAAATGTAAGAACTGATTCACACGCTCATTCATGAAAAAATATAGGATAAAAATTAAATAGAACAATTACAAATCATAAAGTGTATTTATACATAAGCACGTACAAAAAATCAGAATTTTAAGATATACTAAACGTCGACAGTGAGTCACTTGTATTATTAGGGGCATTCGGACATTTGCGTGGTGTCGTCTCGGATCAACCTGTGCAGTCCGTGCAGGCTAATCCGTAACGACACTTTCCATTTTTATGTAACTTTCTGTTTTGCGCAAGTCTACTGAGGAACAAAATCTAATATAGACGGATTAGCCTGCGCAGACTGGACAGGCTGATCCAAGACGTCACTTTACGCAAATGTCCGAATGCCCCTTTTCACGTGTTGCAAGCCTTATATACCTAAAAAAATCCAAAACAAAAACATGAACAGGTATCATGAATTTCGGACTTATTGTATCGGTATATTTAGGAATGCAGTTTATAGGTTATAAGGTTTACTTAAGTTTCATTCTATACTTTTCTCTATCGAAAAATATTTTAGCAATGTTGTGGCAAAAGGGAGCTTAATGAATCCCCGTGATGCATCATACCGTGCAAATCATCTCATAATTATTGATCCATAAATCTACTTTGTCTTCAATCCGACTGAATAGGTAAATGGAAAATGGTCCTTTGACATGCAGAATATCTAGCTGAAGCAAAAAGTTTCAGCCCATGTCAGCCTGCGCAGACTGCGCAGGCTGACCAGGGTCGATAATTTTTGCAGATGGATTAAGCCCCCTTTTCACAGTTCATAGCTGATTTGGTTTTACCCAAACCAAATGGGTTTTCTATGTATATGCTAGTGACAAAATATCGACGTTTAAGTATATGATCCAAATAATACGATACTATATGGACAGTTTGGCAAACCCACGTAACTATTTGGTATTGTTCATGTTGCATGCCATGTAAGGTTTTTTTTTTTTTGTTCTTTCTAAGAACATTAATGCAAGATAATAATATATAATACAATATCTTTATTTAAGTATTTAGGCTCCTGGCCCATATACAGATACATGTCATACAAATTATTTACAAAGAGTAACGCTAAGTACAGCATATAACAAAATTTTACACTCAAAGTTTAAGCGAAGAATTATTTGTAGATCTAGTTCTGTGATAATCAAAGGTCATATGCTTTGGTGAAAAACTTTTGAAAAAATCTGTTGGAAGACATTATCACATCGGAAGATTAATACATTTAAAACAGACAGTTACCCATCATAACATTAATGCCACATTTCATGCTCAAACGGTTTCAAGCTTTTGAAAACATTGTGCCAAAATACAAGGCTTCATTCAAATTACAGTGCAAGGGAAAATCTAATGACTAGGTTTATCTGCCAACCCATTACTGTTAGAAAACGATATTTCGTTTTTGTACCATTCAAAACTTTTGAAAAAATATTGTGAAGAAAGATTGCCTTGCTCCTCAATTTGAAAAGTTTTAAATCAGTACTCCGAAACAATCCTGTATTTCAACGATTCTGAGGGGGGGTGCTTTTGAAAACATCGTGGGAAAAGATGAAAGTGTTTTTCGTTTTCTCACAATGCCCTTTACTCATCTATTTAAATTCAGATAATAAAAACATGATAATCCTAGATAGACCTATGCAGGTAACAGATTTTGACATAAACCTTAAACATAAATACTCATTCGCGAAAAAGTAACGTTTAACATACGACTTGTCCAAATTAAAAGTATTTGCAGACGACAAAACAAATGTGACTCACGAATTGAAATTTAGATTGGGAAGGGTAGAAAACATTATGGTAAACAAAGAAAAAGTGGGTTTATAGCATTTTCTCCTTTTCCCACAATTTTTCCACTATCTTTTCAAAAGTTTCTTTTAAGGACTGTTAAAACTGTGGAATGTGTGGTAAAGAGCTAAAACAGCTGAAAAAGTGAAAAACATTTATTTGCAAGTTTCTAAATAAACTGAATAAATACTAGAATGTTTCGTTCGTTTTTATGTTTAATACCCTCCCCCTCCAGAACACTTTAGAGGACTATAAATATTATACTGATTTAAAGTAAACATTTTATCTGTAGAAAAGTTGGGTTTACAAAGGATATGCATTTTGGTTTTTTATCTAGAACACACATTCTTGACATAACTTTGAAATTACAAGTATCCACTTTTGTTGTCCATCAGAGTTATAATGTGAAACAAGAGTGCCGTCATCACAATATACACCGCCACATGGCTGCTATTTCAAGCAGCTAGCTTTAGACTGTTGGAATTTCTAGCACCTACCTAGGTAGCTCAATGGATATATTGTGTTACTTGTGATCTAAAAGTTTTACGCACAGACTGATGGATGGACAGACGGACGCAGAACGGACTCATTGGTCATTGGCTTTGATTAAGCAATAAAAATATGAAGTTTCATGAAATTATGTCCATGACACAGCATCAAATTCCAAAACCCTGACAATATGCGCTAGGTCACATGATCTGTGAAAATTTCATCCAAATCCGTTGAGATATGTCAAGTAATTAAAGAGATATTGGTGAAAAATAAAATATAACATAAAACCCCCTTTTTCCATGATGCAACTATAAATCGCAAAACCTTGACAATCTGCACTAGGTCACATGATGAGAAACATTCTATGAAAATTTTATCCAAATCCGTCGAGAAATGTGGGAGGAGTTGCGTTCACAAGAAACAGACTTATGTAAGGATGGACGCAGTCTAAATTTGACATGAAGCCCCCTTTTTCCATGACACAGCAATAAATTCCAAAACCCTGACAATATGCGCTAGGTCACATGATCAGTGAAAATTTCATCCAAATCCGTTGAGATATGTCCAGTATTAATTAAAGAGATATTGGTGGAAAATGAAATATAACATGAAGCCCCCTTTTTCCATGACGCAGCTATGAATCACAAAACCTTGACAATATGCGCTAGGTCACATGATGAGAAACATTCTTTGAAAATTTTACTCAAATCCGTCAAGAAACGTGGGAGGAGTGCTGCTACTCCTCAATTTTATATAGATCAGACACATTTTACCTGGAAACTAAAGTGGCATCACTTGCCGGAAGTGTAGGAGAGATTAAAAAGCCTTGGAAAATATTTGCAAAGCGGCTCCTAGCCTAGGCAGTTTCAGGTTTTTCTCTAAGACTAGGTAGGGTAAATCAAGCTGAGTGAAAGGGGGGGGGGCAGAGCGAGAAAAAGGCAAGTTTGGGTAGATTTATATTTTCCAAAAGAAATTATTGTTGCCTAATTGTGACAAATATACAGTAGAAAAAAATATATGAAAATACCTGTTTAATAAGAAGACCTATCGACGCTTGATACTAATCTATCATTGCCGTCATCTAGTTTAGTCCACAGTCCTGTCAGATAAGTTGCAAGAGAAACCTCCATTAAAAATTTTCGAATGTTATATCTGCATTGAACACCTTAATTGTTCGTAGTTCTGGAGCATGCTAGCACTTTTGCCGAATGATGTTTAACAGAACTTGTTCAATCTGAAATCTATCAAACCGAAAGTAGCGACAATGCACTACAGAACCGGAAATGCGGTGATCATAACAGAGATCACGCCTTCCACAGGTAGCTTTACACCTGAAAGATTTTTAATTTTTCCTGTTTGTTTGAATTGGATTTTAAACCAAAGCAATTACGAAATATATATGTTCATAAAACAGTAGTCATGCGGTCATTAATTAGAATCAATATCTCTCTCCCTCCCTCTTTCTTTCTCTCAATCGGCATGGGTCTTTCATGTATTATAATGGATGTCAGTCCGTATATTTCTGTCTCCGTATGTCTCTGTTTCCGTATCTCTACTCTTTTCTCTCTCTTTCTCTCTCTCTCCTGCCATCACTTGGCAAGGAATATTAATTTTTGCTTTATTTATCTTAATTTTACGACCGTAGAGCTGTCTTTATCTTCGTAGATCTCCCCCTCCTGTCTCTCATTCATTCAACATGAGGGTATTAATTTATTTGTTTTGAATAATATTTTTTCGTCCGTTGATCTCTCTCTCTCTCTCTTTCTCTCTCTCTCTGCATGGGTAACTATTTTTTTTTTTTTTTTGTATTGAGTTGTTTTTTTAAATAGCCGGGATTTATGTTTTACAGTTTTTGCTTCATTTCGGCCTTTCGATCGTGAACGTTTTCATTGACTTGATCACTGTAAGAGTGTTTATTGACTCTGATTTCTTTATTTTTTACAAGTAAAGACGATTCCTTGTTCAGAAAACATTAACTGAAAAGACTGGTTTACTTGCAGTCTACACATAACTTTCCTGCCCTTGTAAACGTAAATTTCCGGACAGTACTTTACAGAAATTTCGAAAACGTCCCTGAAAAGAAGGAAATACATTTAACCAGCTCTAGGACTTTGTTCTTGCCGTGCATTTTCCCCTTGTACTGTTTATGTATGAGGTTATTTATTTTATTTTTTTTTTAAGGACCATTGATATCTTTATAAGCAGTGTTCCTACTAGCTTTTTATTTCAAAGGTACACTTACCCCCCTGAGCTATAAATCTGGGGATAAAGATTCCATATTAGAGGGTATGACAATAATGGTTCACAACTAGAGGTTAAGCAATCAATATGGTTGATTTGCAGCACGAAAGTCTGTTATATTAAGAAATTTGTGGAAATTTACCGCTTAAAGTCATTAAAAAGCTGAAAAGACGGTCTTTGATCGGACAATGTCAAAAGGAACATTTTGTTGTGTCATGGGTTTCCGTGTTTTTTGCACCCAGCATTTTTTCATGTGTGTTAATTTATGGATAGGTATTTCCGCGTGATTTGACAATAATTTATCAATAAGGGTAGCAATTAACTTCAAATCCTGTCATTTTACACAAGTTAAGCTAATAATGCATTTTTTTTTACGCTTTTTTCTTACGTGAGGTCTCTCGTGTAACCAAAATTTGTTACGTGAATTTCAATTCTATAACGTGATTAACGCAATAATTTGCGTTAGTGGGAAGACTGATAAGCCTTTCATTACTAGGGAAATAACTTATGTACTTAGTTCTTCGATGAGAGGATGAACCTTTGTAACAGTCACTAAAGTCAAATAAGCATAATCAATTTCTCTTGCCGACTGATGAGAGAGACAGAGAGGAGGAGAGACAGAGAAACAGTCATACAGACAGACAGTTAGGTGTTCGGACAGGAACCCATATACATCATATACAGAACAATGGATGAAAAAGTGGAACTCATCTCTTCGACAATATAGATATCTTTTGATTTACATATGGGGAAAAAATCTATACTCTCTATCAGTTGAGAAATACCTACCCTTTTCAATCATCAAATAGTGTGAAGCACGCCTAAAATTCGCCAATTTTTTCCGTCATATATACATGTAAGAAAGGCCAGTATTGAGATAAAATTCTAGATCTAGCAAGAAAATTAAAACGAGTAATATTGCAGGGTGTTGTGAACTACCTAGGCCTGTATTCACCAACCATTATTAAGAAAGTTCTTACCCTCGTAAATTTTCTCAATTTGTAAGTAATGCAACTTCTGATTTGCTAAACAATCTGGTGTTAAGATGCCTTAAAATTTGAATCATACCATCTAAAAATATATAAATTATTGTGAAACCACACTCTGATATAGTGCGGTCTGTCCATGTTTTAGTCGCAGACAGAAAAAAATGAAATCTTAAACTAGGTTAAAGTTGCAAGGTCACCCTATCTTTTGATTACTTTTTACCTAAATTGAGCAACCGTACAATAATTTCCATTCTTTAAAATGGTATATTTTTTTGGCAGTTACAGGGCCTTTAACTGTCCTTAAAATATTTTAAGTCGAAACTTTCAGAATTTTAAAATAATCAAAGTAACGCAATTTCTGATTGACCAAACCATAAGGTTATACAGCCAGAAACCGCATTTTTTTATTTAAATCAGAACATGATTAGAGATGTAATTTAGAACAGTTAGTGAATACAGGCCTTAATCTCAATCTACGCTGTCCTAAAAAGTCCACGATTCTCCTGTGTGGCTCTGAACGGTTTAGGAAATGACTGGGAAAAAAAATAATAAAATACGGATGTAGAATCAATGCTCGAGACCTTCTGTAACCTATTTTGCAGGAGGCAATCAGCTGATCGGACCCCATTTAACTCTGATCATGTCTGTTTACTGATTCGTCTCTACTAGGGCACAAATGACATTGGTTAAGGCACTGAAATTTACAAAAAAAGAAAGAAATGGTATGGTTCAGTATCGTTTATATTAAAAAGTAATGAAGGCACCTTAGACTTGAGCCATGATCTGTGAAAAGAGGGTTTAATGCATCTGCATAAGGTATAGACCCATGTCAGCCTGTGCAGTCCGCGCAGGCTGACATGAGTCAATCTTTTGCTGTTTGCAAATTCTTTGCTTGTCTAAGGACCATTGTGCCTCATGATTCTGTTGATTGTTAAAAGAATGGATTTTATGGATGGAAAATAATCTAACGACTTGCTTTGCATAATGCATCACGGTCAGGCATTAAACACCCCTTTTTCCAGAGGGCTGCTCTCTCCATTATCGTAGAAACACTTGACCCACCACCGTTTGTCCTTATACCTTGACAAATTACAACATTTTGGCTTTTACTGTTAGCTAAAACGTTTATTGAATATAGTAGTTTATGTTTTATAAACTATACAAGTGATACGGATTTGAACAGTAACAATTCAAGCCTTGTACTTCGTACCCGATATTTGAGTCAAACTGAAATCCTGCTAATCTTAATACATGTTGACACTACGCTATTTATTGATTGTAAAGTCTTTCATCAATAGATCAAATGTGATGAAAGCAAGTTTTGATCTAGAGTGAGCATACACATTTTAGTGTGCTTGCAGTCTTATATCAAAAATATTATTTGTACGGTGTTTAATCAGTTACTACTCAATCCTGAGAAAGATGATATTTTGTCATGAAAAAAAAAATTAAAGACCGGATTGACTGTTTAACCTGAGTTATATAGAGTGACGTCATACTGTATACAGTGAGCCGCCTGTGGCTGTTCCATGTCTTCGCCCTCCGATATTTTATCAATGAAAGTCACTTGACGTAAACGAATCGTCATTTTCCGGTTCTTGACCAAGGCGGAAAGAAAATCCTCAAGGATTTACCAATATTAACTGTTTTAATAGAAAATGACAACGATGGAACTATTTGAAAAGGCACTAGTAAACATATGTACATGTAAATCAAGTGTCTTTTCAAGTTGAAGGTTAGTTCAAAATTGACCGCTGTTGCATTGGAAATGGGATTAGGAGTGGGTGGGGTAATATTCAGCAATTCGAAGCGACTACGACTCTAGTAGCTTGACAATACATTCATTCTTTTTTGTCATTTGAAAGGGAGAAAATATAACAGTAAAACGGTCCGGTTTTTTATGTTGTGTTTGATGCCTGAGGTTTTATTGAAATTTGGATTCTTTTCATATTTAACGACTCGGCAGTGGGGTTTTGTTTTGGTAACTAACTGGAACAGCCGTGGTTTATTCAATGGAGTATAATCTGCACCCGTGTTTTTACACTAAGTATGAACTTGTTTTCCTTTGATTAAGAGTTGGCCATGTTAGAATCGAAATAATCTTCTTTCTATCGTGGTTTATCGTTCAATAAACCACGTTGTGAGTTATTAGGCGCAATGAATAAACCACTCGGGCTATCACCTGCGTGGATTATTTATTGTGCCTCTTAACTCACAACCGTTGTTTACTGAACGATAAACCGCAATAGAAAGAAAGAAGGTTATTTCTTAAATAATGTCTATACCGTAACAAACAGAATAGGAAATCTAAAATACTAAAAAGAAACCCGAAATATGTTTAGAACAAAAAGAAAACAAAAACAAAAAAAACTCTCAGAAATTCGTCATGTGTTCTATATGTATTTCTTCTTTAAAGTTTTTTTTTTTTCAGGTAGCCATTCATATTTTAATGTAATATCATACCTGCAGCCGGCATCGACCAGTTACCTCGGTACACTGTAATGAAAGAGACAATAATCAGTGAAAATATATTGCTAAATGTGAGTCTCAAGAATCATTGAAGCGACTTTCACAACTTTAGTTGCCTTTTTGGCCAATATCGATTAAGATCAGCCTACACCAAACGTGCAGTCTGATCTTTGATCTACAGTTTCTACTTTGCTGAAATATCCTGGACAACTGAAGCCTTTATATTACAATGGTTTCGGTCTTATTTTTAGACTTAAAATGTCTGATTGGATTTATTCCGCACTGTAAGGCTTGAATTACACATTTTTTTCTTTTTAGTTTAGACGTTCTGATACGTAATGTCCAAATGGCGGGAATCGAATCCAAACCATTAGTCGAAAGGCAAAATAATAATAATTATAATAATACTAATGATAATGATAATAATAATAATAATAATAATAATAATCATAATAGTTGTATGGTCGAAGCTTTGTCATATCCAAAACGTTCGTGTAGACAACAAAAGGTTACCCGACACCAGAGTGCGTTTGGAGATACCTCTCTGGTGAATAAGTACAACTAGCCGTGCTACACAATTCCTTTCAAATTTTTAAGTCTGCCTGTTCTCCAAGACAAATATCGTTCTAAAAAAACGTAATGGCGAATCAGTCTTCACTGCTGCCTTAGGCCGCAAAATCTGACGGGCTTATAGATACCCTGTCCGACTTGGGTACTAATCTAAGAACTGCAGTCGTCTTCCAAGTTTCTGCCCGATATACAGTGGCGTAAAAGGTAACCAAAGAGAAACGGGTGTTTCAGTTAAGAAAAAGGAAATTGAAGGCTGCATTATGAAGATTTTTTTTTCTACTTGCCGAAAAAGCAATAATAAATACGGACTGCATTCTTGTCTTAAAGTTCAATGTCCGCAAAACTTGCTAGAATTGTTAAAACCATGTTTAAAGTCAAGATAGCAGACAAAGGATTCCAAGTATAACTTACTAGTACTTTTTGGAGGCATGGGATCTTTTTGTTGTATTTCTGGTTTTCTTTCTTGTAACTCAACACCTGAATTCAGGTTGGTCTTTTCAGTCGGGTCTGAAGCGGTAAAATTAAGATATCTGATGTACATGTACTTAGTTTTTGAGATATAAAGGATCTGGCATGAGTTAGTGTTTGAGATAAAGTCCTATTAAACGAATCTACATAAAGTGTTACTAAGCGAGCCTTATCTTTCCTGTAAAAGTGATATTGTCACAAAAAAGTAGTTCTTGAACAACGATATCGACAGTGTAGAAGTGATTTCGTCACAAAATAGTACTTCCAGCAACAGAATCTTCACTGTAAAAGTAATAGTGTCACAAAAAATGAAATTAACTGGAGCACTTATAGAAATTAAGCGACCCTTTACCTGAAAAACTGGCGCTTTACGATCTTGGTTTGAAAGGCTTTTGGAAAAATTGTGGGGAACGGAGAAAATGCTTTTAATTAACGAAAACATTGTATACCAAGCGCATAATGCTCCAGCACTTTTTTTCTTTTTCTTAATTTTTTTCTCAGTCAAAGATAAATACCATCATTTGAACCGGATCAATTTTGTCATTTGCAAACGCTTTAAATTTTAGAAGGTAGAAAATTTGTTTATTTGATAAAGAAATTTTATATTGTTAAACGAGGTTTTAACAGCCCAGGTCATATCACAGCGGTCAATGCATCTACGCACGTGTTTCATGGGTTTCTCACACCAGCACTGGCACAACTTGCTTTCGAAGTCACTGACTACTGTTCTTAAATGTATCAGGGGTGAGTTGCAAAAAATCGCCGGAAAGAACATTTGTCTCATCAGGCTATCGAACTCGTAATTACCAGTCACCGTTTTACTAACAATTAGTAAGTTTTTACGTAAGAATTTTTGTAACTTTAAGCCTAATTTCTGATTTACGAGATTCGTAAATCCGTTTTACTAAACTTTCGTAAGCTTGTGAACTTACGTAAGTATTTCCGTAACTCTTCAGTTGAAAGCAGAAACAGTTATTCCCGCGCACTTGTTATACCTACCTAGGTAAACAGCGTGTGCCGTTCAACTAGAGGAAAATGTGACGTAATTCTCGCACATTTAACCTACATTTCCAGCGCCTTATGTCATCTAATACGTCAGCTTCTTCCGTCAAACATGGATACTGTACGTGTGAAAATCTTCTAAAAATTAAATTTATAACTTCTGCGGATAGCTGTGAGGATTCTTATAATGTTTTTTTCTCAAATTTTTTATTATAATGTTTTTTTTTTTTTTTTTTTCAAATTTCTCCCTCTATAACGACGCAATGTGAAAATTAGCTCCAGACTTCGGCCTATGTTCTTACTCACGACCGATATTTTTTACATAGAGTTACGCAAAAACTTACGTTTGGACTAAGTTACGAAAACTTTAGTAAAACGCAACACTCGGAGTAACATAAAAACTTACGAAAATCTTAGTTACGTTTGCGTAAGTAGTTTAGTAAAACGGTCCCCAGGTCACGAGTCAGATACATGTGCGCTAACAACTGAGCTACCCGGCGGGGCTTGTTTGATAAAGGGTGCACAGCCTAATCTGTGTGAACCATAGGTAAGTTTTTTATGTACGTTCATACATCTTATACGCAATATGGGGAGAGTAATTCTTATCATCTGAAATAAAATGTAATTTATATACATATATTTATGAGCGTACATGCAATCTTAGGTTCGATCAAAGATGTGAAAAGAGGAAGAACAAATATATATAGAGGATAAACAACTGTTCGTGTGTGACATTAAAAAGCTGTCACTTAAATGAGGTGTGATGTGACTAAAAAAAAAACCGAATTTGAAGGACGAGTTTTTTAAGCGCATCAAACCCCATTCGAGTGACAGATTTTCACACAAAACCAATTGATTATCCTATTTATTACTGTATATTCCTAATTCATCCTTTCTTATTCTAATAATTATCAAGAATGGTACAATATGAGAAATATACAAAAAAATAGTTCACGCAAACAATCTAGAAGTATATCGTCACTAGTGATGATACCATTTTTATCATCACTAGTGGTGTTATTCACTGTGAAATCCCAGTAAATCGCTGATAAGAATATAATAAAAAAATAAATGACACTATGAAATCTCAAGGGACTGAAAGAAAAACTATGAAAAACAACACTCTTTCGTTCGATATTTCGGCACATGCCCTTTACAAGAGTTCGAAAAGGTTTTTCTTCTAGAACATTTTTTAGTGTGAATTACTGCAGCCATATTGTTTTACAAGAAGGAAGTGACGTCAACTCGCAACATCAACGTTCCCGCGCTCTGTCAAATATCAATCAATGTAACACGAAATTGCACATCCTTGATGTTACGACCCAGGGCTTGGACAGTCTGCAGCTTTTAATCCATGCTGATTCATGTATTTAACACTCTGTTTTGTCTGTGAAGTGCATATTTTTCAAGGTTGTAAATTTTGGGTCGAAACTTGAATGGTATACCATTTAAATGAAATACATACATTTAAATATTACTTGGCTCATATTGCAAAGAACTCATAGACGGATCTTGAATCGACAATGTCAGGTAATATGAGTTTGATCGTTATGTGCTGTCTAAAAAAGAAGAGAAAACTGGAGTTGAGACAAGTAGATTCAGAGTTAACCTGTAGAACTAAAACATTACTAATAGAGTCAGGTGCCAAGGGAGGATGTGACCGAAGTTAGAGGTTAGTAGCTCTAATGTTTCAAAACTTACCTTCTGGTTAGCTGTTAAGAAAAATCCCTCGATCAATAAGGGGTCTCGTTATGAAATTTAGAGTCAAAGTGCTATCAAGATGTGATCACGAGTATCAGTCAAAGTAGTGCTTAACATATTGCAGACAAAGAAATAGTAAAGTATATTTACATTCTACACTTGATTTAGACATAAGCTAATCATAGTGAATAAAAGAATGGCACTCATTATGAGGTAATCACTTACCATGACTTTTATCTGCGGTGAATAAAAATAATAATTGTTTTATCGTAGTCACTAATTATTTGAGAAGTAATAAACACCAATCTTTCTTAATGCCCAGATAAAAGGAAACGATTTTTATTTTTTTTTAAACATTTTTCTTTATACACTACAGACCAATTATAAATGTTTCATCAAATTCCGAATTCCCATTGACTTACAAGTCTTTGTTTAATGTGCAAAATAGATAATTGTTCAGCTTCTGATCATTCGATGATAAAGAAAACTATACTGGTAGAAAGCTATTTACACTAATGGGCTATTAGTGTTCGTTGCGAGACATCAAAGTTATAGCTCCCTAAAATATCGCGGTATTACTTTTCCTCTAAATATTGGCGAAGTCACCATTGACGTCAGTGAAAACCACTTTTTATATTAAATTCACTGTAAGATTTGTTTTCCTTTATTTTCATATAATGTTTATAATCATAGCTTTTAGTTTTTAAACCACAATAAACAAAGCTAGAAATACATGTAAGGCAATATGAATTTGGGCTTTGATGAACTATTTATTGCCACTATCTGTATTTAACAGAATGTCCAGATAAATTCGCCATAAATTTGTACTCTGATCTTTGATCTACGCAGCCAATAAAGTCAACTTCAGCTGTTCTTGATGGTAGAAGGGTATTAAATTGCGGTTGTTTCTATTAAATTTACATAGAACGATCACAAAAGACAGCGACAACTTACTTTCAGCGTGAAGAAAATGTCAATTTTATATGACGGAAAGATAAGTAAGGCTTTCATTCAAGTCACTGTATTATTGAACAGTTTCAAAGTTATTTTTTGAGGAAAATATCTTCCTTTCGGACAGTGTAGATCCATGACCGGGCTGCACGTTCTGTGCAGTCTAACCTTGATCTTCACTGTCCGCAAAAGGTCTTTGATCCCAGTTGGAATTATTGTTTCCTTTTCCTTCAATTTTATGGTCTCTCGAATTAGTTACTGATAGGTCTTAAAAAAACTGATTATGATGCCTGAACGAAACTTTCACACGATTTAATAGGTCTGGAACAAGAAAAAAAAGTCTCACCTTTAGACAACGGAATGGTACTTCGGTCGGGTTGGTATGGTGTCTTCAAACACGACTTCCAGGCATTTCGTGCCTCTGTCCTTAGCACACAGAAAACTATAAAGATAAACAAGCCTTGAAGTGTGTTTGTAGCTGCAAATAGATATTGAAACACTTTGCCGAAATTACCGAAGGATAAGAATGCAAAGATCCAAGTCAGACCCAGAATGATTACTAAGCCGATGGCGCCTCGGACTCGAGCAGCTGTCCCACGAGATGAGTCAGACTTAGAGTGTTCTTTTGAAGTTCGCTGGAAGATCTGACGAAGCACCAACGTAAAAACGACTAAATTCACTGCCATTGTAACGCATACTGGAGCCAAGAACGCTAGGTAGAATGGAAGCCGTTCCAACCAGCAACTGAAATTATAAAGCATTATACAATGTGTTGTCTAAAACTGGTATTCTCTCTCTCTCTCTCTCTCTCTCTCTCCCTCTCTCTATCACGCCTGCTAGCAGGCTAGCTCTATCTCTCGCTGCCTCCTGTAGGTGTATTCCAAAAATCATTTACCTTTACAAGGAGAAAGTGAATTTCGATATAATAATACAGTATCATGTAAAACAATACCTTTAGATCTAAACATACTGTTTATGTGACTGACTTTAAAAGATGACATCATGTAATTTTTTTAAAGGTACCCATTTATTCATTTTAGCCGAATGTAGATATGTGTTTAAATCAATAAATTAGAAATATCTATGGCCCAAAAAAATGAAAAGAAGTTTCAGATTTGTTATTTAAAATGGATTTCGGTCGGGAGAAAATTATGTCGGGTCAACATTGTAAACAATGGGGGAGTGTATCACAGCAGTCATTTACACGCCCCATCTGAAAATAGAGAGCTAGACTACTTGTTGTTCCAACACGGGAAATGGCGCACTCGTCTATTTGTAGGATTATGGGTTTTCCCCTTCTTTCAGCAATCCAAAATCGCAAAATATTTATGTGTACATACGAAATTTACATATCTAGTGTCCTTAAAATTATTCCACTGCACTCTCGATATAAAATTCCTACATCCTTGAGTAAATTGCTGTTGGGTTCTTGTGACATAGATTGTTGCGGCAGTAGTGTATCTCGGCTCCACTTTCTTGACAGTTACATGAATGCAAGGCCAAGGTCGTACACAGTCACGAGACAAGCAAAATGTGGAATCCTCGATTGAACGAGTGGATAGGAGCCAAGTCCAAAATTACATTTTCTAACCATCGTAATCTATGCAATCTCGTAACTGCAGGGTGTAATATTTGTCATGAAGCCACAAGAATGACTAAAGTTTGATAGAATTTTGAAGAAATCGGTTAAATTTGGCTTAAAATGAGTAAATGGGTGTCTTTAAACATCGTTAAAACTTACATACAGAAAACTGTGTATTAAAATAAATGGTTCTTCTACAAAATAAAGTGTTATTTGTTACTGCATGAGCCGTGAAATTTCCAAAGCATTTCCGGTGAGACAGATTCAATAGATTCTTTGGTACAGGAGACATTTATACCTAGACATATCTTGGTTTTGTATTGACAAAGAATTTTGAGTTAGCTCTTTCTAATAATAATTTCCAAAGCTGGCCACGTGAACATTAGCAGCGTTCTGTCTCAGTTGATCAAATGCCTTGCCTAGAAATTTTACATTGCACGTGAAATTAAAAAGATTGATAAAAACTGCCCCAAGATTGTCAACGGAAGCCATAAAATTGATTCTTTCAAAAGCATCCTTTCCAGAACCAAACTGGATATTTCCCTGCAAACCAATTAATTCAAAATTTTGGGGGCCTTAAATACAATTACACTTCAAATTAATATACAGTTCGATCAAATTGATTTATTGAGTAGCGGACGATATCGACCATCGATTAGACAGCTTGTTATGTCTATCTGATCTTGATCTACACCGTTCACAATAGCTACATATAACCCCTGTGGAAGTGGACGAGTTCAAAAGATATAAATCTTTAAATAAAACTTACATTCCCCCAAACTGTGATTCATAGTTGTCAGCTTTGTTGATGACCAATGTAATAGTTACAATCAGTAATGGAATACCTGAAAACAGCTTTCTATTTTGAAAGAAAACGTCATACTCAGATATGAAAATGATATATATCGAAATCACGTTTTTTTCTGTATTTTCTTTTTTGTCTGGGACGACCAGATAAGAACTTTTTTAAGTTTTGGAAAAAGGAAAAAGTCGCATGGGGCTAGATCTGGAGAGTATGGTGGGTGTGGCAAGACAGTAACCTTCTCCGACTTCAAAAATTGCTTCACAAGCTCAGATGTATGTGATGGAGCATTATCATGAAGAAGACGAACATGCCTAAATCCTGACACAGGGCGTCGTTTAAGATAATACTTCTTGAGCTTTTTCAGTATAACATCTCGGTAATACCGACCTGTAACAATTTTGCCCTTCGGCACCGAAATTTGTACGGCTATACTATCACATGAAAGAATATACAATAAAGGACCTTCTTTGTGCTTATGCTTCTTTTGGCAAAAACAGGCCTTCTACCGTGTTTAGTTAGCCATATTTTGTTTCCAATTTTTCTTGCTGGTTCGAAATAGTGAACCAATGTTTCGTCACCAGTAACAATGTTTGCAAATTGTCTTTGATTGAATTTGGGAAACATTTTGAGCAATTGCTTAGCGGTTTCTACTCGTACCCGTTTTTGGTCATCTGTCAATATATGCGGTATCCATCTGGCAGAAATCTTTCGTACTTTCAAAATACCCTTCAAAATGAAATGCACCCGCGATAGCGATATGCCAACAGCGTTGGCAATATCACGAATCGTGTATCTGCCATCTCTTTCAGTTATTTCCTTGACTTTTGAGACATTTGCCTTGCCTGTTACAGTCGCAGGTCGGCCAGATTTTGCTGCATCTTTGACGGACTCTGTGCCAGTCAGAAATTTCTTTCTGCACCTACGAACTGTCTCATAAGATACCTTATCAGACCCATAAACTTCACCAAATTCAGTAAAAATCCGCATTACCGAATGACCGAGTTTTGTGCGAACTTTTATATAAGCTCTAATTTCTTCAATATTCTTAATCCGTTTCCCAACCATTTTTACAACAGTGGTCAACGACTAGCTCTAATGAAATGACTATAAGTTTAAAACTATGTGGAGCTAAAGGCTTGTGTTTATACCGTTGGAAAGATATTGAATAGAGCTATTCAAGCGTATCATCATCCACGAAATCGTTGAAAGCGTTATCGCGCTGTGGTACAATACACATTACATATCGAACAGCCCTCGTACATGCAAAAAATCACTTATCAGCCAATAAATCTATTAACCCCTCACAAGATAACCCCGATTTTGCACAGCCTTAAGTTAACAAAAGGACACCACTGAAAAGAATATGGGAAAGAAGATGCTTGTAACCAGCATTTTCTCATTCTCTACATGATTGGCTTTCCCTAGTTCAACAAAGTAAAAAACACATGAATGATTTATATTTATTCGAACTATGAACATTATTCTCCTTGGTTATCATAAATACAGAATCAGATGAGACTGAATAACAAGTATTTAGGAGTTAGTATTCAAAACAGTAATTTTATTTTTTTTTTTCAAGTTCAAATAACGGAATGACTCCTATTTCTGATCAAAGGTTGCAGAGAATAAATGATTAAGAGAAATAAATTTAAGTGTAGAACTTCAAAGTATTTTCATAAAAAAAAAATGATTAGTAATCTTTTTAGATATGTCAAACTCTTATAGAGGAATACATAAATCTAATTTTCTTTAAAACTGTAAAAACTTCCAACTTAAATCTTAATCTCGCCGAAAAATAATTAAATAAGCGTGAGTAACCTAGAGCCTACGGAATCTACGAGTACAAAAGACTGGTAAGTCCCGTGGAGTCATACACTTAGACCTTCAATCGCATATACCTACTTTCCTCCCATGATTTGAAGTGAGCCATCCTGACAGTTAACTCGCAACAATATCATTATGCCATGTTTGAAAACTGTTATCTTTGAACTTTGTTTTTAAAATATCAATAACTTGCGATGGTTTACCATTTTTTGAGATATATATCCAAGCAATGCCAACTCCGCACGAGAATAAAAATTGTCTTACTTTTGATACCTAATTTGCTTTGCAACAATCATCATATCTTTTAGCATATTATAACATTTTTTGTATCTGTTTGATTCCATCTGTACGAGTCTTTTCCAGTATTTGATAAACTTAGTCTGATAACGGGTAGATAATGGATAACGTTCGCATTCTTCAAGTGCCATTAAATAAAAACACGAATTACTTAAACCTAAAAGTCCGCTGCAAAAATTGAAATGGATTTGTTCTATGAAGTCTGTGATTTCATATCCTCATTTCTCCGATCAATTACACCAGCTTTATTTCATACAGGTATGAAGTTCATTTGTCATTGAAAATAGCAGAGACAGTGTACAAAATGTTAGTAAATACAACCGCGGAAACACAAAGACATATTATCTTTGCGCCGTGGTTTAACTAGAATAATGTTGAAGACAGCGTTAAACATCAACCAAATCAGACAAACAACCAAAGAAGAAAACGGTTTTTCATTTACATTTCTTCTCTGTATCACGACTCAATAGTAGTATGTCAACTATTACTCTTACGACTTACCCCAACCAAATATCGAGCCTTTGAGTACAAAGTGTTTAATTTGAGCGTTGAAGATTTTAACCAGAGCAAGATACATGTAACATGCCTCGACCATCATCCAGCACATAACGCAGAGGAGCGAGTAGTGCAGTAATACAGCAACTGTCTGGTTAGATAGGGATTAAAAAAAAAGAAAACAGATAATAAAACTTGAAATCCACCTATCTTGTCAACGTACCAGAAGTGACGTAGGGATAATGACGTTATAAACGTTCCTTAAGCCTGAATCATGGCGTTTTAAAAATAAATGTAATTGCACTCACTATTTAAAACATTTTTGATTAGTCGTAATTGGGTCATGTGACTAAACAACGCGTCATGCCACTTTTCGATGAACTCAACGGGACTATTTTCGGGTTTTCCATGTTGTCGTGTTTTGTCTAATTTTAGTTAAATGCAAGTTCCTTATGAGTTAGTTTTAGATTTTCACCACTGAATCAGTCCAATGTGGTTAAAGTGATTTCTTCTGATTGAAATAAATTGAACTAAACAAATAACCCTGAACAAAGATATTTATGTCCTTTATTTGCACTCTTAACATAGAAATTTTTGGATGAGTGTCATGGCGGCTAACTGTTCTTTCGTGACATTAGCACCAGAATACCAAAATAGCAAAATTTAGGGCATTTTGGTCGCTTCTTTCAATTCATATGCACATAGGATATTTGTTTAAAAATCCATTGAAAATATTGATTTCAAAGCCGTATAATGGCCGACTCCGGCTGAAAAATATGTTGCAAGGCTACAAAGAGATTGTGTACTCAGACGCGCCACAAAATGTCCGCCAAGGAAAAAAATAACTCGTGTCAACTGTCGTGTTTGTCCAGTGTTTTTTCAGGCGTTGTTTACCTCTTAATAAGGCAGTTGCATTTTATTTCTCTACGGAAATATAAAAATATGTACTCAATCCTTCAGTAACTGCACCAAACGTGGGAACTGGAAAGGTTATGTTGATCATAAAAAAAAACAGCGTCAGCAGGAAGACGCGAGAAGTCATCGCGCATTTACAGTGCCGAAGTCATTTCAATGGATTTCAAGAGAAATGAATCATATCAGCGAGGAGAGCTTTGTTACTCTAAATACGCGGTGAATTAGGCGCTAGGAATGCTCATGACGTCACTGTCCTAATGTCACTTCCGGTATAAAGACAACATTTATCGTCATTAACAAGAAATATCAAATAAATAAGTTCAAAGTTCAACACTTCGTAAAATATAGAGGCGAAATCAAAGTATTAACATCTTAAAACGGACTTCACTTGGGAAATAATAAAGTATCTGTACCAGCTGCTAATAGGCTATCTCAAACGGCTCCTGAGTGTTGAAGCTAAAAAGACGAATTGTTAAGCTTTTGGCCTAGTGAGTAAAGATAATCAAATGAATAAAGCCTTTAGCTGTTAAATAAATAGAGAAGAAAGTTTCCAAGAGTTGGTTAAGAATCCACTATTGCAATTTCGAAATTTCTTCCGCCATAGGAAAATCTTTTACATCAAGCTGTGTGGTTCCATGATCAAGCTGCACGTTCTTGATCTGAGCTATCTGCAAAAGGGTCTTAAGGTGCTCAACAGCCTATGGTTTAAGACGAGTCGCTGATTTATGACAATAAAGGGATTTGAAAAGTGACTGAAATCGATTTATTGATTTATCTTTGTTATTTTTTGTCAATTTTGTGTTGATTCTCATCAATTCTTTGCCAGCAACAAACACAAAAGTTCAAGACAATAATTCACGACTTTAGAACAGCAAAACTCGCCCTTGTTTGCTAATTTAATGGCAATATCAATCTGAAATTAGGTCCTTGATGTTTTAATTGGGCTACGGTCTACCCACGGCACAAATGATTCAGGCAACACTTTACACATCCTACAACTTTCCATGGTGTAGAAAACACGTAGAAAGACCAGAGCTTTGCACGACACTTTTTTTTTCCGAAACTCAAAGATATAAGAACACATTAAGACTAAGAATAATAAGCTTAAGTTTTTTTTTTCAGTTGTATATGAGCCAATACTTTCGCAACCGGCAGACCAACACATTTTCTCGTCACTGCCATTGGCTCTTACTAGAAGTTTTCTACCATCGTGCATAGAGTTTTTTTTTTTTAACCAAAAGACAAAAGTACAGACTTCTCTAAATTGATAGCATTTACAGACGAAGAAAATCAATGTTACTCAAAGCATGAAAGTTCTCTTTCAAATAGAAGAAAATATTGTGGGAAGAGGAGGAAATGCGGGTTACCAACAATTTCTCCTTTTCCCAGGATGTTTTCATAAGAGTCAGTCGTTAAAAGTCGGGATTATGAGAAAAAGGGGTCAAACATTGCTGACAAGTTATCAATAAATGAACCCAATGACCAATTCCGTTACCTTACATAGGACCTGGTTTTCCGCGGCATAATCCTGTTCTCCCACAATAAAGACAAGGTTCACCAGGCCAATTGCCACACAGAGGTTGATAAGAATCTTAGACGGGTTGTCTCTTTTCATCCCTCTGGAGAAAAAAAATCACCCATCCCATAACTCTTTACCAGAACAATCCCGACTTTTGACGACCCTAAAGAAGAAGGCCTTTGAAAAAATTGTGAGAAAAGAAAAAATGCTGGTAACCAGTATTTTCTCCTATTCACATAATGTTTTCTATCTATTCCCAGACAAATGCTAACATTTGAGTTACATTTCATTTGTCGGCTGTAAATGCTTTCAACTTGAACCAGTCTAAAATTGTGTCGTATAATACAGAGTTAGGCGAAATCCTTGAACCCTTGTCTCTGCGCCCCCCCCTCTCTCTCTCTCTCTCTCTCTCTCTCTCTCTCTCTCTCTCTCTCTCTCTCTCTCTCTCTCTCTCTCTCTCTCTCTCTCTCTCTCTCTCTCTCTCTCTTAGTTCAACGGAAATAATTTTGGAAGTAAGAGTCAGACCCAGATTTCAGGAACACTCCTTTCGGATTGAAACATGAAATATACCCATCGTCAAGAACTTTCTCTCCTTTTCCCGTATGTTTTCCTTCTTTCAAGACGGCATTCTATGATTTAAGCCATATCTATTCTCAAATGCACTCCGAAGTACATTAAAAAATTACAGTTTTGTTGTATAGTAAGAAAATAAAAAAAACCCCTAAACAACAGATCATAAAATTACTTACTTGAAGCACGTGTACGTGACCAGAGTGAGAACAACTGCAATACACGAGAGCCCACAGCCAACGCATGATATTATAAACAGTGCCAATAGATCAGATTTGGTCAGCTTATCGCCAGAATTGTATACATCCTACAGTTAAAATCCGGTGAAAAAATATATATATATATTTACTGGTACACAATGACTGCAGGGCGCATCTCGATGCGCAAATGTGTACAGAGGAATAAACCTTGAAGATACATCTTTACAGCTAAAAATGCTGTTAAAACTGACAGAGTGTCGAATCCTGTCAGCTGTGTAAGCATAGATAAAAAATGATACGAGGTGTATTGAATAAAGAAACTCAAGGTAGTTATCTTCGATTTAAAACCGAAAACAAACGTGTCTTTGAAAGCCTTCAAGATATAAACAATAGAGTGCTGTTTTTCATAGTGTTTCATTTATTCCCTGGGGAATTCATAGAGTCATTGCATGATGAAATATTCTAAAGTCTGCTCATAACATATCCCTCTACCTTGATTGTTCTTTTGTCCAAGTGTTTTTATCACAATCAGTTCTTTTCGTATAAAAACAAAGTATATCTTTTTGTCATTTACGTGTACCTTGCACTGTAAGCAATGTGTGATATTCAAATCAGCGGCGCTCTCGCAAAAGGGGATTTAATGCGTCTCAGTGAGCAATATACCAAACAAATCATCCCGTCATTAGGGATCCATAAAGTCCGTTTTTTCTAACAACCGACTGAATCAAAAGGTAGATTTGACATGCAAAATTGACCAATAGCAAATTCGATCTAGGTCAGCCTGCTCGAATTTCGTAGGCTGGACCTGGGTCGATACTTTCTGTAGATGCACTAAGACCCGTTTTAATAGGTATGGTTCAAATTGATTTGTCAAATCTTTGAATAGAAACATCCCCCTATTTTCTAGTCGTTTTAAAATATTAAGTTCCCCATATAATAAACTGTCATCCATGGATAAAAGTTATACACTTTCATACTTGTATGAGGCATATAGATCATGGAGATTTTTCTTGGTAAATTATATGCATACTTGATTTAAGGCTGTAAATATTTATTTATTTCATTGAGCAGTGTGCTAAAGTCAGTCTGTCTACTGCGTGTTTAAATATAGAGGATATTGTTGTTCATTTCGGTGAAAGATCGAAATTTTATTTCATCGAATGAACATCATCGGTAATATTTTTACTCGTGGCGCAGCCACGGGTTAAAACATTACCGATTATGTTCACGAGATGAAAAAAATTTTGATATTTCACCGAAAAAACAAATGTTCTATCTATTTCATGCTTCTAACCCTTTTTTGAGCAGGACCTACATCAAAATTTAGCACAGTTCTTCTCGATAATTCCCCAAGGCGTACCCCCTCCGCATAACAACGCATTACAATATTACGTAAAGCGCGAGAAAGGTAGGGTAAATTACATCATATACTGAACCAAAAAATAAACTTCCCCTGTGTTTAAGTGCAGATATACACAAATATGAAAATCAGGATTAAATTAGATTTATATGCATTGAAAGAGTCTTTTATTGTGACTTTGTGTGAAAAAAAATATTGCTGAGGGTTTATCCAAAAGTAGTGAAATGGTAGTTAAAATGCGGAAGGGGTCGCTCACCAAAATCATAAATTAATACCGGGTATGACCACCTTCAGCATGAAGGACTGCCTGGCATCGTTGGCGCATAGAACGGATAAGTGTATTGATTTCGGCGCGTGGAATGTTGTTCCATTCCTGAATTAAGGCTTGTCTTAGCTGAATGACGTTTGACTGTGGAATAGGGCGACGTCTAACACGCTGGTCCAAATTATCCCGAAGGTGTTCAATGGGATTCAGATCAGGGCTTTTGGCAGGCCAGTCATTAATAAATGCAATGTTATTCGCCCTGAGGAAATTCACATTGTCCCTAGCTGTATGGCTTGTGGCATTATCATGCTGAAAAAGAGTGATATTGGCATTATTTTGAAACAGTGGGATAACGTGCCTCGCAAGAATTTCATCTCGGTAGCGTTGGGCATTCAAATTCCCTTCGATAACGACGAGATTAGTGCGAAAGCCATGTGCAATGCCCGCCCAGACCAAGACAGAACCCCCACCCCCAAAACGATCTCGTTCAAGTACGCAACAGTCGGCATAACGTTCATTTCTCCTACGGTATACTCGAACCCTGCCATCACCTCGATGAATGGAAAACCTGGACTCGTCAGAGAAAAGAACGCTATTCCATTGTTGTCTAAGCCAGCGTTGGTGTGTACGTGCCCAATTAACACGATTTACGCGGTGACGTCGCGTCAAAACACAACCAACGTATGGACGACGTGCACGTAGCCCACCCTCGCGTAAGCGATTGCACACAGTTTGGGCAGATATACGGTTGTTATGTGTACCAGGGATGTTAGCAGCAGTGGCTGTGGCAGTTTGGAAGCGATTGCGCAGGTGGGTGTTCCGAATATACCGGTCTTGGCCGCGCATCGTGACGCGAGGCCGTCCACTACGTGGTCGATCTTCCGTACGCCCTGTTGCTTGAAAACGTTGCCTAAGGTATCGAATAGCACGAGTAGAACATCCAATATTCATAGCAACAGCATTCATCGTCATACCAGCATTAAGCATGCCAATGGCACGTTCGCGTATATTTTGCGGAATTCTAGGCATATCAAAAATAAAAAAAAGAAAGAAAACTAAAAAGAATTTAATTTTTTTCAACGTCTTTTTCTTATTGACATGAAAGTCTATAAAATTAGACTGAAAGGTTTAAAAAAATATACACGAATTATACTGGTCCGTGCATGCACGTGAAAATCGCTTTCAACGGGTTTCTTCTGCAAAATGCTTTCAATCGAGTTAAAATTTGTTTTATCGGACACATAATCGTTCGCCCGAATATATGTAAGTCATCTGATATTTTGATTTTTTTTAATAACATTGCATTTGCACTTAAACACAAGGGAAGTTTCTTTTTTGGTTCAGTATATTTCCATCTGGTTAAGTGGCACGCGCTGTTTACCAACGTAACTAGTGCGTGGAAACTTCTGTTTCCGTCTTCAAACTGAAGACTTAGGAAATAAAATGGTTCACTGGTCGTAACCATGATACATGTATATCTAACTATATTCCACCATTATTTCTCGATAAACTATCGAAAAGCATGAAATTATAGTAAGTAATGAGTTAATAAAGTCGAATAAGGATAGGCAAGGTGGTCGCTGAGTAAGCGCATTCTTGTAAGAGGATTGACAGTTTATCTCAGCTAATGCTCCATCTTCGCTCACGCACCATAATGACAGCGAAGTTTGTCAGATGACTACAATGGCAAATTGTTATGTCAGACCCAGAAACATTCACAGAACATCCATCACTGGACCAATTGCTCTTTGTATTATCCCAATAGACACATTCTGGATTCACTCCGGCCTGAAATTTGGAAAGTATGTATCATTTAATACCAGTTAGCATTCGGTCATAACAAAGACTAACTGAGTCCGTCATAGGACCAGATATTCATGGTATTTTCACAGTTTACACATTTCTTTTAACCTTGTGCAAAGCTTTGAAGTCTGCCCCGTCATTAATCATTTACAAAACGGCTTGAGTTTTAACAATCCTAGAGAAAAGTAATTAGGAACATTGTGAGAAAAGGAGAAAGCGCTCGTAACCACCATTTTCTTTCTTTTCCCATAGAGGTTTCAACCCTTATAAAGACAATTTCAACGATGAATATCTTTTCAGTGGAATGTACTTTCAGCCATCGAAAGAGGTCGTGTTTATATGACCCATGCCCTGATATAAAGGGCGTTTAATGCATCTCAGTGATGAATTTTACTGTGCAAGTCGTTACATAATTATAGATCCATGAAATCCATTTTGACTAACAACCGACTGAATCATGGGTTAGAATGGTCCTTTCACACGCAGAAAATTTACCAATAACAAAAGTTTTGACTCATGTCAGCCTGCGTTGACTGCGCAGACTGCCATGAGTTGATACTTTTCGCAGATTCATCAAACCCCATTTTCACAGAGCATGGTTCAAATATTTGGAGCTGAAAGAGTTAACCCATATCCTGCTAAATAAATTGCATGAAACTCTTAAGCCGACAGTAGAAACCCAAATTTTACTATTTCACAGATGATTTTTCGGGGAAAATTATGTCCCTATCGGACAGTGTAGATCAAAGATCAGACTGCACGTTCTGTGCATTTAAGGGTTATCTTTGAAGTGCACAGGTTTACAAGCATAGGCATAGGATTTGGGCAACACACGCACACAAAAAGACTTTCATATCGAAAAATGTGATATATCATGCGATGAATACTGTATGAGCTGCTTTAAGTGTAGACTGTGTTTTGGGTCCTTTGTTTCACGAAGGCAATACTGACACTGTATATAACGACCACTATCTAAACATTCTGAATAAAAATACCATTCCAATAGGAAGAAAAGTAATAACCTTGAAGATACATGTTCTAGTACTTAGTTTTAGTAAGATAGAGCTAAACCACACGTGAACCGAAGCATAACTGAATGACTTTCAAATACACTAGGGAGAAAGTTCATTTCAGTCAGACTATCAGGAATGGCTACAACACTCTAACCCTTCAGACTTTTTCTTGTGACTTGTGAGGTAAATCAAATATGGGGTACAACCATATGTTAAGAGATACATGGAAGAACCTGTAATCAAGAAAAAAATTCATGCAAATAGCTGGGGGACACACAAAAAAGTAATGTAATAAAGAACCCTCAACATAAACTTGACATGATAAGTACTCAGAGTAGACTTTATATGGGGCAACTGTTGTAAATTGAACTCGTTAGAAAAAAGGTGTTGTGTATGAACTAATATTTAGGAAACGCCTATGCCATTCATATTAGATAAAATTCAATTATGTCTCCAAAAAAATGGTAGCCTTAAATTCAGTTTAAAATGATATGAGTAGAAAATTTTAGCACTGAGATAAATGACATAAATATTATGTAATACCCGCAGCTTTTCTCTTTTTTTTTTTTTGTTCTTTCTATGACAGAGAAGATGATAATTATTTCAAAGGTCTGATCCCTCGTGCTTATCATTTGTACATCTCGTCAGCCAAATATAATAGACGACGGGATCATCATGATCGAAGATCAAAATATCTGAGCTAACACTTACAAAGATATGTCGAAATCTGATTTCAACTGGCGTCTGAAGATTGGTCAAATTGACTCCAGGAACAATTGCCGCGATCACTTGACTGTTTACTCTTCTAGTTGTCATGACTGTCTTGTTGTCTGGTAACATTATTTCTTCCATGATGTTTTCTCCTGTTATCGACTGAAAAGTACCACAATACACAACAATATACGAAAGAGTGGTGCTCTGCCAAAACGGCGTTTAATGCATCTCCGTGATGAATTATACCTTGTAAGTCATCACAAAATCATGAATCCATAAAATCAATTTTGTCTCATAACCCGCCAAATCATGAGGAATAATGATACTTGGACATGCCGAAAATTTACCAAATGCAAAAAATTTCGACCCAGGTCAGCCTGCGCTGGCTACCTTGTGTTGATACTTTTTACTGATGCATTTATCCCCCTTTTCATAGAGCATGGCTCATACATGAACTGATTGCTTTTACGTTACAATCAATCCATCGACAGCTACAGATCTCGAAGCAAGCTTGAAATGTCCTGTTTGTTATTTCCTGTTCAGGCTTAAAGTATTGTATATTGTAAAGGGTTGAAACTCAACGGTATAAAACTTTCAACTGGTGAACTGTTTTAATCCTAACATTTAGTAATTTCGGAAATATGCTATACTTGCCAGCCATGCCATTAGCATTTTCCTGTTATACGCCATCTATCCCTGAACAAAATTCATCAAACAAATCAGGCTGAATTTTTCAGGAAAAAATATTCCTTTGCAGAATTATCTAAGAAGCTTTCTGTTAAATTAGTTATAGTAAAAATACGTGATAAAAGTAGATGAAATTGCGAATAATGTGAAGAAATCAATGGTTTCAACGCAATTAGCCTTTTTTCTAAAAATTATTTCACTCATGATGCAACCACGTTACAGTGTAGTATTACAACCAAGACAAAAATGATAACATTATTCCATAAGGAAAACAGTGTTTACTTTCTTCAACCGTTTAAGCCTTAACTACAGCTTGTTATGATCTGTGACTTAGCAAAACCAAAAGCAGCCATATTCTTTGCTGGATTAAAATCATATGAAAAAATCTAAAAGAGTTAAACGAAACCATTTTGGCCAGTTTGTAGAGAAGCCCAGATACCTGTTTTAGAGAACAACAACTGCAAGATTTTCAATATAGTTGCCATGGCACCAGAGTTTCTAAAAGAATCATATTTTTTCTACAAAAGTTCCAGGAGGGCCACGATAGAATCATGTCTGTAAAGTTTTGTAAAAATTGTATAAGTAGTTTTAGGAATGATGTTTGAACCAACCAAAGTTAACTAATTTAACACATGTATACACACAAAACAATGATTTTTGATTGCCTGCAGATTTTTTTTTAAGAAATTGAATTTAGCCAGCCAGACATAGGAATGCCATTTATTTTTTATATGTTTCTGATAGATGTTTTATCACGTTTGTAGCAGTGTAGCCGTTTTTGCATAACAAAAGATGAACAAAGTTAGGCAATGAGTTGCGCAACAGCTCAATCGGTAGAGCCGTGTTTAAATGGTTTTGAACGTCGTAGTTTTGAACCCGAACAATGGCAAATAAGCTTTGGGGTATTTTAGGGGTATTTCCAATCTATGCGTCAGTAGTCTGGTCCTATTGATATCCCCTCTCTTTTTTGAGTCAAAATCCAGTGTTTTAGAGCTTTCTTTTGGGGGTAAAAGGATGTCGGTACTTTGGGCCAGTATCCACCAACCATTCTTAAAAGCATAAGGAATTTTCTGTATTTCATATTAAATAAATGGCTTTACCATCAGAGGTTGTGTTACCTTCTGAATCTTGAATGAAACTAAAATTTAGTTCAGAATTGTTGGTGAATATTGGTCCTGTCTTTGCTCATCGACTTCTTTCATAATTTAGTGCAGACAGTTATGTACGAAATATGCAGAACGCTATCTATGTGAATAAACATCATCCCGGTGGCGGATGTTACTTAGTAAATATGAAAATCTCGCATCAAATGAATAAATACTTTATGGATCTCAATGACGCCATATCCTTTGTGTTCATGACATGCGCAAGTTGCGCTCTTTACATGGTAAATATAAATGAGCCATGCTTTGGCAAAAGGGGTTTAATGCATCTCTGTGATGCATTACACCAAGTAAGTCATTACACAATTATGGATCCATAAAATCCATTTTGTCAACAACCGACTAAATCATGACGTATATTGTTCCTTTTTCAACGAAAAGTTTTGACTCTGGTGGGCCTGTGTAGACTGCGCAGGCTGACCTGTGTCGATACTTTTTGCAGCTGCATTAAACCCACTTTTCGAAGAGCATGACTCAAATTTAACTTACTCCACTGTCGTATAAAAGTACATTTTAAGCTAAAAAACTAGGTTGATATACATTTCTAGTTTGCAATATTTTACACTAGGTCACACTGAAAGCATTTGCCTTAAATAAATTAAATGTTGCAATGATTTTGTTTCTAATGGGCTTCTATTATCTACAGGCCCACACTATATGGGGTGGTTTATTACAGGCTTAATTGGAAAAATAACTGTTTTTTTTTTTTTCAACTGTTTGCTACACAACAAATTTAAAATAGATTAATCAATATTCAAAGAATTTGCAAACAAAAATTCAAATGTAGTTCAAATCATTGGAGTTCCTTTAATATGTAAGAAAACATTGTTTCCCACAATGTTTTCAAAAAAAACTTCTTCTTTAGGCTCGTTAAAGCTTAGAATTGTGTGGTAAATGGTTAAGGAGACA
This sequence comes from Hippopus hippopus, assembly GCA_946811185.2. Lineage (NCBI taxonomy): Eukaryota > Metazoa > Mollusca > Bivalvia > Cardiida > Cardiidae > Hippopus > Hippopus hippopus. The sequence goes on along the minus strand of OX328108.1, from coordinate 8,960,870 downwards.
AAGCAATCCTCTTGATAATACATGGATGGATACTTACGTCAAACAAAGTTGAAAGCCGTAGTCCATACATAGATATTTGTTTAACACGGCCTTTTTCTATTGAATTAAGACCGTCAAGCAAAGAGGGATGTACGATGATTCCAGACTGACTGTTACTTGCATCTGCTTCAGATGTGCGGAAAGAGGACTTGCAATGAAAACACATATTGATTATGAGAAAAAAGATATCATTTTCATGAACAACAAAATCATCATTTTCATAATTATTGCTATCTTATATTGAAAATCTATCTCTGTCCCTCTCTCAAGTACGCACGCACGCACGCACGCACACACACACACACACACACACACACACACACACACACACACACACACAGAGTGCTGAGATAAAGGAAAGAAAGGAGGAATATGAATCGTTTTACGAGCAGTAAGTGATCAGCACATCCTATTGTAAACGAAATCAATTAAAAATAATCAAGTAAAAGTTTAAATATGTTTTACCAGTCCTCATCCATAAATGAAAGTTCTCTACTTTTTGAGATAAAAAAGGCAAACGACCCAGTCATATTTTAGAGTACATGCTCGAAGTTGATGCCGCCCTCTCACTCAGCAGAATTAAGAAATAAGATTCAAGTATGATTTAAGGGGATTTTTTATTCTCTTAGCAACCGCTTAGAACGTATATTCAGAGACAGAAAGGAAAATAGACATGTTTGCAAATGCACTAAAGTTGGCTACTCTATGCAGGCGAAATTAATACCTCGCTTTCAGAATACTCTCCATTCGTTTCACTTCCTAGCGACATAGATCCACCCTCAAAACTGCTGACATCATCAATATGGGAGATAAACATCGCCATGTTGTCTTTCACCACTGTGTAATTTCCAGCAGAGGCGTCACTTTTTCTGGCAATGTCTTCTATCGCAGATACTAAACTGTAACAATTATAAAATGATGTTTAGAATAATACCAAGTCTGCATTTATGAATCATTTTAATATTATTCTTTATGGTCTAAATCTCAGACTTTCAAAATTTCCAAACAATTTAATTTCTGATTGGTTGAACCAAATGGTTTAGCTTATCAGAAATTGTGTAACTGTTTTAATCTCTATAGAGACATACAATGTTCAACATTTAAGGGAGAAAAATTACTGCAACCAGTCCTCGTTTAAGTTAAAGCGGCACTTGACTTTATAAATCGTAAATGAACTAACTAAAGGATGGGCCTTGATAAAGAAATTTCAAACATTCTTCGTTCTTACCGTGACGCGGCATTCCCTTTCATCTCAGCACTTGACCAAATCTTCCTAGGGACAAATAGCACGTTATTAATAATTTCAATGGTGTTGTCTGTGACGTTCCTCCTTGATGATGCAGTATATGCTTTTAATATCTTTTCCACGATATTCGCTGTTAATGAAAGGTCGGCGCTTTCAAGTTTTTCCCAATTCTTAGTAAGTTCCTTTGTCTTCGAGGAAACTGACTCGACGTTATCTGTTAGAAAAAAAAGGGTATCCTTATTGTATGTTGATGGCCGTTTGGTTTACACGCTGTTTTGTTTTATGATAACATTACTAGTGTTTGTATACTTTTCGATCTGTGTGGTAAAATTTTATATTTCTGAAGAACGAGAGTCAAGCGAGATGTCAAAATTTCATGCAGAGCACGAAGGAAGAACAGGTAGTAAGAAAGTTACTAGTACTATAACATTTCATTACTGTTATGATATAAATCTACCATCAAATGTTAGCAACACAATAATGACAACGATATTCGAAATCTGCAAGAAATCAAAACTGATAGTGGTTTAGTTGGTAATTACCTCTTTTTTTATGAATGGCAGTTAGATATAATAACATAATACTTTTATATAAAAAGTCAGAAACAAAGGTGAAGTTAGTCCGCATGAGGGTTACTTCATCATAGACGGTGTCCAAAAAGAGGGTTTACAGTATAAAAGTCTATTTATGATATCTTTACGTTCTGCTAAATCAGCGAAAACTTGAGCATGTATGGACAATAAATGTAAGTTTTATTCTGTATAAGTTTTAAAATTAACACTCTTATACTTTTAAGAAAAATGTCAATTTACTCAACCATATTTTGTCTATGACGTAAATTCAGTAGTTTATGACGTAAATTCAGTAGTTTATGACGTTTTCAAGATGTCTGCCCTTTTGAATCTTGCCGTTTTGCATTCGCTCATTATAACTGTTAATATCCTTGCAACTAGTGTCCATACTGATTCTCCTTACTTTTTTCTTGATGTTTCTTAGGAACAAAGATGTGTCCGTTGGCTTTGGTTTGTACTCTAACGATAAGAACGTCATAACCTTCTGAATTGACGTCATGGACAAAATATGGTAATATCAATAAATTTACATTTTTGTGAACAGTATAGGAGTCTAAATCCTAAAACTGATACAGGATGAAACTCATATATACTGTCTACACACGCTTAAGTTTACGTTTATCTGGTAGAATATAAAGATATAATAAATAGACATTAAAACTGTTCAATTTTTTTTTTTTTTTTTTGGACACCCAGTACCATATGGCCTACAACACGTAAAAAGAGAAATTCGGACAATTGCATAAAGTGTCGTCTCGGATCAGTCTGCGCAGTCCGCGCAGGCTAATCCGAGACGGCACTTTACGTCTGCATTAGATTTAGTTCTTCAGTAGACTTGCGCAAAACAGAAAATTACAAAAAAATGGAAAGTGTCGTTTTGCAGGCCATATACGGCACTGTATTTGACACTGAATGTAAGACCGTATGTGTAACCGTATTTGAAACTGTGCATATGCGTACTTTTTCGTGGTGTTTAATGTCATCCGCGTCCAATTGAATCTCCGTGATGCATCATACAAAGAGAGTCATCACATAATTATGGATCCCTAAATGCATTTTGGCTAATTAATTAACTAAATTAATTAGAAGGTAGAGTGGTCCTTTAACCTGCAAATATAGGAAATAGCACAAGTTTTCGGCCCATGTCACCACACACGGACTGTGCAGGCTGATCTGGGTCGATGGTTTTTGCTGGCGCATTAATCCCCCTTTGCACTGAGCATGGCTCATATACCTCAGCCGAGAAATTTAAGTATATAATAAAATTTAAAAAGTTAATAACAAATACATATTGTATATACTAGCATTAGTCTTATTTTTCAACAGCAAACACTTTACACGTGAGGCTAGCAATATAAAGGCGCAGTACAGAATCTAATAATTCACAGCTGCAGAATAGAGGATGTAAAACATACTCTATTTTATATGTGTATATTTTAAATGTTTATACCACAACACCACAGTTAAACTTCCTGTTGGATTTCGATGGTCTACAAACCATCATGGAGACAGCTAAAGATTTACTCTTAAACTTGCGTTTTCCAGTAAAAATAAGTTATCTTCTGTGAAAGACTTGGTTAAATGCATCTGCAAAAACTATCGACCCATGCACAGGCTGACTTCCGTCGAAACTCTTTGCTTTTTGTAAGCGTTCTGCATGTGTAGGGGGGCGTTCTGCCTAATGATTCAGCCTGGTTCTAAACTTAATGGATTGATATTATGGGACGTTTTTGGTATAGTGCATTACTTTTCCCATGGCGCTTGACATACGTGTATATCAAAGTGCATAGCCTGGAATGTAGTAAAGATGAACCCCGAACTATTCTATTTTTTTTTTTCTTTTCTTTTTCTTTTCGTCGTTTTTCCTCCAGGAAATAGTTGTTAGCACCTTTAAGAAACAGGCACAACGGTGTCAACTTTTTAGACAATATAAATTGAAATCAGGCTGCATTTTGCGGACATCGTAGATCATAAACAGGCTGAACAGAACGTGTAGACTAATGTTTCATCTAAATTGTCCTCTATTTCTCTTTTATTTTCTAGCAAAAGCAATTTTTTAAAATTTAGATAATTTGGTCATTTTTCTTGATTGAAAAAGAGCATTTTGTTTATTTGATTCTTGAGTGGTCATGTTGAAGCCCGGGCTCCTGGCTTCTGCTTGGCTATGCACATGCATATATTTACTCTACAAATGATACCTCTTATCGATATCGTCAATTATATGTACCCTCAATATTGATGACATTTCATCTGTAGAAGTACAATTGAGCTGACAACATTTCATTCTCACAAACAGTTAAAGAAGCATTTCATTGGTCCTTCAGAGATACTATAAACCTTTAAACCAATGAATGGTAACATTACTATCATTTACGACAGCATTTTCCTGCTCTTATTTTAGTAATGAAATCCCAAACAATTTCAATCACAAAAGTTGAAAATTTTGTAAAAAAAAAAAATTCCCACATGTTGTCACACAATTCCAAACTTTAGTATTAAAAACATTTTGTAACAAAATCCCTAAATTTTGTAATAAAAGCCCCACTTTTGTAACCAAATCCTAAGCTTTTGTCGCACAATCCCAAACTTTCGTGACAAAAATCAAAATTTTCCATAACTTCTGGATCAAAGTCCAAAGTTTTAGTAATAAAATATCGCAAACTTTAGAAACAAATTCCCAAACTTAAATTACAAAAATCCACAGCTTTTGTAACGAAATCCCCAACTTGACATCATAGCTAGAAACAGTATTTAAGAATTTAAAACTGCAACTATTGATTGTTCAAAGAGTGACACTTTTAGTTCATGAATATCGATGTAAACGAGATTCCTTGAACATAATTTAAGGAAGAGACTTAAGTCGGAGTTCTTTTCATGTTTGTTTGTTTGTTCGATTGATGTTTAATGGCGTTTGAGACATTATTTCAGTTATACGGAGGCAGTCAGTACATTATCCAGCTTTCTTTTACCAGCACTTCTCACAATATTCCCTCAAATGACTGGCTACTTTTACATAAAACCTTAATTGAAACAATGATCTATGGTGAGAGAAGAGTGAATACTGTCGGAATAAATAATATCAACTCTCAAAAAGAATCGGCTAAGTAGGGGATTTGAACCAGCGACTCCCTGTTTTCAAGCCCAGTACGTTACTAACTGAGCTACGGGGCTTAGCCAGGACCCATTGAAGCTTACTTAACCCTTTACCAAACAATCCCGGGTTTTAACGAGCCTTGGAAAGAAGCCTTTTGAAAACATTGTGAAAAAGGAGAAAATGCTCGTAACCAGCATTTTCTCCTTTTACCACAATGTTTTCTACTCTATGAAGTACAAATTCGAGCATTTGAGCCATCTTTAATTTGTCGTCTGCAAATGCTTACAATTTAAACCAGTCTAAAATTTTGTCGTTTGGTAAAGAGTTAATACAATTCAATAATCACGAGGTTGTTTAGACAATAACAGAAGGTATCGTTGCACTTACCCTCCGTTATATTTTGTCCAGTAACAGCCTTTAGTTTTTCATATACTTCTCTGCCTTTTGAACACAGTGTATAGTTGGTAGCTGACCAAACACCAGAAACGTCACTGCAAGTACAATGAATAACAACAAACGGCAAAAGTTGACCAAAAACAAGAAATATCTTTAAAATAATAGACGGCGTGAATCTGCGAGCAAACAGGCAGGGGCACTTAAAAACATGTCTACGTTTTCTACCAATCACAAATTTCTATTTACTCATTTGTTATCAGCATCAAAAAGTAGGTCAAAGCCTGCACTCGGAAAAAAGGAAAGTAATGTTCTTAAATTGTAGGTATATCATTAAATAATGGGCAATGGTTTGCTACAAGCTCATGGAGGACTGTTTGAATTCCAGGATCCCCTCTTTCGGGGAATGCTGTGCACACGATAACTGACCAACATTCTGAAACAATGAGTTCATGGCAAAACAAAATAAGTTGTGGAGAAACAAGTATCTTATTGGTTGGCTAAAAATTGTTCATGATATTAAAACTTAAAATGGAAGTTTCAGGTCGCATATGTTCTACCTGTAAAAAAAAACTTTGATGACTGGGACGTAAGTACATCCTAATTGCTTTGGTTAATTTGGTCAGGCCGTGTGAATACAACATCATTTAGAACGATTCTAACATGACACGTGAATTCGGCACTATAAACACAGTGCAATGAAAGCGTTGTCATTCTATATAGTGACGTCATTCTGTGTAAAGTAAGTCGCCTGTGGCTGTTCCATGTCTTCGCCCTCCGATATTTTATAAATGAATGTCACCTGACCTAAACAAATAGTCATTTTCCGCTCCATGACCAAGTATGAAGGTAAATCCTCAAGGATGTACCGATATTAACTGTTTTGGATAAAATGTTATCAGTCAATATATGTAAATCAAGTGTCTTTTCAAGTTGAAGGTTAGTTCAAAATTGACCGGTGTTGTTTTGGAAATCAGATTTGGAGTGGGTGGAAGTAGTATTTATAGCAGACCCAGCTACTGCGACTCTAATGTTTGACAATACATTCATTCTTCTTTGTAATTTAAAAGGAAAAAATATAAAAGTAAAACGGTTTGGTTTATTATGTTGTGTTCGATGCCTAAGGTTTTATTGAAATTTTGGTTCTTTTCATATTTACCAACTGGGTAGGGTGATGTTTTGGTAAGTAAGTAGAACAATCGTGGTTTATTCAAGTGAGTATAACCCGCATCCGCGTTTTTGGATTAAGTATGAACTTCTTTTCCTTTGATTAAAAGCTAGTCATGTTAGAATCGAAATAATCTTCTTTCTGTCGTGGTTTATTGTTCAATAAACATGTTGTGAGTTATGAGGTGCAATGAATAAACCACTCAGGCTATCCTCCTTGTGGATACTTATCGGTTTAACCTTTAGAGCGTCATACCAACCTCCCTCCCCCCCCCCAACAAAAAAAAAAAGAAAAAGCAGCAGGTGTTATTGACTTACCATTTTTAATAGGTGGGGAAAAAAATCAACCCTTTTACCAGCGATTCAGTCATATACAGCTTAGAGAAAATATCGCGAAATATAAAGACAAGCTGAAAGTAAACAGAATCTTTCTTCTGAAAAGTTCTTTGCACTTTCAAAGATAAATCTCAATATTTTCAGGCATATGTTGTGGTGAGCACTTCAGTGAACATGGACAAATTTGACCCGATTTTCTTTTTTTCTGTAACGTACCAAAATCTGGACGCATAAACTACGACATCTGAAATCGGATAAGGGCATGGAAGCTGAGCAAGTATATTTGACTGCGTTTGTTGCCATGACAACTTTCCGTAATGTTCGCTTTCAATATCTTCCGCTTCGCACGATTCTGAAACAAAAAAAGATAAATATTGAGTGTCGGGGTTCAGATATGTGATTTATACGTCTCAAGCTGCAACACTGCTATAGGTTTCAACAGACCAAAACTTCATTTTGATCGGACCTTTGGGGGAAATTGGATTCATGGAATATCGCTTGACCAGACGACAAAATTTTAGATGTGCCAAAGTTGAAAGGATTTGCAGACGAAAATTAACCCTTATCCCACTAAATAAGTGAAATGAGACTTTCAAACCGATAGTAAAAACCCAAATTTTGCGACTTCAAAGGTATTATTTTTGGAAAAGACATCTCCTTGTCGGACAGTGTCGATCCAAGATCAGACTGAACGTTTTGTGCAGTCTGATCTTGATCTACACACTCCGCAAATGTCCTTAACTCGCGCTTAGCGGCCTAAGGGTTAAGTACGGTTCATACGGTGATATTTGCTATCAGGATATTTCCCCTTTTTAACGAAGTTTTCTACCTTTCCATACATAATTCACGTAATTTGAGTGACATTCGATTAATTTTGTTGTCTGCAACTGCTATCAATGTTGACAAGTCCAAACTCTTTGGAATTATGTTACTAAATTTAGACAACAAATATCTTTTTGCACCAGAGACTTGCAAAATTTAGACCACAAATATCTTTTTGCACCAGAGACTTGCAAAGTGTAACATCACTGCTAAAATATTCGACAAATTCTTCATTAATAATTCACGAGAACGAGATTTTTGTCAGCCGATTAGACTACTGTTAATAAATGAGCTATAGTGTAATCAAAGTAATGTTGGTAACTAACGATGGATTTTTCTATTATGCAATGAATGAGGAACCTATGGGTATAAGTCATGCGAGGTCTTAGGTATTGCTAAAAAAAAGGTCGAAACGTCACTTTAAGGATTGTAGATACGAATAGGAGAGAATGCAGCATAGAGCAATGCAAAACAACAGCCCGTCAAAAAACAGAATATAGTATGTTATAACTGTTGGGGGGGGGGGGTATTAGACACATTGCCAGAGAATGTCCAAACACAAGTTTTTAAGTAGGCTGGCCACAAAATCAGTTAAACATGACGGCTTCCCACACGTAGAAGCCAATGCGTTGAGCCATAAACTACGAAACAAGGCTTGTAAAATTGTCATAAATTCGTAACAAAAGGTCCAAATTCATTGCCTATAAACATTGAGGAACAAAAAAATACAGTGCAAGTTGATCCAGGTGCAGAAGTATCACTAATTCACCGACGTGTTCTCCATTCCTTGAAAAACGAACCAAAATTAAGAAAACGTGATCTAAATCTTGCAACTGCTGGAAATACGCCCTTGAAAATAGATGGCTTCATTGAGCTAGAATTTGTATGGGTGGTTTAAAAATGTTGAATTCATTTTACGTACTTCAAAATCTAAACCGTAATCTTATTAAAGGATTAGACTGGTTACAATCACATGGTAAGCGCGTTTATCATGACCTTGGTTGTGTCAGGGTATATCAGACATACATCCCACTTGCGGACGATATACATATTGTCTTCGTTGCTACATGTAGGTTAAAACACAAGGTTTCTATCCACCACAGACTGCCCATATTTGTCAATGTCAGGTGAGAAGGCAGTCCGAACTGCCCACAGAGCGAGAGTATGGAATTACACATTTTGAACTAGGTCAACTTGGAAATGAGCCAGGTCTTCTTATGATGAGCTCTATCGCAAAGCTTTCTGGGAATCACCGCTTACCCATAATGTTGGTAAATACCACAAACAAGACCTTATCTTTGAAATCCGGAACACCTGTCGACCATACATGTATCTCACTAATTCACCCTAAAGACGTTATGGCTGTAGATAAAAAATTCCCAGGTAAGTCGAGTTCTCCGTAAAAAAAATCAGGTAACGCAAACAACTTTGACACTAATGAGTTAGATAACCTGAGCTTTCCACCCAAACACAAAAACAAGGTGATTGACCTTATTACCAAAAAATGTTGATCTATTCGCAAACAGCGACGTTGAACTTAGTCATACTGACACAGTTCGCATGAAAATTGATACTGGTGAACACCCACTCATAAAACTGAAACCTTACCATAATTAAATAATAGGAAGGTCATAGAGAAGGCCATAGATGAAATGTTCGGTGAAAACATAATCGAAAGAAGTCGGTCACTATGGTCAGTTCCCGTGATCATTGTAGACAAGAAAGATGGATCAAAAAGGTTTTGTGTTCACTTTAGAAAGTTAAATAAGATTACTAAATCTAATTCATGCCAATTTCAGGTTACTGATGGTATCTTAGCATTGTTGGGAAGAGCTAAATACTTCAGTTCACTGGACTTAAAGTCCGGTAATCGGCAAGTTTTAATGGATGAAAATTATAAGGATAAATTAGCTTTTACATGTCACAGTTTTTTTTTCACTTTAATGTTATGGCTTTTGGACTGACCAATACTCCTGCGATATTTCAAGAATTGATGAATCGTGTACTTGAAGGGTTAAGTGATTGTACCACTGCTTACTTGGATGATGTTCTAATTTATTTAGCGAGCACTGGAGAACGAAACTAAGAGAGCGAGAGAATGGGACAAGAACTTGAGAGAGAGCGACAGAGAGCAGACTTTTAACCTTACCTGACTGTTATTAAATTTTAAGGAAACTTTTCTACTCTTTCGTGTTTATTTTAATCTAGTGGTTTTAACCGGAAGTGTCACAATAGACGCAGTTTTCCCAAAAACGGACTGAATCATGAGGTAGAATGGTCCTTTGAGCAGTAGAAAATATACCAAAGGCAAATGTTTCGAATCAGGTTAGTCTGTGCAGGCTGAGATGGGCCAATAATTCTTGAAGATACTAAAATACCATTTTCAAAGAACCTTACTAAAATACATGTTTACTGATGTGTCATGGTTACATGTCTTAGTCCGTCTTGAGTTAGGAGTATTCTGGTTATTATGTGATATGTAAAACATAAAACTTACCGATTTTAACACGAATAGCTTCGACTTCTCTACCGCTATATTGGATTGTTCCTAATTTCTGTGTAACATTTTCTATGATCTCCGAGGTGTTCACAAACCACATTGTATTCACAGCAATATGCAAAGCGATCGTCACCCGTGGTTGCCTGCAATTATCGGCAAAGAAGTAAATTTTTACCATGTACTATAAAAAAAGGGGGTTAATACATCTGCAAAAACCATCAACCCGTATCAGTGTGCGCAGTCCGCGCAGGCTAACATGGACCGAAAGTTTTTGTTGTTGATCAATTTCATGCATGTCCAAGGATCATTCTACCTAATGATTCAGTCGGTTGTTAGTCAAATTTCTTTTTATGGATCCTTAATTATGTGACCACATGCTTGGTATAATTCACCACGGAGATGCCTTAAATCCCCATTTTGCCAGAGCATGGCTCAGTTACATTAATTTTGAGGTAATATCTCTGAAGTTAATAGAGAGGTTTAACCGATCAGAAATGGTGTTACTTCTACATCTAGAATAAACTAAGAATTAAGTTAAGAATTCAGTTACGGGCCAGGGACTTTGCCATAGTAGACACAACAATATATTTTATGTGTACACGTGAAATGAAATGTGTGTTTGTACTCAGTGGTACACCAATCAACATTTATCACAAACCTGTCTGTGGGTATGGTTAGATACTGTATGTGTCAGGATTTGAAAGCAGTCATTTGGAGACCTTTTGTGACCTATGGGGTCTCTGATTAATATTTGTACAAAATGTGTAGCTGTCTTTACGAGTTATAGAGATTGATTGTATTGGAGTTTAACGCCGGTTTAACAGCTTAGGTCATATCAGGGCGGTCAGTGCACCTACTCATGTGTTTCTGGCTTTCTCATACCAGTACTGACACAACTCTCTTTCCAAGTCACTTACTACTTTTGTCACATGCATATGAGGTGAGAGGCGAAAAATCGCCGGAAAGAAGTTTGCCTCAACCGGATATCGAACTCACAACTACCAGACAGCGAGTCAGATACGCTAACCATTGAGGTATCGGGGCAGGAACTCGTACTCAAAGTATCATTCTAACGGATGCATAGGTTTACAGATACACTCAGCAATACGTAAAAACCGCCACCTAAACGCTGTAATTCCCTGTAGACAGTTCTTTTGCATCACTGTCTAGAAAAGAGATGTTTCATTTGGTTTGATTTATTTGCTGACTGATTGATCGGTGTAAAAATATACCTTAGCCCAAGTCTAAAAAGAATTTATCGGCTTGCTCTTGTTAAAGGAGTTTATCTATCATCCATTCATTCAAGATTGAAAATTGAAAAATCAAATTATTGAAAACTTAATCCTTGTTTTCTCGGATTATATGTTTGTACCGAAAATAATTTCATGTTTTTTTTCTGATCGCTGACAAAATTTCAGTAATTTCAGCTTTTCTTTTTAAACTGTTTTGGTTCATAGACACCACGTATGTGAAACCGATGTTTTTTTTTTCCCTCTTTTTTAAAAAGACATACATTCTGATGGCAGAATCGAGAATATTATGATTACAATACTATGGCTAATGTCAAGATATAATTTACAGTTTGTTTCCGTATACCTGTTTTTTTTTTGCAGGGGAAAGTGTTTTTTATAAGTTTTGCTGAGTGTATTACATATGACGATAACTGTAATATAATGTTTGGCTCACACCGCTTTCGAGTAAAAGTATACAAAGGTGTATTTTACAAAAAAAAAAAAAAAAAGCCGACGAACAAGAATCGATATTTACCTACATGTTTCAATTACCAGTATTGATCGACTGACTGGCTTAATTTTCTTTTTTCGTGCGACATGTACATGAGCTGATCAAATGCACTGAAAGTATTGCGTGAGATGGGTATGGACAGCAGGAAATGTGTCCATTATTTAAGACGATGGGCACAGATTCATTTACCTTCCTCCTCCTTCCATCAAAAGTAATAAATGTAATTTATAAAAAAGTGCTGCAATTTTCTTACTCGGTGAAAAAGGATCGGTGGGAAAATGAGATATTGTATTTTTACAACTATTTTCTCCTTTTTCCAACAAGTTCTCAAACGGCTCTAAGACACGTTCAATTATAAGCCGCAACCGGTTTTAGTTATTTCCTATACTGTTATTTTGTAAACGTTGTACAGGTAAACTCACCTGAATTCTACGAAATCGACAGCAAAAGCACCTTTTACTCCGTATATAGCATCTTGGGACTGAAAAAAGTAGAATAGTGAACATTCCATAAAGCAGTTCACGCTACAGATGAGTATCATTTTGTGTATATAGGCAGTACAAATTTTATTAGTTATTTCAAGACTCTGGTACATACAAAACAATTTCAAGTATATAAAAGATATAGATTTGTAGTCACATTTAAATAACGAAAATTGTTCTATACTAGACAAACCGTCTGTTTCGCATCAACATCATCACCATCGTCTTCGTTGTCGCTCAACCTTTCATCTTCATTCATTTTCTAACATTCAATAATATCTCACACTACCAATTAAATTGATTACGAATTTTTAATAACTCAAAATACAGTTCTGCTATAAGATGAACAAACAGTTATGTCATAATCTAGAACAAAGTACTGGCCAGTCCAGATTGCAGATCAGGCTGCACGTTTTGTGGTCTTGATCTACATTATCCGTCAAAGCCTCTTGTGTCCTCATAGTAAGGAGAGGGTTATTCGTCATAATTTTTCAATAAACTGTAGACTGCTTAATTGATTAAATAAGAATCTACTGCCAAAAGTGAAAGAACGCTTGTAAATGATCCGTGCACTGTGAAAAGGGGTTTAAACATCCGCAAAACGCATCAGCCTATGTCGGCCAGCGCAGTCCGCGCTGGCTAATATGGGCTGATACCTTTTGCTATTTTTAAATATTATGCATGCCAAGGGACTATTTTAACTCCAGATCCAGTCGATTGTTAGACAAAATGACTCCCATGTATCCATAATTGTTAGACCATCTCCTTGGTCCAATACATAGAGGACATGCATTAAACCCTCTTTGCCCGAGCATGGCTCAAGCATTGCAATTCTAAAGTTCTGTTTGTCGGGAATAACCTTATCGAATAGTATGGTTCTAAGGTCAGACTGCACATACTGTAAAGTCTGATCTTGACCTACACTGTACTCCAAAGTAGCATCTTCATGACCAGTTATGTACTTGTTAGATACTATCCGCTTTTTTTTCTGTCATTTTTTTTTTTTTTTTTCGTTTCTTTTACGTCTTATTCATTGGTTGGTGCTATTTTGTAGCTTTGGAGAAGGGTGTGGATCAAGATAAGACTGAGGGTCTTACTAACAGAAGTCATGAAGTTTGAAGATCGAGGAGCTCTTTTTTTTTTTGTTGTTGTTGTTGCTGTTTTAGGAACTTATTAAAATAGTCCCGACGAATAAAGTCCTATCAGTACCCACAACGACCAAGAGGCATTTTCAGTCTAAAAATTGTGCAGTCTGATCTTGACTACACTGGCTGCAAAAGCAACAAGAATAGTAAAATGTGTTTTAAGGGTTATCTTGAAATCACTTCTTCCCCCCCCCCCACCAACCACCAACATGTCCCTCTGTCATAAGAAGTAAATAAAACAAACCTCGGTAGTTATGTTGTGGACAAAGTTGCGATATTCCAGTGACTGTGTATCGGTCAGGTTTGTCGTCATATCCATCGACAGCGTAATAAAGGCAGAGAGATTAAACGTTGTAATTGAGTCTAACAAGAAGAAAAAATGCATCATTATGCAGGCATCACCGCTCAAAATCGTATGAAAGATTGTTCACCTCACTCCAGGAACGTTTGTCTGTGGGACCTTGGTCCGTATTCACCAAGCATTCTTATAAAAATTCGTAGTTTTATCATTCAAGATTTTCTAAATTTGAAAGTAACACAACTTCTGACTGGCTAAGCCAAATGGTTTAGCCATTCAGAGGTTGTGTTACTTTCCAGTTTAGAAAACTCTGGAAAATAAGACGAGGAACATTCTTCATATAGTTGGTGAATAGGGACTCAGCTGTACTCGTTTTCATCAACCCTTCTAATTTTCATTTTTATTTTAATTCTGAAGATTTCTTAAATTTCAAATTAGCATAATTTCTGATTCTAATTCTGCTATTAGATCAAAAATGAAATTTAGAAAGGTGGTTTAACTTTGACTCTGTGTACAGTCATACTTATCAACAGGAAAACCCAGTTGGAGGGTCAGATGATCTGAATAATGCGAATTAGGATAAAAGATTACATCTAATAATCATGTATACAAATGCTTTCTACGGCACCCTAAAGCCCAAATTTACTTTTGTATTCGAGTTTAGCGCCATTTTAAGAGCTTAAGTCATATAACGGCGGTTAGTGCACCTACGCATGTGTTTCCTGGCTTTCTCACACTAATATTGACACAGTTTTCTTGCCAAGCAACTCACTGCTTTTCTCACACGCATCAGAGGTGAGAGGCGAAAAATTGCCGCAAAGAAAGTTTGCCTCATCCGAGTATCGAGCTCAAAAACACCAGGTCACCAGTCACCAGTCGGATACGCTAACCACAGAGCTATTAAGCCGAGCCCTTAATTTTCTACTCTCAATCCATAAGTTTATACCACCCTGTGATAGTGCACTGAAACGTTAACTGATATGGGAGATCGGTGTAATTTCGTGTAGCCTTCTATTCACCATGATCAACTTTTATCACATAACCTCCCATGTTTTCAGCGCAAAAGATTCCCAATGCAACATTTCTTACCTTGGAAGCTTTTGAAATAATCATTGTGTGACGTCATACGAGGGTTGTCCCAAAACTCCGTGACAAATTTTATAAACGGGCCATTTTTAGCGTCAGGACATTCATTTTTACACATTTCATACATGAGGATGCTATTTCACTTTACACAAAGTCTCAAACACAATATCAGCTTCATTTTTACTTTAACTTCACAAAATTGATCAGGAGGTGTCATTTACCGGCGCATGTCATTTTTTCCATATACGTTTTTGTATGAACTACAATCATGCACGAATATTTCCAATATTTGATATCATTTCTGCTCCATATTACATGGACGTCTTCTTCTGACATTTTGACTTCATCACAGAAAATTTGAATGTGAGCCAGTATACAACAGACGGTATACAAACAAATGTAAAAGATCGGTAGAAAATAGGAAATTTAAAATGACGACGTCAGAAAATCGCGCGGCGCAGCGAACAATTATAAAATTTTGTGCTGATCTTGGAATGACACCCGTCCAGACAATAGAACAAATTTGGCGCACTGAAAAGTTTAAAAACATTTCTTCTCGAGCACTGGCCTACAAATGGCATGGCAGTAAAACACATAAGGGCAGGTGAACGCTAGGAAGAGGAGAAAGCACGAACTGTAGGGCAGATTTCTTTAGCAGAAGAGTCGCACACGTGATTTGGTGAAGAGATGCATTTTCGCAGATCGGAGACAAACAGTCAGAGAGATATCGTCGTCAACCGCCATTTCAAGGTCTTTTTTTCCAAAGAATACAACAAAATGAACATGTAACGAGTCTGCGCGAGATGGGACCTACGTCTGCTATCTAATGAAAACAAACAGAAGGAGATTCACATGTAGCTAGAGTTTCTTGCTCAAGTTGAAGCAGACGACGCTCTGTTGGGTCCCCTTTTTATAGCAAAGGTGGTTAAACTACTTCGAACCCAAAGGAAAGCAACTGTCCAGTATATGAAAGACACCTGGGATCCCTCCGTCCAAGAAGGCGAAGATTTCTACTCGGATTTACAACTTTGCCTGCTCTTCACAGCTTAAGGAGGATTCACCAAGTCGCAAGTTCGATTCCAGCAATGAGCTGATGTCTGCTATGTTTGCTTTTAACAGAGGTCTGACAGAAATGTGGTCTAAGACAGTTTTTGACCAATCGTGGATTAAATGACATGGCAAATGTGTTGAATTTCATGGAGAGGACTTTGACAAAGGCTCTTAAACTTAAAATTGACGTAGTTATTGATTCTTGACGTGCGCCGCAGTGTGGGTACTTGTTGTGGTATTTATGTTGTAATTTTTTTATTTGTAAAGATTTTTGTGTGATTTTTTATAGAAATGTTTGGATCATATGTATTGAAAACATATCTGATAATTGCATTTGTAGCGTTTCATTTTCTCTTATTAATAAAATTGTCACGGAATTTTGGGACAACCCTCGTGATATGACATCATGTTATATAGACTACTTCTGTCAGATTTTATGTGGATGGACTTTTTATCAGTGAAAATTACCCGTGTGCATGTACAGTTTTGCACATTCTTTCTTACAATTCGAGAGATTTCGTGGTATGATAAAGGCTCTGGCATTCGTTGCCGCTATTATCCAGAAAAACACTTTATAAAATTCATCTACAGAAACACCCTAAAGCTCACCAGAGGCTCGCTTTATAACTTTCTGGACTGGTTTTATGAAATTTCACCCAAAACGCGAACGTTTGTCAAATCTTACATACATGTAATAAAGAAACTTTATCTTAAAGTCTAACGTACAGACTAATTCCTGTATAGATAAAAATCTCTGCAAATGATTAAATTCTAGACTCGACAAAATGGTAAACATTTGCGGGCAAAATTTAAAAGCAGCTCAAATAGTGGTTGTTATCTTCGAAAGGATACAGAATTATTTCATGCTTTCCGGTAGGTTATCCATAAATATCGGTGAAATATTTTTCCGATTTTTCATGGTTATGACCACTGAAAATACCGATTTTTATATTCTAAGTCTTCAACTGAAGGCGGAAACAGTTGTTCCTGCGTTCTAGTTACCTAGGTAAAATGCGCCTACCTCACAACCGGATGGAAATATGACGTGATTTACCATACATTTCTCGCGCTTAACGTAATATTGTAATGCGTTGCTATGCGGAGGGGGTACGCCACGGGGAATAATCGAAAAGAACTGCACTGGACTTTGATTAGGTTCCCCCAGGAAAGGGTTAAAAGCATGAAATAAATAGAATATTTGTTTTTTTTCGGTGAAGGATCGAAATGTATTTCATCTCTTAACATCAACGGTAATATTTTCACTCGTGGCTGCGCCACTCGTGAAAATGTTACCGATGATGTTCACTCGATGAAATAAATTTCGATCTTTCACTGTAAAGAACAAATATCCTCTCGTATGTTGGGCAAGAGGGAAATATTTGTTTCCATTACTATTTGAACCATAGTTAGTGTAAAGAGGGCTTAATTCATCTGACAGAAGATCGACCAAGGTCAGCCTGCGCAGTCCTGGACCAAAAACTTTTGCTATTAGTCAATTTCTGCACATCAAAGGACCAGTGTACCTTATGATTCATTCGGTTGTTAAACAAACTGGATATTATGGATCCATAATAATGTGAATACTTGCTTCTTTTCATGCATCATGGAGATGTATTAAGCCCCCTTTTGCCAGAGCAAGGCTCATAATTTCCATTATTCCTGAATTTCTTTATAAAAAAAAGGTTTTTTAATCAAGGGCGATAAAAGTACATGGCTGTCTCTAAAACCCATATATAGCTAAAGACGAAAACAGATTTTTGAGGACGGCATAGATTCAAACGTTTAAATAACTCAGGCAGAGCGAACAGCACAGGCTGACCTAAGTCGATATGTCTATTGCAGATGCATTAAAACCCACTTTTCACACAGAATGATTCATATAGTTAGCACTGAAAGAGTTAACGTGATCTTCTTACCTACAATATCCAAGCTGCTGAAATGCGCTATTTCATTACAGAAATAGCAAGAGCTGACCGTCGCATTCTTACAATTCAGTGTATTGTCAGCTTCCCTAGACCGACACTTGTCATAGTCCATGCATCCACCATACAAGCCAAGATGGTTTTTGTTATAATCAACCTTGATGTAGCAGATATCCTAAAAGTGTGAAAATAGAACCTCGCACAGGATGACATTGCCATCTGCACATGAATGAATGTCTTTCGTCTTAAACATTTATCTGCTGAATAAGTTAAATGAAACTTTCCAGTCAGTAGTATAAAATCCAAATATTGCAATTTCAAAGTTAGATTTTTTAGGGAAATATCTCCTAACCGGACAGTGTAGATCCAAGAACGGACTGCACGTTTGTGCAGTCTGATCTTGATCTGCACTGTCCGCAAAAGGTCCTTGAGTCGCGCTTAGCAGCCTAATGGTTAACGTTTTACCCAATGATGTTGTCTAGTAGAACATCGAATAACAGGCGTCTGCCGACATAGCAGTTGTCACATCTAGTTCCAAATTATGACCAACCTCAGGCAGTGCATAGAAATAATAGAAACAGCTGTGCTCTTTTTTGCGAGAAGCGTTGTTACGTAGCGACATGTCATTATTTTACAACTGGTAGTGTCCGAAAACTTCTTTATATTGCTTTTCGGTTTTAGTGTCAAAATGATCGAATAATCAACTATAGAAATATTATTTTATCTTAAAAAAAACTATCATTGCATATTTAAAAGGAGAGGGAGATTCTGAGAATGGCTCACCGAAAAATCTGAAAAATCTGAACACGATTTTGTTACAGTTTAGGACGGGAAGTATGCACTGTATGTAACTTGGGATTCTGTACAGTGATGGTCTGTCGCTTGGGTGTTAAAAATTGTGTTCACACGGTAAGTCAAGCTGGTGCTTTTGCATTTATTTTGATACTTGTTATAACATGTTCATATCCAGTTATTTGTTTATTATGTATAGACAATATTGGGACTACGTATGTGCGCTGTGAACCTTCCTCAGAGCAATGGGGATGCCTTGAGTTTCTCATTGTACCGTTTTAATTGAAGGACAAGGATAAAATGTGAATAAAAAAATGTTTAGACGTTGTCCGTTCAGAAAACAGGTTTTTAACGCTGAGTAATCGGGAAAAAAACGGCATTTTTTGGGAAGACATAATCTGTATTTTTAGCACTGTCAACTGACTAAGGCATCCCCATTGCTCTAAGGAATGTTCACAGCGCACATACGTGTTACTGGTATGGTCTATACATAACAAACAAATAATTGGATATGAACATTTTTTTTATAATAATAATCAAAATAAATGGGGGGAAAAAAAGCCAGCCTGACTTACCGTGTGAATACAATTTTTAACACCCAAGTGACAGACAGTCACTGTACAGAAACCCAAGTCACAAACAATGCATACTTCCGGTCCTACACTGTAATTATGAAAACGATTACTTAATCGCTGTTTTAAAAATGACGCAAGATAGTTTGATAAACTATGGTTCGGTAAAACTGTCGATAGCATCCGATCCTTCTGCGAAGAATACCGACATTGGCCGAAAATTCACAATCATGTTACGGGTGGTCTATCGTATGGCGACTAAGGGGTGATTACGATATCATTAGCGCCTGGACCGAAGCCAGAGGTTGGTTTACCACTATTCCGGAGCATTGCTTCAAGTTTTGTTCTTTTTGACAGTCTCTCAGTCCCTTTGCGTCCGCACAACTATAGCATGATCCAGAACTCCAGAATAGAAATAATATTTCTCCTGAAATGAACACAGAAATCATTTTTTCTCTCAGTTGAAGAATTAGTTTTTATTTTCTTATTTTGCAAATACCAACGTTATTGAAAATAATTTTGAGAAAAGTTACTTCACTTTTTGATTAACTCGCTGACTCACTCATGAATGGATTCTCGGAGGTCCTTGATTTCCCCAGACCAAAAGCATTATTAAAGAGGGCTACTTTGATTTTTTTACCTATACCTGAACTTCAAAAGATTTGAGCAATGCCCCGTGTAAAGACAGTTTAATGCATCTGAAAAAAGTATCGATCAAGGTCAGCCTGTGCAGTTCGCGCAGGCTGACCTTAGTGGAAACTTTTTGCTTTTGGTAAATTGTTTACATGTACAATGAAATTCTCCCTCATTATTTAGCCCGTTGTAAGACATAATGGACTTTACATCCTTTTGCCAGAGCATGGCTCCTTTTGTCCGATTGCAAAACGACTACCTAGAATAAACCGACAAGCACGAGCAAGCGCAATCCTCATTGACCGCATTCTATTGGTACGACAACAGTTTGGGGGCGGAGCTTAAGAATCAGATTATTGGGATTTGTTAGAAAATGTTCATTCATGTTAAAGCATGTGGAAACAACAGAATTGCCAATCACGAGCAATTTCTCGCAGGCCATCATATGTTGATACTTTTCGGTATTAGTTAATTTTCTGCATGTCCAAGGACTTTTCTACCTCATGATTCAGTCAGTTGTTGAGTTTATATGAATTTTATAGATAAAATGGTCCTCGCTGGTACCGCGGTACTTAATTTAGCCTAAAAGTTACTACAAGAGAGAGAACTCGCATGTATTATTTTCCAATACTATGATAAACTGTTGCATGTAAAGTTGCAATAAATGTTGCTACCAACATTTAAGTCGTGTTTTTCAGACAGAAATATCTAGGTCAAGCTACCATATTGACTACAGGTGCTCCAAATGGAGTCCGCTATGGTACCGCGTTAACTCCTGTTATTTGGAAAATCGTAAAAAAATGTTATTTTTATTTTTAGAAAATGATTTAAGTACCATAGTTTTTGTTTCTGGCGAGGGCTATGACGCCACAGCAGACGACCTTCACTTGTAAAACATGCATTATCGGTTTTATGAAGAATAGGGGGTAATCATTTTCAAAACCTGAAGGAAAATTGTGCTTTACTATTGCAATTTTTGAATATTGAAAGTAAATTATCAGTAATGAAGACATATCTGATATTTTTAACCTATACGATGCATAAATACTTCTGCTTTTGATTTGATGGAGTGAACAGTGGATATGTGGCGCTACGAAAGCAAATTATGTATTTTTCGAATTACCGCTGTACCATAGATTACGGGGTACCAGCGAGGACGACTATACTAGCCTAAAACACGCCAAAAGGGGCATTCGGACATTTGCGTAAAGTGTCGTCTCGGATGAGGTTTTGCAGTTCATGCAGGTTAATCCAAGACGACACTTTCCGTTCTTATGCGATTTTCTCCACAAGTCTACTGTAGTACAAAATCGAATGTAGTTGTAAAGTGTCATCTCGGATCAGTCTGCGCGGACTGCGTAGGCTGATCCTAGACGACATCTTATGCAAATGTCTGAATGTCCCTTTTCGCGTGTTGCAGCCCATATGATGATTGCTTGGTATAATGCACTAGGGAAATGCATTAGTTAAAAGTATCTTTCAAAGCGCCGCTCAATCATAATGTCTCTCTATAATAACTCTTTAACGACTTGGAAAACGACAAAATTTTAGATATGTCAGTAGCTCTAGTGCAAGATTATGCAGGAGGTAAACTTATTGCAGTCCAAATTAATAGAACTTGTCAGAGTTAATGTAGAAAACATCATGGGAAAAGGAGAAAATGCTGGTAACTAGCCTATTCTCCTTTTCGAACAATGTTTTCAAAAGCCTTCATTGTCAGTGTCGTTAAAACACGTGATTGTTTGCTAAAGAGATATTTATCATCCAAAAAATTTAATTTACCCAAACAAGAAGGTGGTATGAAAAGTCTATCATGAGTCTGTCGATTGTTCAGATATTCAATCAGATTACTTATCTCGGTGTCTCCATAGTTGGTACAATTAGCAGCAACATTTAGTGATCCCATGAAATGCATTAGTTTGTCGAGCAGTATTTCTTCACAGCCACAAGTTACGTTGTTATGTTTCATTTCCCTAAAGGTATCAAAAGAAGCTTATGGAGTATTAAACCTCCTCGGGGGGTAGGGGGGGGTAGGAGGGTTGGGCCGGGCGGACTGAATGGTTTTGTGGTAATCGTGTAGGATTTGTAAAATTTTATAAATTGAAAGTAACATAACCTCTGATTGGCTAAACCAAACTGTGTTACTTTAAAAATCGAGAATAAGTCCAAGAACTAGAGGCCCTTGGGCGCCTAAATTGCTCTACTGGCTGTGATCTTTGCTTATTTTCTAGCTTAAATCATTTATTAATGATGTAATAAAGGAAAACAAGCATTCTGATAGTATTGCATAGCAATACCGAGTCCCCGTATATATCGCTGGCAGGTATAGTTTGTGAAACTCTGTGAAAGAGAAAGAACGTATTGACGCCCTTTCAGAATTATAAGCATCGTGTCTGTCTTTGTATGCAATGCTTTAATGAAAGCCAGATATATAAGCATTTTCCTCGTTAAAGTAAGTTCATTGAAGAAGTTTTACTGAGACAAGATGTGTTTGTGAAACACAAATGCCCCCGTAAAAGCAAATTTTCAGAAATATGACCTTTACTTTGTGAGATGACCTTGACCTTATCTTCAGCAGGTGTGTACCAATGAGAGGTACCAGCTTACCATGTATAAGTGTTGTAACTTACGTACGTAAAAACTATACAGAGAAATGACTATGAAAAGTTTTGAGGATAAGTTTTCATAAGGGTTAAAATTGTTTACTTTGACCTTGGATATATAACCCACAGAAGATCGGTATCAATGACAGGTACCTACATACCAAACATAAGCATTGTAAGTAAAAAAGTCGGGAAAACTATTTTTTCAGTGAAATTTTCTAAGTCCAAGGCCCGTAATTTCTTAAAAAAATCAGTGGACCGGAACAAAACTCGAACTCGATCTGTAAATCATGATGGTTGACTTACACACCGAAAATCAGATCAATATCTGCCAGTGCTTAAAAAAAGTCCGGAAAACTGTTTTTTTATTTGTGTGTGTGAAAATTTCCAAGTCCAAGGCCCGTAATTTCATCAAAAATCAGTGGACCGGAACGAAACTCAAACTTGGTCTGTACCTCATGGTGGTTGACTTACCAGCGTTTAGAAAAAAAGTCCGGAAAACTGCTTTTTCCGTGAAAATTTCTAAGTCCAATCAAAACTCAGTGGACTGGAACGAAACTCGAATTTGATCTGTAACTCATGGTGGTTGACTTACACACCAAAAATCAGCTCAATATCTGCCAGCGTTTAGAAAAAATGTCCGGAAAACTGTTTTTTCCGTGAAAATTTCTAAGTCCAAGGCCCGTAATTTCGTCAAAAAATCAGTGGACCGGAACGAAACTCGAACTTGATCTGTAACTCATGGTGGTTGACTTACACACCAAAAATCAGCTCAATATCTGCCAGCGTTTAGAAAAAAGTCCGGAAAACTGATTTGCGTGCAGACTGACGGACAGACGGACGGACGGAGTGCAAACCTAAAGTCCCCTTCGGCTTCGCCGGTAGAAGACTAAAAAAAGACACACACACACACACACACACACACACACACACACACACACACACACACACACACACACACATAAGGAGGGGGTGTTGCAACTAGGCTGAAACCCACTAAGAAAGCATAATAAAGTATGCTTGATGATTTGAACAAATAGAGAAATAATCAAAGAGCAATGTCTCAATACCACTTGTTTCGAATCCGGTCGAATTTGATAAGGTTTTAGTACCCATTGTATTTAGCAATCCCCGCAAGTTTCAAAGAAACAGGACCAATTATGTGGACCTTATTGACTAAGTCATCAAATGAACAGAACAGAACATTTTATTGACTTAACCTGTACAGGTCATTATCATATAATACATTATAAATGGCTGCTTTTCCTAAACCGATTGCTGATTTCTCTTCATTTTCGATAGGCTTCAATGCATTGATGATACCAGTGATCTGTGCAAGTTTCAAAAGAATTAGATAAAAAACGCTGTCTAAATCGCGTAAGCAAAAAATGCGAATTTTCGTCTTCTAAATGTCTGCTTTTCCCATACTGAATGTTGGATTTGTTTCCAAAATCAATAGGATTTAAAGGGTAACTCCAGACCAAAGCTATTTTTGGATATATGAATCCTTAAATGAAAACAACCTTAAAATTGAAAACCATATTTCAATGTCTTTCGTAAAAAGAGAGTTATAAGCGAAAATGTGGTTTGCACACCTGTGCGAGTTTGTGAAATCTTCGATAAACCGGATGTGACGTAGGAAGAGTGACCCACACATTTATTTCGGCTTCTGTGTACTGTTAATTTGCTCTGATACTGACTTTTTTTCTCACAACCTTATCCTCCCTCATGTCAGGAGACGATTTTTTTCGTCATTAAAATCCCTATCGTATGCCGGGTGCCGAGTTTAAGCACTATTTCGAGCCAGGAGATGACTATTTATTCGTCAGTCTGCTGTCTGTCTGTCTGAACCGAATGACGTGGCTTAATCCTCAACAGGTTAAATAAACCTTCATGCCGATTGCAAAATTCCGAATATTGCTAGTTTTTGGTGATACAAAAATAGATAACTCTGTATCGGACACTGTACATAAGACCAGATTGCACGTTCTGTGCAGTCTGATCTCAATATACACTGTTCGCAAAAAGTCATTGGGTCGCGCTCAGCAGCCTTTGGGCCACACAGAAATCTAAATGGGGCAAGAAATCAATGGTAAATTCACTGTTGATTATCCATCTCTTTCATATTACTGAGAGAGTGACAGAGAGTTGGAGGGTAGTTACAATAGAAATTCGACAAGCATATTATGGGATATTTATTTTATTTAAGATCGTATGAATGAGAAAAATACAAAAGTTATGACGTTCGACTTACCCATTTAACCAGTGTAAAATTCCAAATTCCATTTACATTTTATAAGAAAAAGGGTTCAATATGGTCGTGAATACAAAAGAGTAACTTTGTACATGACATGTTGATGACACGTGCTAGTTAATGTCCAGCTGCAAGCCGGGTAAAAAAAAAATATGTGAGACCACGACGGTGCGATACCAACATCAAAGAGGCGCCGAATAATTAACCCTCTGCCCCTATACATTGATGGAACACACAATCCTTTTCTCAAAATAAAAGGTTGGTGCACTAAACTTTTGTGTAAAGTTTGTACGCAGTTATAAATTTTTAATTTACGCTGCATTTTTATGGTCAGCATCTGTTATCTCGTACATAATTTCAGCGAGAAATACAGAAGAAGAAAGTTAAATAATTTTTGTCCACGTTGGTATTTCCATTTAAATTTTACGCCTAACATGTCTCAGTATTTAGGAAATGGACTGACCCTGTATTTTGCAGACGATCAAAAACGTTTACTGCATGATATGGAGGGCAGGAAGGCAGGAGGCAATTCAGACAATCTTTTAACGTTGTTGTTGATGAAAGAAACAAATTTGAAATTGTGAAAATAACACGTAGGAAAATAAATGAAGATCAAGTGAAAAAAAAAATGGATTTAATTTTAACAGCAAATTTAGGATGTGTGCTGGTTTTAATGTTGTTCGTGAATGTTAAAGAGAAGATACGATTTCTAAGGTAGATCAAGGCTTTTAATTTTCCCAAGCTGAAGGAGACATGTAAAATGCTGACATTGATGGTGTAGATCAAGATCAGATTCCGCAGGATCTGTAGACCGTTCCATGATCGACGGTGTCCTATATTTGGTAGAAACAGCCTTAGAACTGTGCTCGAATGATTTCCTTTACACATTGCAACGTTCCTTCTTCCTTCTAACACTTAGTAGAAGAGACTTTTGGCTTGTTTCAACTATCTTGAGTTATTATTTCTTTTTTTTATATTCATCTATTAAAATTCGTTGATTAGGCAGTGGTATAATTGAAATAACTTAGAGAAATAAATTTCAAAATAGTTTTGTTCCCCACTAGAAGAATAACTTTCCTTTTCATAAGTACTATCTCCACTAGGCTAATTCATTAAAATTTATTTCCTATGATTGTAGTAAGATCTAAAAGCGATAGAGATTGAAATTCTGCAGTACACAAGTGGTTGAAACGTGATAAATCGATTTATATCTTTACAAATATCATGCAGTTTTCTCAGTTTTCTGCGTCAGTTCATATATAGCGAGCATGTCTTCTCATACTTGTGACGTCATGGCAAAACTACCGGAAGTCACGATTTTTTCAATTAGCGACTTTCAGACAGGTGAAAATCCGAAGTTTAAATCTCTATATTTCGTGAAGTAAGCATCACAGAACGCTATTTTTTTTTTTTTTTTGTTAACATACTCTAGTACGGTTTTATCCGATTTTGAAATAAAACTTTTGGTCTGGAGTTACCCTTTAAGCTATCGATGATATAGAAAAACTTTGCAAATTTCCCAAAGATCTGACAACACGTTCATTCTTTATTACGTAAACAAGAAATGCAAATGTTCAACTGAAGATGGTGGTCGGATTTGTTTCAAAACAATACGGTTTATGCTACTGACATTTAAGGAAACTGTATAAGTCTCACGAAAATCTGACGACAGGTGTGGACTTTATCGCGTAAAAAAAAGAGACTAACGGACGGACGTACAGCAGAGGGACGGATAGATAGATGGACAGACGGGCGGACGACAGAAGCCATGCTGTGACATACGCTCTGCTGGGTTTTTGCTAGTAGAGTTAATGAAACTAAGAATGGATGGTTAATAAGGACCTAGAGGTACCGGCCTTCATTACTGCTCATGGCGCTTTGCTATGTTTTTCGAGGGTGTCCTTGGGGTAAACTGTGTCTTCGAAGCCCTAACCTAATACTGATGAAATAAAGAACACCTACGAACAAGGGAGTTGTTGCCGTAATATGACTGATAAAATGTTTAAGGCTGAGTAAAACACTATTCCTAAATTGTGAGTCACGGTTAAGACAAAGTCTGAAAAAGCTTTGGATTAGGACAAGTCTAACAGCTTGCCGTTTGGTACCAACTCCTTATCACACAATCCCGGATTGTAATGTAAATATGGAAGAAGTCTTTCGAAAAACACGTAGGAAAAGGTGAAAATGCTGGTAACCTGCATTTTCTCCTTTTCCTATAATGTTATCTACTACCCATTCAAAGACAAATCCTGAAGTTTAAGTTGATTGTTGTCTACAATTGCTTTGGATTTGAACAAGTCTAATCTGTTTGTTGTTTGGCAAACGATTATGGTCATCATTGCATACTCTAACAGAAGTGGTTCTAACCTGACGAGCCCGGAAGTTCAGTCGGTAGCGTGCAGGTCTTGAAACCAATGATTCTCTGGTTCGAATACCGAGCTCGGCCAACTTCTTTCCAATGATTGATAATAGTCGTTACGGCAGGATTCATTTTCCACTGTCCACCGTGATACACGCTTAACAAAACTTCTAAACCGCCACTTTTAAGCTGTAATTCCCCGTAGATCCTTTTTCTTTTTCATTACTGTCCAGAAAAGAGATTTTGTGTTTTTCTTGCAGAATGATAGATCAGTGTGAAAAGCTACCTCAGCGTATGTCTGAAAAGAATTCATTGATCTGATTTTGTTAAAGGAGTCTATTCAACACCCATTTATTCAACATGGAAAATAGGAAAATCATATTCTAGAAAACTTCATACTCGTTTTCTTGGATTATATGTTTGTGAAGAAAATAATTTTCATTTTTTCCCCTATCGTTGACAAAATTTGTATTATTTAAGTTTGTCATTCTAACCTGTTTTAGCTAATAGACCTCATTAAAAGACAAGCCTTCCTTTGGCAGAATCGAGAATCTTTTCACTACAATACTAGTAGTACGGCTAACGTCAAGATATATGTTACGATTTGCTTCATTTACCAATCTATGACTTGGTCAAATTCGTGGAAGTAAGAATAGTAGCGGTTTATAAGTTTTGCAAAGTGTAACTGAAATAATGTTAAAAACGGCATGAAATACCTTACAGGCATAAAAGCAAGGTACTTACACATTTCTAAGGCTTGGTAAAAAGAAGAAAGCATATCTATCAACAGTCACTATCCGGTTATGTCGCAAGTCTCTGAAAAACAGCAATTCAAAGAATCAGCGTGATGAGGTAATTGAGTCATACTTTGTGATAAGAGGGTTAAATCATCTGCAGAAAGTATCGGCCCATGTCAGCCTGCGCAGATTTGGGTCAGAAATCTGTGCCGTTTGTAATTTTTCTGCGTCTCCTAGAATCATCTACCTTATAATTCAGTCGGTTTTGGGAAAAATGGACTTTGGATCTGTAATTATGCGATGGTTTGGTTGCTATAATGCATCACTGAGTTGTATGAAACGTTTGCTTTGACAAACGCAGAAAAGGCAGACGACAAAAGGAATATGGCAAATGCAACGACGACAGAGCTAGGACAAACGCAGACTACGGACACGACCACACACCTATGAAAAGGGCAGACAACACAGACAACGACAGGGATATGCCTAAGGCAGACGACGACAGAGCTAGGACAAACGCTGACAACGTAGTCAACGACAAGGAAAGCTCAGACGCAGACGTCAGAGCTCCGACAAACGCAGACGACGACTAGGCTATGAAAAACGTAGACGACGACGGGGTCATGATAAATGCAGACAAGGCAGCGACGATTACAGCCTATCGAAAATCGTACGGCATTTCAGAATGTACATTATGATTTTAACTTTATTGGCTCGGTATTTAAGTCATGGAAGTGTCAAAGGCTAAAACCAGAGTTATACCCGGAAACTTCATTTTCTTTAGATATCGTTAGCCTTTTCCCAAACAATCCCGACTCTTAATGGCCCTGAGGAAGAAGACTTTTGAAAACATCATGGGGAAAAAGTGAACCAGTCGGTAACCATCAATTTCGCCTTTTCCTACAACGTTTTCTAGTTTTTTTTTAGATAATTTTCACTACATGAGCCACATTTAATATGTCGTCTACAAATGCTTTCAATCTAAAAAAGTGCACGGTACAATTTTGTCTTCTAGTAAAGAGTTAAATTTATTGGCATTACGGCCGAAACCATTCAAAAAGAGGCTGAAAGTATATAGCAAAATTGTAGATCGAGATCAGACTGCACATAAATTGTAGTCTGTTAACAAACCACACATTCAAACAGTTTGATATAATTGGCCTGCAACACGCGAAAAGGGGCATTCGGACATCTGCGTAAAGTGTCGTCTCGGATCAGCCTGTGCATTCCGCGCAGACTAATCAGAAACGACACTTTCCGTTTTTACGTAATTTTCTGTTTTCCGCAAGTCTACTGTAGCAGAAAATCTAATGTAGTCATTTGCGTAAAGTGTCGTCTCGGATCAGCCTGTGCAGGCTGATCCGAGAGACACTTTCCGATCGTGTGTGATTTTCTGTTTCAAGCAAGTCTACTGTAGGACAAAATCGAATGTAGACGTAAAGTGCCGTCTCGGATTAGCCTGCGCGGACTGCCCAGGCTGATCCGAGACAAGACTTTACGCAAATGTTCGAATGCCCCTTTTTGCGTGTAGCAGACCATATTATCTAAGATTTTGGGATAGATGCATGACCTCTGTGCTATAAGTTTTAGGAACTTCTCATATACTTACAGGTTTTTCAGTCCCGGAAGGTGATTAAACATATCTCTATCCACGGATCGAATGATGTTAAAGCTAAGGTCTCTGGCGGAAGTAAAAGTAAAAAGCATAATTTCGTGCAATCTTAAAATTGCTGCCGAAATATGGTGTTATGAATTTAATATTGTGAAAGAGCAATAAGATAATGAGAACGAAGGTTTTATTACATTTGGCCTTTTCCTGTACCGAATCTATTTAGTCGGCCTCTTCCGACAGCTGAACTACAATCCAACTCTGAATCAGATAAAGTTTAGCATGTATGTAGAAGTAACAAAACAAACAAACGGTGATTGATCCAAGATAGGAATGCAACTTCTCCGTAGTTTTATTTTGATCTATGCCGCTCGAAATAAATAAATAAATAGATAAATAAATGAGTAAATAAATAAAGAAAAAGAGTTTTTAACAAAAGCGCTGGAAGGTCTAATTGCATGAACAGAAAAAAAATAAAAAATGGAAACATGAACAATCAATGTGTTTTTCGGCGCAATTCGATTATATTGTGGTAAACGGTTTTATCCAAATAAAGGTAGCATTTATTTTTCAAATGCACCAGTTAGAAGTTGAACCCAGGTACTAACGAGAACAGAACAGAACTGAACAAATTTTATTCGTGACAAGTACACAGTTGTATATAGTCAAATTCAAAACATATATCAAAAATAAACATGAAATATCACCAGATGCTAGGCGAGCATGACAGCATAAGTAACATACTAGTACACAGTTAGTACTCTCAGCAAAACCTTGAATCCTTCTTATGTAACTAAGTTTACCGAGCAGTATCAAACATATACTTGCCTACTGGATGGCAAACTATCGAACATTACGAATTATGTATACCTTGTGTAGAGCGCAATACAAGTAAGCTTGACTCTTTCAATCAAGCAAACCGCCGAAACTGAAAAAATACAACTGACCCATCTAGGGCATTAAGTCGCTACGTTGAAAAAGTGTTCAAATGAGCCGTTCCTGGCATTAAATATGCTTTGTTTCATGAACTGAAATAAAACACACAGAACGTGCCGTCCGATCATAGAGATGCACTGCCCGCTATTTTTTGAAAAGATCATATTCGTTAGGTCAGTGTTTTAACCCTTTACCAAACAAACTCGTGTTATAACGACCCTGAGAAAGAAACACAATGGGAAAAAGAGAAAATATTGGTAACCAGCGATTTCTCCTCTTCTCACATTATGTCTATCCATCATAGAACTTAAACTCATCTGTATCAATTTTTGAAAATGTCGTTCTTTCAATCTCAAAGGGTACAAAATCTGGCTCTATGAAAACTGCCCCCCCCCCCTGAAAACTGCCAAAAGAAATCTGCCCCTAGGAAAAGTTTTCCACCGAAGGAAAAGTGCCCCCGCCCACACTTTTATGTGTATTTCATGTTTTACAAAAAAGAAACCTACTTCGGCTTATCTTCCTCAGTCAGTGATGACAAGTTAAATGAAAAAAAAAATAGAAATTGCCATAGATATCCCCGCTAAAAGTTTTTTTAATTATCATATTTTATTGTGTCAGTTCTAATAATGTAACAGAGACTTTAAAAATGAAACTTACTTTATATACACAAAGAAATATAAGCACCTTTAAGGAATCTACCTGTTTTCCACTTAATTTCTAATTCAGCGCATCTTTTCATTGCACAATAAACACGTTTTTTTTCTTTTTTTGAGTATTACTACCTTTATCAAAAACTACATTTACAATCCATTTTTAAATTTTCACAGTCCAGTTTGAAGCGCAAAATTCTGTACGGTAAATCTTTAAAAGCAATCAATTAACTTTAATAGGATTAAACCTTTCAAAGGAATCTCTTCTCCTTAACAGGTTAATCCTTTCAAAAGGAATCTTAATGTCTCAAGAAATGTGTATTTAACAAAGCATTCATGTGGAATGAATTCAATGAATGATAATGAAATACATTATAATAATCAACAGCATCAGCATCAGTACCAAAATGTTAAAATTTTTCCGGCGGCAATTTTTTTAGGGGACAGTCTTCCGGTGGGGGTGGGGGACTGATTTTCATGGGGCAGTTTTCGGGGGCAGTTTTCCAGTAGCCAATTTTTCTGATACCACAAAATTTGTCGCTTTGAAAAGGATAAAGTGTTAAGGGGCAAGGAAGTGATTCACTTACATAGACTCTAACTGCATCAATCCGCCAAATGAACCATTCTGTATATGGCTGATATAGTTATCTTGTAGAAATCTGAGGAAAGAAAATAAATTATTATCTGGGTCCGTATGAAATTCAGCAGCCATTCTTAAGAACACTCTTGGTGTAATTCTCCGGAATTTTCAAAATTTGAAAGTAACACAACTTCTGATGGCTAAACTAGATGGTTAAGCCACTCAGAGTTCATGAAAATTTCAAAATCTAGAATTAGACCAAGAATGGTCGGTGAATATCAACGCTTGCATTTAAGCCATTGCCCTCTTCAGGCTAATTTCATAGGCCCACTAGCGGTCAAAGGCAAACAATTCGGGTGTCAAAGTGCAGGCAAATTAAAAAGTATTTATATTATTATGAGTCTGCTAATGTGTTACAGTATGGCCTGTCAATGTTCCAGAACCTGACAGAAAAAATTATCTTGAAACGATAAATAAATTAGCAACTTTAATTCTAGTTTTACAATTCATTGCCAGAATCTTGAAATCAGACAGACCGTATTGTAACTCATTGCGAGACTCAAGATGATAATAGCCACACTTTTGAGTGATATGAATATTAAATAAAGTTGCCTCCATTTCGATCTCCGAGTTGTTTACTTACGGTCGCCAGTGGGCATTTAAGTCTTCCGAAGGAAAACGTTTAAAACAGTATTGTAAAAGGAGGAATTACTCCAACATATCATTTTCTCCTTGTTAACTTTTAGTCATGTATCCAACCGATATAAATGATACTTACATGCCCATCAGCTCTTCCAAGAAGTTGAGTGGACCTTTCCGTACTTCTGTGATTCTATTACTGCTAAGCCGTCTGAAAAAAAAAGAAGAGAAATATTTGGCAGGAATCATAACTGATAGCGCTGAAGTTTCCACCCAAATCAAAGTTTCCTTTACTACCATTTATAAACGCTAAGGAAAGTAAAGGTGACAGTGCCTCTTCTTGCTTCAATCCAATTGCGATGTCAAAAAAGGCTCGGCCTATTCTGCTACTTATATCTGACTGCAAAAGTTTATACAACAACACGCCTACACTCAGTGGCCAGAATTGAGATCCAAACGTCAGAATATTTTATGAGGTTTTCTCTACTAGTATTCATGAGACATTACAAAATTGTAAAAAATGGAAAGAAATACAGAAACAGAGATCGAATCGAGCAGAATCGAGAGAGATTAGTATAAGTTGTAAGAACTTGTTTCTCAATCGATGCAAAGTAAATATGTTTAAACTAATACACAAACATTTAGATTAAAACTTTTTGATATGGTCTTTTGCCTTTCTGATTTCAGAATTATGTTTTCGAATATCGTAGTAAAGCTTTTTAATATGGTCTACAGTAATGGAGGTCCTAATTTCATGTACGATAATTTTTTGTCTCATTGAGATTAAATTTCATTCAACTTTTTTGCTAGCCATTTTTTTTTTCAAATATCTCCATAAAATTTCAATAATATCAAGGCCTTGGCTTTGTAGGGGTCTATCAAGAAGACCGTCTCTAAATTGATAATGCTGACAAATTCTTGTAATTTTCTTCATTAAATTGACAGGTTAAGTCATTGAATGTCTCTCGGGGTTTCTTTTGCATGAGAAAAAGTCATCTAGAGGTTCTCAACTCGGTTGTTCTCTTCGTTCCATTTTGACTCTAGTTTTCTTCGCTAGTTGAAGTTTGTAAGCGCTTTAAAAAGATACAAATTGCTCTCCAATATTTCTCGATTGTTTTATTCATTTCGGCACGACTGTAGCCTTGTTAACTAATATGTACAAATAGTTTTTCATCACGGGTGTCAATTCCTGTCCCTCTCTAGCAATTTCGTACAATGCATCGGTATTCTGTTTACAGAAGTCGCCATGGTGTCATGAGGTGATATTTTACTACCGATATCCGAGCCAATCATCCGGTGTGTAATTTATAGATTGGTATTGCACCAATGAACGAAAGATTAACTTTGAATCTAGCGCATCTTTTCCGACCACGTCGCGATTTTGTTTTTGGGAACTCAATTTTGGCCACTTAGTGTAGATCTAATGGTATCAAATACGAGCACGTGATCAGTGTATTAAGATACTTGTGACTTTCTGACCGAAATGCTTGAAACTTATACTAGGCAAAATAAAAGTGCCGTCAGAAGGAAAAAACCTTTGGAATGGGTGATACATTCGTACACGTGAGTTTCGTCAGTTTTAGGGCAGAGTTAACGTGGTTTAACGATTCTGAGGAAGAACGCTCTGTAGTATATAAAGTATGTTATATGCAAATTCTTTACTTTTGGACAAGTCTAAAGTTTTGTCCTCTTGTAAAGAGTTGTTGATATAAAATACATCCGCGAAATGAATATCAACATTGAAGCGGATGACAGCGTCACGCCTGCACATTGGATCACGTGACATTGTGACATTACGGGGTTTGGATGGCAAATCATTTAGGAGGATTCATTGTAGGAAAGTGAAACCACAATCGAAATACCGACGCTTGAGTTACATTTTTAACGCGTTGTTAAAATAATGCCCTTAACATGCATGTGCCTTACTTTCTGTGTATGCGAATGACGGAAACTTTTTCGAGGCAAAAATACCTACATATTTATGACGTCCGGAGGAAAACCTTCGGGGATGGATGAAACGTTCGTACACGTGACGTGTGTCTGATTTAAGTAGGAGTCATCGCATTTACACCTTGCATTTTCCGTATAATTTCTTGAACACACATCTGCTGTAGCTGTTCTTTGTGTCCATAAAACCAATACAAAGATGCAGAACACCATCGTATAGGAAAAATGTTTGTAGTTTACTTGTGGCATCGGACACTTTTGTCTACAAAAGAAAGAGAAATATCTTTACCCTTTAACTAATAATCCCGTGTTTCAACGATCAAATATAGTATACAGAAAGAAGATGGTTGAAAGCACAGAGCCTCTCACAAGAAAAATCAAATAAGGTAGATATAAAAAGAAGGAGCAAAATATGCCAACCATTGAAAGTATTTTAAAAATCTTCCAAGTCAGCAGTACGTAGATCTCTCTTCAAACTTTATGTTCATGTTGCAAAATTGAGAAAAAAGCATCACGAGCACAGAAAACCAGAAACATTCACATTTGCTAGGATGACTTGTGGATCAATTACGAGACTGTATGGAATGAGCAAAGAAATATTGAATTTATTAAGATGTAATATAAGATCAAAGTTGGAACATGAAAAAAACAAGTTTATCAAAAATAACATATCATTAAGTGCAGCTCAGTTCTACTAGAGGACTGGCAATCCCAGGTTAGTAGCAGAAATGATGAAGGCTATTCCAGAGAGAAAGGTTAAGCGAAAAGAGAAAGGAGCGAAGAAAGAATTTTGAGCGATTCATTGTTAAACTTACACTAGAAATTATTGACATACACTATGAAAGAGAGATTTTATTGATTAGGTTACAGACTACATGAGACAGATCTACAGAACCATGCCCTGGAATATGGGTTAACCCTTAAGCTGCTAAGCGCGACTCACTGTTCTTTTGTGGACACTGTAGATCAAGATCAGGTTGCACAGAACGTGCAGTCTGATCTTGGACTTACAATGTTCGATAAGGAGATATCCTCCGCCCCCCAAAAAAAGTTTGAAATAGCTTTATTCCGGATTTTACAATTAGGCTTGAAAGTTTCAGTTAAATTATTTAGCAGGATAAGGGTTAATGTATAACCTACACTTCAAGATATCAGAAAAAGGTATAGAGGATATTTGTGCCTTACGGTGAAAGATCGAAATATATTTCATCTCGTGAACATCATCGGTAATATTTTCACGAGTGAAAATATTACCGATGATGTTCACGAGATAAAATAGATTTCGATCTTTAACGGAAAAAAACAAATACTGTATTTATTTCATGCTTTTAACCCTTTTTCGGAGGAACTTACATCAAAATACAGTACAGTTCTTTTCAGTTATTCCCCTTGGCGTACCCCCTCCGAATAGGTACATGTATGCATAGAATATTACGTGAAGCGCGAGAAATGTAGGGAAAATTACGTCATATTTCCATCTGGTGAAGAGGCATGTGCATTTTACCTAGGTAACTAGTGCGCGGGAACTACTGTTTCCGCCTGCAATTGAAGAGTTGGAATATAAAATCGGTATTGTTCACTGGTCGTAACCATGAAATATCGAAAAATATTTCACCGTTATTTCTCGATAAACTACCGGAAAACATGAAATAAATCTTAATATTTGCTCCATCGGGTTTTTTACCTTTGGTCCAACTACGTAACACAGACAAAAAGACAATTTTTATCTTGTATCAATAGTCTTGATTTTAGGGTTTTAATCCATGAAGTGTTCATTCTTTTAAGCAGGACACTGAAAAGCTGTGCCAGATGTAGTTGGTAAGGCTGTAAAGCGATCTGCAGTTAACTAATTTCAAACTGGTTAAACATGGGACGGATGTTGCATCAGCTGAGGACTTTGTTGAACACCTGAGGGGATCAAGTCATTGTATGAGTGTATAGTGTTTAACGCCGTTTTCAAAATTATTTCAGTTATTTCGCGGTGGCCAGTTCACGTATCCATGCTTTCCTGGATTTTTTTTACCAGTATTCGGCACAATATTCTTTCCATGCCACTGGCTGCTTTCTCACACT
The DNA here is from genome assembly GCA_946811185.2 of Hippopus hippopus. Lineage (NCBI taxonomy): Eukaryota > Metazoa > Mollusca > Bivalvia > Cardiida > Cardiidae > Hippopus > Hippopus hippopus. The sequence goes on along the minus strand of OX328108.1, from coordinate 8,924,591 downwards.
ACCATCGTCGAAACAATGGACATTGATGAGAGAGGAATGGATCCTGTCACTATGACTATCATCAATCCTCGGAAAAAATTTGGCTGATCCGGGGATCGAAACAGTGACCTCCTGTTCTCAAGTTCTGTACGCCACTGACTGAGCTACCGGTCACGGCTAAGGGATCAAGTCAAAGGTTATCTTGATTAAGTATTCAGAAGTTAGAGAACAGAAGGAAAACGTAACGCAAGATCAGACCCTATTACTTGTACCAGGAATATTATCCTTATTAAGTTAAATCCATCAAGTTAAAGCTGTTTTTCCACCTAAAATCTATTACAGAAAAATAAGTTTTATGTACGGTGGTAATTATAAAAAGTGTAAGGAACCTTTGTAATTCTTTGACTAAATGAAACAAAATGAAAGAAAACAAATAGATAAAAATGCAGGTTAAAAGGCTGAAAACTAGATATTTAATCTTGAAATCAATAAAAATGATATTACCCAATCAGATGCAGAGTTGGTACTTGGTACGTGTATTTGTGAAGTACAACAAAAAAAATGTACCCAGGATTTGTAAAGAATTTCGATGACAATCCAGTTCAAACAAAATGTATGGAAAAATGTGGATAAGACAAAGAGAATAACTTTACATGGTACATTGAATTAACTAGCTTTCTTTCGAAGGCTGAATATACAATGAATATACAATGGACTGAAACTCAAAATAAAAAAATATATATATTAATCTTACAGACGTGATTACACAAACGCACGGTATAGATCCCAGGTCATGCTGTGTCTCCTGTGCAATCTGTTCTTGGTCGGTGCGGTTCGCAACATATCCTTTTGTTTCCGCCATGGCACTGAAAGGCTTAGCCCTTGACAAAACAATCCCAAGTTTAATGACCACAGAGAGGAGGTTTTTGAAAACATTGTATCAAAAGATGGAATACTGACAGAGTGCTGATATACTGACGGATGGAGTGACTGACGGACTGCTTCACTGGCTTACAAATTGACCAACCGACGGACCGACTGATTGCATAACTAAATGATTTGGTGAATGACTGAATGACTGACTAATTAACTGACTGATAGATGAGAGAGAAACATACAGACAGGCGTGAAAACAGATACATGCATAGGAAAAAAACAGAATTGCAAATAAGAAATATCTTTAAATTTTTATCTTCTAAAAAGATAGACGGCGTAAGAGATACTGGAATATGACTATTGACACTCTTTTGTGACTCAATTCGAAGTAAAGTAATGAAAAGTAGCCTCACGAGCAATTGCCTCTTTTTTCTTCCCTTTTTACATTCTGTTGAAAAGTAGTATTAAATTACTGGGTAACGCATATGAAAATATTAAATTTCCAAATAGCACAAGAAAATATTAATTCTCTATGGCATTAATTTGCTATGGTATAAATCAAGGTCCCGTGGTATCGATTAGCGCTGTAAATAGTAGTTTCATAAACAGTGTCACATCACTGGTTTTTGGCCATATTGAAAATAGAGTGAAATCGACCATTTTTGAAGCTTCACAGGTCGCTTAATGGCAAAGCTTTTGCTTTTCCGTCTCTTGCTGTCTATATTACGTCCATTAGTCATTCAAAAAAAAAAGAAAGAAAAAAAAAAAAACCATGTCAACCGTTTGCGTTTTTTGCTTAATCCCGACAAACACGGGCACCCTAGAATTTACCCTCTCAAAAACACGTGTTCACCACCATGACCCCAAATTTTTGTTCCTCCAGTGACACAAAAATAGTCCACTCACTACACAATAAAAACACATCTAAGTGGTTCCCCCACTGCCTAAATTTGAAGCAAATCTAAATTATATACCACTAGCCCCTCTTAGCTCCATGGAACAGTGCAACAAAAGTGCTACAACGACCAGGAAGCAGTCTCGCAGTGGTGCGACACTAAACGTGCGAGCAAATGTGGCAGCAGGGCCCGCCAAATAACATATGTACATTTTTCATCAATTGCAAATTACCATCTATTCATTGTTTATCAGTACCAAGAAGTAGGTCAAAGCCAGCGCATTCAGCTATGCCGAAAATGTCAGATATCTGCAAAGAAGAGAAGATAATTCTAGACAAAGAAGGAGACTAATTTTAAGAAAAAGGCCTTAAATCCTATTATTGCATAAAATGTGCCTTTTCGGGTCGTTATAAGCATGTATTAACGGGTAAAAAAACGGGCGTTAACGGGAGAAAACGTGTATTAATCAGTAAATTCACGCGCCGTTAACGCCCGACTTTGTACTATCAATATCCTCGATTCGGGCCTACCTTGTAAACAACGTTTGTCCTTGTCAGAACTCCCCTGGACTCTGACCAACAAACTGTCGGAACTTGTACCATATTAGATCCTCTTTGTGGTTTGTCTCTGATGCAATTAGTACACCACAAACAAAATTTTGCACAGGATCTCAGTTTAATCGAGATCTGAACAAAAAATCACTCGTGAAATGTACTCTAAACCAGCTAAATCCCACCCACTTTTTAACGTGATCGGCAATCCCTCGCTTGATGTAGATCGATCCCTCTGACGTCTTTCAGTTTCAGAAAATCATATCCACTCATTCATCCTAGTTTTAATCGTCCAAACTTGTGCAAGTTTATCCCAAATAAGTCCACTTTGTATTAAAAATCATTAGAGGTGAATTTACACCGAGAGAATCAAAACTGGCATACAGGACTTACGGCCCTTCACTGCTCGTAACAAAAACTTCTTCGCCGACTTCCGGTTTTGACCCATTTAAGTACAGTACATTTGAAGTTCGCTTATTTGTATTTCTATAGAAATATTTTTGCTATCTTTGAAAATTATTGCTAAAATACCTTCACTTTATGCAATAATAGCATTAATTCACGTTTTTTTCGGTCGTTAACATTCGCAGAGGCCCTCAAAATACTTTAACACCCTCGTGCTTCGCACTCGGGCGTTAAAGCATTTTTCAGGCCTCTGCGAATGTTAACGACCTCAAAAACGTGAATTAACCCTATATAATACTCATTGTGATCTGCACTAAATGTCTAAACTTTACAATAAACCTTCAAGTTTTTTTGTTTTTTTTTTTCAAAAAGCGTTTAAGTAGAATTCTATTCTGTAGAAAAGAAATTATGGCCCTGTTACATTTGTATGTCTTTTTATTGAAACGTGTAATTCTAAGATAAGAAAATAATACACACTATTCCATAATTTCCAAACGCTTAAAATTTCAAGCTTATCTCTAATCCCAGCATGAATTTCAAGAAGAGTGTATATAAAGATGCGCAGGCTGATCTTAATACGTACCCGCTTTAAATGGTTTCAGTCATGTTATTCCTATCTGATCTTGATCAGCAATGATCACATATAAGTCGAAGTTCTAACTAGAACTTGTATTTCTACAAAAAAAAAAAAACAGATGTCTTCCCTCTTTTTGGTGTCAGATGAATTGATATGTCATCAAGGCAATTTCTAACTGAAATAATGGTAATTTTTAGAGCAAACAATCTAGTTGACACAAAAGGCTGTACAGCCACAGAAGATGGTTAGGGGCTTGAAATTCCAGATATCAGAAGTAGTGGGATTGTACTCTATAAAAAGGGAAAACAAAGGCACTGATCATGCTAGACGGGTACAGCGTTGCTGATCTGCGTGTTTGTTTTTGCATATGCGAAAAAGCAGATTTTCTGCTGTGAACTGTGTTTCGATGCTTTGTGGTAATTGCTGTGCTTAGACATATGTTGACAAGAAGTACTGGGAATACAATTTGACTTCATAATTCGATTAAAATGATCTTGAAGGAAAAAGCTATCAAGGTTAATAATAGGTGAGCCTTATCATGAGATATTCTGCGTTTAGCATATGTGAACAATAAATCTGCAACTCAGCATGGAGATGTGCCAATTTTTGATGTACATATTTGTTGGTTGTTGCTTTGAGAGTAGGGCAACTATTTTGTACTTTCAACTTTCTTGGTAGTTTTTCTCGCACAGAATACTTTTTCTTTTGTCTTGGAAGAAACCCTGAAAAAAGGTTTTCTCGTGAGGATCTGATTTTGATTTTCTTGCTTAATGTCTACGTATACTTCTGAGGTCATGTCAGCATCCTGAGCCTCGTAAAATTTTCTTACGTGTGCACACTTTCAGCCGATATCAATCAATGATGGATGAATGATAAACTGTTCATAAAAGAAAAGCAAATAATATTGTGCACCAACCTTTTCTCTGAGGCCATTTATTTTCATGTTTTTGGGTGATTACAAAACTAGGCAAAGCAATGACAATGTACAGTATGGATTTATTTTCACAAGTTCCTCTTTCAGGAAAAAAAAGCACTCATGAAAAGAAATAGGTTGACAGTATAGATAAGAGCACTAGCACAGGCTAAGCCCAAGTTGTGCATTGGTAGCAAACACAAAGTGAAAGTAAATATTTTCGTGGCATTGCAGACTACAGAAGTAGGCAAAGCATTGACAATGTTAGTATATACAAACAAATTATCAGCAATTTATTTTAGGAAATTCTTCTTTCTTGCCAAACAACGGCAAAATAAATGGCTCATGAAAATAAATAAGTTTAGCATATAGGTAAAAGCACTAGCAAGGACAAACAATATAAAGTTTGTGAGCACTAGCGAGGACAAACAATATGAAGTTGAGGAAAAACAATGCAAACACACGGTGAAAGCGGTGGAAGTTAATGTTAGTTAGTCAGTCGAACTAAACGAGTATCTGATACAAAGTAAAATAATCGAAATGGAATAATGGAAATTGATCAAGGGGAAATAACTAAAAAAATATACAAGCCAGAGTTCTTGTGCATGACACATCATCTCATTGTGCTTTACAAATGTATGAAGCTTTATCAAGATATCTCGAAAGGTTTCCGAGTTATAGAGCGGACACAAAATTGTACGTAAAATGAATAAGGAAAATAATCAAACGGAAATTACTCGAAAAATATACAAGCCAGAGTTATGTTTTTTGTGTATGACACTTCGTCTCATGGTGCATTACAAATGTGAGAAGTTTTATCAAAATATCTTAAAAGGTTTTCGAGTTTATAGGGCGGACACGATTTGTGACGGGCAGACAGACAGACGGACAGACGGACAGACAGACGGACGCACGGGGAAAAACAATATGTCTCCCGACCCTGACGGGTGAAGACATAATTAGCATTTAAAGATAAATATTTACCAACATCTCGCCTGTTTTAACGATCCCAAGGTAAACGTGGCCTTGAAAACATTGTTGGAAAGAGAGAAAATGCAGGTATCCAGGATTGTCTCTTTTTCCAACAATGTTTTCTACCATTTTACAGGTACATTCCATCGTTTGAATCACATTATATTATATTTCATGTGTCTATTTGTAGAAATGTTATGGGTAAAGAAATGTCGTAATTTAAGCTGGGGGGAATTATTTCCCCGTCACAGTGAATATTTTCCTCCTGCCGAAAATCTGGTACTACTTTTTTAAGTTTTTTAAATTTTTAAGTTTTAAAAGTGGCATTCGTTGACAAAATAATCAGAGGAAATATAATATATAATTTATTTCATCAGCTTGTGGTTAATATGGGGAAATATTTGCAGAAAAAGGGAAAGGTCTGCGAAAATAACTCGTGCCGTAAGGCACGAGTTATTTTCGCAGACCTTTCCCTTTTTCGGCAAATATTTCCCCATATTAACCACAAGCTGATGAAATAAACTCTATTGATTTGTCGTATGTACATGCTTTGAATTTGGAAAAGCAAAAGATTTTTTGTTGGTCTAGTAAAGAGTCAAACGTGTGAGGGTTTCCGTAGGATGTATACGGAAAGTAGCAAATATGTTAACCCTTAAAAACTGCTTAATAAGTTAAATGAAATTTTCAAGTCCATAGTGAAAGCCCATATGTTGTTGTTTCAAAGTTTATTTTTGGGGGGACAAGTCTTATAGGACAGTGTGGATCCAAGATCAGACTGCACGTTTTGTGCAGTCTGATATTGATCTGCACTGTCCGCAAAAGGTCCTTGAGTCACACATAGCTGGCTCAGCTAGATTGATTGTATGGTTTAACGCCGTTTTCAACATAATTTCAATTATATTGCGGCGGTCAGTGCACCCACTCATGCTTTCCTAGAGTTTCTTTTACCAGTATTCCGCATACTTATCCTTCAAAGCTACTGGCTGCTTTCCCACATAACCGTTGTAACAATGTTCAGCGGCGAGAGAGGAATGAATCCTGCCGCGATGACTATCATCCATCTTCGGAAAGAAATTGGCCTAGCCATGGATCGAACCAGCGACCCTCTATCCGTCAAGTCCTGTACGCTATCGAATGAGCTACTCGGCCTTAGCAGCCTATGGGTTAATTCATTTGTCGTCTGGTAAAGCCGAGCACCGGTAGCCCAGTTGGTAGCATACAGGACTTGAGAACAGGTGTTCCCTGGTTCGATCCCCGACTCGGCCAATTTCTTTTGAAGGATTGATCATATATCATTGCGACAGGATTCATTCCTCTCTCACCGCTGATCATTGTTTCGACGATGGTTATGTGGGAAAGCAGTCAGTGGTTTGGAAAGAATGTTTTGCGGAGTACTGGTAAAAGAAACTATAGGAAAGCATGGAAAGGCTCACTGGCCGCCGCGATATAAGTGAAATAATGTTGAAAACGGCGTTAAACAGTACACAATCAATCAATCAATCAATCGTCTAGTAAAGGATCAAACGTACAAGTATAAGAGTTTCCTTATGATGTATACGGAAACCAGCAAGTATTAATTAATTGGCGCTGTTTAGGACCATCCCTATTTCCTAACCACACAATCCCAAATTTTAACGATCCTAAGTATAATCAAAGGACTGAAAGTCCTGAAATGAGGATTTGTTGAACAGTTTTAAGCTATGATTTGATGTAATGAAAATTAATTTTTTTATCACATATAATACATGTAAAATATGTAAGTAATTAGTAGAGTAAGCAAGGGCAATGGGAGTCGAAGTTGTTCTACCAAGTGTGCTGCGCAGCAACTGTTATTTTACTACTTATTAGAGTATCACTTTGATCCAACAATTTGATGTTTTTTTTTTTTTTTTCTGCAAGTATTATATTTACGACTATAAACACGCATAGGACTGGAAAATAACCAAGACGGATTTATAAGTGAAAGTTATTTGACAAATATATAGAACACTTTAGTTGTTGATTTGTTGATGAGTAAGACTTAAAAAACTATACAAAACAGGATGATGATATATAATGATATTTCTGTAAAAACACAGTGTTAAGGTCTACAGCTGTCAATCAGTTTCAGCAAGCATGAGCAAATCTGATCAAAGAGTACAATATATTGCTACTTACACATGTATGCAATATGAAATTTTTGTGCCTTCTTGTTGAACTTCTTACCAGAGGACAAGATTTTTGACTCCCCCAGAATAGAACCAACTATTTAGATTTTCATACCCTCAACAAACTCAAAAATTACTTACTGAATTATAGCTGGAAAATCACGAGTAAAGAAGAAAGATAAGATTTAGAAAACACATATCTGAATTGGTATTTCCTTAAAGTGCTACTCAGCCTCGTTGGGTATTATTAGATTTCATGCAACAGTTTTGGAAAGCTTTGAGGGAATGGTACTCAATTAATAACATGCGCCATCAACAAGGATGTATATATTCAAATCAGTATCAAGATCAAGACATCATATCTGGTGTAAAATAAATAAACAGAGTGACCTATTTATATGAAAAGAAATATTTATCTGGTAGTATTTATTGGTCTTTTACGAAATAATTTGATTTGTGGCATAAAAACTAAATAGCTTTGTATTTAGAGCATAAACAAACAATTCAATAGATATGGAGCCCTCAGATTATGTGATTGGTATTTGTAAAGGGTAGAAAAAAATTCTGGAAGAAAAAAAGAAAAGAAATACTGATGTCTTGTTTTCCAACACTGTTTTCCTAAGCCCTATTACACAGGACTCATAAAACATAGGATTTATTGTGTGTTAAAGGTCTAAAAAAAGAAAAATCCTCAAAAATTCTCCCAATTTAACTTTGTATGACATAAAATTCAAGGGTCAAATATAGGCCATGTTTGGACAGACCATAAGGTATTCTGAATACTGATTACATGTATCTTTAACAGTTCTGTTAAATAGCCCCTAAGGCTGGGATTGAACCTAGAACCTTCAGGTCCAAACTCCATAGGCAAACGCTCTACCACATAGCTACAAAAGCTAGCTCTATAGCAAGACAGGTAAGTGTACCCTTATACAAACACAATATCAATCTGTGGGATAGACCAGTAAACAACATAATTATGGATCCATGTCAAGTTTCCTTAGCATCTGACAACTGGATTTGGAGGACATTTTGATTGGGGTTTATTCTAACACTTTACTGAACACTCATGTTAATAACCCTTAGGCTGCTAAGCGCGACTCACTGACCTTTTGCATACAGTGTAGATCAAGATCAGACTGCGCAGAACGTGCAGTCTGATCTTTGATCTACACTGTCCGTTAAAGAGATATTTATCGTCCTCAAAATTACCTTGAAATAGCAACCTTTGGGATTTTACTATCGACTTGAAGTATCATTTGAGTTATTCAGCAGGACAAGGGTTAATAACCCTGAAGGAAATATGCAATTGAAAGCATCATGGGACAAGGACAAATTCTGGTAGACAGTATTTTCTCCTGTTTGAACAGTGTTTTCAATCATAAGAGTCAACTTCAGCTCATTTGTATCAGTTTCTGAATTGTTGTCTGCAGATACATTTAAAGAGCCTAAACCTTATCATATGGGGAAGGAATGAATAATGAAATACCGGGGGGTAGCATCCATTTAATTACCATTTTTGATTAAAAAAAACAAAAAGTAATTTATGCATAGATGGTGGACATAGACTAATCTGAAAATTCTTACAAAAATTAACTCCCCTCTAAATGTGGACCTGGGGTCCTGCATGGCTTACTAGTAAAGTTTAGGACTTGTTACCTGATGGCCATTTTGTTTTTCTGTGGGAGTGTCCTTAGGCAAGACACTTCAGAGCCCTAGCCTTGTACTGCTGAAACCTAGACATACATAAATAATCTAGTTGTAGCACTTATATGACTGAAATAATGTTGAAAGCGACATTAAACGCCATTCAATTAATGAAGTGTGGATCTAACAATGGCCTCCTGCAAGGGTAACCTTTATCTGACATTTCTGTCAGCTTCACAAAATGTAGCTCCTAAGTTTTTGAAAACATTAGTAGACAAACAGATTTTTTTTTTATTCTTACCAAAGTCATTTTTCCCCCATTCCATAACACTATAAAGGATACAATGTGTTTTAACTAAGGTGAGTGTGGCTATATTATCCCATTTTAAGTGGTGTTCAGAAAAATTTTTGAAACAATTTATCCAATTGGCTGAGCTTTATTTAGCTGCACTAAAAATCAAGGGTTTTCAGAAGGACTAGTGATGGTGGCTTTTGTCTGAGATTATGCTTTAAGTCATATTGAAAATATCAACAGCTCACCCTAGGGTTTGTAAACATGTGAGCTTAAATAAATACACTAAACATGATGACTATATGTTCCTTTACCATAGTATTTTAAGCATTTCTAAAATCATCATTAATCATCATAATGCAAGACTCTTGAAATATTGAAACTTCTGTACTCAGATATCAAGGTTTTGATTTTCAAAACAGCATTTTACAAATCTAGTCAGACTATAAACACAACACTTTCTAAACTTTCATGTAGTGGGTATAATTTAGTATAGGTTAAACCCTTACAAAACAATCCCGACTTTAAACGACCCTGAGGAAGAAGGCTTTTAAAAAGAATTTGGGGATATGAGAAAATGCTGGTAACCAGCAGTTTTCCTTTTCCCACAATGTCTTCAGACCTTCCAAAATTAAAATTCATATTTTGAGTCACATTAATTCTATTATCAGCAAATGCTTTCCATTTGGACAAGTCTAAAATTTTGTTGTGTGGAAAAGAGTTAAAAAGAACACTGGAGTCCTCCCAGGGAAATAGAAACAATGGCTTTTTGAATGTAATTTCCTACTGAAAGCACATTGTCCTTTCCATGACTCTAACACCTAGGAATTCCTTCAAGGGTTCTTCCTTATTACTACACAACTTGAAACTATTAATTTCAAAATGAAATACAAAATCAAACTTAAGACACAACAATTTGATTGTTCAGATACAATGATTTCTTCTTTCTTTTAAAAAGAAAATTCTTGGTTTTATTCCTGATCTAAAAAAATGTTAAGTAATAGTCTGAAAGGTGAAAACTAAATGGTGTGTTTAGTATTTTCTAAGATTTAGGCCATGTGTAATTCATGAGTATTGAATATACCTTCCTTCTGTTACATAAATGAAAATTCACCTTGTATCATCATAAAGACACAAGTCAAGAAATAATGATTTCACAAAAGAACAGTAAGGTTAACTCATGCACTGGCACAAAACATGAAATTGATTGTAACTACGTTCAAGAATAATTTGATGATTGACTGATTTCTTGTGGTTACATTAGTTTCAACACTGTTTCAGTCTTACAGTGACAACAACCATTTATTTGTGTATGGCTTGGGTTTTACTAGGACTAGGCTGATTCTATGCAGTGTCTTGTCTATAGGCACTCCTGCAAAATCCTGGCAACTGAGTGAGGATGAAATCCGGGATAACTCAACCGACACCTTCACCAATCAGCCACAGTCTCACAGAACCTCACTAAATAAATGAACAGGATTATGCCATTTCACCCCTATATTGGTGCAAATATTAAAAAAAGTATATATAGGCTGCATAGGTTCAAGCTTAGACCTGCACAGTCTGAACTTAGAAAAATACAGGTGTGAATAAGTACAACGTAAACAGTGGACTTAAGTCTCACATAATAGTTAAAGTTACAGTTAACGTGTGGTGGGATTTTGACATTTTGTCAGTGATAATGTAAGTTTTATTCACTTACATATAGATGTAGGTTCCTTTTTGAAGTTTTGAGCCACATCTTTGTGAATTTGAGTCATATTACATAATTGAACCACTGCAGGGACATGTGCAAAAAAAACATGATGTAGCATGATGAGATACTTGAAATTCACTATTAACACTGGTAAAACGGCTATTTATTACTTCCAATGCAGTTTTGAGTGAATTCATTTTCATGGTCTGAAGAAAAAGAATTAAAATCATCACTCATCACCTGGAAGAACATAGTCCAGATATTATTTGCTTTTTGATATCTGCAAATCCTTGCCCTGGGTACAGCTGAAGCAGCCAGAATGGACCAAGATCACACTCAGTGTGACATGTTGCCATGCAAAGTAAAAATTGACCTTTACATAACTAAACTGAAACTTTCAAGTCGATAGTACAAATATTAATAGTTTCATTTCAATGTTATTTTTGGAGGGAAGAATACCTCCTTACCGGGCAGTATATATCAAAGATCTGACTGCAAGTTCGGTGCAATCTGATCTTGATCTACATTGTCTGCAAAAGGTCCTTGAGTAGCATTTAGCAGCCTAAGGGTTAAAGTAATTGGTCCCTCTATAAAACTTAAAAAAAAAAAAAAAATAGGCATACTTTCATTCTGAGGTTTGAATTACTTGCTGTTTACATGAAGCACAGTTACCATCTCTAGTATGGGTTGAGCAGCAGTTCATCATAAATATGTACTTTATTAAATAAAGTACATATACTTCAATCTCCAAGCATAAAAATATATCAAAGAATTTAAATCTACATGTCCAAACCGTAAGACGTATAGATCTAAACTAAGATGTATTCCTGTGGATCCTTAATCAAACATCTGTCTGAAAATTCAGCATTCTTAATTCTTTTGCATGAAAGGTAACAAAATAAAATTCATGCATATTAGGACTATGAATGGACTTTTATACCTTGAAGATAATTGAGTTTCTGAGGCTTAAAGTCCAGGATGTTAGGTTAAGTAAGTGGATGTCCAGTTCACTGAGAAGGACACGATTTCCCATCGAAAATCCTCAGTATAAATTCACATCACGGGTTCGTAATTGATCGGGGCCGTTTGTGAACGAAGGATTTCTTTATGTCCCATCGATGACTGGAGAGAAATTTTGGAAGCAGTCTTGCATAAATCAAACGTCAAATGTACTTTTTTTTTAATAGACTACACGATTTTCATTTTTTTAAACGTTTCACAGAAATGTTACAAACAATTCGGAAATTCATCGATAGTGCACCAAACACGGTGCCGAATCGACTTTATGGGTTCTGTGTATTCGTTATAGAAAGAGTTTTAAATCATTTACGGCCAAATTCTAGCTAGTTATCTGAACAGTTAAAGATATTTGGTATAATACAGCGCATAAAAATGTAATTTCATTAAGAAATTATTGCTTAATTTCCTTGTTTATTTCGACAGCGGACGACACAAGTTTTGAATGAACATTTCTTGAATGAAAATGGGGGCAGTCTGTGTAAACAATGTTCATACGCATATGGCAATATTTAATAAAAAAAAAAAACTTTGTTAAAGTATTTAGAGTATTTCAAACTGACAATTTATGTAGTTTGACGAAATTTCGATAAAGAAATCAAACATAATTTGCGTGATTTGTTCAAAGTCAGAGCTGAATATTATTTGTAGTTCTGTGTTGTTAGTCCCTAGGCCAGCCATGCAAAACTGAAAGTGAGCGTCGTTACGCATGATGTATTTGGTTCCGGACAAAACGATCACAGTAAGCGGATTTGCTATATAGCAAATCCGCTAAAAAGGCTTCTGAAAACACGGTGGGGAAAGGAGAAAATGCTGGTTACCAGCATTTCTCCTTTTCCCACCATGCTTTCTACTCTATCATAAAGAGAACAATTGGTTTCAATTTGGACGTCTTTTTTTTTTTTTTTTTTCATATTGAGGGGTCCTGTGTGGCTCAGTGGTAAATAGTAAGACTCGAAACCTTGAGGTATTGGGTTCAAGCCTTACTGAAAGCATTGGGCTTTTCGTTGGAGTATCCACGATCACGACTCTTCAGAGCCTTAGCCTACTAATGGCGATGGCGAAACACAGAAAATATATGAATATGTGAGCTGTCGCCGTGATATAATTACAATAGTTTCGAAGGCGGCGTTAAACACTATACAACCAATTTTTCGTCTGGTCAAGTGTGTAACTTTTTCCTTGCCAATGGCGACTTCAATAGCTTTTGCGAACGGTGTAGATTCAGATCGAACTGCACAAAACGTGCAGTCTGATCGTTATTCCACACCGTCCCAATATTTGGGTACTTAACCATACAGGAACGAAATCTTGTTCAAAAGACGTTTAAATCTTCTTTTAGACAAGGAAAAAATGTGGAAGTTGTTTACTTAAAGTCCAAATAACGGCCAAAAGAAAATAATTCGGATGTTAAAATACAATGGAAGTTATTGTTTAGATGAACGTCTGTTATTATAGAGTCGGTTGAAGTGTTAGACGCAGATGAAAGGCCCGAAAAGATGGATGCCCGGCCGAGTAGCTCAGTGGTTAGCGTATCCGACTCGTGACCTGCAGGTTGCAGGTTCGATAACCGGTTGCGGCGAAATTTTTTTCCGGCGATATTTCGACTTTCACCTCTGATGAATGTGAGAAAAGTAGTCAGTGACTTTGGAACAAAAGTTGCGTCAGTACTGGTGTGAGAAAGCCAGGAAACACATGGGTGCGTCACTGACCGCCATGATATGACCTAAGCTGTTAAAATGGCGTTCAACTCCAATACAAACCAAACGAAAGCTGAATGTAGCGAAAGTCAGGTAAAAGTAAACAAGAGATGGAGGAACCATGCAAACTTTTGACCTACCTCTAACCAGCGACGAACACTTTGACCGATTGAACAATAACAGATTGTCATCTTCAAAATAATTTCCATACTTTTAATGGAATTATTAAAATTTAGATAAATTTTTAAACCCGTAATATTTATCTTTTAAAATCTCGTAATTGGGGCTTGAGATCAGCCGATCTCATTTATATAATGCTATACTGCCCTGGTACATTTAGAACTGGACAATGCATTCTAGAACATACTGGAACAAGCATGGAACAAGGAGGTCTAAGCCTTATTCTGCTAAATAACTTTCATGAAACTTTTAAGCCAATAGTAAAAATCCAAATTTTGCTATTTCAAAAATATTTTTCGGTGAAAATATGTCATTTTCAGAAAGTATAGATCAGAGAGCAGAGTGCACGTTTTGTGCGGTCTGATCGTGATCTACACTGTCCGCAAAAGGTCGGTGAGTAGCCCTTAGGAGGCAAAGGGTTCATGCATCTCCGTGATGCATGATACCAAGCAAGTCATCACAATAATTGTAGATCCATAAGATTCATTTTGTATAGCAATAGACTGAATCCAGAGATACACATGTCCTGGTCTTAATGCATGGTTAAAATTAACCAATACCAAAGTTTGGACCAGGTCAGACTGCGCGGACTGCGCAGACTGACTTTAGTCGATACTTTTTGCACAGACATTAAGCCCCTTTTCAAAGAGAGTAGTTTTCTGTGTGCCAAACGACAAGGTTTTCATCTTGTCCATATCAAATCCATTTGCAGACGACAAAGTAACAGCGGAAAATATAGTGGTAAAAGGCGGAATTGCCTGAAAGTTAACAGCATTTTCTTTCCTTTTACATATACATATGCGCCATGCTCTGTGAAAAGGGGGCTTAATGCATCTGCGAAAAGTATCGACCCAGGTCAGCCTGCGCATTCCGCGCAGGCTGACCTGGGCCGAAACTTTTCGCTATTGGTCAATTTTCTGTATGTCCAGGGCCCAGTCTACCATCATGATTAAGTCAGTTGTTAAAAATGTGGCTATGATGGAGCCGTAAGTATGTAATGGCTTGCGTGGTACCATGGATCACGGAGATGCATTAAGCCCCCTTTTGCCAGAGTATGGCTCACACACCCACACACACACACACACACACACACATATATATATTTTTTTTTTCAAGCATTGTCTCTCAGGCTAATAAAAATAAGGATGGGGGTTGTTCTGTAAAAGGCTCAACAATGTTTTGAAAATACTTCTTTCTCATGATCGTTAAAACTCGGAATTGTGTCGTAAAGGGTTAAAGGAAGAAGCATAATGATAAAGGGTAAAATCACGGTCTTCCCTTAGGATCAGAAGTTTGCTATTATACACGGAAATACGATTATGTAAATTGTAATCATAATACATGTTGGGGAAGTCCTTTTCACCATTCAAGTCAATTGCATTTTCAAGTGAGGTGATGAACACATTGAGGCGCAAAATGGGTAAAACTGACAAAGTCAATTATTTACAAACCTGAACAAATTTAAAATTCAAGGCTATCTTTGGACTGTGGTGTGTCTTAAAATATCCGACAGTGTAGATCCAAGATCAGACCGCACTTATTCCCAACTTTTGTTTTTAGATGAGAGTTATTTAAACATAAGCATATGAGGTAAAATTTGGGAATCAATGATGATCACTGAAAAAGGAATCAGGGTTCATGTTTCTCGATCGTGACGACGCCCAAATTTATTTTGTCACGTGTGACTTTATCACATAACTCCACTTGTTTTCAATGTAGTACATCCATTACGAATTTTCTTGTCTCACACACGTGTGAGATAAGAAAAAAGTGCTGTATTTGGTTAACACTCTGTAACCATACAACTCATTTCTAAAACATTGCTGACCTAGGTTCCTGAGTGAAATTAACGGTCAAAATTCGTAATCATGATAAAGTTGTTAATTTAATCGCTTAAAGATTCAAAACAAAATCAATATTTCCAAGTATCTCTGGAACTATTTTTTCGTTCGTAATGTACCTGTCGTAGAAGCGATTAGGCTTCATGTAAATTTCATTACACTTGATACATGTATGCCTATGTTTTAACACATTATGGACATTAATTCTTGTTATAGAGTTATGTGATAAAAAGAATCTGACATTCGTTGGTTTTTGAGGTAAAAATTTATTAAACTCGTCCACAAAAAATGTTATTAAGCTCGCCAAAGGCTCGCTTAATATCATTTTATGTAGACTCGTTTAATAAGATTTTATCTCAAAAATCAACTCATGTCAGATCCAATATATCTTTTAGTCTATAATAACTCTTGTGTCTTCCAAAAGACAAATTGAATCTGGCTCAAATGTAACCAGCAGCCAGCATATTTTTCTTTTTCCCACAATGTTTCCTACCCTTTCAAAGAAATATTCCACGGTTTGAGTCACATTTAGTTTGTCGTCTGCATATGCTTTTAATTTGGTTCGGTCTAAAATTTTCTCGTCTGGTAAGGAGGTAAATTCCTTGAACGACCCACTGAATCGTGAGGTAAACTGGTCCATTTTTTGTTTGTTTGTTTTTCGACCCACTGAATCATGAGGTAAACTGGTCCATTGACATGACAGAAAATTTAGCAAAAGGTTTCGGCCCATGTCAGCCTGCCCGGACTGCACAGGCTGACCTGAATTGATACTTTTTGAGGATGCATTAAACCCGCTTTTCACAGAGCATGGCTGATATGTTTGGCGAGTTTAAGAACAATAAATAATTGTAATATTTTTTCAGATTGTATACATTAGTGTTGAATATCAAGTTCACTACAAAAGTCATGTCACTCAATCCTTTCAAGATGTGAAAAAAGACATTGAAATGCAAGTCATCCATGGTTTACGTATCAGTCTAATACGATCATTATCTTCTCATTTTATACCATCAACCACTTCTATCTCTGTCTCTCTGTCTCTCTGTCTCTGTCTGTCTGTCTCTGTCTCTGTCTCTCTCTCTCTCTTTCCACAGACAGACAGACTGACAGACAGACAGACAGACCCAGACTGGGGTCTGTACAATCTAGCCGTACTCCATTACATTTGAAATCTTTTTTCTCAAAAATTTCCCATTGTTAGGCTTAAGTAGACTTTGTAATCAGGTATATCTTTTGAAATCTTACAAACCCATAAACCTTTTACAAAACACTAAGTAATCTTTTTTTGCAATGACCATTGCTAATAATGAAAATGCACCATAACATTTCCTTTGGACGTGCTATGACCACTTGTCAGTTGGGTTTAATCCTGTACCACACATCATGAGTTTTAATGACCCTGAGATAGACAGCTGTTGGAAAGCAATGTGGGAAAAGGAAAAACTGCAAGTGACCAGCACGTTCTCACTTTCCCAAAATGTTTTTTTACTCTTTCAAGAACAGATTTCATTATTTAGACCAAATTCAATTTATAGCCTGCAACTGCTTTGAATTGGGAGCCGTCTAGAATTTTGTTGTCTGGTACAAGGTTAAACCTGTACCAGAAAACCATTCGAAGACTATTTATTTGCAGAAGACAATTTTTGAAAACATTATGACCAAAGGAGAAACCAGCAATTTCTTCTGTTGCCATAATGATTTTACAAATTATAAAGTTAATTTTTCGCGTTGATTCATGTTGAGTATTCACGTTTCACAAACATGTTTTCAAATTCGTCTGCTCCAAGTTTGATTCAGATCATGATTCAACTGTTACCAGACGACAAAACCTAAGACTTGTCCAAATTGAAAGCATTTGCAGACGACAAATTAAAAAAAAAAAAAGACATGAAACTGAAAATTGCCTTTAGACGAGTAGAAAACCTTTTGGGAAATAGGAGGAAATGCTGGTAACCAGCATTTTCTCCTTTTTCCAAAATGTTTTCGAATGCCTTCCTTTTAAGGTTCGTTCAAACTCGGAATTGTTTGTTAAAGAGTTAATTGTAGGTAGCGTTTATTGTTAGAAGCCTTTTATTTTAGATATTGTGGCTGTAACACTAGCAATGTGAGTGACCCAACGACGACCCAACCTTTCATTAGAATGTTATCTCTCTTTGGCAATTTTTAACTCAGAACTTCGTTTGGCGATCTCTTGTGGTCCCAAACGATCAGATGGGGATAATCTTATTCGTTACATCACGACGATAATCCACTAGTTTAATGTTTACGACACCTATCATAGGCGAAGGGGCAATTGATTAAATGACTGTATGGTGTTTAACGTCGTTTTCAACATTACATCAATATATCGCGGCGGCCCGTGCACCTATCCATGCTTTCCTGGAGTTTTTTTTTTTTTTTTTTCCAGTACTCCGCTCAATATTTTTTCCAAGCCACTTGCTGCTCTCCCACGTAACCAGCGTCGAAACAATGCGAAACAATGATCAGCGGTGAGAGAGGAGAGAATCCTGTCGCAATGACTTAGTCAATCCTCGGAAATAAATTGGGTGAGCCGGGGACCGAACCGGCGATCCCCTGTTGTTGATTCCTGCACGAAACCGACTGCGCTACCGTAATTCGGTGCAAAGGAGCATAGGGGAGTGGGGGGCAACAATTCTCACCACAAATTTGGTAAAGAGTTCCTTAAATGACTGACAATGAACTAACGGTTGCTACACTACGAGAATTATAATTGCCGTCATGTTATTTTCTTAGCAAATGCCATTTTCCCTATAAGAAGCGTAGCCAGGAATGTAGTACAGATGAAGTCCGATTTTTCGGCGTTGTTGAATTCGCTGGCTTTTGACCTATTTTTGGTGCTGATAACAAATGAATCAATAGAAATTTGTGAGTGGTAAAAAATGTAAACATGTTTATTCCAAGGGCCCATCCAAGGTGAAAATGTTGCCATCTTTATTCTCTGGGCGCTGCCTATTTGCTAGCAAATTTACGGCGTCTATCTTTTTCTAAAGATAATTCTTCTTTCTTTCTTTCTTTCGTTGTTTATCCTCTAGTAAAATAGATGAAAACACCTTAAAGGGCCCAGCAAAACTGTCAATTTTACACAATCAGACTACATCTTGCAGACAATGTAGATCAAGATCAGACTGCACAGAACGTGCAGTCTGATCTTTGATCAACATTTTTTTCTTGCAAAAGCGATTTTGAACTTTAGATGATCTAGTCTCTTTTTTAGTTAATTTGATGCTTTGAGCCGAGCCCCGGTAGCTCAGTCGGTAGCGTGCAGGACTTGAGAACAGGAGGTCGTGGGTTCGATCCTTGGCTCGACCACTATATTATGACCTAAGAAGTTAAAACTCCATTGAACCCCAATACAAATAGACAAATCTATACTTGACGTGAACTTTCCTATATATATGTAAAAAGTCAAAGGTTATGCGCAGCAGGAAACAGCTTTAGCCATTTTTACCTCATGAATAAACGATGTTCTAATCCTCTTACAATGTTGACATCTTTAAAACCCTTTTACCACACAATCCCGACTTTAACCGACCCTGAATCGGATGGCTTTTGAAAGTATTGTAGGAAAAGGAGAAAATGCTTGTCTCCTTTTCCCACAATGATTTATTCCTTATCAAAGATAGATCATCTTTAGCAATACAATTAGATTGTCGTCTGCAAATACTTTCAATATAATCGGGTCTTAATCCTTATACTGTTAAATAAATGAAAAGAAACTTCTAAGCCAAACTTTGCTATTTCAAAGCTAATTTTTGGGGGAAAATTTGTCCTTATCGGACCGTGTAGATCAAAGATCAGACTGCACGTTCTGTGCAGTCTGATCTTAATCTACACTGTCCGCCAAAGGTCCGTGAGTCGCGCTTAGCAGTCTAAGGGTTAAATTTTGTCGTTTGGGAAAGATTTAAATGTGAAACCTATTTAGACAGT
Organism: Hippopus hippopus; assembly: GCA_946811185.2. Taxonomy (NCBI): domain Eukaryota; kingdom Metazoa; phylum Mollusca; class Bivalvia; order Cardiida; family Cardiidae; genus Hippopus; species Hippopus hippopus. The sequence continues at coordinate 8,904,954 of OX328108.1, read as the reverse complement.
TAGTCGAGAAAACAATATGGCAAAAAGACAAAGTACCCGCATTTAACTTTTTTTTTCTCCCTTGAAAGAATATTTTCGAGAGGCCCTAAGCAACCAAGGGCTGCCTTTCACCAAACTGCGTACGCACGAAATCTGCGTATGCAGTTTAGGTAAGCCGGCATCAAGTCTGAAAACCGGTTTCACTGAACTGGATAACTTTACGATTCTAGTGAATATTTGCATAACTGCACGCCAGTTCATAACTTTGGGTAAAGCAAGGATCGTGCGCGTGTATATTCAATTCCATAAAATTTGCGTAAATCTGCGCAGTTTAGAAATCTACGAAATTTATTAAAAGGCACCCCAGAGCTGCTTTTTACTAAACTACGTACGCACGAAAATTGCGTACGCAATTTACGCAAGGCAGCATGAAGCCTGAAAACAAGTTACCTTTAACTAAATGACTTTACGATCTGAGTAATATCTGCATAACTGTGCGCTAGCTTATACTTTTGGGTGAAGCAGTGATTGTATGTGTGTACATACAATTTCAAATACTGCGTAATTTGCTTAAATCTACGCAGTCTATTGAAACGTAGTGCAGATGAACACAATTCAGGCTCATAGTTTTTTGGTGAAGTAGGGATCGTATGTGTTTACATACAATCTCAAACACTTTGCGTAAATACGCACTTTATTGAAACTTAGCCCAGATGAACACAATGTATACAGGCTACATGAGGTCCGATAGATTTAAACCTTTACCAGCTTTCCCGTCCTGACTTTCGTAGGCGGTATTAACCAGTGTCAGACTGCACAGAACTTGCAATCTGATCTTAATCTCAACCCTTAGCTATGTATCATTTTCATTAACCATAGCAGATTTTTTTTTTTCATTTAGACTTGAATCGTTTTATCATGACTTTATATAACGTAAAAGGGTGTATTTATTTGTTGGCGAAAGATGAATTGTACAAACAAGAGCCCAATCTCTTGATAAAACAAGACTTAAACTCTTATCCTGACGTTCGAGAACTAAGATTTACTTTGCTGAGAGAGTAAAGCAAGATCAGCCTGCACTTACGTGCAGGCTGATCTTGTTCTACCCTCTCCGTTGCCTTATCAGTAGTTTCTGTCATATAAAACCTATTCTACGCCAGTAAACTTAACGATTCTATTTTTGAAATCGTTCACAATTAAAATACGGTAGGATAAGAGTTATAAGTCCATACACACAGTATGTCAGTGTAAAGATATTTTCATTACTTTTTGATATTGCAAAGAAAAGGACGTAGTTGGACTTTGGAGTGTTATTATGTGCTTGTCTTTCATAATAGATGCACGTATCATCACTTTAAACGGATATATGTTCTAAAGGTAAACTGTTTAAAATGTGTATTCTTTTTGTTAAGTGAATATTTGTATAATAATGCCATGATTTTAAGCGGTGTATTTAACAATGGAATTTGATAAGGAGATTTCATATTGTGCTTATGTTTAAATTCCTTTTCAATTCAGTAGCTCAGTAGGTGGCGCACATGATATATTAATACGGGTTTCAAGTTCAAGTAGTAAGTTCAGTTGACATTCACTTTTATGTTCAGTGAAAATTATATTTCGACAAGAACCCGTGCTTCTAAAACTTAAGTTTGAGTGCTCTACTGACTTTATAAATACTTAAATTTTAAGTTCCATTGCTGCTTAAGTAAGACTAAGAAATATCTTTTAAAAAAAGTAGACGGCGTAAGAAGTATTGAAATATAAATATTGAAACTCTTTGGTGGCCCAACATGAAGTAAAATAATGAAAAGTAATCTCGCGAGCAATTGCCTCTTTTTCCTCACCATTTTTTCTTTTTGGTGAAAAGTACTACTGAGTTATTGGATGACGCTTATGAAAATATTAGATTTCCAAATACAATAAGAAATAATTCAATATTAGTTTTTTTTCATGAACACTGGCGAGTTCTGATTGGCTGAAAAGATTTTTTCATAGCTCCATGAAAAAAAAAATATCAGCAGTGCCGGAACTACTTTTGCATTCAAACTAATATAAACAAACATGTATACGAGATTTCAGAATGTGTTTCGTTCTGATTTTATATCGAGTCCGAAGTTCAAATTGCTAGCTGAATTTATTTTTTCTGAATACTGAAAAAAAAAAAAAAATCCAACAGTAAATTAAAAGAGAGAGCTGAAAACTCATTGTCACTCTGCTGGGTTTAAACAATCTTACTTTCAACTTAATTCTAGCGTATTGAACTTCTAATAATAAATCCACTAATGTTCAATACTATAATGACGTCATGAATTACGTCATTTTTACGTCATGAAGGAGCAGTTTTACCGCGCTTTGCAATATCAATGAAAAGGACAGTAAATAAATACGCAATGTTGGATTTACAAAACAAGAGCAGTTAGTATTATTTAAGTGCATATTTGTTGTCTGTGATATTGAATTATAAGGAATGAAGAGAATCTTTTTTTGTTTTCATGGAGGTATGAAAACAAAACCTAATCACACTGTATGAAACCGCTTCGCGGTTTCATACAGTGTGATTAGGTTTTTTTTTTTCATACGTCCATGAAAACAATGAAAATTCTCTTCATTCCTTAAAAGGATCATTTTCTGTTACACTAATTTGCTATGGTATGAAACAAGGCCCCGGGGCACCGATTAATCGTAGCAATGCTTGTACATGGTGGTTTCATACATGTGCTAGAAAATATGGCAGCAAGAGCCCGCCGAATAAACATGTGCGCATTTTTTACCAATCGTAAATTACCATCTATTCACTCTTTATCAGTACCAAGAAGTAGGTCAAAAGCCAGTGCATCCAGCTACTTCGAAACAATGGCATTTCGACTTTAACATTGTAAGAAATCAGGTAGAGATAAAATATAACTTAAATAAACGAACAAGACGCCGTGGTCCACAACGGAAAAGGGACGTCACATTGAACTTGTAAATTTACATTGAACATGTAAATAGGTATGAGTCATGCTCTATGAAAAGGGGGCTTAATGCATCTGCGAAAAATATCGACCCAGGTCAGCCTGCGCTGACTAACTCTTCCTATTGCCTAACTATAAGCCTAACTTTTCGCTATCGGTCAACGTACTGTATGTCCAAAGACTAGTGTGCCTCATGATAAAGTCGGTTGTTAAAAAAAAGTGGATATTATGGATCTATAATTGGGTGATGGATTGCTTGGTACCATGGATCACAGATATGCACTAAGCCCCCTTTTGCCGGAGCATTGCTGGTATATAAGTAACAGGTGCTCTTGTAAAATGGGGTTTTAGTACATCTTCGGCCGAGTAAATTCTCGAATAATATGGGTCCCTTTTGTCGAAATTCCGACTGAATCATGAGATAGAATGGTTCTTCAACAAGCACAAAAGTTACCAGTAGCAAAAAATTTCGACCAAGGTCAGCCAGCGCGGACTGCCAGAAAATACAAATAAAACTTCGAAGCCAAAGATTATATATACTTCTTCATTCTTTTCAAGTGTCGTACATTGCTGAAGAACGATCATTTTTGAGAGTGTAACAGAGATAGCGGGACACCCTGTACACGAAAACAAGAACTTGAATGGTGTTTTACGCCGCTTTCAACATTATTTCAGTCATATCACGGCGAGAGCTCACATATTCATGTATTTCCTGGGTTTCACCAGTACTGGGCTGGGGCTCCGAGGTGTCTTGCCCAAGGACACTCCTGTGAAAAAGCCAGTGGAGCCAGTGAGGCTTGAACCCAGGGCCTCCAGGTTACGAGTCCTACACTTTACCACTGAGCCACACAGAACCCCCGAAAAAAAGAAACCAATTGGAATATAGCAACTCAAACTTTAGACAAAGACATGAATAACACCCTTTATTTCTTAAATCATCACCAGACAATTACTATTTTTAACGCCTTTATAGCGATTTTGAGGAATAAGGCTTTTGAAAGTATGGTCGGAAAAAGAGAAATACTGGTAACCAGCATTTTCTCCTGTTCCAACAATGTTTTCTACTTTTTCAAGGACGATTTCCATCTTTTGAACTGCATTTAGTCTATCGACTGCAAATGCTTTCCGACTGCACAAGCTCAAAATTGTACGGTAATAAGTAACTAGTATCTGCTATGTTGGGATTCGAAATTAAGGATACAGATCTGCTTTTATCAGACGGACATTCGATCTTACATTTTGAACTTGGATCAGCATCATTGCCCAATCTAGAAAATCAAACTGGGCGCCGATCCAATTATCCCCGATGGAAAGAGGAGAAAATGTTAGATTTCGTTAACAACGTCGATAGATCTCACCTCCAGGCAATATCTGACCAGTTAACGACGTATATGACAAATATTTCTAACGGACAGATTTTTTAAAAATTTTGCACATACAAAGCTCATGATGTCTCTAGGAGAATACAATAAAAAAAGTGTGGGTCACCGCGCTCGTTTCTGAGAAATTTGCCTTTGAAAAAGGTATATACAGTTCCAAAATTCAGCTTATATTGGATTTAAAGCGCCTTTCTTTAATAGTCAGTTAAACAGGAAAATTACAGGAAAAATATACAAATAATCATCATTTTAATGACAATTCATATATTTTTGCACAAAAAATATATAAAAGCTTGGTTCTGAGCATGGTAAATGTGCAAATATGCATGTTATATATAGACCATTTAGTTAGAAAGGGAGAAAATTTGATCGACTTAAGAGTTAATCTTAAAAAAATACATAATTTCTAACGGACAGATTTTTCTTAAACTTCCCACACTTGTAGTATTTATAATTCTAAACAATAAGAAAAAATAAAAATGGCATTATCCGTGCTTATTTCGTCAGAAAACAAGGTTGAAGGTCACTGTTGAAGTTATTTTTTTCCAAGAAAAAAATAGGATAAAAGCTCAGCAGACTTGGTGGGAAAAGAAGAAATTGCTCAATAGGAGCAATTTCTCCTTTTCCAACAATAATTTTCAAAGTGAAAACAGCTATACTTCCACAGCTTTAAATTTCCTGTCATTGTTTCCTTGTTTGGTGTGTAACGCCTTGTCAGCAGCGTTTTAATTATCTCACGGTGACAGTTTAAAGATCCATTTTTTGCTCTTCACCAATACTACCCGAAGAAAGTGCTACTTGTTTCAGTGCACCAATAGTATTACCATTATGTGCAAAAAATACATAGGTGCACTTTTGATTCAATATCCACGACAAAAATACATGCGCAGTACGATGCGCACGAACATCTGTCATATACGTCAATAAATATTTACCCACAATCTCAGTCAACAATTGAAAATATTACAAATGATATTGCACTATTATTCACACACGCAAGTAATATTACTTTCCCTACGACCGCACGTGCATTTCGCCCAACTCAAAACAATAACGAACCTTGAGTCGGATCCGACTGTCACCGCGCGCGGAAAAAGTATAACAGTGCAATATAAATATAAGGTATCACGTACAGCTTATAATAAACGTATTCTCAACAAAGCCAGAAAACAATACAAAAATACCATTAACTTTCACGTAGATAATTATAAACATAATAAAGCAAAAAAGCTTAGATCGAGAGCAACAAAATGTCCAAAATATTATTGGAAATTTTTGAATAGCCTAAAGCGGAAAGCACGGGACAATAACGGTCCAACCCTGAATGAGTTTTATGACTCTTATAAAAACATCAACAATAATGACGTCAAAGTAAGACAATCAGCTGACTTACCGCAGTTTAACCAATCTGATCCCGAACTAAACTCCCCAATACTCCTTCCTGAAATTGAAAAATGTATACTTAACCTAAGTAATGGCAAATCTAGTAGCGCCACTGATGATATCATCAACGAGTATATAAAATATTCTAAAAATCTATTATTATCCTTACTTACAAAACTATTTAATTGTGTTCTTGATACAGGGTTTATTATTGTATCATGGGTTAAGGGCGTAATTATCCCTGTCTACAAAAATAAAGGAGACCCAAATCAAGTCCAAAACTATAGGCCGATCACCATCCTAAGTTGCCTCGGTAAGCTCTTCACATCAGTTCTCAATAAACGCTTAACACAGTATTTAGAATCAAATAATTTATTGAATCAAAACCAAGCTGGTTTCAGATGCGGCTATAGCTGCCAAGATCATATTTTTACCTTACATTCCCTCATTGAAATTCTTAAAGCAAGAATAAAAAAGTATTTTGTGCATATGTTGATTTCTCATCAGCTTTTGATACGGTCAACAGGGCCAGCCTCTGGCAGAAAATATTGGCCCATAATATTAATGGAAAAATATTCCAGGTGATATACAATATGTACCGTAATATTAAGTCCTGTGTTTCTCTAAATGGAACATTTTCTGATTTCTTTAATTGAGAGAAAGGCGTCAGACAAGGCAAAAACCTATTCTATTTTCATTGTTCTTAAATGACATGCAAACATATATTGAGTCAAAAGGAGGTCTAGGCATGGAGTTAACTGATGATCAAAATATCCTATGGCTGATTTTGCTGTATGCCGATGACACGGTGATTATCTCTGACAATGCACATGATTTTCAAATTAGTCTGAACGCCTTCCACAGTTACTGTGACGAATGGAATCTTAAGGCAAACCTTAACGACGTTTTATCGGGTTGTCAGTGCGCAACATTTTTGCGCATGTCTCTTCGCTTCTCTGTTTTCTAGCGTAACTTTGTCTGATTGTAGTACTATTATTGGACTACTGATTTTTGCTGCAAGACGTGGAGAAAGTAGTGGTAGATACATTTTTTTTTTTTTTTTTTAAAGATTAGTTTATGAAGGTGTAAATCATTCCTAAACAGCGAAAACGGAACATGTACATTTGTCGGACATTACTTATCCGGATAGTAAGTTTAGTGTAATAAAAAGAGAAAATTACAAGTATTTTCTCCTTTTCAACGTTTTCTAACCCTCTTTCCTGGGTAATGATAGAAATCAGGATCGTTTGATTCATTTTGCTATAATTATGGTTCGTAAGTAATCTATGCCCTTGAGTAATTCTGGACAGTTCTACTTGTATTGTTCTTCCATTCTCCCATCTATTAAAATATACGGCATGTATTTGGTATTAACCCTTTCCTAAATGAATTAAATTGGAACTTCAAAATTGAAGGAACCTGCAGACGACAAACTAAACAAGGTTTAAATGAGACTAAAAGAACCGTTTGTGCAGAAAAGGTTGTGGGGAAAGGAACAATTGCTTGTAACGAACAATTACCCATTTTACCAAAATGTTTTCCAAAGCCGTCCCATACCAATGTTAAATCGAGACTGTATCAAGGAAAGCGTTGACAGAGTACAATCTTTATTGTGAAAAAAACATGATTTAGTGCTAGAAATAATACATCTTACTAAGTAATTTGAAATCTTGGGTGTTTTGTGTCACTTTCTTTGTTCCAAGGGAGGTAATTGAGTTCGAATATTGGGAAAAGTAGCCTGGCAACCTATTTTTTTTTTTTTTTTTTTTTTGCATTTTTTTGATAAAGGATATAATCAAGTATATTTCTGAGAAAAATGAGAAAAATCTTTGCGCTAGATTTTTTTGAGGGTCAAATAATGTCCTGATTTTCTGTGATAAAATAAGCAATTTTGTGGGCTAAGGGTTTTACTGAAACATAGATAGCGTATCATTAATTTTAAATATCTGTTAATTTCTCATCAAAGTCAGAGGATCCATTGTTTCACTATGAATTTAAAACAAGAGAACATGATTTGACTGAAATTACAGATTTTAATCACAAAATTCTGACGTATGCTGCAATAATTGGGTTTTGTGTAATTTGAAAAAAGGGTTATGTTCTTCGTGGGCTCAGAACTTTTTGGTTCATCTGGCAACGTCTGATTATCTTTTCGCATACTGAAAGAACATACTTTGAAGTGTTTCTGTGTCAAATTTCACGAAATTCTCTGCGCTAGAAATAACTCGCTGAAACGCCTTTAACAAAACTAAAGTAGTTATTTTTGGTGCTCGTAATCTAAGTAGGTATAGTTTCTGTCTACAAGACCAGCCTATCGAAATTAAAACCACATATCACTACCTAGGTGTAACATTTTCTGCCAATGGATCATTCCTTCAAGCACATAAACACGTATCTCAACAAGCACGTAAAGCCACTTACCTTCTATTTGCCAAAGCTAGTAATGCTGATCTCCCGATGATTTAACTCTCAAGCTATTTGATCACACTGTTCTTCCGATATTAACGTATGGATCTGAAATATTTGGGTATGAAAACTTAGATATCATTGAGAAAGTTCATAACGAATTTCTTAGGAAATTGTTGAAAGCAAGGAAAAGCACCCCATTATATATGCTGTGCGGTGAATTGGGCAGGTACCCGATCTCTATTACCATCAAATGTCGAATGATACATTTCTGGAGTAAACTTTTAGCCAACAGAAACAAAATTTCATTTAATATTTATTCATATTTATTTCAGCAATTAGGCAGGTCAAAATAGTTATCTAAAATTAAATCTATCCTTGATAAGGTCGGACTGTCTCAATTCTGGCTCCAAGATGTATTTGTTCCCCCTAATCTTCATAAACTAGTGAAGCAATTCTTATCGACCAATACCATCAAGAATGGAATGCACAATTGAACTCTTCTATTAAGGGTAAAACCTATCAACTTATTAAACAGAATTTGGAATTCGAATCACACCTTAAAATTTTACCTCAAAATAACGCTATTAACCTATTCAGGTTTCGCACAACCAATCATAAACTACCGATAGAAACCGGTAGATGGGATGGCACATTGCTTGAACGTCGGAAGTGTTACCTATGTTTTCGCGACGAAGTTGGTTCCGAACGACATTATCTTTTTTTCATGCGACTATTTCAGTATTTCCAGACAAAAATATTTTCCGGGTACAGATCCAAGCGATACTGAGTATAATTACAAGCAACTGATGCAGTCCGCGAGTTCCGTGTCCCTTACCAAAATAGCCCGTTTTGTCAAAATAATTATGTCGAAATTTAACAAATTCTAAAGCGCCAAATAAATCCACTGGTCAAATTCATTACAGAGTAAGACCTAAATACAATTTGCAAACTTGTCATTGTCTTTTGTTTGTGGTTTCTTGCGAGGTGACGGTGAAGATCAAGGATCGGACTGCACTTTTCTGTAGCCTGATCTTGATTTACACCGGTCGCCTGGCTACTATAGCGGTGAAAAGGCGCTTTAGAAGGTCACGTGTATTCTTATGAAAAAAACTATATTCAATATAGATCTACTTACCCGAAAACTGACAATGATAATGGCAAAATTTAATTAACTCGTATTCCACTTGTCTTTTTTTTTTCACACTTGCATAGCCAATGAATCTAGTGGCAGTATTGCTGTTTTTCGTAAAGCTAAGTGATATTCATGTGCATTGGTCGCCCCCGTGGTATTTTTTTCTTTGAATAATCTTGTATGCAAAATCCTTATCGATGATCGAGTAATATTACCAATATATTTAACAGATATTAGTGCTTAGCTGATTCTAGCTAACATGAAAAAAATCTTGAGTACCACGATTTGTCAGTTGTTTTCTATAGAAACTTTTACTTTGTCGAAAGGTGCCAACTGGGTAGAATGCACTTCCTCTACAATGTAATTCTGGTTTACACTACAGCTCCCCTTCTAACTCTAAACTTATGTTCCTCACTTTTTCTTTCTTTTTGAAATCTCCCCTACCTCTCAGAGTTAAGCTTTTTTTTTTACCCAATGCTTTTCTTCTTCTTATTTCTTAGTAATAATCACTTACATTGTATTGATGTTTCGCCAAACTACTATATAGTTATGTCATATCCCCATGTTTGATGTATATATCACTGGGTGAATAAATGGTAATGTTGTTGTTGTTGTTGTTGTTGCTAAATAATTAAATGAACATTTCCAGTAAAACGTGCAGACCAAAATGTTGCGGTTCATGGCTTTTTTTTTTTTTTTTGAGGAAAGGTGTTACCATATCGGACAGTGAAGTTAAAAAACAAACAAACAAACAAACTGAATGGTCAATGCAGTATGATCTTTATCTACGCTTGATCTACACATCCATAAAAGCGAATCAAGTGTTGCTCAGCAGCCTACGCATTCATGATCACCAATTGGGGTTTAATCTTCGTCGTAATGATATATCCTTCCGGCAGCACTGCACCCCGTATTTCCGGTTGAACGTCTCTATAATAGCGCGCTTAAACCTTGCCTAAGAGACACTGACTATTTTTGCTTTAACCCTTTACAATACAATCCTGAATTTTAACGACCAAAAAGAATACAGCTTTTGAAAACATTGTGGGAAAAGGTGAAAATGCTGGTTACCAGCATTTTCTCCTTTTCCCACATTGTTTTCTACTCTTTCAAACATAATTTCCATCATTTGAGCAACATTTAATTTGTCGTCTGCAAATGCTTTCATGTTTGACCAGTTTAGAATTTTATCATGTGGTGACAAATTAAGTGACTTCTGGACATTCCTTATCCCTTACGTTGCCAAGCGCGATTCAGTGTACTTTTACGGACAGTGTCGATTCATATCAGACGGAGGCTACACAGTCTAATCTTGCATCTACACCATTTGATTTCTGATGGAGGACTTTTACAACAACGGTGGACTTTAAAATCCTCAAAAAAGTCGGCTTTTGTTTCGCTGGCAATGAAAAAGTTAACCCTTTACCAAACAACCAATCTTTAGACTTGTCCAAATTCAAAGAAGATATATTAAATACGGCTAAAAGGATTATTTATTTTCCAAAATGAAGAAAACTTTGTGGAAAAAGAAGAAAGTACTGAATACCAGCATTTTCTTCTTTTTCCACAATGTTTTCAAAAACCTCTTTTCTCGGGGTCGTTAAAACTCCGGATTATGTGGCAAAGGATTAACGGATGGTTTATTGAGGCTTATTAGACCAGGATCATTTTCAAGGGCTCTTCAATGGTCGTTAATACTTACTGTATAATACTTAGGATGAATTAAACTAATAACTTTGGTGGACAATGTAGATCAAGATCCAACAGCACAGACTGCAGTCATATCTATGATCTACACCTGGTAATATGTGACTGATATTAGGGTAATGTTGTTTTTGGTAGTGACTCATTATCAAAAGAATGGGGTCCTTGATACTAACTGATAATCCACGTTGATTTCCTCTGTACTTTAAGGGTAATTTATCGAACTCTTTACCAGACAACAATGTTTTGGACATGTCCATGTTGACAGGATTTGCAGACGACAAAATAGATGTGGCTCAAAATATGATATTTTAATTTGAAAGGATAGAAAACATTGTGGGAAAAGGAGAAAAATGATAGTTACCAGCATTTTTCTCCTTTTCCCTCAAAGTTTTAAAAAAAACAGACTTGCGTTTCAAAAACTTGCGTCGATTTACACAAATTACATGTATTTGGGTTTGTATATATACACACATACGATCCCTGCTTTATCCAAAGGTATGAGTTCGCGTAAAGTTATACAAATATTTACTCCAGTTGTAAATGTATGCAATTTAATGAGTTTTGTTTTCAGACTTCATGTTTGCTTACCTAAACTGCTTTCGCAAATTTCGTGCTTACACAGTTTAATGAAAGGCGCCCCTTATCTATATGGTCTTTCAAATTCAGGGTAGTGTGATGATGGTGTTAATCGAAGTTTGCACTGAAATGAAGTGTCCTTGAAACACAAATCATGAGTGTAATGAAACTGAGCTAGGGTCTGTGAAAAAGGGGCTTCATGCATTTGCAAAAAGTATCCACCCAGGTCAGCCTGCGCAGTCCGCGCAGGCTGACCTGGGCCGAAACTTTTTGCTATTTGTCAATTTTCTTTATGTCTAAGGACCATTTTACCTACAGATCATCCATTGAATTGTTAGACTAAACTGATATCATGGATCCATAATTATTATAGTGAATTGTTTGGTACCATGCATCACGAAGACGCGTGAAGGGCCCTTTTTCCAAAGCGTGGTTCAAATATATTTTTCAAACTTTAATCTGTCTGGTCAATACACTTGTTGAGAAAATTACAATTATGGGTTTTCCCTTTTTATTTATCACTCTTAATGTCTTGCTATTTTGTTGTGTGTTTAACGCTGTTTTCAACATTTTTTTTTCCAAACGATATCACGATTGGTGCGGAAGACCAGTGCACGCATCCGGAAGCGCGTTTCAAGCATCGGGAAGTGCTGTGCAGCAATGCTTTTATTGATAGTTCGCACAGCATTCTTTCCAATCGACCGGCTGTTTAGTGTTTACCTACATAAACATGAACAATTTGTTATAAAATCCTGTCGCAACGATTATCACCAGTCTTCGATAAGATCTTAAAGAGCCGGCGTTCGAACTCACAAGTTGATAAGTGTACGTGACTGACTTATTCACTTGGTTCGGCAGGTCTTTGTGTTTCGAACCGGTTACCATACAATATGGCTTGCAACACGCGAAAAGGGACATTCGGACATTTGCGTAAAGCGTCGTCGCGGATCAGCCTGCGCAATCCGCGCAGGCTGATCCGAGACAGCACTTTAAGACTACATTAGATTTTGTGTTACAATAGACTTGCGTAAAACAGAAAATTACATAAAAACGGAAAGTGTCGTCTCGGATTAGCCTGCGCGGACAGCGCAGGCTGATCCGAGACGACACTTTACGCAAATGTCCGAATGCCCTTTTCGCGTGTTGCAGGCCATATAATGTCTTCAAGTAAAAGCAAAAGAAACCCACCGTTTAACAATTTAACGACTCAAGTTCGTATCGTTTTTCACGTATATGAGCATTATCCTGGAAAAGGGGGCATAATGAATCTGGTAAGAAGTATCGACCCAGGTTAATCTGCGCATCCCGCGAGGATGACTTGGGCGACGTATTTTGCTGAAATATTCTGCATGTCCAACGAAAAATTTACTGCATGTCAAAGGACTGTTTTACGAGCGTACCTCAGGATTCAGATTCTGTTTTAGACAAACTTAATCCATAAATGTGACAACTCGGTTAATATATCGCTTAACGAAGATCTATTAATCCCTAGACTGCTAAGCACGACTCGGAGCGCTTTTGCAGACAGTGTAGATCAAGAACAGACTGCAAAAAATGTGCAGTCTGATCTTCCATCTACACTGTCCGATAAGGTTTTGTTTTTTCCCCTCGTTGAAATCAACTTTAAAATCGCCTTATTTTTGGTTTTACTGTTGAGTGGAAGTTTTCGTTTCAATCATTAAACTGCATAAGAGTTAAACGCCTTCTTTCCAGAATGGCGCTCATCTGTATTTGTCTATAAATATCGTACCAGGGACGTAATAAACTTGGTTTCATCTAAATTCACTGTTGACAATACACTTGAGAAATGCTTAAGAATTCACTCAGGGATGTGCCCTTATCGCCAATTATGAACGATTTATTGTCTGTACCAGCATGAAAGTAGCTACATTGATATACAAAATTACTAGGGACGTGAAGTAAGACAGGATCCACATGTATACACCAACCATTCTTATGAACATACTTTATTAGTTATAAGGTCAGGTGGCAGGGGACTTGGAAACTTGTTCACGGCTGTGGTAAATCATGTCGCCCCGAAGAGGGGCGACATGATTTACCACAGCCGTGAACAAGTTTCCAAGTCCCCTGCCACTTGACCGTACAACGAATTCATTATACTGCAAAGTTTTACCATTCCAACGTGTGTTAAGCGAATTTTACCTGTTTTTTGGTTTCAAAAAATGAGTACGCTGACGAAGTAGAATTTCCCTTCTGAGTGCCCCAATTCAATGAAAACTGACGTCACTGGGAACTGACGTCACTGAAACCTTGGTAAAACGTGCAGTTTGGTGCATAATCTTGATGTTAATCTTGCTCGACGCCGCCACTTTGGATGTTGTGTTGAAAGTAAAGTCATGTATACGGGGCTCCCGAAAGGGAAACTGCTTTTACGTTGGTTTTGCCAGTGTAAATGATATATATGTTAGGGGCATATTATCCAATTAGATCACGAGAAATTTCTTTTCAGTATAATAAAGTATTATACGGAATATGGAACCAGGGGCTGGTTCTACGAAAAAACTTAAGTCCCTTATTTTGCCTTAGTCTGAGACTCATCTTCAGACTTAAGAGGAGTTTGTTATTTCAGACGCATTCACTAACATTAAAATACTTTAGGAAATATTCTTAAATCCTAAGTTGACATAGCGTTTCAGACTCAGCTCAGTAAACTTTTCGACTTAGGTCATTTTAACAGGCTTTAGTCCATCATTTGCTAAGGTGAGTGTGAAATGTTATGTCAACTTAATTTGTGAATGTTTCTTACGTCTGTTTATATTAGTAAGATGGGTCTCAGGTATCAAACTCAACTTAAGGTCTAGGGCCCCTAACTCATCGGTAAACATCGACGTTTTCGTAAAGGCTATTCGGGCAATCTCGGCAGCTTCCGTCTGTTAATATGAGAGTTAGGGGCCGTAGACTCACTAACTCATCGGTAAATATCGTGTAACATCGACGTTTTCATAAAGGCTATTCGGCCCATCTCGGAAGATTCCGTCTTTTGATAAGATAGTAAAGGGCCGTAGACTTTAAGTCAAAAATGGGCTCCGTCAGCAAACTTGAGCAAAATAAGAGACTTAAGTTTTTTCGTGAAACTGGGCCCAGGACTAACCTTTTTAACCTCGAGGACAGCATTAACCTTTAGACTGCTAAGCGCGACTCACTGACCTTTTGTGGACAGTGTAGAACAAGATCAGACTGCACAGAACGTGCAGTCTGATCTTGGATCTATACTGTCCGATAAGGAGATATTATTCCCCAAAATATGACTTTAAAATAACAATATTTCTGTTTTTACTATCAAATTGAAAATTTCAATTTACATGTAGGTATTTAGCAGGATAAGGGTTAAACACTTGTGCGAAAGGTAAACATCAAGATCAGACTGCACAGCACAGAACGTAGACAGTTAAATGCTAATGTGGAAGTATGGGCTAATCCTTAGGCCACTAAAAGCGATTTAATAACCTTTTTCAGACAGTGTAAATCAAGTTCAGACTACACAGGACGTGCAGTCTGATCTTGGATCTACTTTGTCCGATTTTTTTTCTCCCAAAAGAGATTTTTTTTCTCCCAAAATAAGTTTGAAATAGCAAAATTCGTGTTCTTAACTATCGTCTTGAACTTTTCGTTTAACTTGTTTAGCAAATTAAGGATTAGACTGCAAGAACGGAGGCAGTTGGATGTTTAATCAAGAATAGATTAAGACGAGCATGAACAGAACATGGAATGTAATCTTTGATCCACAATTCTTATTTCATGCTTCCCGGTAGGATATCGAGAAATAGCAGTGAAAATATTATTCGATATTACACGGGTACCACCAGTGAAAATACCGATTTTTATATTCTAGTTACCCAGGTAAATTGCGCGCGACTCACAACCAGATGGAAATATGACGTCATTTACCTTACATTTCTCGCGCTTGACGTAATATTGTAATGCGTTGCTATGCGCGAGGGGTACGCCACGGGGAATAATTGAAAAGAACTGTATTGGATTTTGGTAAAGCTCCTCCAAGAAAGGGTTAAAAGCATGAAATAAATAGAATATTTGTTTTTTTTTGAACACCACTCGTGAAAATATTACCGATGGTATTCACTCGATGAAATAAATTTCGATCTTTCACCGAAAAAACAAATATCCTCTATGTAATAAATCAGGTGCCTCAATTCCGGACCGTTGGATGCTTATGTGGAAGTATATGTAATCTGTAGGCTACTAAACGTGACTCAGTAACCTTTTTCAGACAGCGTAAATCAAGATCAGACTACACAGAACGTGCAGTCTGAACTTGGATCTACACTGCTTCGATATGAAGATGTTTTTTTTTTTTTGCCAAAATAAGTTTTAAATAGCAACATTCGGGTTTGTAATTATCGGCTGGAAAAGTTCATTTAACTTTTTAGCGTCAAGATCAGATTGCATAGAACGTGGACAGTTGAATGTTTGATCAAGATAGATCAAGATGAGAAGGAACAGAGCATGCAGTCCTATCTTTGAGCCACAATTTGTAATAAATTAGGTGCCTCAATTCCGGACAGGCTTTGAAGGTTATCCTTGACATGTTGGAAGCTGAGCTACACAGTATGGTTTTATCCCTTAACCTGCTAAATAATTTAAATGAAAATTTCAAGCCAATTATCAAAAAAAAAAAAAATGCAATTTCAAAGTGTTTTTTTTTTTTTTGGGGGGGGGGGGGAGGAGGAGGGTTAGGGGGGAATATACATCCTTATCGGACAGTGTAGATTCAAGATCAGACGTTCTGTGCAGTCTGATCTTGATCTACACCGGCTGCGAAGACGCCTTGAGTCGCGGTTGGCAGCCTAAGGGTTGATATTCCACATCACAAGGGTACATGGTTCAAGTATGTTTGGTTGGCTTTTTAACCATTTTCAAAATTACATGTATTTGATGTACATGTATACCGCAACGGCCGGAATGACTAATCAATTTTTTTTCTCGTAGTTCTTTTTTTTTTTGTTATTCCTGTACTTTGCAAAATATTCTTTCCAAGCCACTGGCTACTTTCTAACAAAACTACTCATCGTAAAAATAATGTTCAGTGGTAAGAAAGTCGTAATGACTATCATCAATCCTTGGAAAGAATTTGGCCTGGCAGAGGATCGAACCAGCGACTCCAGAATTTGAAACTAGATAGATCACCCGTAAATTGATTACCCCCATGAGACAGCAAAGTGTTTAGGGATCCGGTCAGGCTACTGAAAACGGGCAGAATTTTGCCCGTCTATGGGAGGTTGCTCTTGTTTACTTTATATTCAGGGAAGGTCACTTTTGTTTCTTGTGGTGTCTAACGCAGATCAAAAAGCCAATTCAAGTGATTTTATGTGTGTTAACTCATTACAAATTTTAATGATATGTAAAGTAGAGGAAATTTGCAGTTCATAGGGACCCCCTGAATTTTGAAATATATTGAAAAATCCCGTATCAATTTTTATGAAACTTTCCAAAATCTTTTAAAATGACCGTACCAAATCCCACAGCGAAATTTAGAATTGTTCTTCACAAGAAAGAGCATTTTGTCCATTCCAGTAGTATTAAATTTCTGTTCTGAAGCTTAGGTTTCTCCGACGGTTTCACACAGTGACAAGAACAGCATACATAACTGGACAAGTGTATGACTTCAGTACCTCACTTTAATTAAATATGAGGCCCTGAGTTTTTTTTACAAATGATATAGTGTTATACCTTACCTTAGATATTGCTTTCGTCACTTTCATTCAAATCTTCGAAGTCTAAACTGATTTACCCAATATTCTCTAATACCGTGTCTGTTCTCCAATATTTGGTGTCTATTTTATTTTCGGCACGACTTCATCTTTTATACCACTTCTATTGAGATATGGGTTAGAAACCACCTGACACTCATACTCTAAGGTCTTTCATGGTTTGCTTTGAATTGTTTTTCGCTATGATTTTTTTTTTAGTTCGCCAAAAATTAGCTCAACTGTATTTTGGTCACACGCATTGGGTGGTAACCTTTAAGACACTGTGTCCCTTTGACCGTAAAATTCATCTATAACAAGACTTTAGAGCTTGTTTATGGAACTTATCCAGTTCATACAATTTACCCTTCTTCATTTTATTGTTGTATGCTATACTACATGACGTGAGCCAAAGTTTGACTGGATTTCAGGAAAACATCTATGGTATGGCTTGGAAAAGAAAATAAAATGTAAACAAGTGCGTGCAAGTCTCCGATATTGAATCATTAAAACAAAACCCAAATAATATTAAAAAAAAAAACGAGGTAAGGGCCTAAAAAGTTGAAGTTTTTGATGTTAGAAAAATAGACGAACACTATTACTGTACTTGCATGAGAGTTGTTTTCTTAAACAGGTAAACCCTTCACTCGGAATAGCCTTCAGTCCTTCCGCCGTTTTTAAGCTGTTTTGTTCATACATTTTAACATTGCTATGCATGCAAAAACGTCAAACTGAGTTATCAAAAATTCTGAAAATTTTACCCAGAGTTGGTAAGGGTAGTATTATTAACTATGCAAATTTTCAGTACAATAACTAAAGCATTTTTTGAGATATTTCAAAATTCATGGGGTCCCTATGAACCTCAAACTACCTACACGTTTTCATTTATTACGTAAGGCGCAACAACTTGGTCACACACCCAACCATTTACCATAACGCATACAGTCTAAATGGCATGGAGAGAAATACACGAATCCGCGTCGTCTTTTACCAGCAGACTTAAGCTGGTCCCTATTATCTACGCACAATAATCGATTACTTGCATCTATAGTGGTAACCAGTCTACCACGCTGAGATGTGATAAAAAAAAAGGGCACTCCATTTGGCTAATCCAGCTAATTTAGGTTATCCAATGAAATCAGTCGTCACAATGGCGTGTACCAGTGGTTGTATAAGTAGTTTGAGATTCATAGGGACCCCCTGAATTTTTAAATATCTTAAAAAATGCTTTAGCTATTGTACTGAAAATGTGCATAGTTAAAAATATTACCTTTCCCAACTCTGTGTGAAATTTTCAGAATTTTTGGTACCATAGTTTGACTGTTTTTGCATTCAATGCAATGTTAAAAAGTATGAACAAAACAGCTTAAAAACCGTGGGAGGGTTGAAGGCTATTCCGAGTATGAAAACAATTCTCATGCAAGTACAGTAACTGTGGTCGTCTATTGTTTGAATAAAGTAAACTAACCAAAAACTATTGTTTGAATAGTAAAACTTCAACTTTTGAGGCCCTGATCTCGTTTTTTATTTGGGTTTTATTTTAATCATTCAATATTGGAGACTTGCACACACTTATTTACACTTTGTTTTCTTTTCCACTCCCAACCATAGAAGCTTCCCCCCCCCCCCCGAAACCCAGTCAAACCCTGGCTCACATCACGTGGTATAGCTTACAACAATCATGAAAAGAAGTAGGTGCATTGTATGAAGTGGTTAATTTCCATAAACAAGCTAAAATGTATTGTTGTAAATGAATTTTTAAGGTCAAAGGGGCACAGTGTCTTTAAAACTACCACTCTATGAGTGTAATCATAATACAATTGAGCTAATTTTAGGCGAACTGAAAAAATCGTAGCGAAAAACAATTCAAAACAAACCATGAAAGACCTTTAAGTCTAAGTGTCATGTGCTTTGAAACACGTATCTCAAAAGAAGTGGTATAAAAACTTGAAACCATGCCGAAAATAAAATTTAATCAAATATTCGAGAACAGACACCACAAAAAGAAAACATTGGACAAATCATTTCAGACCTCAAAGTTTGAATGAAAGTGACAAGAGCGATATGTAAGGTAAAGTATAGAACTATATTATTTGTACAATATATATAATATATATGTGTGTGTGTGTGTGTGTGTGTGGCCTCATATTTAAATGAATTGAGGTACTGAAGTCATGCACTTGTCCGGTTATGTTTGCTGTTCTAGTCATTATGCGAAACCGTCGGAGAATGTTAAGCTGCAGAGCAAATATTTAACACTACTGGAATAGGCAAAATTTTCTTTCTCACAGAGGAGAGTTGGTTAGGTCATTTTAAAAGACCTTGAAAAGTTTCATAAAAATTGATACGGGATTTTTCAAGATATTTCGAAATTCAGGGGGTCCCTATGAACTGCAAACTACCTATACATATCTGTATAATGTGCAACGGGCACTAGTACAACAGGGACCAATTAAGATTACGCACTGAGCTACCGGGCTCGGCCTCTGGGGTCCACGTTGATATTCATCTAAAACTGCAGCGGTTGTTCTAATACTGAATTCTGGGACTCGCCATCTGATTGGGTCAGGCGTTCTGTCTGCTGGTTTTGGAATTTCGATTTGTATTAACTCTTCACCAAATAATCACTTGTTTAAAACGATTTTTGCAAAAAGAAAGGTAGCTTTTGAAAAACAATGATGGGAAAGGAGAGAATGCTTGTAGAAAGCATTTCATCCTTCCCCACAATGTGTTCTACCTTTTCAGAGGCAAGATATTAATAATTGGCGTCTGCAAATGAATTGAATATCGTGAGTCTAAAGTTTTGTCGTTTGGTAAAGAGTGTACAGTATTTTGGTAAACAGTTGTTCATATACTTGGCCTATATGATGGATGATACAACCCTTTTCCCAACACTCACTGAAAAATAAAGCTTCAGAAAACATTGTGAATAAAGGAGAAAATGGTAGTAACGAGCATTTTCTCAATTTCCCATGATGTTTTCTAAGACAAACCACATCAATTCAGCAAAACCGAACTTGTCCTGTTTATTTGCTTTCAATATGGTTGATCCTAAAGTTTTGTCGTTTGGTAAAGAGTTAATCGTTGACTGCCAGATCAAAAATATCGTCCTTTATCTATAGGAACGCTGTTGTATGGCGACACAAGCAACACGAGCCGTTTGTACACTCAACGGTAGTCAAACTATGTACCGGGGCAGGATGATTCATCGTTGGTTCAATCATACCCCCCCCCCACTCCGTAACAAAGTTAGGATTGTATATCCGTGAACGAAATTGATTGTCAAGTACAGTTTTTAACCAGTTCGGTTGCAATTTTAACGACGTATATGACAAATATTTCTAAGGGACAGATTTTTTCAAAACTTTGTATATACAAAGCTCATCATGTCTCTAGGAGAATACAGTAAAAAAAAAGTGTGGGTCACCGTGCTCGTTTCTGAGAAACTTGTCTTTGAAGAAGGTATATACAGTTCCAAAATGCAGCTTATATTGGATTTAACGCGCCTTTCTTTAATAGTCAGTTAAACAGGAAAATTACAAGAAAAATATACAAATAATCATAATTTTAATGATAACTCATATATTTTTGCACAAAAAATATATAAAAGCCTGTTTTTGAGCATGGCAAATGTGCAAATACGCATGTTATATATAGGCCATTGAGTTAAAAAAGGGAGATAATTTGATCGAATTAAGAGTAAATCTTAAGAAAAATGCATACTTTCTACAGGACAGATTTTTCTTAAACTTTCCACACTTATAGTATTTATAATTCTAAACAATAAGAAAAAATAAAAATGGCACCTATCCATGCTTATTTCGTCAGAAAACAAAGTTGAAGGTCACTGTGGAAGTTATTTTTTCCAAGAAAAAAATAGGATAAAAGCTCAGCAGACATGGTGAGAAAAGAAGAAATTGCTCAATAGGAGCAATTTCTCCTTTTCCAACAATAATTTTCGAAGTGGAAACAGCTATACTTCCACAGCTTTAAATTTCCTGCCATTGTTTCCTTGTTTGGTGTGTAACGCCGTGTCAGCAGCATTTTAATTATTTCACGGTGACAGTTAAAAAAAACAACATTTTTTTCTCTTCACCAACCAATACTACCCGAAGAAAGTGCTACTTGTTTCAGTGCACCAATAGTATTACCATTGTGTGCAAAAAATACATAGGTGCGCTTTTGATTCAATATCCACGACAAAAATACATGCGCAGTAGGATGCGCGCGAACATTTGTCATATACGTCGTTAATGGAAGCCTTTCTACTGGGAACTTAAGCACTTACAATTTTCCTCATGAATGGTCGAATATTGTAAGAGTTATGGCTCTTTGATTTTTTTCCTGGTCCAAAGACAAGGCAGCTGGCATATAGATAGATAGATAGATAGATAAATAGATAGATATATTTCACAGCAGAAGGGTGATACATTTTTCAAGAACATGATATCTGCATGTAAATCAGAGCTGTGAAAAGCGGGTTTATTGCCTGCAAGTGATGCAATATACCAAGCTTTTCATGGGAGTGTCTTTGTGCAAGACTCTTCAGAGTCCTGGCCTTGTACAGGTGAAAGCCAGAACAAGCACGAATCTGTGAGCTGTCGCCGTGATATAACTGAAATGTTGAAATGGAGTAAACATCAATCAATCAATCAATCAATGTACTAAGTAAGTCATCGCATACATAGGTATCCATTAAGTCCATTTTCGCCTTTATCATAGGGCATGGCTCATATATATAGATAGAAATTTTAATATGTTCTATACCCTTTTCTTTATTCATTGACTGGCAGATATGATAATGTCAAATATCCAAAGTATCTTCAGCTCCATACAAATATAGAAATGTGATACGAGTATTAACGTAAAATTTCAATAAATAAAGTGTGGGAATGAAATAGATAAAGGATATTTGTTTTTTTGTTGGGGGGGGGGGAGGAAAGATAAAAATTTATTTCATTGAGTGAACATCATCGGTAATGATAATAATAAGATAATAAGACAGTAAGAGAGAGAGAGAGAGAGAGAGAGAGAGAGGTGGTTAATGGAATGAAATGAGTAGATAATGATCGTAATAGACTGACACGTATACCATGGATGACTTACATTTTGTTGTCTTTTTTCACAAGATCCTGGACTGAGTGACATGATTTTTGTAGTAAACTTGATATTTAACACTAATGTATACAATCTGAAACCAACTTCACTTTAGTTTACTCTGTTGTTTTTTTAACTCAATCATATGAAACATGTTCTGTGAAAAATGGGATTTAATGTATCTGCAAAAAGTATCGACCCAGGTCAGCCTGCGCAGTCCGCGCAGGCTGACCTGGGCCGAAACCTTTTGCTATTGGTCAATTTCCTGCATGTCCATGGACTAGAACTGTTATCTCATGATTTATTCGGTTGTAAGATTAAACGGATTTTATGGATCCATGATCATGTGATGACTTGCTTGGTATCATGCATCATGGAGATGCATTAAGCACTTTTTTGCCAGGGCATAGCTCATATAAACTTTTCTACAGCTTTCTACAGCTGAAAGTAAAATCCATTGATACTCAGAAAAAGTGTGCTTGACTGAACAAGCGAGAAGTATAGATCTAAGATCAAACGGCACGTTTCGGGCTGATCTTGATTTATGCCATCAAAAAAAAAAACGGTTTTCGCCAATGGCGGGAAGGGGTAAACGAACTCTTTACCAAAAGAGAAAATGTTTGACTAGACCAAATTGAAAGCATTTGCAGACGACAAATTGCTTGTGAGACAAAGGGTGAAATATTTCATTAAAAGGATACAAAACACTGTGGGAAATGGAGAAATACTGGCTATTATTTACATTTTAGCCATGATTAATTTATCTGGCTACATATGCTTTGGCTTTAGACAAGTCCTTTTTTTTTTTGTTTGGGAAAGGCACAAGAGTTAATATAGACTAAAAAAGGTAGTATAGTCACACGTGACAAAATAAATTTGCCCATCGTCACGATCTAGAAACATGAACCCTGACTCCGTTTTCAGTGATCATCATTGATTCCCAAATTTTCCCTCATATGCTTATGTTTAAATCACTCTTGTTGAAAAACAAAAGTGGCGAATAAGTGCGGTCTAATCTTGGTTCTACACTGTCAGATATTGTGAGACACACTACAGCCAAGAGATTGCCTTGAATTTTAAATTTGTTCAGGTTTGTAAAAATTGACTATGTCAGTTTTACCCATTTTGCGCCTCAGTGTGTTTATCACCGTACTTGAAAATGTACTTGACTTGAATGGTGAAAAGGACTTCCCACAGATGTATTATAATTACAATTTACTTAATCGTATTTCCGTGTAGGGTTTCCGTGTATAATAGTAAACTTCTGACCCAAAGGGAAGACCGTGATTCTACCCGTTATTATTATGTTTCTTCCTTTAACCATTTACAAAGTAATTCCGCATTTTTCATGGCACGAACGAAGAAGGCTAACAAAAGGCTTGTAATCAGCATTTTCTCCTTTTCGTGCAATACCCTCTACCTTCCTAAAAGATATCTCCATCATTTGAGCCACGTGTAGATCTAATTTTTCGGGTGCAAACGCTTTCTACATTTGAATCTAACCTATTAACCATTCAAATTGAACTTTCTGAACACCGATGCAACCAAGGATAACAAATACTGCTATTCTTCAATAAAAACAACAACAACATCGGGTCTGTATTCATTAACTATTCTACATAACATTTAAGTACAATTCTAAATTTATGGAGTATGACAATTTCTGACTGGCTAAATAATTTGGTTGTACAATCAAAAATTGTGTCACCCTGAAATTTAGAAATTGCTATACTTCAACACCGTTCATCGAAATCGCTTCGTCTGTTTCTGTTCATACACAGATTTTACTGTAAAGCCGACGATTATTTATCAACAGTTCCTGTATATATAATATTTAGTATCTGTTACTATAAATAGACAATTTCGGTCGGTGATTACTCCAGCGTCCGTTGTCTGCGCATGCCATATTCTTCGAACATTCGACGTGTCTGCTATGACGCATCACCCATCCCATATACATGGGAAAAGTAGGGCTCACACCGAAGCTATTACCCAAGCCTGTAGGGGGCTGTTTTAATAAATGGCCGGTGCATACGTAACATGCCAGGTGACCATAACTGAATGAATCGCACTAAGTAGCGTTTTATTGAGTAAACCTTTACTTTATATTGAAAAATTCAAAGTAGTGGTTGTCGTTTTGAAAAGTAGTCCGGTTCTGTACCCGCAATGCCCAAATTAGATAGATGTGTATTTGTAGAATGCCATCTAGCGGGAGATAATGCTCCAGCGTCTGGTAGTAAAGCGATTGCTATAAATAGACTTGTATGTGAAATTTCTTTTCAGAGGTCTTCATTTATACTCGTTCTACTTTATATCTTAACAAATTATCTCTATCAAGGTGAAAACTATTTCCATTTTTCTATCAATAACTGATAATACGGTAGATCACGTTGCAAGTGCCTATTACTCGTTTTTGATATTGTGAAATACGAGCAAGGGATCTTTTTTTCATCATAACCGAATCGGTCGGCTTCTAGAAACTGGCAACCTAGGTAAGCTGCTAAGCGCGACCCACTGACCTTTTGCGGACAGTGTATATCAAGATCAGACTGCACAAAACGTGCAGTCTGTTCTTAGATCTACTCTGTCCGAAAAGAATATAATTTTCCCCCATAAATAGCAACATTTTGGTTTTTACTATCGACTTGAAAGTTTCAGGTTAGTTGTCTAGTTGGATAAGGCTTAAAAATGACGGCCAAAGGACAGCCGTAGGTTGAACTGATTATTCTTTTTTATTTCATGCTTTCCGGTAGTTTATCCGGAGAAATAACGGTGAAATATTTTTCGATATTTCATGGTTACGACCAGTGAAAATACCGATTCTTATATTCTAACTCTTCAGTTGAAGGCGGAAACAGTTGTTCCCGCGCACTAGTTACCTAGGTAAAATGCGTGTGCCTCACAACCAGATGGAAATATGACGTAATTTACCTTACATTTCTCTCGCTTGACGTAATATTGTAATGCGTTGCTATGCGGAGGGGGATACGCCTCGAGGAATAACCGAAAAGAACTGTGCTGGATTTTGATTAAGTTGCCCCCAGAAAGGGTTAAAAGCATGAAATAAATAGAATATTTGTTTTTTTACGGTGAAAGATCGAAATTTATTTCATCGAGTCAACATCATCGGTAATATTTTCACGAGTGCTGCGCCACTCGTGAAAATATTATCGATGATGTTGGCTCGATGAAATAAATTTCGATCTTTCACCGTAAAAAACAAATATCCTCTATTTAATCCGATTACAAAGTAATACAGAATTCTTCATCTTCACATCTAAAACTGTAAATATGTATATGTTTTACTGTTATACGAAAATTTGGAGATCCAGCAATGTGAACACCTCAACTCTTGACCACACAATCCAGAATTTTAAAGATCCTTAGTAAGAAGGCTTTTGAAAACATTGTTGAAAAGGAGAAAATGCATTTTCTCATTTTCACACATTGTTTAATTTGTACCCTTTTTATTCTTTACAGAAGGAAAGTACATTTGACTGGACCAAATCGAAAGCAGTTGCAGACGACAAGATAAAATTATGCTAGCATATTGATTTCTGTCTTTGATAGGGTAGAAAACCTTTCAGAAGAAAATGCTGGCTACTAGAATTTTCTCTTTTTACAAAATGTTTTCCTCGGTGTCTTGAACACTCTGGATTGTGTCGTAAAGGGCGAAGACAAAATTCAACATTTGAGTAACATTTGATTTGTCGTCTGCAAATTCTTTCAATTTGGACACATCTATAATTTTGTCGTCTGGTTAAGTCTTAAAAAGATAACATTCAAAGTTTTGTACCTTCCCATAAACTGTGAAAGCATTTGCAGATGACTTCTTTGACAACTTTTGTCTGTCGGAAGGGGAAAAAAATAGTGTGTGAAAAACTGAAAATAGATCTACTGGTTATCGGCTTTTACTGATTACTAGCATTTTTTTCCTTTTTGCACAATGTTTTCAAAAGTCTTCTACGTCAGGATCGTTAAAGCTCGAGAGGATGAGGTAAAGAAATAAAGGTGATTGTGATCCAGATTTGCCGCCAGGTAGCAAACGGTGTAGATCCAAGATCAGATCATATTGTTGGAGTAATCTGACTTTGATCTAAAGAGTCAAATAAAGCTTTTTAAACCGGTATTGGTAGTTAAAGTGTCCTAATCGATGGAAAAAAACCCAAATATCGCTATTTTAAAGTTATGTTTTGTGGAATAATATCTCCTTATCGGACAGTGTAGATCCAAGATCAGACTGCACGTTATGTGCAGTCTGAACTTGACCTACACTGTCCGCAAAAAGGTCAATGAGTCGCGCTTAGCAGGCTAAAAGATAACCACTGAGGTACATAGGACCCCAGGTATATAAATAAAGCTCTTAAAAGCATCTCTAGATAAATTTGATCTGCAGAAACGCGGCGGGAATTGTCGGACTTACTAATGTTTAAAAAATGTCAAGTACTGTTTGTGAAACCCTTTGTGTGGGCCCTTTACCATTCGGCAAACCTCGGTATATAATATAAGGTATATAAGCAAAGGAATATTTAGCCACCAGTTAGGAGAAGAACACTATAAGCTCTACTTTTTGCAGAAAAAAATGCTGAATTATTTGAGCCGTGCTCTGTGAAAAGGGGGCTTAATGCATCTGCGAAAAGTATCGACCCAGGCCAGCCTGCGCAGTCCGCGCAGGCTGACCTGGGCCGAAACTTTTCGCTATTGGCCAGTTTTCAGTGTGTCCAAAGACAAGTCTACCTCCTGATTCAGTCGATTGTTAAAAAAAAAAACTAGCTATTATAGATCCATAATTACGTGATGACTTGCCTGATATCATGCATCACGGAGATGCATTAAGCCCCCTTTTGCCAGAGCGTGGCTCATTTCTAAATTATTATGTACATTTCATAAGAATGTGGAAATGAAATATGTTTAAACCAAAAGGAATATTAACACAATCTGCATTTCTG
Source organism: Hippopus hippopus (assembly GCA_946811185.2). Classification (NCBI taxonomy): domain Eukaryota; kingdom Metazoa; phylum Mollusca; class Bivalvia; order Cardiida; family Cardiidae; genus Hippopus; species Hippopus hippopus. The sequence continues at coordinate 8,877,663 of OX328108.1, read as the reverse complement.
CGTAGTAGGATCACGTCTCGTCGCGTGTTAAAGAGGATACATTTAAAGATCAGCCTGTGCATCACTGTCTACCTTCTCCGCAATATTCATGCTTGGATTAGCGATAATCTAGAAATTTTCTTCGTTTTGGAAATTAGAGAATAGGGTGACTATACTCATATTTCAAAATTACGTGTTTCAATAAAAAGACCCACAAATCTAATAGGGCCGTATTTACTTTTCTAGTGAATACAGTCTACTCACACGCTTTTTGAAAAAAAAATAAGAAGATTTATTGTAAAGTTTAGACACTTAGTGCAGAACATTATAATTTTTGTAGGATTTAAGGTCTACGGCCCCTAACTCTCATATTAAAAGACGCAAGCTGCCTAGATTGGCCGATTGTCGATGTTACACGATATTAACCGATGAGTTAGTGAGTCTACGACCCCAAATTCTCATGGTAAAAGACAGAAGCTGCCGAGATTTGCCGAATAGCCTTTACGAAAACGTCGATGTTACACGATATTTACCGATGAGTTAGTAATCCTGAAGGCTTTTCTATTGTCACGTGTAGTCTCCATCTGCGTCTAGATTTGTCTTTCTTCTATGCGAATATCTGACGTTATTGTAATTCTATTTCTTTTGTACGCGTATGTCCGTCTTCACGGTTATCTGTCAATCTGTTTCTAATCTATCAGTCAGTTAACCTTTAGACTGCTATGCATGACTCCCTGACCTTTTGCGGACAGTGTAGATCAAGATCAGACTGCACAGAACGTGCAGTCTGATCTTGGATCTACTCTGTCCGATAAGGAGATATTTTTCTCAAAAAATAAGTTTAAAAAAACATTATTCCGGGTGTTACTGTCGGCTTGAAAGTGCTGTTTAACTTATTTAGCAGGATAAGGGTTAATTAGACACCCATACAGTCATTTAACCAGTTATTTAGTCATGCAACCAATCAGTCCTCCCGTCGGTCGTAGATCGATCTGTTAATCTATTTAAATCAGTCCGCCCATCGATCAATCTGTCAGTCTTTAAATCAGTCCGCCAGTCGATCAGTCTGTCAATCTATAATTCAGCCCGTCCGTCAGTCAGTCTGTAAGACTATAAATCAGTCCGCCCTTAAATCAAGCTGTCAGTCTTTAAATCAGTCCGCCCGTCAGTTATTTATGTCAGTCTTTAAATCAGTCCGCCAGTCGATCAATCAATCAGGCTATAATTCAGTCCGTCCGTCAATCAATCTGTCAGTCAGTCTATAAATCAGTCCGCCCGTCAATCAATCCGTCAGTCTAGAAATCCGTACGCCCGTCAATCGATCTGTCAGTCTATAAATCATGAATCAATCTATCAATCTATCTGTCTGGATATCAATCCGCCCGTCAATCAATCTGTCAGTCTTTAAATCAGTCCGCCCGTCAATCAATCTGTCAGTCTATAAATTAGTTTGCCCGTCAATCAATCTGTCAGTCTGTCAGCAAGTCTATCTATCAGTTTATCTGCCTGTTTGTCTAGGACCGTATAAGTATACAATTATTAAATTCTGTTACTAATATAGCAACATGTTCTTTTTAAAAATGTGAAATACATGTAGCAGTGTTACGCCAGGGCAGATATGGCGCCAACGGGCTGATATCTGATATCCTGCCCGTTGACAAGATTTGTTTTCTAAATCTATAGCAACAGAACACTCGCTTGTTAACAAAGGTTCTTAAAACATCCAGTTTGAAAAAAAGAATTGGCTGAACAAATCTTCAGAAGTACAGACAACGATTGAATCGCAAAACCAGCAAAAACACGATAAATAGAAAATAGATTGTTGTTTTGGATTGGGAAAGTTTATTGGGGAAGGCGTGGTGCCTAGAGGCTTGTAGATCTACGAATTTAATCCGCTGAGCCGGGGGAACCGAGTCCAATAAAGTTTCCCAATTAAAAGCATCAACCATCTATTCTATTTATCTATTCTCTTTCTCATTCATAATCCGTATCATACTAAATTAAATACTTGGCTCGAAAAACACACATATCGACATTTTTTAGCTATGAATAGAGATGAGAAACTGCTTATTTAAAACGTCCTTTTACTGTATATGCAGCTGCGATAGTGATGATGAATGATGCATGGTTACGTCAGGAACGTGACATTTACCCGCGGAAAAAAGTTGCGTCGACTGAAGACAAGAATTGCTCCGTTTTTAGTGTTTAAACATGTTAGAAAACGAAACAATCGAGCAAATGATCCATGGATGTAATAAACAGGTTATTACACGGCTGATGAGAGCCTGAGAGTGATATCGGCCCTCCACCTCGAAATCTGTCCTCGGGCTAAAGCCCTCGGGGCAGATATCAAGGTGGAGGTATTCTCCGGCCCTCATCAGCCATGTAATGACTTCTATGTATTTCTGTATTTGTCATTCATATTAATCGTGAGCCAGTCATATAGCCAGTCGGTCGGTCGGCTGAGCCAGCCAGCCAGCCAGCATCAGTCAGTCAGCCAGCCAGAGAGCAAGCCGACCAACCAACCAGCTAGCCAGTCTATCAGGTAGCCATGTAGCGAGACATTTAGGTCGGTCAATCACTAAGTCTGTCATTGGGTCGGTTGACTGCGCTGGCAGTCTGGCTTGCGGTCGGGCTGCCGGCCGGCAAACAAGCCAGCCATCCACCCAACAAACCAGTCGGTCAGCCAGACAGTTTATCAGCCAGCAATTTAGCCTGCCATGTAGACACCAATTTAGTCATTCAGTCAGTTATTCCGTCAGCAATTTCATCAATCAATCCCTCAGTCATGCAGTCAGTCAGTCATATAGTCAATCATAATGTCGGTTAGTCAGTTTTCGGTCGGTGGATCGGTGAGTCGGTCAATAATAGTCTGTCGGTCAATTCTTTCATCATCCATTCTATCTGTCTGTCTGTCTGTCTGTCTGTCTGTCTGTCTGTCAGTTTTTCTAGGGTCGTATATGTTTGTCTATCTGTCATTAACTCATCTGAGCACGAAGTGCTCAAGGTGAGCCTTTGTGATCGTGCTGTGTCCGTCAACCATCGTGCGTCGTCAACTTTTACCTGTAGCGGCCTTATTTTCAGTCCGATACTCATGGAACTTTGTCAGAAACTTTGTCTTGATAATATCTCGGATGAGTATGAAAATCGGTCAGGTCGGATAAAAAACTAGGTCACTAGTTCAAGTCTTAGAAAAACCGTGTGTATACTCTTCAGGCCACATTTTCAGTCTACTACTCATGAAACTTGATCCTGATTACGTCTTAGACGAGTTTGAAAATGAGTAACGTCAGATGAAAAAGGAGGTCACTGGATCGAATCTTTGAAAAAATCTTGTGTACACTCTTTAGGTCACATTTTCGGTCCAGTACTCATGAAATTTAGTCAGACTAAGTCTTGACGACATCTTGGACAAGTTTGAAAATGGGTCATGTCGGGTTAAAAACCGAGTCACTAGGTCAAATCTTTGAAAAACATTGTGTACGCTCTAGAGGCCACATTTTCAGTCCAATACTTTTGAAACTTAATTAGAATGTTTGTCTTGATGATATCTAATGGGTCATATCGGATCAAAAGCAATGTCACCAGGAGTAGTATAGGACGGGATAATACGCATCTGACGAGCCCGGTCAGATCCGTATTATCCCGTCCTGTAGAGCCCTACGCTACCTACCCTACAGAGAATTTGTCCCAGTTTGCCTACCCTGAAAGAATTTACATTATATCACTTTTACAAAAAATGCCCAAAAAATACCCAGTTTGCCTACCCTGATACCCGGAGTGTCTATACTCAGAATTCAAGATGGCGGACGTTTTGGAGGCAAACTGGGTACAAATCCCTCTCAGGCTAGAACCCGGGGTCGAGTAAACGATAAAGTCCGAGAATCCGCATGAAAATGTTACTATAAATAGAACATTTATTTCGCAATAAAAGGCTAAGTATTGCCCACCGAGGGGAGCCCGGCCTAACCATTGAGTTGGACTTAGTTTTTTCTGCATCTAGGGATGATTTCTCTCTCTAAAAGCCTGAGCACTGAGTTGGACTTAGACTTTTTTTCTGGGTTTTTTACTCTCTGGAGTGTGGCTCTTTGGAGTGTGGTTCTTTGGAGTGTAACTCTTCTAAAAGAAAGAAGTTTGACAATTTGAAGAAAGATAGAACTTTCGTGGTAGATGGTTAGTCCTGAAAAGGACTGTTGGGTTAGCTCTGAAAAGAGCTGTGACAATTTGAAGATAGAACTTTCGTCTGACAACTTGAAGGAATGACAATTTGAAGATAGAACTTTCGTCTGACAACTTGAAGATAGAACTTTCGTCTGACAATTTCAAGAAATGACAATTTGAAGAAAGATAGAACTTACGTCTGACAATTTGAAGAAAGATAGAACTTTCGTGGTAGATGGTTAGCCCTGAAAAGGGCTGTTGGGTGGTCCTAAAAGGACCTGGTTTGGAGGTTGTGTTTTTAAGCACAACCTCCAACATTTCTGCAGGCTGGGCAGCTACTCGCCGCCCGCCTCTTCAATCTCTTCAGCTGTTGGCTGTCCAGCTCGAACTTTAACGAGAACGGTGCCTCGTTGTCATCGTCCCAACTTTCAGATTGTGGCACAGTGAACTCCTTCTTCTTCTTCTCCTTCTTCTTTACTGATAGTTCAGCGAGCTCGCAAAAGTTCATGTCTCTAAGTGAACACTCCATCTTTTTCTACAACTCGAAGAAAAATGAACGATGTGCGGGAAATAACGCTGGGTTTTACAGCTTTTCAGACGGATTGAACTAGTTGACCCATGACGTCATTTTCTCCTGTTTTTCCCGCGTCGGCGTTTCATGCTGTTTTGGCTCCAAATTAATGTTATCCAATCAGAATTATCGTTGTTTTTTCTAATGGTAAATGTTTTATTGTTGACCAATCTATAGTTTTGTTACATTTTCTTGTTCGGGTTAGAAAAAACTAGAGTTTGACTATCCTATGACTTTTTTTTGATTATGAGTCTTCTGACAAAATGAAAAGAAAGATGTTTATTGAAGATGGTTAGCACTGAAAAGGGCTGTTTTTGTGCAGAATACACTCTTTATCCTCCCCTCTTTCTTTCGATTGATTCCATTTTATCTAGCATTTGCATCAGATGCTCAATTTCATACCTGATATATCTGAAACGTTCTCTTTCTTCTAACCAGAAGAGCAATGAGAGAAAAAAATGTCAATCCAAACATTATGGGATACTGACCCAGCTTTTACGATAGTTAATGGTGAATGAGAAAAATTAATCAGAGTTTAGTGTTTTATATGTGTAATGGGTCACTTTTTAGGCTTTTTTGATTTTATCCCTATATCACTGAGTTGGACTTAGTTTTTTTCTGCATCTATGAATGATTTTTTCTCTAAAAGCTTGAGCACTGAGTTGGACTTAGTTTTTCCTGCATCTATGGATGATTTTTCTCTCCAAAAGCCTGAGCACTGAGTTGGACTTAGTTTTTTCTGTATCTATGGATGATTTCTCTCTCTAAAAAAGCCTGATCACTGAGTTGAACTTAGTTTTTTTCTGCATCTATGAATGATTGCTTTATTGTTTACTTCTATCCACTACTTGACCTTTAAGTGGTTTCTCTCTCTAAAAGCCTAACCATTGAGTTGGACTTAGTTTTTCTGCATCTATGAATGATTTCTCTTTCTAAATACCTGACCATTGAGTTGAACTTAGTTTTTTCTGCATCTATGGATGATTTCTCTCTCTAAAAGTCTGAGCACTGAGTTGGACTTAGTTTTTTACCCATATGCTATTAGGATTGCTTTATTGTTTACTTCTATCCACTACTTGGCCTTTAAGTGGTTTCTCTCTAAAAAGTCTGAGCACTGAGTTGGACTTAGTTTTTTTCACCTATAAATGATTTTCTCTCTCTAAAAGCCTGAACACTGAGTTGGACTTAGACTTTTTTCTGCATCTATGAATGATTTTTTCTCTCTAAAAGACTGAGTACTGAGTTGGACTTAGTCTTTTTCTGAGTTTTTACTCTTTGGAGTGTGGCTCTTTGGAGTGTAACTCTTTGGAGTGTAACTCTTCTAAAAGAAAGAAGTTTGACAATTTGAAGAAATGACAATTTGAAGAAAGATAGAACTTTCGTGGTAGATGGTTAGTCCTGAAAAGGACTGTTGGGTTAGCTCTGAAAAGAACTGTTGGGTTAGCCCTGAAAAGGACTGTTTTGGAGGCTGTGTTTTTTCTCTACCGACAGCTTTTCTTTGGCTTTTTCGGGATCTTAAAATCAACGTGATTATCAATGTTTTTCCCGTATTTGCCCTGTCTTGTCATTATTGGTGTAGTTGGCTTTTGATCAACTCGCTGTTTCTTGTGGAGATGACTATCGTCTTCCTCAGATTTCCGTTTTGTTGTTTTTCTTGGTTGTTTTTCCTCTGTCTTTGGCTTTTTCGGGATCTTGAAATGAACGTGATTATCAATGTTTTTCCCGTATTTGCCCTGGCCTGTCATTATTGGTGTAGTTGACTTTTGATCAACTCGCTGTTTCTTGTGGAGATGACTATCGTCTTCCTCAGATTTCCGTTTTGTTGTTTTTCTTGGTTGTTTTTCCTCTGTCTTTGGCTTTTTCTTTGGTTGATTTTTCTTCACAACACTTACGATAGAGTCCACTCACTTGTGAAGATTGGTTTTATCAAAGTCAAACTCCACAGGGATCTTCACAGGAACTGTTGAAATGCACTGACCCTGTTGGCGTAGTACCTCGATATTTTTACTGAGCTGCTCGGCGTTTGTGTTTAAAGTTTTAATTTCCTCCAAATGCCTGTTTAAAGTCTCCAGTTGTTCTAAGATCCGAGTCATCATGGCATCTTGTTTTGAATTTAACTGTTTCATCTCTTCACAAATGTTGTACAACACCGTCGGTGGATTGATAATTGTCGAATTTATAACTGATGAAAGAATGTCTCCATTGTTTTCCACTGGTGGGAAATCGTCCAAGTTGATTTCATCTAAGTTGTGCTTCATATTGAAACTGCTTCCGAATATTGATACTGCTTTCGAAGTGATCGTTAGCTGAGAGTCAAAGAAATGATGATTGTATAAAATAACGCTGCGTTTTTATACGTTTACAGAGGATTGAAAATTTAAGAGCGCGGACCTGGCGGGAAACACCAGGATTGTACTGTGTGACACTGAATTAGGAGTGGTGAAAAAACACCGATATAACCATCGATTTGATTGCACAATGTTAATGAAACGCCGACGCGGGAAAAACATAGGAGAAAATGACGTCATGGGTCAACTAGTTCAATCCTCCTGTAAAGCTATAAAATCCGCCAATCTTTTTACATAAAAACATATTTGTTCCAGGATGGTTCGAATTCTTGTGTGCCCTCACTGCGCAAGCAGATGCCAGATAGAGTGTGGGAAATGTTTTGCCATACTTGAGTATCTTGGACAGAAACATAACTGTCCAGATACAGATGAAGGATTTTACGATGATGATGCAGGTTCATCGACTTGCTGTGAACACTGTGGGTGTGAAATCACCCCAGCGGATCGGGCGGAGGAGTCGTAGAGCTCGATGTTGTCGTGAAATCCTTTTTAAAAGCCCTTTTCAGGGCTAACCATCTCCAAGAAAAGATCTTTCTTTCTTCAAAATTGTCAAAAGTAAAAAAAAAGTTAAAACTAGAAAAAAGTCAAAAGTAAGAATTATTTTCATGTTTTTTATTTTCAAAAGAACTTATGTACAATGAAAAAATCAAGTCATGAACTGTAAAGACAAAAATGAATGAACTGTAAAGACAAAAAATGAATGAAAAAAATAAAATCAGTCTTTTTTGTTTGAATTCCATATTGTGTTGAAATCTTTTTTCACTCAGTATGTTTTATTTTTTTCTTCGGAATGTCAGATTCACATTTGATTTTACGTTTTCTTCCCCTTTCATTGGTTTTTAATATTATATCTGGACAGATTTTACCCTCGTGCTTTGTTGATTTGCAAAAGAAACAGTTCTTTGTTACTCGTTTTTTCTTCTTTTCGTTGTTTTGCTGTTTTTCCTCTCCGTACGAACAACCCGGTTCTGTAGAAAATTCGTTGTTTTTTAGGTCCGAAGATTGTTGTTTGTGCAGATTATCGCTTGTAGATATTTTTTTCTCTACCTGTTCTGTTATTTTGCAGATTTCTGATTCGCTGATATCCGTTGTGTCGGACTGCATGTCTACGGTCTGATTTTCAACCGATGATATTGTAGTCTGTAGTGAGCTTGTTTTCCATGTATTTTCGTTGTAGAATGAATATAGTGTGCCGACGAATTTCATATGTTGGAGACCGGCACCGTTGTAAAACGTTGGTGAAAATTCGATGTCATGACTGTGTGGGTTCACGTAGACAAAAACAAATCTTCCTGTCTGATTTTTTTTTTTTTTTTTTTGGACAATTTCTGGACCAATGTCCTACCTCGTTGCACCTAAAACAAATATTTATTCTCTGACCATTCACCCCATATCGTTTGTCGGCTGTCGCTTGATCCATACCTCTGTAGGTGATAGTACGGTAAACATCTTTTTCTTCTAAATGTTGGTGGGATAAAAATGATCCCACGTAGTTTCCGATATGATTAACACGATACTTTGACGGAAAATTGCTGAGCTCATAATCGTGGTTGTATGGATTAACATACAGATGCACCCTCTTTCTAAACGGTGTTGTATTTTGCAGCTTGAATTCGCTCATATTCTTTTATCATCTGTACTGTCTGAGATTGAGCAGAAGAATGATTAGATTTTCACAACAGTCGTCTCTATTTATGCACTGTTGCAACGGAGAGGTTATATAAATTGTTAGTTTTTTCTCACTTTCTGCATTATTGTCTTTTCACTCAGAGCTAAAACGATGGGTAAAAGAAAAAGAATAATAACCTATTTGGACAGCGAAAGTGACGATGAGGTATTTCCACCAACAAAAAAGAAAAAAACTAGACCGTTGAAAGAAGAAAGTGACAGTGACGATGAAAGTATCAACTCTAGCTTAGACATGAAAAGTCTATATGATTTAACAGAAAGGGGTAATAAGAAGTCAAGAAAATTTAGAACAGAATCACATGTGCTGACGGTGAGTTTTAAGAAATTTGAAGAATTATCACCTCAGAGACTACTTGGATTATTTGACGATGTTACCCATGAAATCATTCGAAAGTTAAATGCTAACCCGACGGACATGATTAGAATTACCATTAGTCATCCTTCGTTGGAAATGGGAATCCATATTCCTTTTTTAACTACAGAACAGTTGCAAGGTGAAACTATGTTGAATGAAATTGAACGAGTTCTACAATCGAATACAGATTTCGTCTTGAACGATGGATTAATGACATTTGACATTACACATACAATACCTCCAAGTGGTAGCGGAAAATATGGATCATCAGAATTAGATTCAAAGGTTTTTGCCCAGAAGAAAAAATCCATTATTCAAATTAGCAATCATGACCAGCTATGTTTTGCAAGAGCCGTTGTTGTGGGAATTTGCTACAGTGAACGTGAAAACACCGGAGCATGGAATAGAAAATGGGATCGTATTTGTCGTTCAAAACTCCCTCTTCAAAAGACTGAAGCTGAGAAATTGTTGAATGAAGCTGGAGTTTCACCAACACAGCCTGTAGGAATTGATGAATACAAAAAAATTCAAACATTCTTGTATGAAAAAGGCTATGTCATTAAAGTTCATCAACAGCATTCAAAAGTGGAAAAAATATTTAAACATCCAGAAGTAAAAGACGAGACTAAAATCATACATTTGTACTTTCATCAAAACCATTATGATTACATTAAATCTATCAAAGGTTTTTTTAGTTGTGGATAATATTGTGAGTTCTGTGATGTGGGTTACTTTCACCGGGAAAGTCATGCTTGTTCAATTATCTGCAAAGGTTGTTACCGCAAAGGAAAATGTCCATCAAAATCAAAAGAATATGTTTGCAGTGATTGTCGTAGACGATTTTTTAGTGCTGAATGCTTTGGAAATCACAAAATTGTTCAAGGTAAAGAAAAGAAATCCATTTGTGAATTAGTGAAACTCTGTTCGAAATGTGGTGTGCAATATCTTGTCAGAAAGAAAAATCATATTTGCATTGGAGAGAAAAGGTGTCATATCTGTAAGAGAATTGTTAACTTTTCTCATCGATGCTATATTCAGCCTTACCAAAGTAAGTTGAACCATGACAGCGATGACGAGACGAGTTCTTCTATAGTGCAAGGTTGGAATTGTACAGCGTTCTTGAAAAGTTAAAAGATAGAGTTCTGTATTTCGATACAGATAGTTGTATGTACATTCACGACCCTGAATTATGGAACCCTCCTATTATTAACAGCCGGCTAGGAAAATGGACTGATGAAGAGCCTGCTTGTAAAATTACTCAATTCAGAGGGCTTGGGCCTAAGAATTATGCTTACAAAATGAAAACAAAAGATGGAGAAGAGATAAGCAAATGTAAAGTAAAGGGGATTACTCTGGATTACAATACAAAACAGGTGGTGAATTTCGATACATTTTCAAAATGTGCTTTGGATCGCACAATAGAAATCAAAATTCAGTATGATTTAGAATTAAAAGACACAGAGATAGAACGGTTACCTGTGAACCACAAACAAAAACGTTTCGCTCTGTATACACCAAGAGAGTTATTGTAAATGGTACTGACACTGTACCCTATGGTTATAAAAGTTTGAGGAAATAATTCTATATCACATTGTTGTGTAGCAATCAGTCAAAGTAAGTCGGGAAAAATATTAGCCGTTGGTCAAAAAATAACAATCATGTTACCGTTACCAATAGAACTACGTGAAAAAAATTATGGAGAATTTGTTCGACAGCATACGCTTGATGAACGAACACAGGTTAACATTAAATTTTTCTGTGTGAAAATTTGGATCGAAAAAATGTTTAAGTCGATTGCGAAAGGAGAAAAGTCCTACAAAGTGTATGGTATAATCAACTTTATTGCGATGATGGTGGACGATTCGGGTTTGGATCTCGATCTCAAGACTTATTTAGCAGATAGCTGTTTGAAAGACAATGTTATTAGTAAACTGTTTCGATCCACAAGTCGATGGACATTTTTTATCATAGGAACAACAGAAGAAAGTTTTCTTAACGTTCTGAAAACGAAATCAGTTCTATTTGACTTTTACTTACGCTACAAAAAAGGATTTGTTCATTCCTACGGAGAAACAATGGAAACCATGTCAGGGTATATTCTATTTGATAGAGATGTTACAGAAGAAGTAGTGAATTCAGCTCTTTCAACAAAAGACGCTTATAGACATGTTGCTCCATTCATAGGACTACGAGATTTCGACGATATGGACAGTGAGTATACAATGTTTTTGGGGTATGACCAATTGCACAAAGACATTACGGAATATGAAGACAAATGTGAAACTCGTGGTATTTGCGAATTTGCATTGTAAAAAATTCATTGCGAATAATTCATTGTGAATAATTCATTGTGAAAAAAATATTTCAGTGTGATTTTTTTTCATTGTCAAGAAAATGTTTTTTATGCTGTATTGTAAAAAATATTTCAGTGTGAATTTTTTCATTGTTAAGAAAATGTTTTTATGCTGTATTGTAAAAAAATGTTTCCTTGTGAATTTTTTTCATTGTCAAGAAATTTTTTTCATTGTCAAGAAAATTTTTATGATGCATTGCAAAAAATGTTTCATTGTTTAGTTCTGTTCAATAACTAAAAGTTCAATAAATAAAAGTTCAAAAAACAATAGAGCTCTTTATTCTGTTTTTTCCCAAAGACTTGTTCTGTCTACATTTTTTTGCTATATTAGCATGAAACGTAGCATGGGAAAAAATGTATGTGCTTTCCGCCAGGTCCGTGCTCTTTAAAAATTTTCAATCCTCTGTAAACGTATAAAGCCCAGCGTTATTTTCATACAATCACCATTTCTTTGACTCTCAGCTAACGATCACTTCGAAAGCAGTATCAATATTTGGAAGCAATATCAATATGGAGGAGATAAATCATCAACTACGTGAGGCTCTCCAAGAATATCTAAATGCAGGTCAACAGTTATTACAACTAAACACTCATTTCGTAGGAGAGGAGGAACAAAACCAACTACAACGTATAACACAGCCATACAAAGATCTCCGCGAAAGATTAGTTCAACTATTTTTAAAGACAACACCGGATGTCATTTTGGTTGATATCGAATTTGGGAGGAAGATTACTTTCGATAATGGAGCAATGGTAATCAGAAAAAGAGTTGAAGCATGCCCCATTTGTCAAGCGAATTTCGGGTGCTGTCATTAAAGTGGAAAAAACAACGTGAGACGAAAAAACACAGCCTCCAAAACAAAACAGCCCTTTTCAGGGCTACCCATCTACCACGAAAGTTCTATCTTTTTTCAAATTGTCATTTCTTCAAAATTGTCAAAATCTCAAAAGATTTACAATCAAAAAAAAGTCATAGAATTGTCAAACTCTAGTTTTTTTCTAACCCGAACAAGAAAAAATGTAACAAAACCACGGGTTGGTCAACAATAAAACATTTAGTATTAGAAATACAACGACAATTCTGATTGGATAACATTAATTTGGCGCCAAAACAGCATGAAACGCCGACGCGGGAAAAACATAGGAGAAAATGACGTCATGGGTCAACTAGTTCAATCCGTCTGAAAAGCTATAAATCTCTGCGATATATTTTCATACATTTCATTTTTCACAATGGCTTCAAGACCATCACTCCTCTTCACTTGGATGGATGCCGAGCGAAAGTTAACAAGAGCGAGGAGGCAAATCATTTTACTTCAACAGCGCTTAGTTGAAGTAAGAAAGCGTTACGAGAGGGCTGAGCTTGCTAATAACAGGGTGTTCTGTTATAACCTTCGGATGAAGGAACTCATTATTGAGGGCATGCTTGAAATGTATTTTCAGTATGTTATTTCAAAAACTGAGCAGGTAGACCGTCATTTCCGCGAGCAAATCGCCGCTGAAAGGAGTGAGTCAGACAGCGAATCGACTGATGCTGATACTGAATAAACATTTTCAAAAAATCAGTCCTTCTCTAAAAACAGCCCTTTTCAGGGCTAACCATTTACCACGAAAGGTCTATCTTTCTTCAAATTGTCATTTCTTCAAATTGTCAAACTTCTTTCTTTTAGAAGAGTTACACTCCAAAAAGTTACACTCCAAAGAGCCACACTCCAAAGAGTAAAAAACTCAGAAAAAGACTAAGTCCAACTCAATGGTTAGGCTTTTAGAGACAGAAACCACTTAAAGGCCAAGTAGTGGATAGAAGTAAACAATAAAGCAATCCTAATAGCATATGGGTAAAAAAACTAAGTCCAACTCAGTGCTCAGGCTTTTTAGAGAGAAATCATCCATAGGTGAAGAAAAAACTAAGTCCAACTCAGTGATCAGGCTTTTAGAGAGAAAAAATCATTGATAGGTGAAGAAAAAACTAAGTCCAACTCAGTGATATAGGGATAAAATCAAAAAAGCCTAAAAAGTGACCCATTACACATATAAAACACTAAACTCTGATTATTTTTTCTCATTCACCATTAACTATCGTAAAAGCTGGGTCAGTATCCCATAATGTTTGGATTGACATTTTTTCTCTCATTGCTCTTCTGGTTAGAAGAAAGAGAACGTTTCAGATATATCAGGTATGAAATTGAGCATCTGATGCAAATGCTAGATAAAATGGAATCAATCGAAAGAAAGAGGGGAGGATAAAGAGTGTATTCTGCACAAAAACAGCCCTTTTCAGGGCTAACCATCTTCAATAAACATCTTTCTTTTCATTTTGTCAGAAGACTCATAATCAAAAAAGTCATAGGATAGTCAAACTCTAGTTTTTTCTAACCCGAACAAGAAAAAATGTAACAAAACTATAGATTGGTCAACAATAAAACATTTAGTATTAGAAAAACAACGATAATTCTGATTGGATAACATTAATTTGGAGCCAAAACAGCATGAAACGCCGACGCGGGAAAAACATAGGAGAAAATGACGTCATGGGTCAACTAGTTCAATCCGTCTGAAAAGCTATAAAACCCAGCGTTATTTCCCGCACATCGTTCATTTTCTTCGAGTTGGTGTAATATGGAGTGCTCACTTAAAGACATGGACTTTTGGGAGATTGCACTACTACCCGCAAAGAAGAAAAAGAAAGACTTCATTGTGCCGGAGACGGAGAATTGGAACGATGACAACGAGCCACCGTTCTCGTTAAAGTTTGATTTAGATGAGCAGCAACTGAAGAGATTGAAGAGGCGGGCGGCGAGTAGCTGCCCAGCCTGCAGAAAGGTTGGAGGTTGTGCTTAAAAACACAACCTCCAAACCAGGTCCTTTTAGGACCACCCAACAGCCCTTTTCAGGGCTAACCATCTACCACGAAAGTTCTATCTTTCTTCAAATTGTCAGACGTAAGTTCTATCTTTCTTCAAATTGTCATTTCTTGAAATTGTCAGACGAAAGTTCTATCTTCAAGTTGTCAGACGAAAGTTCTATCTTCAAATTGTCATTTCTTCAAGTTGTCAGACGAAAGTTCTATCTTCAAATTGTCACAGCTCTTTTCAGAGCTAACCCAACAGTCCTTTTCAGGACTAACCATCTACCACGAAAGTTCTATCTTTCTTCAAATTGTCATTTCTTCAAATTGTCAAACTTCTTTCTTTTAAAAGAGTTACACTCCAAAGAACCACACTCCAAAGAGCCACACTCCAGAGAGTAAAAAAAAAACTCAGAAAAAAGTCTAAGTCCAACTCAGTGCTCAGGCTTTTAGAGAGAGAAATCATTCATAGATGCAGAAAAAACTAAGTCCAACTCAATGCTCAGGCTTTTAGAGAGAAAAATCATCCATAGATGCAGAAAAAACTAAGTCCAACTCAGTGCTCAAGCTTTTAGAGAAAAAATCATTCATAGGATGACAAAAACTAAGTCCAACTCAATGGTTAGGCTTTTAGAGAGACAAACCACTTAAAGGTCAAGTAGTGGATAGAAGTAAACAATAAAGCAATCCTAATAGCATATGGGTAAAAAAAAACTAAGTCCAACTCAGTGCTCAGGCTTTTAGAGAGAGAAATCATCCATAGGGTGAAAAAAACTAAGTCCAACTCAGTGATCAGGCTTTTAGAGAGAAAAGAGGATTGACAATAGAAAATGTTTCATTTTTGGTCGACACTTAGCCTTTAATTGCAGAAAAAACTCAGAAAAAACTAAGTCCAATTCAGTGATGTAGGGACAAATTCCCCTCAGGGTAGGCAAACTGGGTAGCAACTGGGACAAATTATCTGTAGGGTAGGTAGCGTAGGGCTCTACAGGACGGGATAATACGGATCTGACCGGGCTCGTCAGATGCGTATTATCCCGTCCTATACTACTACCAGGTCAGATCTTAGAAATAGCGTGTGTATGCTCTAGAGGCAACATTTTCTGTCCAATTCTTATGAAAATTAGTTGAATGGTTTTCTTCACGATCAATGAGATGAGATTGAAAGTAGGTCACACTGGATCAAAAGCTAGGTCGTCATGTCAAATCGATGAAAAACTTTATGTACACTCTAAGGCCACTTTTTCTTTCCAATACCCATGAAAGGTGGTCGGAATCTTTGTTTTGATAATATCTGCACTGTCAAAATGGGCTATGGTTGGCTAAAAAATAGGTAACCGAGACAAATTCTAGAACAAAGCTTGTGTAGACGCTGAAAGCTAAATGTTTTAGTCCAATACTTATAAAGGCTTGTTAGAATGTCTGTCGTAATATCTGGGAAGAAATTGAAAATGGGTCATCTTTGGTGAAAAGGCTCAGGTGAGCGACTTCAGGGCCATCATGGCCCCTCTTGTTCTTATTAACTGCAGATCAGTCGGTCAGTCAGTCAGTCGGTCTCGTTCGGTCGGCCAACTAGCTAGCCAGTCAACCAATCTGTCGGTCGGTCTGTCGGTTAAAGGAAAAATCAAATGTATCTACAGATATAGCATACATTTTTGAAAGGGTAGAAAACATTTGAAGAAAAAAAAGAAAATGTTGTTTTCCAGCATTTTCTGTCTTTTATATAATGTTAACAAAAACCTTCCTGACTGGGGTCATGAAACTTGGGATTGTTTAGTTAAGGCCTTAGCCTGTTAGTCCCATACACAAAAATAGAGAAAATACGGACGGCACCGACCAAGATCAGACTGCACAGGAGACACAGTCTGATCTTGAATCAGTACCGTTCGCTTCTTTACTCTGTCTACAGGGTTAATATTTTTGAGAGTTTCAGTGCATTGTATATTCAGTCTTCAAAAGAGGGCGATTCAATGACTATAATTGACCTGCAACATGCGCAAAGAGGCATTCTGATCCGAGACGACAATTTCCGACTACATTCGATTCTGTCCTGCAGTAGACTTGCGCGAAACAGAATATTATAAAAGAACGGAAAGTATAGTCTCGGATTAGTCTGCGCGGACTGCGCAGGCTGATCTGAGACTATACTTTACGCAAATGCCTGAATACCCCTATTCGCGTGTTGCAGACCATATATGGCGCTGAAAAAGTAAATGAGACCGAACTGATTGCAGTTTCAAGAACACTAGTGTACAGAATGTCTCAACAAAGCAGGCAGTGTAGATCCGAGATCAAACTGCAATTCTAATGAAGTCTATATTTGATCAACACTAGCCCCATAAGCAAGTTAACTTGTGACAGTTAACTTGGGAAAAGGCGCTTTATTAGGGGTAAACTCGACCTAATTTAAGTTGTGAAAGGCACACAAATTGGCGTAAACGTGGCTTTATTAAAGTTGTAAATGAGGGCAAGTTTGGCATAAGGCAGTAGACCCCTAACGCTTCTAGCGCAACATGGAATAAAAATTTCTTGTTAGTTGAAAAATATATATTTATACTAATATAATACTTTTGCACATTTTTAACAAACCATCCTTTGATGTCTGTCTTGAAATTATTTGTTGATACTTTTGTTAGTTTCCTGAAACGGGAGGTAATTATTATCTCCCTTTGTAATGAGACTATAGTGGTTTTAGATTTATAAATGACAATTTTAAGAAGGAAAAAAAGAAAAGGAAAAAGTGGCTCGGTTAATGTAGTACAATAATACTCATTTTTAATCATAGCAAATTTTGTAGGATAATATTATAGTGGAAATAGCCGTTTTCCATTTGGGCTCTACAACCTTAATCCAAGGAATTTGTCTCAGGTGTGGTACACAGTAATGTCGGAAAATGAAAGAAAAACCCTGTTATCACGTAGTTTCTGGCCTTTTTCACCAATACTGTCAAGGTCTCCAGGTCGTTGAAACACATGATTGTTTGTAAAAGGTAAAGGTAAAAGGTAAAAACACTTCTATTTCTTTTCTAGATAGAAATATCCAATGGCACAAGTAAACTACGAACATTTTTCCTATACACTGGTGTTTTGCATCTTTATATTGGTTTTGCGGACACAAGGAGCGGCTGCAGATGCAGATGTGTGTTCAGGAAATAGTCCGGCATATGCAAGTTGTAAATGCGATAAATCCGCCTTAAATCAGACGAACGTTTTGTGTAGGACTGTGTCATCAATCCCTGAAGGTTTTCCTCCTGATGTCAATAATATGTAAGTCATTTTTTGAAGGGAAGAAGTTTCCAGAAATTTCTGATTGATTGGTTGATTGATTGTATGATGTTTAACGCCGTTTTCAATATTATTTCTGTTATATCGCGACGGCCAGTGCACTTATCCATGCTTTTCTGGAGTCTCTTTTACCAGTACTCCGCACAATTTTTCTTTTTAAGCAACTGGCTGCTTTCGCACATAATCATCGTCGAGACAGTGGTCAGCAGTAGGAGAGGAATGACTATCATCAATCCTCGGAAAGAAATTGGTCGAGCCAGTGATCGAACCCACAACCCCTTTGTTCTCAAATCCTGCACGCAACCGACTGAGCTACCGGGGCTCGGCTCCAGCATTTTCATTCTTGCACAGAAAGCAATGCGCACACCTAGGACAGTACTTTAACAGAACTCTAACAGCGCATTGAATCGCTGATATTTGACCTACAACACGCGAAAAGGGGCATTCGGACATTTGCGTAAAGTGTCAGCCCGGATCAGCCTGCGCAGTCCGCGCAGGCTAATCCGAGATGACACTTTCCGTTCTTATGCAATTTTCTCTTTTGTGCATGTCTACTGTAGTACAAAATCGAATGTAGTCGTAAAGTGTCGTCTCGGATCAGTCTGCGAGGACTGCGCAGGCTGATACGCGACGCCACTTTACACAAATGTCCGAATGCCCCTTTTCGCTTGTTGCAGGCCAATTATTTTCGATTGTAATTGCACGTTCCTTCAAGGAGTCCGTCTTCAGAAATTAGGATTCAAACCCCATAAATTACACTGTCAAGTGATCCGATTTACTGGCGTAACGCTTTCATCCGCTTCAATGTTGATATCCATTTCGCAGATGTATTTTATATTAACACTTTACAAACCTGTCCAAATTAACCCTTATCCTGCTAAATAAGTTAAATCAAACTTTTAATCCGATAGTAAAAACCCGATAAATGCTTTTTCAAACTAATCTTTAGGAGAAAAAAAAAAATCTTCTTATCGGAGAGTGTAGATCAAAGATCAGACTGCACGTTCTGTGCAGTCTGATCTTGTTCTACACTGTCCGCAAAAGGTCAGTGAGTCGCGCTAAGCAGCCTTAAAAGCATTTACATATACATTTTACACACTGCAAAGCATTCTTTCTAAGTGTCGTAAATCCTTAAGCTGCTAAGTGCGACTCAGTGGCCTTTTGCAGACAGTGTAGATCAAGATCAGACTGCAAAGAACGTGCAGTCTGATCTTGGATCAACACTGTCGGACAAGGAGATATTTTTCTCAAAAGAAAATAACTTTAAAATAGCAATATTAGGAATTTTACTATCAGCTTTAAAGTTTCATTTAATCTTTTTAGCATGTTTAGGGTTTGCCCTGAAACTGACGAAGGATACTTGTATGAACGTGTCACACGGTCTCAAAGGTATTCATTCTGACGGCGTGTTTTTTTTTTCCTCGAAGCAATTTCCAAAGTTTCGGTCGGAAAGTCAAAAGCAACAATGGTCTCTTTCTATATTGACCACAAGCTCGTGTTTGATATCGTTGATCACGGTATGATGTTGTATAAACTTTTGCAGTCAGACATTAGTCGTAAAATAGGCATGTGTTCAACTCTCTTATAAGTTTGAATTATCAGACCTTTTTGACATAGCAGTTGGATTGACGCCAGGAGAGACACTATCACTGTTACTTTTTATATCGTTTATAATTGAACGATTAAGCTACATGTAGACGCACGTTCGTTGAAGTAAAGCAACGGTTGATCATAGTTACATCCGACGCAAATCTCCCTGAGGGCTCACACAGATTATGACGCTGCGTGAGTACGTATGGTGCAGAAGATTCCAACTGAACTGTTATTATTATTATTATTTATCATCATTATTACGGTATATATTTTTTCTTTTACGTTTTTTTTTTTTTCCAAAAAAGGATTTATCACTTCCGATTCTATTTCTCAAGGTACAGGGCGTTCCAAAGTATATGTCAGATTCCAAGTACTCGAGCATCATTAACTACAAATGGTACCAGGATGAAACTGGTACCATTAAAAAGCTATTTAAAATATCATCAAGCTTTCTTTCTAATAATAAAGAAAACTTTGATTTCTGTCAAAACTTCAGTACTAACCGTTTGAATTTCTACCAAAATATTTCTCATCTTTTTTTCAAGAATGCTTACCACTAATAAAATCACAGAAGTACGAAAAGGTCCATTCAACTTCTTGGGACAGCTATTGGGCATGTAAGTTTCCTTTTTCGTAAAATATGAATTTTCAACATGAATTCAGGTTGGATACACAAATAAAGTTGACTTTTTATAGAAATAAAAAGAAATTTATCTTTATAAGCAAATGTCCTTTTTCAATAATATTTTCATAAATTGTCTAGAAGACTTTAAGGTCCACTAGTGGCTAAAAGTAAATAACTCGTAATTCAAAATTCATACAAATTAATTCATACTGACATCATTTAAAAGTATGGATATAATTATGACTCCAACAAAGTGTTACAGTTTGGTCTTTCAAAATTCCAGATAATAGCAGTTAAACTGAAACTGAAGTTGCCACTTTTGTTTCAGTTTGAAGATTATTTCTTCTGCCAGCGATTGGAACTTAGACATACCGTATAATTATACTGCAAAGAAATTTCTCGCGATCTGATAGGATAATATGCCCCGTACATACAAGTCATGTACACTGGCAAAATCCACGTAAAAGCAGTTTCCCTTTTGGGAGCCCCGTATACATCACTACAATTTCAACACAACATCCAAAAATGGCGGCGTCGACCGATACGATCTCCCCACAAGACAAAAATACTGAGTAGCCTGCACCATATCATTTTAGTTTCCCTTGATGGCTGTCATTAAAGTGGAAAGAATGGATTGTTTTTTGAAGATAAATGAATATAGTTACATATGTTAGCGATTGTTGCCATTCTAAAACAAATACACAGGGTTAAAACGAGCCAGCCCTTCGTCAGGTAAGCAAACTGTGAAGTGCAGAAACTCATACATTGTAACGTTAAAAGGATAACCTAATGGTCGTTTGAGGCAACTAATGGTCGTACACTTTAGCCAACAAATCATTAAAATGCATAGTTACTTACCTTTAAGTTGTTTAAATCCATGTTTGGATAAAAATACGTCGAATATCTATCGCAGGACATCATCAAGTTTATGCACCAAACTGCACGTTTTACCAAGGTTTCATTGACATCAGTTCCAGTTACGTCAGTTTTCATTGAATTGGGGCACTCAGAAGGGAAATTCTGTGTCGTCAGCGTACACACTTTGTGAGAACATAAAACGGAGTAATTTCGCTGAATACACGTTTGAATGGTAAAACTTTGCAGTATAATAATAAATTCGTTTTACGGTCAGGTGGCAGGGGACTTGGAAATTTATTCAAGGCTGTGGCCTTCGGCTCAGGGCGACATGATTCGCTACAGCTGTGAACAAGTTTCCAAGTCCCCTGCCACCTGACCGTACAACTAATAATGTAACACATTGTCAGACTCATAATGACATATACATTTTTACATTTTTCTGCACCCTGACTCCAGAATCAATTACCCTCTGCCAATGGTTGGCTTTTAAAAAATCGTCTGCGGAGTGCAATGGATTGAATGCCAGCGTCCGTATTCACCAACCATTCTTTATTGCATTCTTAGTCAAATTAGAAGTTATTTTACTTTCAAATTTTGAAAATTCTTGAGAGTAAGACTAAGATTGTTCTTAAAAATGACTGGTAAATACAAACCCATACAAATCATTTTATTTTTCTCCTTCAGATATCTTGACCATAACTATATAAGCCACATAGAGCCTGGAGCATTTGGTGGATTAATGCGGTTAGAGACTATGTAAGTGACTTCCTTTCCCTTTAATGCTTTACCATTTTCAAACGACAGATTTTGAACCGTCGTCTCGATAACCATTTCTATGATCAAATATAAGAAACCCAACCATATATTTATAATATTTTGTGATCTCCCAAGTGACAGGAAAAGAAAACAGGAGGTGGTTATGATTTGCATACTGTTTTTTTTTAGGCAAGATACATATGTTCTTCTGTTGAAAGCTATGGCATCTCAACGCGTGATATTCCTGAATAAGTATCAAAACCGCTCTCAAAAAGAGAGGAATTAACATAAGTTATTCATAGCTTGTTTTCCAATCCTATCTTTCAACCCATGCAACTTGTGATACCATGATTTTACATGTTTATTTGTATTTGCTTGAAAGATAAAGTTTAAACTAAAAATTGATACAAATAAGTTTAAGTTCCATGGAAGATAGAAAACATTTTGGAAGAGGAGATTTTGCCGGTTACCAGTATTTTCTCTTTTTCCCATAATATTCTCAAAAACCGTGTTTCAGGGTCGTTATAACACAGAGTTGTTTAGTAAAGGTTTAAAGCGCTAAACTAACGAATATGGTCTTTTTAATAAGGAAGGACAATCCAAGGATTACTAAATTGGCCTGCAACACGCGAAAAGGGGCATTCGGACATTTGCGTAAAGTGTCGTCTCAGATCAGTCTGAGCAGTCCACGCAGGCTAATCCCAGACGGCACTTTATGACTACACTAGATTTTGTCCTACATTAGACTTGCGCAAAACAGAAAATTACATTAAAAACGGAAAGCGCCCTTCCGGATAAGCCTGCGCAGACTGCACAGGCCGATCCGGAACGACACATTACGCAAATGTCCGAATGCCCCTTTTCGCGTGTTGCAGGTCTATTCAAGGTTGTTTCCGTTATTATACTTTACAAAGTAGCTGACAGTATAGTTCTATGATCCGACGGCACGTTCTGTGTCTCTTATTTCAGTTCTTGAAACAAAGCATATTTATTGCCAGCAACAGCTTATTTACACACCTTTTCAACATAGAGACTTCTTAGTCACATGATATACCTAAGATCAACTTGAAACTAGTGCATTTGAAAAATAAATGCTGCCCTTATGAGGAGTAAAATCCATAGCACAATATAATCGAAATGCGCCGAAATACACTTTGACTGTTCATGTTTGCATTTTTCATACTTTTTCCTTTCATGCTCACATGTTTTCAGATGCATTCACCCTTCCAGCGATATAGTTGAAAACATTCTTTTTTTCGGACGGCAGAGATCAAGATAAAATTTCAGAGAAGTTGCAATCAGATCTTGGATCAAAACCGTTTACTTCTTTGAGTCAGTGCCCTCCCCCCCCTGCTAGAATTTTTCTGAATCACAGTTGGATTGTATCTCAGCCGTCGAAATAGGCCGATTTTATAAATTTGGTGCAGAAAGTGTTTAAAAAATATTTCTATCGTGGTGTATCGTTCAATTAACAACGGTTGTGAGTTATGAGGCAGGCACAATTAAAAACACATGAGGGTGATAGCCTGAGTGGTTTATTCATTGCGCCTCATAAGTCACAACGTGGTTTATTGAACGATAAACTACAATAGAAAGAAGGTTATTTCGATTCTAACATGACCAACTCTTGATCAAAGAAAAACAAGTTCATACTAAGTGTACAAAAGCGGATGCAGATCACGTTCCATTGAATAAGCCATGGCTGTTCCAGTTACTAACCAAAACAAAACCCAAATACCCAAGCGGTAAATATAAAAACAATCAAAATTTCAATAAAACCTTAGGCGTCAAACACAACATAAAAAATCGCACCGTTTCTCCCTTTCCAATGACAAAGAAGAATGAATGTATCGTCAAGCATTGGAGTCGCAGTCGCTTCAAATGCTCTGAATATTACTCCATCCACTTCCAATCCCATTTTCAATGCAAAGACGGCCAATTTGAACTAGCCTTAAACATGAAAAGACTCTTATATAATTGTTCCATACTCTGGCGAAAGGGGGCCTGATGCATATCCATGATATATCATACATACTAAGTCATCATATGATCATGGATTCATAAAATCCATTTTATTTAAAAACCGTCTTAATTAAGAGGTACACTGGTCCTTTGACATGCAGAAAATTGACCAAAAGCGAAAATTATCGTCCCAGGGCAGCCTGCGCGGACTGCGCAGGCTAACTTGAGGCGATATTTTTCGCAGATGCATTAAACCCCCTTTTCATAGAGCATGGCTCATATATATACGTGGGGTGATCAGAAAGATCGTGGACCACCCCGTTATTTTGAAAACTACTTCACTTAGGATTACACAAATTTGCATAGATGAGCATTAATTATCTGGTAACTGACTCACGCTTTCAAATGTTGTCATATTAAAGTACGTAAAGTATGACGTCATTTTAATGACGTCATATACTGCACTAGTGGTCCAAAATATCGGACGACGTTTTATTTGAGCCGAGAGTAATCATAAAGTTTTGCGTCAAACTCGGAAAGTATTTATCGGAAATCAAAACCGATTTAGAAACAATTTAAGGGGAATCTGCACTCAAGGAATCTGATATTCGTACATGGATCGGACCGGTTTAGACAAGGGTTAGATACTGTTAAAGATGATCCTAAATCTGGCCGTCCATCAACATCAGTCACAGACAAAATCATAACGGATGTAGAGCAGCATGTAAAACAAGATCGCCGAGATGCTGTCAGGAAAATAGCTGACACATTTGACATTTCATATATAAGTACTCAGGAGATTTTGACTGAGAGTCTTGGAATGTCGCGTGTTTGCACAATGTGGGTACCTCGGCAACTGACGCCCGAGAAAATGGGGGTTAGGGTCGAAATCTGTTAAGAAATTTCAGAACGCGTTAGGTAGAGGGGTCAAACTTTACTGATCGTATTGTAACATGCGATGAAACATAGGTACACTTTACCGACACTGAATCTAAATGACAAAGCAGCGTATTGAAACATCCAACATCGCCTTCCGCTAGTAAAGCCAACCTTTCTACGTCACTTGGTAAAGTTATCTACATCAAGGATTTCTGTTCTCCTGTTTTTCTTCTAAATCATGTTGTATCTTTACATACTACAGTCAATTCTGAGTTTTATGCCCACATTATTCAAACAAATTTCACGAACACCATACGAAAAACACAGCCAGAAGTCCTGCGGAGTGACGTTACTTTACACCAAGATAACACCCTAGCTCACAAAGCCACACTTGCACTGGAAACTTTGCAAAAACTAAACAAAGAAACAGTTGCCAACGCTCCTTATAATTTAGTCCTGACTCCATGTGACCTCTGACTAGTTCCTGTTTTGAAAGATTTTCTATGTGGCATACACTACGAGAGCAGAGAGGAGGTAACCCTCGCTACTACCGGGTCCTTCATAGTAACGTCACGTGACTCGCTCCCACAATTGCTTCGCGCGTCGAAATCAAGAACGAATACATTCATAGAACTCAAAGGAGGTTACTTTCAAAAATAGTGAACACTCCAAGTTGTTTTTTATAACAATATTCAGATACCGGCACTGGTCCACGTTCTTTCTGATCACCCCTCGTATGTTTACTGGTGACATTTGAAAAAGTTCCACCGTTTTCAGTTTTTATTCAAAACAGTATATATCGATAAATCCTTGAGTTTTTCCTTCCTCATTGGTAGGGTAGCGGAAAGTGACGATTCATTTACGTCAGGCGACTTTCAACGATAAAATATCAGAGGGCGGGAATCGGAACAGCAACGAGCGACTAACTTTACATGTATAGAATGACGTCACTTCATATAGAATGACGTTTTACCTTGCGCTGCATTCTGTTTATAGACCCGAATTCAAGTGTCATGTTAGAATAATGTATTGATTTAATTCTTCATTTCGAGAGGTTATCTTATTTCTCTTTTCCAAAATTGAATTCACAAACCATATTTCGGCAGCCATTTTTACGATTGCACGAAATCATGCATGTCACTTTTATTTCCACCAGAGACCTGAGCTATAACTACATTCGATTCGTGGGTAGAGACGTGTTTAGTCACCTTCCGGAATTGCAATACTTGTAAGTACACGAGTAGTCCCTACCACCGGACACAAAGGTCACGCATCTATCCCCAAATCCTGAATGTTTGAAGTGAGTGAATAAAACACAACAAGAATGTGTTAGAGCCATGCTTTGGCAAAACGGTTTTGATGCAATTCCATGATGCATAATACAAAGCGAAACATCACATAATCAAGGATCCATAAAATGTAATTTGTTTAACCCTTTCCCAAACAATCCCGAGTTTTAACGACCCTGAAGAAAAGGGCTTTAGAAAACATTGTGGGAAAAGGAGAAAATGCTGGTAACCAGCATTTTCTCCTTTTTCCACAATGTTTTCTATCCTATTAAGGACAGAAATAATCATTTGATATACAATTATTTTGTCGTCAGCAAATGCTTTTAATTTGGTCCAGTCCAAAATTGGTAAAGAGTTAACAACCGAATGAATCACGGGGTAGTATAACCCTCTAAAGAAAATTAAGAAATAACAAAAAGTTCCGACTCAGGTCAGCCTGCGCAGACTGCTTAGGCTTACATGTAGCGATACTTTTTGCAGTACATTAAATATCGTTTTGACAGAGCATAACTCAGTTAAAAGGTCGTTTGTGTCAGACTGTCTATCAAACTATCAGAAAGTGTATATCTATGATCAAAGTGCAATTTATGTGCAATCTGATCTTGATCTACTAAATACTTTCATCTTCTCTATGCATGGTTTCGGCCGAATAACCTTTATCTAAAAATACCAGTAAACTTAACTGCAAAAATGCTGGTTGACAACAGTTCCACTTTTCCCTCGATGTTTTCAAAAGCTTTTTCCTCAGGATCGTTACGACACATGATTGTTTTGTAAAGATCATGTCAAACCATATACGTCAAGTCATTATGCCCATTCTTAAAAGCCCAACGATTTTTATACCCTGTCGTTGACAGCGTTTAACATAGCCCTGTCGTCGTCTGCTTTATCATAGCCCTAAAGTTGTAAGTGTTTATCACAGCCCTGGCATTGTCGTCTGCGTTGTCTGCGTTTGCCATGGCCAGTTTGTCGTCTACTTTTTTTCCACAGCTATTTCAACGTCAGCCTGGTTTACCATTGTCATGGCTCTGTCGTCATTTGCGTTTTTGTGCTACTTTTGTAGTGTTGTCTTTGTCTGCGTTGTTTGTGTTAGTAATAGCCCTGACGCAAACTGCGACATTTTTTAATGTCTCCGTCATCACAGAAGATAATTACGCAAAAGCGGGCTACTCGTTTTCCATAAAACGTTTCATCCATACAACAGGAAAACACGAAAACGTTTGTACACAGTTATGCTCTTTCTTTTCTTACAATTTTAGCTTAAACGGGCACTTGCATGCGATACTCAAATGTCTTCTTATGCTGTTACTTTAATGACACAGCAGACGCAACGAGTAAAACGAAAAACAAAAAGGAAAAGATCAGCGCTTTCAGAAAAGGGGCTTTCATGCATCTCCGTAAAACGAACGAATTCGGCTAAGACTAGGGTAATCCGTAATCGATCGGTCAATAGACGCAGGTTCCCAACATCGATTACCCGAGTCTTGGCCGAATCCGTACGATTGTCGCGATGAAAGGCGACGTTACACGAATCCCATTAGGGTGCCCTATTATTAACCTGAACGAGGTCAACATTATTTACACAAATTAAAATCCTATTTCTATCCTCGGCATCGCACGGGATTGCCTTTGGCATATCTCCCGACTGGTCACGGAAATATTTCGTACGGTATGCGCGAATTAAATTGCTGACTTCTACCTTCCCGTGTATATATATATATATTACCGAATAATAGTCGGATGTCTATTTACATGTCTACTTATACGATATTCAGAATAAAGGTCAGGATCAGGTGAAATGAAGTAGGTAATAATCATGGATCGGTAAAGTAAGTTTTATGTAACAACCGACTACACAATGAGGTGGAATGGTCCTTGGAAATCCTGAAAATTTAGAAAAAGCAAAACATTTCGAACATGGTCAGTCTGCGCAAATGCCTTAACTCATTACCAAACGACAAAATTTTACGTTTGTCCAAATCGAAAGCATTTGCTGACGACAAAATGAAAGTGACTGAAAATTTGAAATTGGTTTTGTGAAGGGTAGAAAACATTATGGGAAAAGGAGAAAATGCTGGTTACCAGCATTTTCTCCTTTTCCCACAATGTTTTCTAAAGGCTTCTTTCTCAGGGTCGTCAAAAGTAGGGATTGTGTGGTAATGGGTTAAAAAACCCTTCTCACAGAACATGAGTTAGATGTACGACCACACTGATTAATCGAGTTACTGATTTTCAGAAATTTGAGTCACAACTTGATAACGACTATTGACAGACATGCCTTCTTCTTTTTACCAAGCAGAAGTATGCACATGTAAGTACCTTATTTTTATGCTTGTATGGTATTAACCCCTAGGCTGCTGACCGTGACTCACTGACCTTTTGCGGAAAGTGTAGATCAAGATCAGACTGCACAGAACGTGCAGTCTGATCTTTGATCTACACTGTCCGATAAGGAGACATTTCTCCCCCCCCCCCACACACAAAAAAAAATAATAATAACTTTGAAATAGCAACCTTTGGGTTTTTACCATCGACTTGTAGGTATCATTTAACTTATTCAACAGGATAAGGGTTAAATGTAGTTTTAACCTTGTTTCATTTATATCGCGACGGCCAGTGCACCTAATAAAGACTTTCTGCAGTTTCTGTGTATACCATTGCTTCTCATAATATTTTTCCAACGCTCCTGGATGAATCATGCCGTTACTCCTATTTTCAGTCCTTGGATAGAAACTGGCCGAGACAGGGATTCGAACCAGCGAATCAGTGGTATCAAATCCTGTATTTTACCGACTGTGCTAACGGCCTCGGCAGATTGGAACCACTTTTATTATACAGCAAAGAAATTTCTCGTGATCTGATCGGATAATATGCCCCGAACATATATATCATGTACACTGGCAAAACCAACGTAAAAGCAGTTTCCCTTTCGGGAGCCCCATATACATGACTACACTTTCAACACAACATCCAAAATGGCGGCGTCGATCAAGATTAACATCAAGATTATGCACCAAAATGCACGTTTTACCAAGGTTTCAGTGACGTCAGTTCCCAGTGACGTCAGTTTTCATTGAATGGGGCACTCAGAAGGGAAATTCTATTTCGTCAGCGTACTCAATTTTTGAAACAAAAAAACAGGTAAAATTCGCTTAACACACGTTGGAATGGTAAAACTTTTCAGTATAATAAATTCGTTGTACGGTCAGGTGGCAGGGGACTTGGAAACTTGTTCACGGCTGTGGGGAATCATGTCGCCTGAGCCGAAGGCGAGGTGGCGACATGATTCGCCACAGCCGTGAACAAGTTTCCAAGTCCCCTGCCACCTGACCGTACAACTAATACTGTAAGAGTGTATCATGGCGACCGTTAACCCTACACCAAACGACAAAAGCTCAGACTTGTTCAAATGCAAAGCATTTGTAGACGACAATTTAACCATGGCTCACAGTTAGGGTTTGTTTTTGAAAGGTTAGAAAGCATTACAGGAAAAGGAGAAAACGCTTGTTACCCGTATTTTATCCCTTTTCCTAAAATGATTTCAAAAGGCTTTTTCATCATGATCGTATCAATCATGGGATTGTTTGTGAGAGGGTTATACTGATTAAGGAATTAAATGAAAAAAAAGTAAAAAAACAGTCCAACAATCCAATCTTTCATTGGAATTATCCTCACCATATCGAAAAGTCTAGAACCACGTCCATACAGCACGTTTTATGCAACTTTATCTTGTTCTGCATTGTACGGAGAAACAAAAAGAGTCGTGCCTCAACAACTTTACAAGAGTGCATTTTGTCGAATACGGGGCCTCTAGGTCCGTATCAACCAACCATTCTTAGTTTTATTCTTAGACTTATTCTACATTCAGAAAATAATACAAATTCTGTTTGCCTAAACCATTTGGTTTAGCCAATCAGAAGTTGTGTTACTTCCAAATTTAGAAAATTTCACCCGAGTTACAATTCCTGCGCGATTACCAGCAAGCCACACAGCCCCACCGCCGGCAGAAGAGTTGAAAATACTCCATTAGTCTTTCTTGATACTACTAGATATATGCCTGGTAATAACATAACCTGTGGATGTGAAGAGAAACTGTTAGCAGAATTCCTTGCCCTGAGATCACTACAACTTGTTACTGAATGTTCCAATTTTGGAGACACCCTGATAAATCAAGTGAATCAAAATCAGTGGTCCACAGTGCCTTATTGTTCAGGTAACACATTTTCGCATACATGTCATATATCCATTTATCAAACAATCTTGCGTTTTGATCTAAATGAGAAAGATGTCTTTTGAAAACGTTGTGTGAAAAGGAGAACATGCTAGTTAATAGCATTTTCTCCTCTTCCAACGATGTTTTCTACTCTATCTATAGCAAGTTTCATTATCTTTTGCCACACTTAATTTTTCGTCTGCAAATTCTTACACCAGATCTTCGACATATCTAAAATTTTGTCCTCTTGTAAGCTGTTGAGTAGACGTTATAGACAGACATCATAATTGCGTGGCTCTCTTGCAAAGGGGGTTTTGATAATGCATTCCCGTAATGCATTAGGATAAGCAAGTCATCACATAGTTACAGATCCATAAACTCCATTTAGTCTAACAACAGACTGAATCATGCGGTAGAATGAACCCTAGACATAAAGAAAATTAACAAAGAGCAAAAAGTTTCAACTCATGTAGGCCTGCGCATCCCGCGCAAGCTGATCTGGGACGAAACATTTTGCATTACTCTCCTTTAGAAAGAGTTTGGCTCATATGTAATTAGCCTATGGTCAGTTCTGTTAATTGGAGGAAACATGATATGACCCACCACAGGGAAAATAACATGATAAATTAAAATTATCCTTGTAGAAATTGTCTATGTATAACCATGCTGCCACTTGCAGATGAGCTACCTCTGGTAAAAGAGGGCTTATTGCATTTTCGTGATGCTTTTTACCAAGCAAGTCAGCACATAACTATGATCGATAAAATCCATTTTGTCTAACACATAGCTGAATCATGGGGTACACTGAGACTGGCCCTTTAACATGCAGACAATTGACCAACAGCAACAAAGTTTCGACCCGGGTCAGCCTGCGCGGACTGCTCAGGCTGACCTAGGTCGATACTGTTTTGCAAAAACATTAAGCCCCCTTTCCACAGTGCATGGTTTGAACATTTTTTGTCTTGAAGATCACTTGTGAAAACGTTCTGGCCAAATCAACGTGATGAGCATTTTTGTTACTGCCACTCGGTTTCAAATAAAGTGTATGCTTGCAACGATTTCATATTATTGCTTAGTAACGCTTCCTCACAATGTTCGTTTACATACAGAGTTTTTATATTTATTTGCCATTAATCTTACTTCTTTATAGAGTTTATTATATAGCTATCCTTGTTTTCTATATTTTAAGGCCATTACGAGTTTTCTTATATTTATATAGACACCACACTTGAGATATGGATTATGTGAGTTCATAACTATATGACGTCACATGTGACGTCGTTTAAGAATTAATCTTCTTTCTATCGTGGTTTATCGTTCAATAACCCACGGCACGGTAGTGGGTTATGGGGCACAATAAATAATCCACGAGGGCGATAGCCTAGAGTGGTTTATTCATTGCACCTCATAACTCACAACGTGGTTTATTGAACGATAAACCACGATAGAAAGAATGTTATTTCGATTCTAACATGACCAGCTCTTAATCAAAGGAAAACAAGTTCATATTTAGTGTCAAAACGCGGATGCGGACTATATTCAATTGAATAAACCATGGCTATTCCAGTTACTTTCCAAAACAAAGCCCCACTGCCCAGTCGGTACATGAAAAAAAGAATCAAAATTCAGTAAAACCTTAGGCATCAAACACAACAGAAAAAACCGCACTATTGTACAATTATACTTTATCCCTTTCAAATGACAAAGAAGAATGAATGTATTGTCAAGCAATTGAGCCGTAGTTGCTTCTAATGTTCTGATTATTACTCCACCCATTCCCGATCCCATATTTTCAATGCAACACCGGTCAATTTTGAACTAACCTTCAACTTAAAAAGACACTCTAGTTATATATGTTTACTGGTAACATTTCAAATAGTTTCATTGTTGTCAATTTTTATAAAAAAACAGCTGATATCGGTAAATCCTTGATGATTTTCCTTCCTCCTTGGTCAAGGAACGGAAAATGACGATTAGTTTACGTCAAGTGACTTTCATTGATAAAATATCGGATGGCGAAGACATGGAACAGCCACAGGCAACTTACTTTATACAGAATGACGCCATTCTGCATAGAATGAAGTTGATTTTACCACGCTTTCGTTGCACTGTGTTTATAAAGCCGAATTCACGTCTCACGTTAGAATGCATCCTCGGAACCCAGGTTTGAAGCATTACGTTACTCTCCATGCATCACCCCTAGGAAAATTGACTAGCAAATCGTCGTTTCTTATGAATATTCATATAGTCGGAAAGTACCCTGATAGCCAATCGAAAGACCGATAACATAATGATACTCTCTTGTAGAGAGGATAGTTTCATTTTTTTTTTTTTTCCGTTACTAAAAATAACCCAGGAAAAACTCGAGGTTGTAAACAAATATGGCGGCCGTCGGCGTGCTTGTCTCCTGTGAGATGTGCCATTCTGCAACACTAACGATCTTTGTGTGCGATTTTAACTGACAATGTTTCGGTGTTACGCCGAAAATCTCTTTTAAAGGCTTCTCGATTGTGGTGTTGATGGGCGCCGCCATATTTAAAGCATCGCTAAGCTTGATTTGCAACGAATGACGTGATTGGATATCGGCAAGTAAAAAATAGAAATGACGGCGTATTTGTGATAAAAATAGTTTAAATTTTCTCAGAGAAAAACTGAGATCACCAATCAAAATGCTTCGTGAATAATTTATGAGAACGAGGAAACGCCAGCGAAATAACCCAGGGGCGATTACAGAATGAATCGAAACTGGGTCACCGAGAATGGTTAGAATGTACTTTTTAACTAACAGAGAGGTGGAACAGGGTATAATTAAGAAATAATCTTCTTTCTATTGTGGTTTATCGTTCAATAAACCACAGTTGTGAGTTATGAGGCACTATAAATAATCCACGAGGGCGACAGCCCGAGTGGTTTATTCATTGCGCCTCATAACTCACAACGTGGTTTATTGAACGATAAACCACGATAGAAAGAAGATTATTTCGATTCTAACATGACCAACTCTTAATCAAAGGAAAGCAAGTTCATACTTAGAGTAAAAAGGCGGATGAAGATTATATTCCACTGAATAACTTACTTACTCTATATGGAATGACGTCACTCTACATAGAATAACGTAGATTTTACCATGCTTTCGTTGCACTTTGTTAATAGAGCCGAATTCACGTGTCATGTTAGAATTAAGAAATAATCTTCTGACTGTCGTGGTTTATCGTTCAATAAACCACGGTTGTGAGTTATGAGGCAAAATAAATAATCCACGAGGGCGATTCATTGCGCCGCATAACTCACAACCGTGGTTTATTGGATAAACCACGATAGTCAGAAGATTACCACGATAGAAAGAATATTATTTCGATTCTAACGTGGCCAACTCTTTATCAAAGGAAAACAAGTTCATACTTAGTGTACAAGAGCGGATGAAGATAATATTGCCTTGAATAAACCATGGCTGTTCCAGCTACTAACCAAAACAAAACCCCACTGCCCGATCTGAAAAGTACAAAAAGAATCAAAAGTTCAATAAAATCTAATCATCGAACATAACATGAAAAAAAACTTACCGTTTTACTGTTATAATTTCTCCCTTTCAAATGACACAGAAGAATGAATGTATCGTCAAGTATTAGAGTCGCAGTCGCTTCGAATGCTCTGAATATTACTCCACCCACTCCCAATCCAATTTCCAAAGAAACACCGGCCAGTTTTGAACTAACGTTCATCATGAAAAGACACCTGATTTATATATGTTTACTGGTAACATTTCAAATGGTTTCATCGTTGTCAATTTTTATCAAAATCAGTTAATTTCGGGAAATCCTTGATTTTTTGCCTTCGTCCTTGGTCGAGTAGTGGAAAATGACGATTTGTTTAAAGTGCTTTAAACAGAATGACGTCACTCCATATAGCATGATGTCGATTTTACCACGCTTTCGTTGCATTGTGTTTATAGAGCCGAATTCAAGTGTCATGTTAGAACACTTTTTATAAAACCTTTTTTCATGCTCAAATCATTCCGCGCAGGCTGACCTAGGCCGAAACTTTTTGCTTTCAATTTTCTACATAGTAAATCTCTGATATTGCGAATTTCAGGGGACGGCTAGTTCTAATTCGCTGTAAGCATAATTCACTATATTGATAGTGCGAACTTCGCTATATTTTCTGACACAAAGATTGATACATGCACATGCAGTATAACATTTATTCATCTAAAGAGAGGTTCCAACATACCTTGACAAATCATTCCGTAGTGATATAATACGGTAAATGATAAGTCAGCAAATTAGTTAACGTTGTTTCTTTTCTCTTTTTATCGGGAAATTAATCCACCTATATTTAAAACTAGAGCATAAATTGTCGTATGCATTTCTTTTCATTTTTGGCTGCTAGGAGTTTGAAAAAAAGAAACAGATGAACTAAGTTTTCTGCTGACTACACCTACACAAAACATATGACACGACTGCCAAGGTGGTCTAGAAACAACCTTTACTAAACGCAAAAAGGCACTACCAGCTAGTGTAAAGCAGCCATTATAATGGCTTAATGCTTGGTCATTTTGTGAAGATTGGAGGTCGACCTGTAACCTGGTATAAATTTCATGAAGCAAAACAGTTTTAAGTATGTACAATACACACGCTCAGTGCAACCTTCTTGCTTCCAATAATTTGCATGTTACGTCATACCTCTATTCCAAATTTTACTGCAAACATTTGAATACCCACGGTAGGCGTGAAATCTTGTTGACAGATGGCTTGTTCTACATTTTTGGTTGTTCTAATTTAGTCCGCAGATGGCAAAATGGCAGTTGGCGGATCGTGTAGATAGACATCAGACTAAACAGAACGTGCAGTCTGATCTTGATCTATACTATCCACTGCTGAAATATGACTGAAATCATACTAGAAAGGTACTTCTTTAGATCTGAAAAAGGTATCAAGTCAAGTCAAGTAAAGTAAATTTTATTTACAAAGTCGGGAGCATATAACAAGAAACATAAGCTCTGTTGAGCTTTTCACACCTTGACAATACATTATGACATAAAAGACGTACACACACACAGACACACACGCACGCACGCATAAAAAAACACAAACATTTCTGCAAGGGAGGTAACTCCTGCCAAAAATGGTCAACACTCTAGCTATTTTCACCTCCCCTGACAAGTAAAAGTTTTGTAGCATTATGCAGGAAAGGTATTTGCTGTAAAAAAATAACAAGCATAGTCACATATTAGAAATACACACGACAGCAACGAAACATGAGATTATAAAGGATTACTGAGGATGAAACCTAAAAAGCATTTAGACTAGCGTCACACATTATAATGCACAGTCAGTCATCATGGGAGAAGGCTCCAGCAGCAATGATCAACAATGCAGCATTTACCCTCTCCCCTGGTGAGATTTTCCATTGAACTGAGTGAGAAGTTACAGCTAAATTTACGACAAAAACAATAATCATGCAAATAAAAGTAATATATACATGCATTTAAATCTGATGTTAAAGCAAATGATGCAGAAAAAGCTGCAAAAAAAAAACAAAGTAGCACAAAAAGCACAAAAAGCAAAAAACCAAAACAAAGAAACATGAAAGCAAAAGCAGAAGGTTTAATTTTAGGCCCACAGCAGCAGCTCTAGTTTTTGACAGCTTAACCTGTTACTTGTGGAAAGCAGAACAATGACATTTTTCTTCCTCCCATGAGTTAATAAGATTGCGAAATTGATTAAAAGATTAAGTTTCGCTAAAATGGCTAGGGAGAGAGTTCCATAGAACTGCTGCTGTGTATCTAAAAGATCTTCCATACCTTTCTGTCCTGAGTTGTGGGATCTCTGCTGTATTTTGGTTCCTAAAATTATAGTTAAAATCTTTGTATGTAATTAAACCATGCAGGTACTCAGGGCTGAGTTGATGTAAAATTTTAAAAGTTTCAACAGTAATAGATCTTAATCGTCTTACTTTGAGTGACGGTAAACCTGACTTCTTAAGAAGTTGTTCATAGCTACTAACATGGTCTTCATAAATAAACCTTAATGCACGTTCTTGAATTTTTTCAATTTTCTTTGTATTTGTCTCGTTTGTGAAGTGCCTTGTTAGAGGACAGTAGTTGAAATTTGACATAATGAAAGAATAATAGATGGTCAGTCTTCCTAATTTATTACGGTGTTATTAAGGTGTTTGCCGTTTTAATTGTCTTGAAGCTTTTTTGCATATACTGCTTACGTGTGAGTTAAAGCTCAAAAGAAAATCCAAATTTACACCAAGTAATTTGACTTCATCTTTACTCTGAATCATGATATCATTAAACTTGAATTTAAGATTCTTTTTATGAATTTTATGACCTAAAGAGATAGCTTGGATTCTTTCTGGATTTGCTTTCATTTGATTAATAGAGAACCATTTTACTAAGGAAAGACTGTGTTATTCAAGGGTTTAAACTAGATCTGGTATAGAGCAGCTTGCATAAAATAGAGTATTATCATCCGCGTAATTACAAAGTTTTGATTTGTGTACAAAATGGAAAATGTCACGGTATGAAAATATTTGAAATGCCTATATTTCAAGATTGAAAATATGCCGAAACTGTAGATCTACAGCCGTTTTAACCGCCTTATCGGCGATATAAATAGATCTGAATTTGTCGCATTATTTATTTCGGACAAACATTCGGGCAACAAGGTAAAACCCATTATTTCGGCCGCACCGTTCTTTTCAATGATAATTTCTAGGTAAAAATTATGTCACTTGAAAGGATAATCATTATTTTTTTCTGTCTGAATATATTGGCGAGTTACAGCATAATTATGCAGTCAATAGCGGAAGTAGTTTGTTGGAATGTGGTCAACACTTTTTCAACAGGTAGAGATTGACTGCGTCTGCAAACAACAATTTTCAATTTAAGTGGTCAATTAATTACATACTGGGCTGCGGTAATTATCGATCGATGACATAATCACCTCTTTGGACGCATGTAACATAAGAAATTACACAAGTTAGCATAAAGGTGTGAATAACTATGGGAGATTAAAGCTCTTTCTTGACTTCGCTTTACAGCAGGTATTTTCATCAGTATTAATTCAGTTGGGACCTGACTTTTGATTCGCCATATGCAAAACTTCGCTGTATCAAAATTCGCTGTAACAATAGTTTTTCATATAAGCTAAAGAAGCTTTTGGTCGGGGAATTGAGTTTACTTCGTTCAAACCTGTACTTCGCAGTAACAGAGTTTGCTATAAATATGTTTTACTGTATGCCAAAAGACTAGTCTACCTCATAATTCAGTCGATTGTTAGACAAAGTAGATTTAATGGATCCCTAATAATGTGATGTCTTGCTTGCTACAATGCATCACGGAGATTCATCAAGCCCCCTTTTGCCAGAGCATGGCTCATTTTTCTTTGCGAGCGTGGAAAAACTGGATGCTTACAACACATTAGTAGAAACAAGAACAGTTTTTGAATTAACAAAACGGAGTAGTCTTTTTTCATTTGGGCATTCTGTCAATTTTCATAAACTGGAGCCCGGCCGGGTAGCTCAGTGGATAGCGCATCTGACCCGTGACCTGGTGGTTGCAGGTTCGATATCCGGTTGCGAAAAACTTTCCTCCAAGCGATTGTTTGCCTCTCACCTCTGATACTTGTGAGGTAAGCAGTAAGTGACTGGGGAAGAAAGTTGTGAGAAAGCCAGGAAAGACATGAATAAGTGCACTAACCGCCGTGATATGACCTATTTTTTCAGTAACGAAATGAGCCATCCTCTGGCTAAAGGGATTAATGCATCTCCATAATATATTATACCAAGTTAGTCATCACATGATTATGGATCTATATAATTCATTTTGTCTTACAACTGAGTGAATCACGAGGGAAAATGGTCCTTGGACATGCAGAAAATTTCCCAAAAGCAAAAAGATTCGACCAAGGTCAACCTGCGCAGAATTGGAAGGCTGACCTGGCCCGTTTTTTTTTTCAATTAAACTCTATTTTCACAGAGCATGGCTCAAGTTCGCGAGTTAGTCAGCGAAATAATCAGTGAGTGGAGATTCTTTTTTTTTTTTTTAATTAATTTTCGAATCTGTTGATAACTGCAAAATGCAAGAAAAAAAAATGTCTTTAATCTTTACATAAGAGAAGGAATAATTTTTGTGTCCATTTCAGGAGAGACTTTATTTCGACCTCAAAATTCTAGAACGTGCTATGTTTGTTCGGACGCCAAGGGACTGAAAGACTGTCAAAAAGACCAAAATCTGCAGCAATGCTATGGGGAAAAGGTAAGCCAACCTCTGTTCTTGGTCCAGACACTAATGATATCTTAATCGCTCCTTAGTCACCTTATGGTCGACCACCTGTAATGAGATCGTGAAACATCGACCATTGTCGGTCAGTATCGGTATTCAAGGCACAACAATCGGATTTTCTCGTCAGTTACCACTCCATTGTCTATCAAACTATCCTTCGCCATTTTTGATATGAAATGATAGATTATAAATGGAATAATATATCTATCGTAGAATAGTCGATTAATATGATGAATAAAAAAAAAGCAAAACAAGAAGTGTTTTGAGCACTTCCGGTTGTAGGAATAATGATATTTCGCGACATCAAAGGATGCTTGTCGCAGATTAAACAAAAGAGCTCTAGCAAAGCTGCTCTTTCTTGCCACATGACCGAATTTGACTATCATTATGCCCTGCCTGAGCTGGTCTTCATGTGGAAGAAGATATGTCAGCTCGCAAGTCATTCAACGTCTGTTATTTTATGTTCAACTAGACAACTTTAGAGCTTGCCACCCATGTCGTCAAGGGTCTGTGTCATTTACATACTACGAGTAGTGTAGTAGGAGAGGTACAGAATAGATTCGGTGGATATGTGTTTTGTCCCAAATGTACACACAACTTTGACACAGGTAAGACTTGTCACATGTTTTTCAGAGTTTTTGTTAAAACTGAATAGTTTGCTGTAATTTAAATTCATCTTTCTCTCGTCCATTATTTTTTCTACAATGAGAAACATAACTAAACGGAAAAGATATACACGTGGTATATATTTAAAGTGAATACAGTAGTCCTTCCTTCCTTCCTCCAATGTAGTCCACAATGACCCCATTATCCAACTCATACCATAGTTTTTCCTGAAGATACTACGACAATAAGGTGTATCGGACCCGCGATTTACACTGGTTTCAGTAACAGACAAGTTCGGTAAAATGGACGTATAGTATATCGATTTAATGTTTCGATAGTAGGATTATTGCAATGGTACAGGATTCTTTGCACCATTATAACCGGGCTTAAATAAGAAATAAGGGAAAATGTATTTTGCCTGTAAGAATCATATTTTAGAAAGAAAAATCTGGAAAAACATTGTGGGAAAAGCAGAAGTGCGGTAGGTTTTAAATTTTATTTATTCGTTTATAACAAGAATCGATGCCTTGTGCTACAATCACACATAATTATGCAAAATGAAACTAAATCTCAAAAAAACAAGCTAGGCGGGGGGGGGGGGGGGGGGGGAAGGGGCGGGGAGGCTCACATTGCGTTTCAGCAAGATTCAAAATAAGCATTACTTTGACATGGGAGGGCCGTCTTCTTAACCCCTATATTATTGAAAACTCATATCAGATATGGTAAAACAGAATTGTTTGGTAAAGGGTTGAATACTGAGCTCAAAAGCCTATATCGAAGCTTTAAAACCGGAAGAGTCAAATATGCAATACCAGGGAAAGGGTTATTCACGTATTTGCTGGGTTGTACAAGAAATAGGCTTAGGCTATATTTTTTCAGGATTGTTTACTCATTCTCATTATTTTCTAAAAATGGAAATTCGCAAATAAATCCATTACTTTTCGGTTTTTTCAAAGCTAACACTTTCTTAATGTCCACTGATAAGTCAGCTAAACCGAAAAATGTCGTAAAGACAGTATTAGGCATCAGTTAAGTGGTATCGGCATTTAGTCGTGGTGGAGGAGACCAGGACAGAAGGCGTGTCTTCACACATGCACTGCCAGTGCTATGGAAACTACAAGTGATGTGAAAAAGAGGAAAGAATTCATAGAAGAGGACACTTACTTAACAACCATGGATGCTTTAATCTATCAACAGGCGGACAGCTAAATATTACAGTGTTATGCTTTAAAATGGTGGATCATAATATGTTTCATCAGCGTGGTGGGGAAGATGCTCTACCTAATGTTTCACTGCGAAAAGTTCAGGATGTTTGCCTTTACTTACTAATTGCAAACTATTCTGAAATAAACTGTTTCGAAAATGCCGCTCACATTTTAACAAACTGTATTTTGTCGATTTTTATTCATACGATTTTATGATGTGCTGAGATATTTATGTGCTCAAACTTTGCTTAGAAATAATCATATCTGTCATATGGTATTTTTTAAGTCACCTAAAGAGATAGTATTCGGACATTTTCATTTTGAGTAGGTTTGAAAACACTTTGAGAAAAGGAGAATAAGCTTATGCTGGGTCAATTACCTTTTCTCACAATCTTTTCAAAAGGTTGGCTACTACAGAGAATGAATTTGTTTGGAAAAGGGTGAAATGGGCAAGAAACGATTCAGCAAGATCAGACTAAAGGGGTATGCAGGATGATTTTTGTAGAATGACACACTTTAAACAATACAGACACCCACAATACAAGGTTATTTCTCATTATCGTGTGTTCCAGTTCTATAGTATTTTGCGTTCTTATAACTAGAATGGGACACCTCGTAAAAAGAAGCCATTGGTCGTATTACCAAATGCCTCTTTTTCACAATGTTTTAAATGCCCTTTTAGTTGAATATTGACTGTTTTCCATCTTTTAGTTTTCCAGTGTGATTAAAGGATTTCTTTAAGGAGATAAAAAGTATCAAAATATTTTATTTCTTTGACATCATAATTATATTTTTGTCCATTTTTTGCCTTTCCTCTAAGCATGACCTTGACATTTAACTTATGGTCATAAGTTTTCTGTATCTGACACCACATACCAATATGAATATGTATGATAAGTGATTTTTAAAAGTACTTCGGCTTACATATCATATATTCATTATAACCATTTTCGCAAAGTAATTTTAAACTTCTGAAACGAGTGAGCAACAGTCTTGACAAGACTTACACTTCCTTTTGGCCTTTAACTCTGGGTGTGACGTTGGGCAGGCATGACAAAAATGCTTGTTTCATATTGTTCTAGACATAAGGCCAGTTTCTTTTTTTATTTCCTTATATAATAATTTCTCTGTGCGTAAATGTCACTATGAATCCAACTTATATATTATCAGCCTAGATGGATGTCATAGATCTAGTTAAGAGTCGTAGGTCTTTATTTATCTGAGCCTATCAAAAGCCTTACATCGGCGACTTATTTTTAAGCTTTTTGTAAAAATTTTACTAGAATGTGTGAATACTTATATTGTTTAAAGGACTAAAAACTTTATTTTGCTTTGTATTTTTTCTGATCCGTCTTAGTATGGGTCTCCGTAAAGCGACATGGTAGTCTACAGCAGTATCCTATAAAGGGGCCAACTTGTCATTGGCATGGTTCAAAATGTAAATTCAGATATGTAAGCACAGTTTAGAATTAGTTTCCCAACAGTTTTTAATGTTTCTGTAAAGTTTTAGATAAAAATCATCCATATGTATCCATTTTGAAGTACATGGGTGAATACTAAAGGAATATAGCAAAGTTGAAAATTTTGTAATCCGCATTCATATTTAATTTTGATCATATTTCCTTAAAAACGGGCTTTTGAAATAAAGTTTTAAAATGCGGTTTTCCCATTATTAATGATGTTTCTGTAAAGTTTTGGATAAAAATCATCCATATGTATCCATTTGAAGTACATGGGTGAATACTAAAGGAATACAGCAAAGTTAAAAATTTTATTACAAATATCCGCATTTGTGTTTAATTTTATTACATATTTTCATAAGAAACGGTCTTTTGAAATAAGGTTTTTTTAAAAGCGATTTTTTCCATCTTTCATGATGTTTCTGTAAGGTTTTGGATAAAAATCGTCCATATGTATCCGTTGAAGTACATGGGTGGATACTAAAGGAATATAGCGAAGTTAAAAATTTTGTTACACATATCAGCATTCATGTTTAATTTTATTACATATTTCCATAAGAAACAGTCTTTTAAAATAAAATTTTCAAATGCGATCTATTCCATTTTTCCTTATGTTTCTGTAAAGGTTTTGGATAGAAGTCATCCATGTGTATCCATTTTGGAGTACATGGGTGAATACTAAAGG
This sequence comes from Hippopus hippopus, assembly GCA_946811185.2. NCBI lineage: Eukaryota > Metazoa > Mollusca > Bivalvia > Cardiida > Cardiidae > Hippopus > Hippopus hippopus. Next base: position 8,835,651 of record OX328108.1, on the reverse strand, counting down.
AATATAGCGAAATTGAAAATTTTGTTACAAATATCTGTTTTATTACAAAACTGGTTCTAACAGAGCTATCTAACTACCTACGAGTAAACCTTTACCAAAAAGGCTGGTAACCATCAAAATAGTTTGATGCAGTTGTTTCCCTTCTCTTAAATTTCTGTTTAGAATCGGGAGTGTACGGTGGCATACAACTGCCAACACTCACCTGATAATACAAGTGAAAAGGTTTGCGAAAGCTTGAAGTCTGCAATAACTTTCGCAAAAATATTCGCCATAATTGTGTATTATGGCGGCAGTTCTATAGAACCATTAACCCTTTTCCAAACCACAAAATTTTAGACATGTCTAAATTGAAAGCATTTGCAGATATCAAATGCGGCCAGAATAACGATTTCAATGCACCATGCCAAGTAAGACATCACATAATCATGGATCCATAAAATCCAGTTAGTGTAACACTCCGCTGAATTAAGGGGTAGAATGGTCTTTCGACATGCATAAATGGCCCGACATTCACACGAATAAAACTTGACCAATGAGGTTTTTGCCTACCTGTATTGATCGATAACTTGATACAGATACCTAATGGTGTACACAGCTTCTCGTTTATTTTCATTTGGAGTTTAGAAGCAGTAGGCGTCACCCACAGAAAGGTAGGCTATTTTACCAAACAAGTTTCTTACAGAATTATGAGATAGCCTTTTATTACATCTCTCTTATAGTAATATGAGCTGTGCTCTATGAAAAGGGGGCTTAATGAATCTCCGTGATGCATGATACCAAGCAACTCATCATAGTAATGTACAACCCTAAAATTCGTTTTGTGTAACAGCCAATTGAATCTTGAGGTACACTAGTCCTTTTAAATGCAGAAAATGGACCAAGAGCAAAAGGTTTCGGCCCAGGTCAGCCTGCGGGGATTGCGCAGGCTGACCTGGGTCGATACTTTTTGTAATTGCATTAAGCTTTCTTTTCACAGAGTATGACTCATATATACACTGTACATGGTAAGCTTTTTGTCTTAGTTTACTGTTTTTTTCCCAAATGATGTTTTCATCGATTTCAACATTGTATGAGTTATATCACGGCAAAAAGCTTGCTTATTGATTTTTTTTTTTTTTTTTTTTTTAAGTCTTTACCAAACGGCATGATTTTAGACTTCACGAAATTGAAAATAAATTCGCAGACGACAAATTAAGTCTGGTTGAGATGAAAAGGTTGGTTATGGAAAGTATATAATCATTTTTTTTTTAATAGAATTCTTTCTCAGGGTTGTTAAAACATGATATTGTTTTAAAATGTTTAACCCTTTACCTGACCAAAAAAAAAGAAGAAATAGATTGGTCAAAATTTGAAATATTTGGGGACGACAAATAAATACAACTCGAATGATTAAACTTGTATCGAAGAGTTTAAAACGTTGACTATACAGGAGAATATGATGGTAAAAAGCTGCTTTTCCTTTTCCCACAATGATTTCAAATGCCTTTTTACGAGATTTAACATATTTAATTTAGAATTTTAACAATACTGAAACGATAGTTTGCTATTTAAAGGGATTTTAGTCTAGTAAAAATTTATTTAAAAAAAAAATAGGAAATAAATACATGATACGCTCGTAACCTCTGAGCTGCAGACCGATAAGTTTGCACCAATCTGCAAAGTCTTGATCCGTATGATTTCACCAACCATTCTTAACAACGTTCTCAGTATTATTCTCTAGAATTTTCTAAATTTGAAAGTAACACACCCTCTGATTGGCTAAACCTTTTGGTTTAGCCAATCAGAAGTTGTGTTACTTTCAGATTTTGATAATATTGGAGAATAAGACAAAGAATGTCCTTAAGAATAATTGGTCGGCTTGGATCGAACTCATACTTCAGTTCTAAAAAATTGGGAGCTTTACCTCAGAAGCCACACAATCTATATAGATTCCATACCAAATATAACCCATAATGAAAATGTAGATCTTTATGGACGGCTTTATCATTTAAAAGAAAAATCCTATCACTTAAGCTACTTTTAATATGTTGCCTTAAAATATGTTTTCAACATGGACAGGTCTGAAATTCTTGTAAAAGGCTGACTATCTTACAAGAATGTTTTCATTGTCCCTGTTACAAGATATGAGCTATGCTCTGTGAAAAGGGGGCTTAATGCATCTGCGAAAAGTATCGACCCAGGTCAGCCTGCGCAGGCCGCGCAGGCTGAACTGGGCGGAAAGTTTTCGTTATTGGTCAATTTTCTGTATGTCCAAGCACCAGTCTATCTCATGATTAAGTTGGTTGTTAAAATAAGTGGATATTATGAATCAATAAGTATGTGATGGCTTGCTTGGTACCATGGATCACGGAGATGCACTAAGCCCCCTTTCGTCAGAGCATGGCTCATATGTTTGTGGGGGGTAGGGACTAATAAATTTACTGATTATCTTAACCAATGGTTGGAGCCGCAGGCATTCGACAATGCTTTTTTTTTTTGCAGATGGCACTAAACTCTACAGATGTTTATATGGTGCTTTGCACGAGATCTGTTAATATCTCTTGTTGGAACAAAGAAGTATCGCTGAAAAATGAAGCACATGCTGAACAAATGATACCTGTCATAGTAATGATGATTCTGTTTATGGTTGTTGGATTGCCTGGAAACAGCGTCGCGATATTCATGTACCATGCAAAAAAACAGAGGACATCAGCCAACACTTTCATCCTGTTTCTAGCCTGCATTGATTTGTTTGCATGTGTAGCTATACATCCATATGTAACATACAAAATCTTTAACTTCTACAATCAAACCTGGACAGTAGTTTGTAAGTTTTTCGAATTTCTCGTGCACCTCAACTTGCTCATGTCTGGTTTGACTCTGATGCTGATCTCGGTCGACAGATTTCTTGCTATCTGCAGACCCGTCAAATACTTGAAATTCGATCAACACATCATGAAAGCTATTGCCGCTACGTCTTTGATATCTATAATTGCGAGTATACCCATTCTGGAATTTTACGGACCCAGTCCAACCAAGTTTGACATTGGCAACGCTATCTTTATTGGATACAGCTGTCATTACCAACAGAAATATATCGGCTCAATGGCAATGGGACTCTTTAGTGCCTTTATTGTGTGTGGTTTTCTCGTCGTGATTATCGCAATGACGATATTGTACAAGAGTGTTGCGGTTTTTGCCTACAAAAAACGAAGGAGAGTTGGTCCATTATCAAACGCTCACACGCTTGCAGGTTTTAATACAAAGGCAACGATTAATTCTAACTGCTCATCAAAAACCAACGCTTCCTGCGAGGTAATGCAAGTAGTAGACGTTTCCTCAACCTCCTCACCATCATGTGAAACAACGTCGTTTATACATTCTCCTCGACAAGCAACGGCTGATGAGGGTCAGCTGAATACAACCTTGTTCTGCGTCACGGGTTCCAGTGAAACTTCGTCATGTAGGAAACCAAGGAATACGAGGGATCGGTATACCGTAAACGCAGTCTCTTCAAATCCATACCCACAATTCTCTGGTCAGCTGGCGGCTAGACACCTAAAGGCAGCAAAAATTCTATTTCTAGTAACCTTTGTGTTCTTTTTATCTTGGATGCCGTTTTTTATATTAAGACTTTGCAATTTTTTCAGTGAGGATAGATGCCATCCTACTTCTTACGTTGGAGAAATGTTGGATACAATGTTAAATCACGTGTTTTACATCAATAACGCTATCAATCCAATACTGTACACCATTATCAACAAGAATTTTCGGCAAGAATGTCGAAACTCACTTAACAAGCGTTTAAGGCGCAATTTGTAATTTATTAACACTTTGTATCATTTTAGAGAATAAGATATATGAGCCATACTCTGGCAAAAGGTGGCGAGGGCTTTATGTATCTCCGTAATGTATTATAGCAAGTATACTACATACCTATTGATCCCTTAAATCCGTTTTGTTTAACAACCAACTGATTTATGTGGCAGAATGGCTGTTGAACATGCAGAAAAATCTAGAAGCTAAACCTTTCGGCCACTGTTAACCCGTGCCGACTGCACAGGCTGACATGGACGATATTTTTTTCAGATGCATTCATGCCTTTTTGCACAGCATGGCTTGTATGAACTAGACAGGAAAAAAAGCTCAAGTATTAACTCTTTCAGAGCTTAATGATATTATAAAAACTACACCTTTTGCGACGGCCGAATATACATATCACTGAAACTCAGAGAGAATTTCATCTAACAGGGCTGACTAAACCTTTGGCGCTGCCAGGGTTGAAATTTAGGGCTGCCTTAATTAACATGAAGTGTGGGTTTGCGGACAACCAGAGACAGATATTCATATATTTGCCGTTTGTTTTTTTCGTAATAATTTTCTTTGTTCCTATTTTTTTGTCATGTATTAATCCACATGATATTCAAAGCGCTGAAGGAACTGTATCGAATTAGCGGTTGTCAGGTTTCAACAACTACAAAATACTGTCAGAAGTATAACTAATATATATAGCTAAGTGCTCGATGACCCTTATTGGGAATTAATTGTGTAGATTTTGTGTTATGTACATATTTTAATTTCCTATCGAATTATTTCATTTTGACCCTGATTGAAGTTAAACAGTTAAAAGAAAAACTGCATGCCAATAGGCGAAGACCATGATGGTTTTGAATGACTCACCAAAGATCCCTTTTGCCGTTAAGAAAAGTTAAATACTGTGTTTACAATATCACCTTTTGCAAAATTTGTGACACCTGCACGGGACCAAATTCATCTCTCTGGGCACAGTATAAAGTTTTGGTGGCTGTCTACTTTGTAATAAGTTTGTACTAATGTGAACAATCATGGTACACACGTTACTATTTGATGAAACAATGCTTCAAATCTTAATCCTGGTTTAGGACAAGAGGATTTTTTTATAACGTGTTCACTACATAAACCTGCGTAAAATTTGTGACTACTTGTGGCCGTAGTTTCACTCTTTACCAAACGACAAAAGATGTACTTGTTCAAGTTGAAAGCATTTGCAGACGACAAAGTAAATGTAGTTCAAATAATGATTTCTGTCTTTGAAATGGTAGAAAACATTCTGCGAAAAGGAGAGAATGCTGGTCACTAACGTCTTCTTCTTTTTCTACATTGTTTTCAAAATGGCTCATCCTCATAGGTTGCTCGTTAAATCTGGGTGTAGACCTACCAATTGTTACAGCTATAGGCTTTTGGACTAGAATTTTTCATCGTAGAAGCCTATGGAAAACTTATGACCCTGAGATATTTAAATCATTTCCGTGTGTTTGAATGTCATATTTTCTTGCAAGGCCATGCAATTGAAATAAAAAAAGGTAATATTAACATGAAACTTGCTTGCGAGATATTCAGTGAGAACAAGTTGCTGTTATCCCTTTACATTTTATAGGGGAAAATTCGGACGGAAGAACAGAAGGTGGACGGACGGACGGACATAATGACGGACAAAAGGATAACGGACATAAGGACAAACAGCTTGACTGACCACCCAAAAAGCATCTCTACGACAGGGCGTAAAACGAGACATTTCATTGATACATGTACTGATACTCAGTTATATTAAAAGAATCGGTTATTGTTTATATATGTTGTCCATATGTAATAATGTATGATACTGATTGGTGGAATATAAGAGCTGTTATGTTGAAAAAAAAAATAAATAAATAAAGAGAAGAAAGTTGATGTTCTGCTCTCTCTAAACCTCTCTTTGTATTAATAAACAACTTATGGTCGGTGTAACATAGACTGAATTTCTGCTTTTTCATCAGAGTTTTCAAGAGCCATATATATTTTGAAAGCACCGTGCTATATATAGCACGGTGACATGCAGCATCATGCTCCTCAGGTCTAGAGACGAAATACAGTATGATACAATGCTTACGAGTCACCGTCTAAGGATTCATTCGATTGTTAGACAAAATTAGCCCGAGTTCCAGTTCGTTTATTATTTCTTTTTCTATCATTTGGACGTTAGATTGTCACAAATGACGGCCTGGGGACATTCGAAAACAGATCGCAGCGACATCTACTTTTTACCGTCTCACCGTGGGGTAAAGTAGATGTCGCTGCAATCGCTTTTCGAACATAAATTGCTAAAAACAGATACAGAAATTCCAATAAGCTCGGTTTGATCACTTCCTGTTTGTGAGCCATCTTTGAAAATATTGACAGCAAAATTTCAAACGCGTTATTCACAATGGCTTTGGAGGATAGTTTAACAACAACAAGGGTTGTTGGAGGTTGCGATGTATTTCGATGGCATTGACCGGTTTCGGAAAATCACTCGTATATGAAATCACCCCCGCTATATTTGAACTAGTCTAAAATGCGCGAATCCGTCGTTTTTAACGTTGTGAGGTGCCGCGATAAATAAGTCTATTAATAGATTATCAGCACAATTCATAGTCAAGGGGAGACCCTCGAATGTCCCCAGGCGGTAATAATAACGGAAGCGATAAACAGAAAAAAACCAAAGATCTACAGCAGACCGCGATTAAGATTAACATTATTACCGCCTAGACCCAGGCTAGAGAAAATAGACTTTATGGATCAATTATTAGGTGAGAACTGGCTCGGTATAATGCATCATATAGATGCATGAAATCTCCTTTTGCCACAACATCGCTTATATTGAAATATGATAATAGTACCTAATTCAGTTTCATAAGCAAAGGTCGAATATTCAGAAATAGCTACGAAAAAGTTTGTTTTTGTATGGTTATTTTTGTTTGGTTTGAAAATAAATAAATAAATAAGGCTAAGAAGAAAAAAAAAGCGGCTACTTATTGCAGACTGTTTTTACTTGTTATTAAATGGCTTCGGCTTAATACTTAGTTTGTTCTCAATTGTGCTGTCGGAAATTTACGTTTTAACAGCGACAGAAATGTGAACTACTAAATTTAAACAGCTACACGTATGAAAGCTGTCTGAAGTAACGAGAGAGAAAACATTGTGTAAAAAAATCAATAGGAAAATTTTATTCAAAGTCAGTTAGAAGAGCCAATTCATGCTAGAATATTAGTACCCATTGTGCATTCATATGGACACATCAAACTGTACTCTCAGTCAAGAAAACCGTCAAAACCACAAATCAGTGCACGCACCTGACGTCCACGTTCTTGACTACATCTGACATTATTCATTTTACAACAAATAAGCTAAGTCTGTGAAACGCAGATGTTATTTTAAATAGAAACAGGGTCTGTAGAGATGGCAAGAAAAGCTTTGGTCTTAACATTTAAAGAATAGTTGTGCATGTTTTCCTATTCAGAATGTTTCACGTACTTGACATATCTGAACGTCCCACTTCTAAATCGTATGATTATTGCGCAGTCATCGTTTCGATTTTTTCGCCAAAGCATTTTTTGCTTGCAGTTATTAAAATCTACATTAGTTATGATTTTTTCGCTTTATTTGTATTTTTTCTCATGTACTTTCTGGTATGTTTGTGTGTGATGAAAATGTGTCAACGTTCTTGACTTGAGTATTTGCGACTATACTTCAATAGTTGTCCGTGGCTGGATTTTGAAATTTACATGTGGGTAAATAATTTTCCAAAATCAAGTATCATCCTAGCAATAAAATCAAAGGACTGAAAGTCCTGAAAAGCCGATTCGTTGAACAGTTTTAAGGTATGTTTTGATGAAAATTATTTTTTATCACATGTAATACATGTATAATAGGTAAGTAATTAGTAGAGTAAGCAAGGGCAATGGGGGTCGAAGTTGTTCTACCAAGTGTGCTGCCCAGCAACTGTTATTTTACTACTTATTAGAGTATTAATGTGATCCATCAATTCGATGTTTTTTTGTTTTTTTTTTCTGCTAGTATTATATTTAGGACTGTAAACACGCGTAGAACTGGGAAAGAAACCAAAGTGGATTTATAAGTGAAAGTTATTTGACAAATATATAGAACACTTCAGTTGTTGATTTGTTGATGAGTAAGACTTAAAAAACTATACAAAATAGGATGATGATATATAATGATATTTCTGTAAAAACACAGTGTTAAGGTCTACAGCTGTCAATCAGTTTCAGCAATCATGAACAAATTTGATCAAAGAGTACAATATATTGCTACTTACACACGTATGCAATATGAAATTATAGCTGGAAAATCATTAGTAAAGAAGAAAGATAAGATTTAGAAAACAAATATCTGAATTGATATTTTCTTAATGCGCTACAGTCAGCCTCTTTGGGTATTATTAGATTTCATGCCACAGTTTTGTAAAGCTTTGAGGGAATGGTACTTAACCTAAATTAAACAGAGTGACATATTACTAAAGTAACCTACAATTACATTATCAAACGCCCAAAATTGCATCACAAAATTATTGAATTTAACCGTACACTTTATATGAAAAGAAATATATATCTGGTAGTATTTATTGGCCTTTTACAAAATAATTGTATTTGTGGCGTAAAAACTAAATTGCTTGATGTTTAGAGCATAAAAAAACAATTCAATAGATTTGGAGCCCTCAGATTATGTGATTTGTATTTGTAAAGGGTAGAAAAAATTCTGGAAGAAAAAAAAAAGAAATTCTGATATCTTGTTTTCCAACACTGTTTTCATAAGCCCTATTACACAGGACTCATAAAACATAGGATTTATTGTGTATTAAAGGCTAAAAAAAGGAAAGTCCTCAAAAATTCTCCCAATTTAACTTTGTATGACACAAAAGTCAAGGGTTAAATATAGGCCATGTTTGGACAAACCGTAAGGTATTCTGAATACTGATTATATGTATCTGTAACAGTTCTGTTAAATAGTCCCAAAGGCTGGAATTGAACCTAGAACTTTCAGGTCCAAACTCCGTAGGCAAACACTCTACCACATCGCTACAAAAGCTAGCTCTATAGCAAGACAGATAAGTGTACCCTTATACAAACACAAGCTATACATTTATATCAGTCTGTAGGATAGACCAGTATACAACATATGGATCCATGTCAGGTTTCCTTGGCATCTAACGACTGGATCTAGAGAAAATTTTGATTGGGGTTTATTCTAACACTTTACTGAACACTCATGTTAATAACCCTGAAGGAAATAGGCAATTGAAAGCATCATGGGACACGGACAAAATTCTGGTAGACAGTATTTCTCCTGTTCCAACAGTGTTTTCAATCATAAGAGTGAACTTCACCTCATTTGTATCAGTTTCTGAATTGTTGTCTGCTGATACATTTAAAGAGCCTAAACCTTGTCTTATGGGGAAGGAATGAATCACGAAATAGCATTCATTTGATTACCATTTTTGATTAAAAAACAAAAAGTAATTTATGCATAGATGGTGGACATAGACTAATCTGAACAGTCTTACAAAAATTAACTCCCCTGTAAATGTGGATCTGGGGTCCTGTATGGCTTACCAGTAAAGTTTAGAACTTGTTACCCGATGGCCTACGTTCCAGCCTCACGGGAAGCACCATATTTTTCTGTGGGAGTGTCCTTAGGCAAGACACTTCAGAGCCCTAGCCTAGCACTGCTGAAACACAGACATACATAAATAAGCAAGCTGCAGCATTTATATGACTGAAATAACGTTGAAAGCAACATTAAAGGCCCAGTTAAGGCCAAAATATCATATCAGGTGTCAAAATACATTTAAATTTAAATTATACCATTTACAAGTATGGAAAATATAGTAGAGATGACAGTCTGTCATCATGGGGTCGGGCCATACGTTAGTCGCAGGCAGAAAAGAAGAATTTTAAAATCAGGAAAAAGTAAACAAAAAACACAGCTACCTGGCAGGTTTTAACCTAGTTTTGAAATTAATTTCTTTGTCAGCGACTAACACTTGGACCGACCGTACAATGACAGGTTGTCATCTTGACAATAATTTCCATACTTTTAAATGGTATGATATAAATTCAAATGTATTTAAACACACGCTTTGTTTACATTTGGTCTTTATTGTTACTTTAAACACCATTCAATTAATAAAATGTGGATCTAACATTGGCCTCCTGCAAGGTTAACCTTTATCTGACATTTTTGTCAGCCTCACAAAATGTAGCTCTTAAGTTTTTGAAAACATTGGTAGACAAACATATTTTTTTTTTTTCTTTTTTTTTTTTTTTTTCATTCTTACCAAAGTCATTTTTCCCCATTCCATAACACCATAAAGGATACAATGTGTTTTAACTAAGGTAAGTGTGGCTATATTATCCCATTTTGAAAGATGTTCAGAAAAACTTTTGAAACAACTGATTCAATTGGCTGAGCTTCATTTAGCTGTACTAAAAATCAAGGGTTTTCAGAAGGAGTAGTGAAGGTGGTTTTTGTCTGAGATTATGCTTTAAGTCAGATTGAAAATATTAACAACTCACCCTAGGGTTTGTAAATATGTGAGCTTAAATAAATGCACTAAACATGATGACTATATGTTCCTTTACCATATCATTTTAAGCATTTCTAAAATCATTATTAATCATCATAATGTAAGACTCTTTTGAAATATTAAAGCTTCTGTACTCAGACATCAAGGTTTTGATTTTTAAAACAGCATTTTACAAATCTATTCAGACTATAAACACAACAATTTCTAAACTTTTATACAGTGGGTATAATCATATAGAATGCAGAGAATTCAAATCTAAAATAGTGAGCCTATAGGAGTGGAATTTTACTGTGTTAGGAGGTCTGATCTTAATCTACTCTTGCTACAAAGGAAACAAACTGTCCTCATTCTGAAGTAAAAAGCATGTATTGTTTTGAAACTAGTATGATTTATTTTAAACCCTTACAAAACAAGCCCGACTTTGAACGACCCTGAGGAAGAAGGCTTTTAAAAAGAATTTGGGAATATCAGGAAATGCTGGTAACAAGCATTTTTCCTTTACCCACAATGTCTTCAGACCGTCCAAAAATAAAATTCATTTTTTTAAGTCACATTGATTCTGTTATCAGCAAATGCTTTCCATTTGGACAAGTCTCAAATTTTGTTGTGTGGTAAAGAGTTAGAAAAAAACACTGGAGTCTTCTCAGGGAAATAGAAACAATCGCTTTTTGTATGTAATTTCTTACTGAAAGCACATTGTCCTATCCATGACTCTAACACCTAGAAATCCCTTCAAGCGTTCTTCCTTATTACTACACAACTTGAAACTATTAATTCCCACGTGAAATACAAAATCAAACTAGACACAACAATTTGATTGTTCAGATACAATGATTTCTTCTTTCTTTTAAAAAGAAAATTCTTGGTTTTATTCCTGACCTAAAAAATGTTATGTAATAACCTGAAAGGTGAAAACTATATGGTGTGTTCAGTATTTTCTACGATTTAGGCCATGAGTAATTCATGAGTATTGAATATACCTTACTTCCGTTACATAAATGAAAGTTCACCTTGTTATGTAGATAAGAAATACAGTGACCTGTTTTCAGAATGTCATCTTTCTAGAAAAGACTAATCTAGAATTTTCCAAGCTAATATAAACAGGAGAGACTTACTTGGAGATTTGGATTTTGAAGTTAGACTTGTGGCTTTGTGGATACAGAATTAGTGAAAAGTGTTGGATTTAACTTGGGATATACATCTGTAAGTTGGAATAACTTTATTTTGATACAGGTTGCTCATATCTACTTGCAAGTTGAAACTATTGTTTAATTTAGGTTTTAGGAACCAGAAATTTCATTCTTTTGTAGTCTAAACATTATTGTTTAATTTTGAGGCACTTATTTTGTTTCAATATTCTAAGATTAGAATTGACAAAATTTCATTCAAACTTAACTCCTATTGCACTCTTTTATCTTTGTACATTAATAAATATTGTTAATTGTTAAAGGCTTGTTGCTGGTTTTCTTTCTAGTTACGCTTGGCTCGTAACAGAAATTGGGGGCTCGTCCGTGATTGATCATCTAGTCATTTTGGATATACTTTGAACTTATTTTGAACTTGTTACAGCGTTAAAGTTTATTAGATGATAAATAATAATAAAAATATAGAATTTGAATTTTATTCTACTAAACCAGCAAAGAGCAATCATGTCTTTTGATCTTGAAAAATTTATTGCTGAGCCATCACAGGAGTTGTTAAATTTGGCAAAAAAGTCTGATTTATTAGATCTTGCTTCTCATTTTAAACTATCTGCCATTAAAGGTACTATGTTAAAGCATGAAATTAAGAATTCTATTGTTCAGTTTTTGGTTGATGAAGAAATACCGGACTCGTCTGCTCTGTCTCTTATTCTTGTGTCTCAGACAGACGTTAAAATTAATATTGAGTTAGAAAAATTAAAACTACAGATAGAAAAAGAGGAAAGGATGAAAGAAAAAGAATTAAAATTAAAATTAGAGCAAGAAGAAAAAGAATTAAAAATAAAATTAGAGCAAGAAGAAAGAATGAAAGAAAAAGAATTAGAGTTAGAAAAAGAAAAAATGTATGTTGAATTAGAAGAAAGAGAGAAGGATAGGCAATTTCAGATGAGAATGAAATAATTAGAAATAGAAAAAAAAGAAAAACCATCTTTGCATGTGATTAATGACTTTGACATAACAAAACACCTCAGACTTGTTCCGCCATTTCAAGAACGTGAAGTTGATAAATACTTTTCTCATTTTGAAAGATTTGCTGAAAATCTGAAATGGCCAAAACAACACTGGACCTAACTATTGCAAAGCGTTGTAACAGAAAAGGCTCGCGATATTTTTTCGCAACTAAGTAATGAACAGCTTTCTAATTATGATAATGTTAAGGAATTGATTCTAAAGGCTTATGAATTGGTACCTGAAGCATATAGACAAACATTTAGGAATTGCTGAAAACAAAATGGTCAAACCCATGTTGAATTTGCTAGAACTAAAGAACAATTATTTGATAGGTGGTGCCATTCAAAGAAAATAGGTTCAGATCATGGAAAACTTAGACAATTATTGTTAGTTGAAGAATTTAAAAGGTGCATTAATTTACATATAAAAACTTTCTTAGACGAGAAAGAAGTTGAAACTTTAGAAGAAGCTGCTTGCTTAGCAGACAACTTTGCCTTGACGCACAAGGTCTCTTTCATGAATAAATCAAACCCTCGAAAACCTTTTTATTCATCTACTGGTCCTGAACCAAATTTTAATCAAAATAATGAAAATTCCTATCAGAATAGTCCCAAACCTTATGAAGCCAAAGGTCAAAATCCCTTATCTCGACCCATTTGTAATTATTGCAAAGAAACAGGCCATATTATTTCTGAATGTCCTGTTTTAAAAAGAAAACGGGAAAAACAAGAAAGTTTTAAGCCTACAGGCTTTACTTCATTAAAGTCTACACCTTAGTCATGTTTTAAAGACCAAACCTTTGTCCAGGCCAAAGTACCTGAGACTGATACTGTTATGGAGATTTATGAGCCATTCTTATCAGATGGTTCTGTGTCACTAAAAAGTGATTTTGCCCAGTCTACCCCTATTAAAATTTTACGTGATACTGGAGCTTCTCAATCTCTTATTTTAGCAGATGTCCTGCCTTTTTCTGAGAAGACTTCTTCTGGGACAAGTGTCCTTATTCAGGGTGTAGAATGTGGATTTGTTACTGTTCCGCTTCAAAACATTTATTTGTCTTCAGACTTAATTAATGGTCCAGTGACTGTTGGTATTAGAAAAAAGTTACCTTTTAATGGTGTTCATTTGTTATTAGGCAATGATTTAACCGGAGATAAGGTAATTGTTAATCCACTTGTAACTGACACACCTTGCATGGATCAATCGCCCGATCCGATTGAGGAAGAAATTCCTGACCTTTACCCTTCATGTGCAGTTACTAGAGCTATGCCAAAGAAAGCCATTTTGACTGAAAATCAGTCTGATATTGACTTATCTGATTCTTTGTTGGGTCATTTATTTAAAAATGAAATTAAGAGGTCTATTTCACAAAACCCGTCTGAAAGTCAGACAAATTCTAAACATAATTCATCAGAATTGGATTACACATCTTCACCTTTAGTTAAAGAAGGCCATGATACAAGGTCAAGGTCAAAACTAAGTGAAGACCAACACAATGATCCAGAAATAGCACCGTTATTTCAAAAAGCTATTAGTGAAACTGATATTTCACAGGAACCTGTCTGTTTTTATATCAAAAATGGAATATTAATGAGAAAGTGGCGCCTTCCTGAAGTTTCTGTTGATGATGAGCGGCCTGTCATTCATCAAGTTGTCATACCTAAGTCATATAGATTAGAAATATTAAGCTTAGCTCATGAAACACCTATGTAAGGTCATTTAGGCATCAATAAAACCTATCATAAAATTCTTAACCATTTTTACTGGCCTGGTCTAAAGGCAGATGTATCAGATTATTATAGGTCTTGTCATACTTGTCAAATGGTAGGCAAACCCAATCAGGTCATACCAAAGGCTAAACTACAGCCGATCCCTGCATTTGATGAACCTTTTAGCAGGATTATAATTGATTGCCAAAAACTAAGACTGGCAATGGGTACCTTCTGACTATTATGTGTGCTTCAACCCGTTTTCCTGAAGCAATACCTTTAAGAAATATAAAATCTAAAACAATTGTCAAAGCTTTAGTGAAATTTTTCACTTTTGTAGGACTTCCTAAATCTGTTCAATCTGATCAAGGATCAAATTTTATGTCTGGCATTTTCCAACAAGTGATGCACGAGTTGGGAATTAAACGATATAGGTCATCTGCATATCATCCTGAAAGCCAGGGTGCCCTTGAACGGTTACATCAGACCTTAAGAAATATGATAAGGTCATATTGCTTTGAAACACAAAAGGATTGGGATGAAGGTATACATCTTTTACTTTTTGCAGTAAGAGAGTCTGTACAGGAATCTCTCGGTTTTAGTCCCCTTGAGCTTGTTTTTGACCACACAGTTCGTGGACCTTTAAAACTTTTAAAAGAAACATTTCTTACACAAGAAGATTCTCCTTTAAATTTACTTCAGTATGTATCTGACTTTAGAAACAGGTTATTTAAAGCCTGTGAGGTGGCAAAATCAAATTTAGAGAAAATTCAATGTAAAATGAAAGAAAGATATGACAAGAAAACTAAAGAAAGAAATTTTAAACCTGGAGATAAAGTTTTAGCTCTTCTACCAGTTCCTGGTAGGCCTCTGCAGGCAAGATATTTTGGTCCTTATTCTGTAGAGAAAAAGGTCAGTGACTTAAATTATGTGATAACAACTCCTGACAGGCGAAAGCAAACGCAATTATGTCATGATAATATGTTAAAAGAATATGTCGGTAGGGATAATTCAAATATTTCACCAATAAATGTAGTTTCCTCTGTCCCTCAAAATCAAAATCACATTAACCCTGAAGACATAAACTGTGAAGAAATTAACTTTGACAAGTCTAACCCTATTGGTTCAAAACTTCAGAATTTTCACATTTTAAGAAATTTAGATCAAAAACTTTCACATTTAGACAATAATCAAAAAGATGAATTGAAAAAGTTAATTTCTGAATACGAGCACCTGTTCCCTGATATTCCAACACGGACAGATACAATATACCATGATGTGGACATTGAAAATTCAAAACCAGTGAAACAACATCCATATCGAATGAATCCCAAGAAATTGGAGCATCTTAGAGAGGAAATCCGGTATCTATTGGAGAATGACTTTATTGAACCTAGTCAAAGTGAATGGAGTTCTCCCTGTATTCTTGTACCAAAGCCAGATGGAACTTTTCGTATGTGCACTGACTATAGAAAAGTTAAGACTGTGACCAAGACTGATTCGTTTCCAGTGCCAAGAGTAGATGACTGCATTGACAATATTGGTCATGCTAAATATGTTATTAAATTTGATCTTCTAAAAGGATTTTGGCAAATTCCTCTCACTGAAAGAGCTAAAGAGATCTCTGTATTTGTAAGTCCTATGGACTTTATCAGTGCAAAGTTATGCCGTTTTTGGGATGAAAACTAATCTTATCAACATGATAATACATGTATCTTGATGGGACGACTGTAGGGCCTATATCGATGACTTCATTCACAGCGATGATTGGGATGAACATCTAAAGACTATCACAGAATTTTTTGAAAGACTGACTAAAGCCAAATTAACATTTAATCTTCTTAAAAGTGAAAAGACTTGTAATAAGTTAACCTTTGTTTTCATGTATGATATTTAAATTTGTATTTAGTTAACATTTATCTTTATGTATTTTCATGTACATTTATGTGTAATGATATTTTCTATCTTCAGACAAAAGAAAGTTTTACTTCTTAAAACTGTCTTTTCCTTTAGGAGGGAAAGTGTTATGCAGATAGGATATACAGTGACCTGTTTTCAGAATATTCTAGAAACATGAAGATTATTTATTAATTTTTCCATTGCGGTTATTTTTAGAAACAGTTTGTTAGTAAACAAGCTGTTTACTAATCGATGATGTCATCTTTCTAGAAAAGACTAATCTAGAATTTTCCAAGCTAATATAAATAGGAGAGACTTACTTGGTGATTTGGATTTTGAAGTTAGACTTGTGGCTTTGTGGATACAGAATTAGTGAAAAGTGTTGGATTTAACTTGGGATATACATCTGTAAGTTGGAATAACTTTATTTTGATACAGGTTGCTCATATCTACTTGCAAGTTGAAACTAT
The DNA here is from genome assembly GCA_946811185.2 of Hippopus hippopus. Classification (NCBI taxonomy): domain Eukaryota; kingdom Metazoa; phylum Mollusca; class Bivalvia; order Cardiida; family Cardiidae; genus Hippopus; species Hippopus hippopus. The sequence continues at coordinate 8,819,060 of OX328108.1, read as the reverse complement.
TGTTTAATTTAGGTTTTAGGAACCAGAAATTTCATTCTTTTGTAGTCTAAACATTATTGTTTAATTTTGAGGCACTTATTTTATTTCAATATTCTAAGATTAGAATTGACAAAATGTCATTCAAACTTAACTCCTACTGTACTCTTTTATCTTTGTTCATTAATAAATATTGTTAATTGTTAAAGGCTTGTTGCTGGTTTTCTTTCTAGTTACGCTTGGCTCGTAACAACCTTGTATCGTCATAAAGACACAAGTCAAGAAATAATGATTTCACAAAAGAAAAGTAAAGTTAACTCATGCACTGCCACAAAACATGAAATTGATTGTAACTACCTTCAAGAATAATTTGATGTTTGACTGATTGCTGGTGGTTACATTAGTTTCAACACCGTTTCAATCTTACAGTGACACTGACCCATTTATGTATGTACGGCTTGGGTTTTATTAGGGCTAGGCGGATTCTACGCAGTGTCTTGTCTATAGGCACTCCTACAAAATCCTGGCAACTAGGTGAGGATAAAATCCAGGAACACCCATCCGACACCTTCACCAATCAGCCACAGTCTCACAGAACCTCACTAAATAAATGAACAAGATTATGTCGTGTCACCGCTATATTGGTGCAAATATATAATTAAAAAAAAACATAGGCTGTATAAATTCAAGCTTAGACCTCATATTCTGCACAGTCTGAACCTAGATTATCATTCACAGTTTCAAAAAGAAAACAATCAAACAAACAAACAAAAAAAAAAAAAAAAGAAGAAAAAAAAAACTGGTGTTACACTTAACTATAAAAAATGGAATAATACTTAATAATTTCAAGTTCATTTTATGAGTATTACATAAAACGTACGAGACCTACATGTAATATGCAAACTCACATTCTCCATTTCTATTCAGTCAAAAAAGCAGGTATGAATAAGTACAATGTAAAAAGTGGAATTTAGTCTCACATGTTATGAAAGTTACAGTTAAAGTGTGATGGGATTTTGAAATTTTGTCAGTGATTATGTAAGTTTTATTCATTTACATATAGATGTAGATTCCTTTTTTGAAGTTTTGAGCCACGTCTTTGTGAATTTGAGTCATATTACATAATTGAACCTCTGCAGGGACAAAAAAAAAAGAAAGAAATGATGTAGCATGATGAGATACTTGAAATTCAATATTAACACTGGCAAAAAGGCTATTCGTTACATCCAATGCAGTTTTGAGTGAATCCATTTTCATTGTCTAAAGAAAAGAATTAAAATCATCACTCATTACCTGGAAGAACAAAGTCCAGATATTATCTGCTTTTTGATATCTGCAAATCCATGCCTTGGGTAGAGCTGAAGCAGCCAGAATGGACCAAGTTCACACTCAGTGTGACAAGTTGCCATGCAAAGTAAAAAATGACCTTTACATAACTAAAATGAAACTTTCAAGTTGATAGTACAAATCTATTTCAAAGTTATTTTTTGGGGGGAAAATACCTCCTTACCGGGCAGCATAGATCAAAGATCAGACTGCACATTCGGTGTAATCTGATATTGATCTACAGTCTGCTAAAGGTCCATGGGTAGCATTTAGCAGCATAAGGGTTAAAGGAATTGGTCCCTCTTTAAAACTTTAAAGACTATAGGCATACTTTCATTCTGAGGTTTGAATTACTTGCTGTTTACATGAAGCACAGTTACCGTCTCTAGTATGGGTTGAGCAGCAGTTCATCATAAATATGTACTTTATTAAATAAAGTACAAATATTTTCAATTTGCTCTGTGTACATAAACTTCAATCTCCAAGCATTAAAAAATGCATCAAAGAATTTAAATCTACATGTCCAAATAGTAAGACGTATAGATCTAGACTAAGATGTATTCCTGTTGACCCTTTATCAAACATCTGTCCGAAAATTCTGCATTCTTTTTTATTCTTTTGCATGAAAGATAACAAAGTAAAATTCAAGCATATTAGAAGGACTATGAATGGATTTTTACACCTTGAAGATAATTGAGTTTCTGAGGCTTAAAGTCCAGGATGTTAGGTTAAGTTAGTGGATGTCTAGTTCACTGAGAAGAACACGATTTCCCATCGAAATTCATTAGCATAAATTCATGTCATGGGTTCGTACTTGATCGGGGCCGTTTGTGAACGAAGGATTTCTTTATGTCCCATCGATAACTGGAGAGAAATTTTGGAAGCAGTCTTGCATAAATCAAACTTCAATTTTTTTTTTTTTTTTTTTTTTTAGACTACACGATCTCCATTTTTTAAACGTTTCACAGAAATGTTTCAAACAATTCGGAAATTCATAGAAAGTGCTATACGAAGGTCGGTACCGAACAAGGTGCCGAATCGACTTTATGGGTTCTGTGTATTTGTTATCGAAAGGGTTTTAAATTATTTACGGTCAAATTCTAGCTAGCTATCTGAACAATTACAGATATTTGATATAATACTGAGCTGAAGAAAATGTAATTTCATTAAGAAATTATTGCTTAATCTCCTTGTTTATTTCGACAGCAGACGACACAAGTTGTGAATGAACATTTCTTGAATGAAAATGGGGGCAGTCTGTGTAAACAATGTTCATACGCATATGGCAATATTTAATGAAAAAAAAAAAAAGAACAAACTTTGTTTAAGTACTTAAAGTATTTCAAACTGACAATTTTGTAGTTTTGACGAAATTTCGATAGAGAAATCAAATATAATTTGTATGCTTTGTTCAAAGTCAGAGCTGAATATCATTTGTAGATCTGTGTTGTTCGTCCCATGCGCCAGCCATGCAAAACTGAAAGTGAGCGGGCATGCGTCGTTACGCATGATGTATTTGGTTCCGGCCAAAACGATCACAGTAAGCGGATTTGCTATATAGCAAATCCGCTAAAAATGACAGAGTTTAGGGTTACATGCCGATTTTATCTTACGGGAAATGGTCAATCTTTCCCAACCCACTTTGCGACAAGCAATTGTTTGCCATTTTCTAGCAATCATCGTTATTTTGTGACCTTCATAACAATAAGGTCCTGAGTTCGATACCCGGGAGCGGGTGTCAACTTTGGGATTTTTCATTGGCCCACACATACGGCGCCAGTACTAGTGTAGTTCCCAGGAAGCAGATTTTTTTTTTTTTTTTTTTTTTTTTTTTTTTTTTTTTTTTATCTTTTATTAATTTTTATTATGATTTTATTTAGCACCTAATGTACACAATAAGGTTTAAATAGTAGCACACAACATATTAAAATAAAAAGTCAAATATGATGGAAATGCATAGAATCATATCAGGCACATCAGCACCAAGGATATCACAAAAAAGGGAGAGAATCCCTTATTTCCATTGTGGTCCTTAAGTGTTGACTGTCCGACATGAAGAAATATAAGAATGAAATATTTCAAAAGAGAAACAGTTTGATCTATGGTAAACACTTTAGTAAATCACAGGAAGGCTGAGTATTATTTTACGAAAATGATAAATCACAGAGATGCTTCTACATATCATAGTTAAGACTTGAGTATCGAGATTAGTATATGTTGTAAAAAGTGTTTCTCAAGCGATGTAAAATAAATATGTTTAACCGAAAAAGTGTTTATGGATTTCTAGGTAGACGTACATGTAATGATATAAACAACAAATTGAATGGCAGAAGATTACCAAACATTTTTGATATGTCCACAAATAACCTTTACTTAAGCTTTGGTCACACATGAACTTACGTACAACGTATTTACCTATTTAATGTATGTGTGACTTTAGCTTTAGCATTCACACACACAAATTCATTTTTTGCGTTCCATCATAAACATGTACCTAAAATCACTTGTTAAAACTATAAGTATAGAAATGATACATTATCTACGTTTCATTAATGACAAACATCCTGTACTTTACCCCATTTTGCAAAAGACATATATTGGTAAATTTTATACACTTGGGTTGGGCCTAACAAGCGTAAATATGAGTATAAACAAGTATTCCATTAGAACTGGCGTTTTACTGAGGCGCCATTAACATGCAAAAATTACTTCTGCTTGTTTTGTATTAGCAAATGAGCCATGCTCTGCCAAAAGCGGGTTTAACGCATCTCTGTGATGCATTATACCAAGCAAGTCACCACATAATTATGGGTCCATACAATCCATCAGTCTAACCGTCGATTGGATCTGGAGGTAAAATGGCCCTTTAACATGCAGAAAAGCAAAAAGTTTCGACCCATGTCAGCTTGCGTGACATGGGTTGATACTTTTTGCAGATGTACTAAGCCCCATTGTTACAGAACGTGACTAAAATGCTTTTGCAAAATTGGGTTAAGTAGAAATTCAACATTCTATTACAATTTACGGAAGTATGAATTTATGTTTGTCAAATGCAAGATTGCTTTTTTTGACAGCAGACCTGAACAGAGGTTAAAGACACTATTGACCAGATTGTTAAAACGCAAAAATTAAAGTAAATTTTTGAAATCGACTAAATGATTTATTTCCTTCTGATGTTGTGTAATATGGAACGGTTGTGTGAAAGAATAGGTTCAGAAGCAAGAAGAGTTCGTCTTTTTTGCAAGACTTTTCGAGTTCAATGACAGAATCTCTATGATTTATGTAGTCCCTAGCACAAACACATGAACAGTCAGACATTGATTTTTAAGGTTTGTATGAAATTCAATGGTCGCTTATAGAGGAATAGTGGTCCAAAAAGTCGTGATTTGTATGGTCGATGGTCGGATACTAAAAAGCGGTCTCTTTCAGCAGGTAGTCTGTTATTGCAGGGTTGCAATTCGTCCTTTAAATATTTAAAATTAATTTTAGACCATTCCTAATATGCCACTGTAGCATATTAAAATATTGATTGATTAATACATAAACTTGAAATAAATATTGAAATTACTGATTTGAAGAGAAAGATGGAAAAAAAATAAAACTTGTCGTTTTTTATCTCTTCTGGGAGCTTTGATGACAGAATCTTTATGATTTGCGTGGTCCCTTGCTGAAGCATTTTTTAAGGTTTGTATGAAATTCAATGGTCGCTTATAGGGTTACAATGGACCAAATAGTCCTTATTTGCATGGTCGCTGGTCGAAGACTCAAAGGGGGGGGGGGTCGCTTATTACACGTAATTTACAAGGGAAATTTCGTCGAGAAGAATTTCAGATGGTTGTTTACAGCGGAAGGGGTCATTTAATGCAGGTGGTTGTTGACGCAGTTCGACTGTAGTTTCGTTGACGTTACATGTTCATTCTAGCTGACCGAGCGTAAAAAATTAGGCTATAGAAAACCATTCTATTTAAAAAGAAAACAAGAAAAAATACCGGTTAACCAATGTATTACTCAACCAGGAGGAGCACGTGATTAATTCCTATGACGCTAGCTTGATCACGTGACGAATACAGGTACTCACAAAGTAAGCCGTGTTCAATTTAAAGACACCGTTATTTCACCTTTTTTTTTTTTTTTTATTATATTTCCTTTTTTTAAATACTGACAGATAGTTGTAAAAAGGGAAAACTAACGAAAGCCAGATATTTTGTCAATAGAATTGTATGTCCCATTAAGTAATCAGCCAACAATAAAGCAAAGATTTTAATCGATCACCATATTAACTTATACCTGTCCAAATTGAAAGCATTTGCAGCCAACAATTTAAGTGTGACTCAGATGATAAGACTTGTCTTCGAAAGGGCTGAAAATAATGGGAAAAGGATTTTCTTCTTTTCCTATATTGTTTACGTTTTTTGCGGATTTGTATAGCAAATCCGCTTTCTATGATCGAACTTGCAGGAAACAAATAAAACAAGCGTAACGACGCATACTCACTCGGTTTCAGTTTCGTTCTACTTTCAGTTTTACCTAGCGCTTCCCGACCTTGTCTGTGTCACAACCGTATATACAGTCCTACATGTATACATACAGTTCTAAATCTTACACCAGCAGAAAATCGCGTCAGATTAATACATGAAATTGCTACTCCTTAATAATAAATGAATAAAAGAGATCAAACTCCAAGTGTTATTTTGAAAAATTATTTTAATCCCGACTAGTTTCGGTTATTTCAAACCTTTATCAAGAGACATATTGTTTATCTTTAAAGGCTGATGACATCAACGTCACATGACGTCAACGGCAACGACGCCAAAAAATGGCAACGACTTTGGCATAAAAAATATATATACATGTATATATAATATATGTATCTACAGCTTTAGTATATTTAACACAAACAGGATCCAAGAAGATGCAAAAATTACAGGAAAAATGCAGTTTTGAAGCTTAATATTAAACATGCATGTAACAACTATCATGTTAAATGAAAATAAAATCTGTATGACAACAAGACTTTGAATTCTTTACCACTGGAAAAGTTTTCACATATTCAAAGCATTTGTACGTGACAAATTCAGTTTCCTTAAATGATTGACTCCATCCCTGAAAGAGTAGAAAATATTGTGAGAAAAGGAGAAAATGCTGGTTAACAGCAATTTCTCCCTCACCCACAATGCCCCCAGATGCTCTTCACGTACAACTGTTAAAATCCAGAAAAGTGTTGCAAAGAGTTAAGAACACAAATAGACCCAATATTATATTTAAAAAAAAAAAAAAAAAAATCAACAGCAATGCAAAAGTTACAATAGCTTATAAAGCTACCTTAGCAACCGTAATAGAGTGTGCATTAAGGCAAGATCAGACAATGCAGTAGAGCAGGCTGATCTGAGTAATATGTATCTAAATTAAAGTCATCAGTCATACTGTCTCAGATTCAAAAAGGCTCTAATGATAATTAAACTGTTACCAGACAACCATATGTTTTAATTACCCCAATAAAAAAGCCAGGAATATGAAAACATTGTGGGAAAAGGAGAAAAGGCCAGTAACCCGCATATGCTGCTTTCCTCACAATGTCCCAACCCCTTTAAAGACGATTTCTATCACTTAAACCATATTTAATACATATTTAATACAATGACTGCTAATACTTTCATTATATACAAAACAGTAAGTTCTATGTCTTCAAAAGAATTAAAATAATATTTTCGAATTCATTCCAAGTGGAGCAATAGTACCAAGAATGTGCATCCAAGATGTTTCCTTCAAAAGTCTTTTCCAGTTATTTGAGACTTTCTCGATAGGCATAAATGAAAAATCATGAATGCTGTGTCCAGGGGAATTGAAATGTTCTGAAACATTTGTAACCATATCAGGAAAATGTACAATGTCAAATTTATGATTATTCATGCAATTGGCACATTTCTGGTGGGTTTGTCCTACAGACTGAACTTTACATTTCTTACATGTAATTAAATATATTACATCAGTAGAAATGCAAGAAAGGTTTTGCTTTGTTTTATGCACACATGATGTAGTTCTGCTTGTAAAACAATCAGACTCATGAATAGTGAAACAATGTGAAGAACGGCGTCTGTTGCATTTGGTTACATTATATGAGACTAAAGATTTCATAAACAAAATACGACAACTTCCCCAGTTACCTAAAGATAGCTACCTTGTTACCTTGGATGTCAGTTAACTATACAGTAACATTCCTCACAAAGAGGGTTTTGAGGCATGCCGATATTTTATGAAGGATGGTGGCAAATCAAAAACGTCCATCCAGCACATTTCTAATTTAATTGACCTCATTTAACCAAAAACCATTTTCAATTTAATGAAAAGAACTACCTACAAAAACTAGGCACTGCCATGGGGACACGAATGGCCCCTTCTTATGCTTCGCTTTTCATGGGAAAGTTTGAGAAGGAATTTCTGGATTCTTCTAATTTGCAGCCATTATTGTGGTTACACTTTCTGGATGATATTTTCATGATCTGGGATGACGGTGAAGAGCAACTATTTCTACATAAGCTCAATCATTATCATGAAACCATAAAACTTTACATACAGTTATTCCAAAACAGAGGCTGTTTTCCTGGATGTCAAACTTGAAAAATCTGATGACGGGATTTTGAAAACAAGCGTATATGAAAAGGATACTAATGTTCATCAGTATATTGAGTTCTCATCCTGTCATCCCTTGTCTTGTTAAAAAAAGCATACCATTTAGTCAAGCTAAACGGTATCGCCATATTATTTCAGATGATGACGGTTTAAACAAAATTTAGATAGACTGAAAACCTATTTTCAAAAGCGTAACTACCCTACTGATATATTATCTGAGGCAATTCAAAAAGCATCAACTCTGTCTATTGAAGCCATAAAATCTAGAGCCACTGAAAGTCAGGATATAATCCCATTTGTCTGTACATACAACCCATCTCTTCCTAACATAGGGAAGATTATCAATCAGTATTGGGGTTTACTCAAGATATCAACCAGTGAAATTGTGCGCTATTTACATGAATCTAAACCTATAGTTGCTTACAAAAGACGAGCTAATATTCATGATATGCTAGTTCACTCTAAAATTAGTAAATCTGTAGTCTCATATAATGTAACCAAATGCAACAGACGCCATTGTTCACATTGTTTCACTATTCATGAGTCTGATTGTTTTACAAGCAGTACTACATCATGTGTGCATAAAACAAAGCAAAACCTTTCTTGCATTTCTACTGATGTAATATACTCGTATTTAATTACATGTAAGAAATGTAAAGTTCAGTCTGTAGGACAAACCCACCAGAAATGTGCCAATTGCATGAATAATCATAAATTTGACATTGTACATTTTCCTGATATGGTTACAAATGTTTCAGAACATTTCAATTTCCCTGGATATAGCATTCATGATTTTTTTTTCATTTATGCCTTTCGAGAAGGTCTCAAATAACTGGAAAAGACTTTTGAAGGAAACATCTTGGATGCACATTCTTGGTACTATTGCTCCACGTGGAATGAATTCGAAAATATTATTTTAATTCTTTTGAAGACATAGAACTTACTGTTTTGTATATAATGAAAGTATTAGCAGTCATTGTATTAAATATGTATTAAATATGGTTTAAGTGATAGAAATCGTCTTTAAAGGGGTTGGGACATTGTGAGGAAAGCAGCATATGCGGGTTCCTGGCCTTTTCTCCTTTTCCCACAATGTTTTCATATTCCTGGCTTTTTTATTGGGGTAATTAAAACATATGGTTGTCTGGTAACAGTTTAATTATCATTAGTGCCTTTTTGAATCTGAGAGAGTATGACTGATGACTTTAATTTAGATACATATTACTCAGATCAGCCTGCTCTACTGCATTGTCTGATCTTGCCTTAATGCACACTCTATTACAGTTGCTAAGGTAGCTTTATAAGCTATTGTAACTTTTGCATTGCTGTTGAATTTTTTTTTTTTTTTTTTTTTTTAATATAATATTGGGTCTATTTGTGTTCTTAACTCTTTGCAACACTTTTCTGGATTTTAACAGTTGTACGTGAAGAGCATCTGGGGGCATTGTGGGTGAGAGAGAAATTGCTGTTAAACAGCATTTTCTCCTTTCCTCACAATATTTTCTACTCTTTCAGGGATGGAGTCAATCATTTAAGCAAACTGATTTTGTCACGTACAAATGCTTTGAATATGTGAAAACTTTTCCAGTGGTAAAGAATTCAAAGTATTGGTATCATACAGATTTTATTTTCATTTAACATGATATTTGTTACAGGCATATTTAATATACTCCTTAATAAGTAATACAATAACAGTTACTGCGCGTCCCTATTGGCAGAACAAATTCGACTTTCCTTGCTATTGCTAACTCCACTAATTACATATACATGTACATGCATTACGTGTAATGGAAATTGTATATTTCATTCATACCGTACCATAGCTCAATACTGTTCCACATATGCGCTTTTCAGAACTATGAGTCCTTTGATTTTCTTTGGTGAAGTTATCAAATGGGATAATTGGCTTGCAACACGCGAAAAGGGGCATTCGGACATTTGCGTAAAGTGTCGTCTCGGATGAGCCTGTGGAGGCTAATCCGAGACGGCACTTTACGACTACATTAGATTTTGTACTAGAGCAGACTTGCGCAAAACAGAAAATTACATAAAAACGGAAAATGTCGTTTCGGACTGGCCTGCGCAGACTGCCCAGGCTGATCTGATACGACACTTTACGCAAATGTCCGAATGCCCCTTTTCGTGTGTTGAAAGCCATTTGGTAATGGTTTCACCTTACACCACACGATACGGTGTTTCAATGATCCTGAAAAAGAAAACCTTTGAAAAAAATTGAAGGAAAACGAGAAAATCCTGGTTACCAGCATGCTCTTATTTTCCAACAATGTTTTCTTCCTTTTCACAAAAAGTTTCATCATTTGAGCCACATCTAATTTTTCGTCTGCAAATGCTTTTAATTTGGACTAGTCTAAAATTTTGTTTAAGACAAAAAAAAAAGTGGATTGCAGATGGTCATGTGATCCTGTACGAGTATTTTTGCTTCACGTTTTCAGGATATCTGCTACATGAGGATTGAGTATGAAAGAAACCACCTTGGTGTGTACGGTGGATGCATTGACTACAGCAAGTGTCTGTCTACGGAAGCTAACAATAGACTGAATTGTAAGAATGGGACGGTCAGCTCTTGCTTTTTCTGTAATGAAATATCGCATTTCAACAGCTTGGATGTTGTTGGTAAGACAACCTCTTAATTCTATCAGTGCAAAGTATGTTTAATCAGCCAGTTTTCAGCCAGTTGTTAACCCATTTTATCCTTATTTTATGAAACTATAATTATTCTTGTGTCTTCATGCCAAATGTCGCTGACGGCTGCAAGGTTGCACAGACTGCGACCGATAGAAAATGCGTTTCATGCTTTGGAGGCATTCCAAGCTGTCGCTATGGTCGTTTCCGGTTTTATGTGGACAAATCCTTAGAGTTTCTTCATCCCGTGTACTATATTTTTCGATTATTTACTTATGTTTACATACCTAACAAATATTTGAATCAGTATACACACTATAAAGTGTTAACTGCGTTCTCTGGCTGTAGAGATGTATCTTTAACCCTTCATCTGCTAAAAAAGTTTAATGAAATTTTCATTACGATAGTCAAAACCCGAATGTTGCGATTTCATGCGACTTAAAAAAAAATCTTCTTATCGGACAGCGTAGTTAAAAGATTAGACTGCACGTTTTGTGTGGTCTGGTCTTGATCTAGATCTACACTGTCCGCAAAATGTCATTTAGTCCCACTCAGAGGCCTAGGGTTTAAGGTTTAACTAAGCAAGGTTTAAGGTTTAATTAAACAAGAGGACAGTCCAGATCGAAGATCACGCTGCACATTCTGTGCAGTCTAGTCATGATCTATGCGGTCCCCAGAAGCTCCTGCTTTTACCTGTGATGCTGAAAAGGTTTTCACGCCTTTGTTGAAGAGATTAAAAAATAATGGTATCCAGGGTCCGTATTCACCAACTATTCAAAAGAACATTCTCAGTCTTGTTCTCCAGAATGTTCTAATTTGAAAGTAACACAACCTCTGATTGGCTAAACCATTTGCTTCTTAAGGATGTTTGGTGATTAAGGACCCAGTATTTTTTTTTCTTTTCCAATATCGCTTTCTACCTTTTTCAAAGACAGAAACCATCGTTTGATCAACATTTTATTATACGTCGACAAGTGCTTACTATACTGTTGAGTCCAAAATTTATTCATTTGGTAAAGATATGAATTCTAACATGCATTTGTCCATAAGTTCTACTAAAAGTCTTTACCGCACAGCGAAATTTAAGACTAGTCCATATTAACAGTATTTGCAGATGACAAACCAAGTGTGATTCAAAAGATGAGACTTTTGTTTCAAATTTTAGGCAATATTGTTGGAAAAGGAGAAAATGCTGATTAGCAGCATTTTCTCCTTTTCCCACAATATTCTCAAAAGCTTTCTTTGTCATGGAGGCTGGAACTTGGGATTGTGATAAAGGGTTAAGAGCATATTACATTACCATATAAGAGATGAGAGAAGTTGGTATTTGAGATGAAATCTAATAAAATAGAGTCTATAAAATTTTATTTAGCGGACTAAACTATTTGTATAATTTTTTAGGCGAGTTTTATAAACTTTTTATCTCTAATAAAGCCAACGGATGTCAGATCCATTCTATAATACAACGAAATCCTGCGAATCGTAGGACAAATATGCAAAACCGGATAAGCTCATGTGGTAATTTACATACATAAAACTCTGTTCATTTAAACCTTGAACAATGTTTATAAACTGACGTCACATATGACGTCACACAATGATCTCAAAAGTGTGTAAGATAAGAAAATTTCTAATAGCTATATTACCGTGAAAACAAGGAAGGCTATGTGATAAAACCTAATCAGTAATTTCAGTCTAACTTGACTTTACCCACAGAATTTTGTTGTATATTTACTTCGAATATGAGCGTCATTTTTGTAATATGCTGAGACAAACCGATCATTGTTAATTAAAAGCTACACACACACTTACACCGTATCCAAATATCACGTGACGTTAAAGTGCACTATCGCTTGGTGTGATGGAGTCACAATTTGAGAATAGAAAATTTAGTCTTCTAAGTGGTGTAAAAAGTATTTGCAAAAATGATGGTGACATAGTGTTATGATAGTGAATCATTTTCATTTTAGTTTTCATCGTTCAGATCATTCGATCTCTCGTCGTATTACCCAGTCGATCATAACTATGACTGCAGGAGCCGTATTAACCCTTATCTCGCTGAATAACTAAATTGAATTTGTCATTTCGATAGTAAAAACCCAAATATAGTTATTTCAAATTTATGTTTTGGGGAATGATATCTCCTTATTGGACAGTCTGGATCAGTGATCAGACTGCACGCTCTGTGCAGTCTGATCTTGAACTTCACTGTCCGCAAAAGGTCAGTGAGTCGTGCTTAGCAGCCTAAAGGTTAACCCACCTTTCTAAATGTAATTCTTCATCTAAACGTAGATTAGAAAGTAATACGATTTTTGATTGGTTTAGCCAAAGTGTTGAGCCAGTCAGAAATTAAGTTACTTTGAAATTTAGAAAAATGTTCAGAAATTTAGAAAAATGTTCAGAACCAGATAAAATAAAAAATGAAAATTCGGGTGGTTTGGGCATACGAACACAGGACTCGCAGAAAACCGTTCTTGCAGTGGTGTTGGGAATCTTTCATACGATTTTTAGTTGTTATGCCTGCATGTTAATGTTTTTTTTTTTTTCTTCTTGTTAGACTCAGTTAGAACGTTTAATCTGTCTGCCTTGATTACCCTGTCGATGGATATGACGTCAGGCCTGGCCGATACACAGTCACTGGAGTATCACAACTTTGTCCGCAACATAGACACAGAGGTTTGTTTTACTGACTTCCAAGTAATAGTTAAACGCTAAGAAGTCAAAATTAAACAAAAGGAGGAAGCGTAGCGAAACGACTGTAGTTGTTTAAATTGCTTAATTTTGAACTTATTAGTGTTCAACAGACTTTGTCTTGTTCCGCCCACATTACATCATTGCTAAAACAATGTGCCATACACGGAGTTAGCCGATTCCACTATTCACAAAGAAAAGCCCTTTTTCCCATATATGGAGTTGGCTGATTCGTTCATTGACAAGGACACGTTCTAATTGCATCATCGCTAAAACAATGGTGAAATTTCCACCTGAATACCCACTCGTCACAACTCGGCCAATTCCGTTGCCTACATCTAACCAAATGGTGAAAACCGGGGCTAAACAACTCGTACACGGTCACGTGATATTTAATGTGCTTTCATTATCAGCATCGTTTTCAGTACACACTTGACTATCGCCAGTATTAAAAAATGTCAAATATGGCAGAATTTCATTTAGGCGATTTCGACGGTCTTTTTGACGGAGATTTTGAGGAAGTAACGGCTACTCAACTTATGGACATTTCTACCAAATAACTTAAGCCAGAATTTAAAACGGGTATCTAATGTCATCGTGCGACAATTTTATTCAGCTTTTTGTTTATAGTACTAAACGGCATCCAATATTGTACCGACCTATCTACAGGGAAAAAATGATATTAATGTTAACCCCTTCCCAATCCCTTGTTTTCACGACCCTGAGATTTATCATTACGGAAAACATTGTGGGAAGAGAAGAAATTGATTGTAACAACGATTTCTCTTCTTCACACAATGTTTTTTGCCCTGTAAGATGCTTTGATCGGCTTGTATTACATAATTTGTGTCCGTGTTTTACCATTTTCTTCTGTCAAACAGCGTAAGTACTTGAAACGTGCTAATTTAAATAATTGTTGTATATTAATGAGGGGATAGGTTTCATGTACGCATGCACAGTAAACGCAGAAAAGCCGCGACGTTTAACGACGTTCGCGACAGTTTCAATTTTCACGCTTCGTGTAACTATCACGTTCACCTTTACTCGAAAAACGGTGAGCACCTAACACAATTGATCTTTGCCACACCTGTCAATGTCTGCAGAATGGATAAACCAAGAACTAAAACGGGTCGTTTCTTGTTAGCAAAATGAAGTAAAAAGTATTTGAATCAAGCCAAATAATAATATGCGAGGCAGGAATCCAAAATTACGCTTTCGAAAGATCGGACTGGAAGTCAAAGTGAATCACCTAACTACGTGACCTAACAACGAAACTATGGACACAGATGCTACTACTAGCGCTGTATCTGGCAGACGTATCGTCGAGGTAAAACATTTTCAGATGCAAATGCTTTCAGTTTGGTCTATTCCAAAACTATGTCACTTGGTAAAGACTTGCAGAAAACAATAGGCTTTACATAACTCTTTATCCCTTAGCTTGATGAGTCTGCAGCAGACAACAGTGATGAAAACATTGATGTCAGAAGAAGAAATTACTCCTAATGATTTATTTCTCCTTTTCTCACAATGATTTCTGACCCATCAAAGAACTGTGATACATGAATACCAGGTTTTGGTTTAGCGTCTGCAAACGCGTCAAATTTAGAAGAGTCTAAAATTAGTCGTTTTGAAATGGGTTAAATGTTAACATCAGTATTACATTTATATGCTATGAATTGGTTTGTTATGATCAACAAACTTGATTCTTATAAATATTGTTGTATTATTGAAAAAACTGAGATAATTTACTTCATATAATGTCTTTGTCTTTGACAAACATTACATTTACTCATTAGTTAGTGCCCCACCCGCACACTTAAAATGTATTTTCTGAACAAATAAAGCTGGTGACCTATTTGTTTTAAGCCTGATTCTTTTAGTTTAGAACCTGAATATTATTTATAGAAAAAAAAAAAAGAAAAATCTGAATGTTAGAACATTTAAAAAAATAACTTTAAAAAATACCCTTTGGTTTTTTTCCAAAATAAAGGTGTTTTAGCCATAAGTTAAGGTTTTTTATTTCTTAAAGATTGATACTCAGTATACTCTAAATAATTTTTTTCATTAAATTTGATGTTTCACCAATACAATGACATAAAATTTGCTTATAATTGTTGTCGTTTAAAAAAATATACATAGACTTAGTTTTCATACATGAAATTTCATCCTGAACTGCCGCAATGCAGGGTGTACTAAAAGAAATATTCATAGAATTTTCCCAGAGCTGGTGATCCCCTCTTTTTATCTCCTATTTTCGTAGATCAGATAATAAACTATCAGCACACAAAGTTTCATGAAATTCTGAATGTTTTTAAAAAATGGTGAAACTGTAACGATCGTCTTTAAATGGATGTATGATTTAAAAAAAAACCTGCGTGAGGTAGTTTATAGAAAATAGACAGTCAAAATTTTTCAAATACGAGCCTTCTAAATGGATAGAAAAGTAGGACAAAGACTAAGTACTTTATAGTAGTAATTAAACGTCCGAAAATTGCGATTGAGATCGCATTGGATTATTCTATTTGAAAAAACATGGTGAACAGGCATTCTAATGACGTCACAGGCTGGATTTACGTAGGCAAATCATCGGAAATTAGAGACCGTGCTTTGACATCGTTCTTTTTTTGGCGGGCTTTCTGTGGTAATCGTTTCTATATTTCGAATACTTTTTTATCAATATATGGTAAATGGGTGTGGAGTCACTGGAAGATAGATCTACTGTTCTGTAAATATCCTTAGTCTTTGTCCTACTTATCTATCAAATCAGAAGGCTCATATTTCAAAAATTTTGACTGTCTATTTTCTATGAACAACCTCATGCAGGTTTATTTTGATCATTAATCCATTTAAACGTCGCGGTTTATCTGGGTTTACTGTGCATGCGTACATAAAACCTATCCCCTCATTAATATTCAACAGCTATCTAAATTAGCAAGTTTCAAGTACTTACACTGTTGACAGAAGAAAATGGTACAACACGGACACAAATTGTGTAATACAAGCCGATCAAAGCATCTTATAGGGTAGAAAACATTGTGTGAAAAAGAGAAATCGTTGTTACAATCAATTTCTTCTCTTTCACAATGTTTTCCATAATAATAAATCTCAGGGTCGTGAAAACAAGGGATTTGGAAGGAGTTAACGTTAATATCATTTTTTCCTTGTAGATAGGTCGGTACAATATTGGATGCCGTTTAGTACTACTGACGTCCATTAGAAACGCCTCATCTCCCTCTGTCGCGTCATATTTCATGAATTTAATATCGAATGCATGGTTTTGTATTTTAGAAATGGACTTTGTCAATATTTCTACACGTATTACATGACACAAACGTTTAGCTAAACATTACACAAGTTTAACAGCCATTTCAACAAACTCACCCCCTAAAATTCATCAATACCGTGTATGGCCTCCTTGACTTGCTATCAGTGCCGGCAGTCGCCGTTCCATGGACCCACACAGATTACGCAGGAGATAGCGTGGAATGCGAGCCCACTCTTCACGAAAAGCATTTGTCAAACCTTGGACGTTTTGCGGCTGTGGGTAACGTCGACGTAAAACGACGTCCAAGGATGTCCCACATGTGTTCGATCAGGTTACAATCGGGAGAGTTAGCAGGCCATGGCAGGACGGCAATATTATTGGCCATGAGAAAGTTTCTAGTAAATCTGGCCGTGTGGGGGCGCGCATTGTCATGTTGAAATGTAAGGCTACGGCGTTGCTGAAACATGGGAACAACCACAGGACGCAGAACTTGGTTTACATATCGTCTGGCATTTAAATTACCATTAATAACCGCTAGGTCAGTTCTAAATGTGTGGTTTATTGCTGCCTAAACCATTATACCACCACCACCAAAACGGTTGTGTTCCAGAACAAAACTGTAGGTGTACCGTTCATTACGTCGACGGTAAACGCGGACTCGTCCGTCGGCACAAGAGAGGTTAAAACAGGATTCGTCACTGAAGACCACATCACGCCAACGTCTTCCGATGTTGTTTTGAGTCCACTGCCAACGTTCCCGACGGTGGTGGTCAGTTAGCACATCACCGCGGTACGGCTGCCTGCACAATATTCCACGCTCCCGAAGACATCACCTTACTGTATTCCGACTTACATGTCTTCCGCGATTCCCTATAACCATCGACGTTGTGGATTGCGCAGTGACAAAATGGTTTCGCATGTGACGTTGACGGATGTAATTGTCTTGTCGTACAGACGTCACACGCGGAGTACCAGGTCGGGGTCTATCAGACAAGCTCTCTGTTTCGTTTACCCGTCGAACAAGACACACTATTGTTGATCTTGCAACGTTAAAGCGTCTTGCAACGTCACTTTGAGAAAGACCGCTTTCAAGCATGCCTAAAATGCGTGCTCTTTATTCATTATTTTGTCTTGACATTTTCGAAATTGATGTTTTCAAAATATTGCTTGGACTACTTAATTGTAAATCAATTACTGTTTACACAAGCGTAATTTTGACCGACATAACCACGTGGGGAAAATGCATGGGGCGTAGAGCAAAATGGTGCCATGAGTCATGGTTGAAGCAAACATACTAGACTGGCACGAAATTTCATGCTTCAGTAGATTAGAAAAGTGAAAATTCTATGGTAGGCAAAACGTGACGTATATATTCTAGGTATGTACAAAGCTATCGCACTTTTTCGATGAGGCGTTTTTAATGGACGTCAGTATATAAACAAAAAGCTGAATAAAATTGTCGCACGATGACATTAGACACCCGTTTTATATTCTGGCTTTAGTTATTAGGTAGAAATGTCCATAAGTTGAGTAGCCGTTACTTCCTCAAAATCCTCGTCAAAAAGACCGTCGATATCGCCTAAATCAAATTCTGCCATATTTGACATTGTTCAATACTGGCGATAGTCAACTGTGTACTGAAAACGATGCTAATAATGAAAGCACATTAAATATCACGTGACCGTGTACGAGTTGTTTAGCCCCGGTTTTCACCATTCGGCATTTCTCGGGTGATGGGAGCCATCAAATCCCTCGGCTGTATTTGGTAGCTTGATATGCACCTACACGGTACATTTCATTGCCGGAAATACGCCGGTTTACCGTTCTAAAAATTGTAAGGCTCCTCGTAAAAAAGAAAACTTGAGTGGGAGTTTTCTATCGAAATCTTTTGAACTATATTTCAGTTGACAAACAGTTCGTACATTCATCTTTTAATGTGGTTTATCAATTGCGAAGTTTTCACCGACAGATAGATAGATGTGGATAACTTCATCAGGGTTGTTTGTGTCGTTGCTAAACGACTCACAGTGGCGCGCCATGTATAAGATCACGTGATTGGCAGTTCAAATGGAAACGGCCGTTATACAGACGAGGTTAGATGTAGGCCACGGAATTGGCCGAGTTGTGACGAGTGGGTATTCAGGTGGAAATTACACTATTGTTTTAGTGATGATGCAGTTAGGACGTTTCCTTGTCAATGAACGAATCAGCCAACTCCATAAATGGGAAAAGGGCTTTTCTTTGTGAATAGTAGAATCGGCTAACTCCGTGTATGGCACATTGTTTTAGCAATGATGTAATGTGGGCGGAAAAAAACTAAGTCACTTAAATGCTAAGAAGTTCAAAATTAAACGATTTAAACAGCCACAGTCGGTCGCTACGCTTCCTCCTTTTGCCTATTTAAATCGTTCAATTTTGACTTCTTAGCGTTTAACTATTACGTGGTATATCAGAAATCTATAAATATCCGTAGTATATCAAAAAATAAATAGATCTATCGCATCTATAGATGTAATTGCATGGAAACCGGTTAATTGAAAGATAAATATAAAAGATACTCATCTCTAGCGTGAACTGCTTTATTGAATGTTTACTATTTTTCTTTTTCAGTACCAAAACATTATATATGGACAAAAGGGTGTTTTTGTCGTCGATTTTGAGGAACTTAGGTGAGTTTACCTGTACAAAAGCATTTTAGGGAAGAAAAGGAACCGATTTTTAATTGAAAGTTTCTGAAAGCCGTTACGAAACATGTTGGAAAAAGAGAAATTTCATGTCACTCTTTCGTAATTTTTTCTCTCTTTTTTTAGCTCAGCTGAGCACGAAGTGCTCAGGATGAGCTATTGTGATCACTCACCGTCCGTCGGCGTCCGTCGTCCGTCCGTCCGTCGTCCGTCCGTCGTCCGTCCGTCCGTTCACATTTTTTGTTTACACTCCAGCATCTACAAATATTAACCAATCAGCACCCAACTTGGTCAAAATGTATATGACCATAAGATCTCGGATGAGTTCGATTATGGGTCTATCGGACCAGAAGGACTGGAGTTATTAGCCCTTGAATTAGAAAAATTGCTATATTTGACTTTGTTTACACTCTAGCATCTACAAGTATCAACCAATCAGCACCAAACTTGGTCAAAATATATATGACCATAAGATCTCAGATGATTTTGATAATGGGTCTAATCGGACCAGAATAACTGGAGTTATTTGCCCTTGAATTAGAAAAATTGCTATATTTGACTTTGTTTACACTCTAGCATCTACAATTTTTAACCAGTCAGCACCAAACTTGGTCAAAATATATATGACCATAAGATCTCGGATGAGTTCGATAATGGGTCTAATCGGACCTGAACAACTCGAGTTATTTGCCCTTGAATTAGAAAAATTGCTATATTTGACTTTGTTTACACTCTAGCATCTACAATTATTAAAGGTGGCCCTTCAGATTTTGGGACGAAAATTTTACAAAAATACAAAAAGATCATCCTTATACTCTCAAAGCCTTTTAATTTTCATTCATAAAACCCCAGTAGTCGAAAACCATCCGACAACAAGAGAAATTAGAGATTTACTACGGCCCAGGTCGACACCGACGGGAAACACGGTCTATTTTTACATGAGCAACTCGCTTATTTACATACCGGAAATACACAGATGACGCTTCAAACATAGCGTCCAAAGAAGACATTATGGAAAATAATTACATGTTTGCTATGTTATGGAATTTAAGCGTCATTCGTCACGTGCCAGTCACTTGACATTCCCACAATGCTTTTTTTGATTTCTGGCGCGAAATCTAAAAATACCTTAATAGGCTAAGTAGCCTTTTAAGGGAACACCATCAAAAAATTTTATTTTTTGTAACTTTATGATTCTTAATTATTGATGTTTTGTATTGTTTTTTCATATAAATTTCAGTGATATATATATTTTTTTAATTTGGTGAGATGTGAAAAATCTAAATACCCACCTTTAACCAATCAGCACCAAACTTGGTCAAAATATATATGACCATAAGATCTCGAATGAGTTCGATAATGGGTCTAATCGGACCAGAACAGCTGGAGTTATTTGCCCTTGAATTAGAAAGTTTTATAGAATAGTTCTTTGTCCGGACCATAACTTTGTCATCTCCAGTCCGATTGACTTGAAACTTGGCATTTGTGTTTGTAGCAACAACACGGAGTGCAGTGTAAAAGAACCATAACTCTACCTGGTACTGTCTATGAGTTTTTTCCCTTTGATCGTCATTTTTACAGCATTTTCTGCTTGTCCGGAATATAACTTTGTCATCTCTAGCCTGAACATCTTCAAATTTGGTATGCATGATTGTTGAAAAATTACGGAGTGCAGTGCACAAGAACCATAACTCTTCCTAGCATGAATTTTGAGTTATTTCCCCTTTGACCTTCATTTTTATAGCATTTCTTGCTTGTCCGGAGCATAACTTTGTCATCTTAAGTAGGAATGACTTGAAATATGGTATGCTTATATGTTGCAATATTTGGAAGTGCAGTGCACAAGAATTGTAACTCTACCTCGTGCTGTCTTTGAGTTATTTCCCTTTGATCGTCATTTTTACAGCAATTAGTGCTTGTCCGGAATATAACTTTGTCATCTCAAGTCAGAACGACTTCAAACTTGGTATGCATGTTTGTTGCAATATTACCGAGTACTGTGCGCAAGAACAATAACTCTACCTAGCGCGGATTTTGAGGAATTCCACTTTGATCTTCATTTTTACAATATTTCTTGCTTGTCAGGAATGGAACTTTGAATTCTCAAGTCAAATTGACTTGAGACTTGGTAAACATGTTTGTTGCATTACCTGCCCTTTGCAATTATTATACCTCCTCGACAACTGGCGGTGGGACGGGCATATCTTGCGACAATTTGCCGCTCCTGTTTCATTATCATTTGGCCTTGAACCTCAATATTTGGTATTTATCTGCCGAGCCCCGGTAGCTCAGTCGATAGCGTGCAGGACTTAAGAAAACGGGGTCCAGGGTTCGATCCCTTGCTATGACCCCTGGCTCAGCCAATTTCTTTCCGAGGATTGATGATAGTCACTGCAACAGGATTCATTCCTCTCCCACCGCTGACCATTGTCTCGACGATGATTATGTGGGAAAGCAGCCAGTGGCTTGGAATGAAAAATTGTGCGGAGTACTGGTAAAAGAGACTCCAGGAAAACATGGATAGGTGCACTGGCCGCCGCGATATAACTGAAATAATGTTGAAAATGGCGTTAAACACCATACAATTGGTATTTATCTTCATTGTAGACCTTTACTGCTTAGTACTCTGGTGAGCGATATAGGACCATCATGGTCCTCTTGTTAAGAAAATTCAGCATGTTTGTATAGATTTCGAATATTACTTTGATGGAGGGAGAGAGAGAGCGTGTTGGTTTTTTTTTTTTTTTTTTTGGGGGGGGGGGGGGGGAAGGGGGAAAGAGTAAGAAAGGAGCAAATGAATCTGCTGTGCATAACGTCTTAAATTATGGTAATAGTTCTTGTTGCCTATACCCCCCCCCCCTTACCAAAAACGTGCAGTGCATTTCATAAATGAGCCATGCTCTGTTAAAAGGGGGCCTTCATGCATTTCCGTGATGCATTATACCAAGCAACTCATCACACGGTCATGGGTCCATTTTGTCCAACAAATGGCTAAATCAGGCGGTATACCATAAACTGGTCCTTGGACATACAGATCAGTTGATCAATAGCGAAAAGTTTCGGCCCAGGTCAGCCTGCGCGGACTGCGCAGGCTGACCTGGGTCGATACTTTTCGCAGATGCATAAAGCTTCCTTTTAACAAAGCTAGGCTAAATACATGTAGTCGGAAAGAAAACAAACTGAAGCCAGTCAATCGGTCAATACTGGTAAAAACATATAACATGGAAATAACTATCGATACTTTTTCTTCGGCTTTTTTGTAGAATACACCATTGTATTTCTCACTCAAAAGCGGTATGATTCAAAATTCATTTCGCAGTCATCGGTGCAAATAATACATGTTAACTTATACATGAACCATGCTCTGTATAAAAGGGACATTTATTGCAAATGCAACAAGTATCCACCCAGATCAGCCAATGAAGTCCGCACAGACAGACCTGAGTCGAAACTCTTGGCTTTTTGTCAATTTATTGTATGTTAAAGGACCATTGTACCTCATGATTCCGGGGGTTGTCATACAAAACGAATTTTATGGATTCATAATTATGTGATGACTTGCTTGGTTTAATGCATCAAGGAGGTGCATTAAGCCCCCTTTTTCACTTCACATGTCACACATCCATTAGAATAATGCTTTGATTATAACGTCATAACTTGAAACGACCGCTACAACTTGTGTGCAAGTATTATTCAGAGATCCTGTTGGGTCTCAAACAGTCTTCAAATGGCTGCTAACAAATCCTTGACACAAAGTTGGTTTGCAACCATACCAGCAGACAGACCTGTGGTAAATATTGATTAGTACCCAACGAAGGTAGAAACGAATGAGCCGTGCACTGTGAAAAGGACGCTTAATGCATCTGCGAAAAGTATCGACACAGGTTAGCCTGCGCAGTCCGCGCAGGCTGACCTGGGCCGAAACTTTTCGCTATTGGTCAATTTTCTGTATGTGCATGGACGAGATTGATGATTTAGTTGATTGTTAAAAAAGTGGCTATTATGAATCCATAATTATATAATTATATGATGGCTTGCTTGGTATAATGCATCATGAAGATGCATTAAGCCCCCTTTTGTCAGAGCATGGCTCAAATATTTTATTTCATGCCATGTTTTGTCTACTATGATAAACTCCTGGGCCAGAATTTAACAACTATGAAAACTCGCTCTCTTAGTCTACTTCTAAGTCAGATTTAGAAGTAACACAAGTTTTGATTGGATAAACTACTCTGTTGCGTTCAGAGATACCACATGTACTTCAACTAAGTCTCAATGTTCCCCAATAATTTTAGGGGACCACGGGTTACTATCGTTTTGCATATTGCCGTGAACACGATGTGGTTTGTGAACACCTCGGATATCGTAGCGGCTGTTGCAAATAAGTTACGGACAGTCACATACGGCGGAAAAGAAGTCGAAGCTGTTCATGTTTCACCTATCCATAATGGTAAGTTTTACGCTTTACATGATAATCAGCATACTCCTCACTCGAGACAGACTAAGCCATAATCATTAAATATCAGTAATTATGTATTTGGACCATGCCCTATTAAAATGGGGTTTAATTCATCTGCGAAAGATGTCGACCATGTCAGCCTGCACAGGCTGCAGACCTGAGTTGAGGTATTTTGCTATTGGTCAATTTCTGTATGTCAAAGGACCGGAGTACTTCATTATTCAATCGATTGTTAAGCAAAATGGATTCTATGGATCCATAATTAAGTGATGACGTGCTTGGTATAATGCATCACGAAGATATATGAAACCCTTTTTGCCAGAGCATGACTCATTTATTTAGAGGTAGGTAGATCTGATTCGAAACATTTTGCTATTAATAAATATCCAAAACGCTCGAAGGACCATTCTACTTCGTAATTCAGTGGGTTTTTATTATAAGAAATACAGTTATATATTATGAAGATTTGTTAGGTATTGTGCACTACGAATACTCATTAACCCAAAAGCGGGGCGCATTTGGCTTACATTTTAACCCTTATCTAGACCGCCGAATAAACCTATCCGACATTTTCATCCTAGAAATACAAACCAATCAATTGCAATTTCATGGTTGCTTTTGTCTAGAGTGTTTTAGCAAATCAGACAGTGTAGATTAAAGATCAGCCTGCACGTTTTGCGCAGCCTGATCTTGATCTACACTGACCTCAAAGGCAACCATAGTTGTGAAAGGCGCTTAAAGGGTTAAGAAGTCAGTGTAAACTTCATCACTCGCCTAGAGTGTAAGAAAAGTTTCGTGTATATTTACATAAAATGTATGTAACTCGTTTGATGCCAATTAGATTAACTCGATTTATTTTATGTTTAATCGTAGATTTCAATTGTGTTTAAAGATGTTTTTATTCATGATGTGGCATACGGTGTAGACACAATATCAGACTGCATGTTCTCTGCAATCTGATCTTGATCTACGCCACACCCAATGCTCTTTACTAAAAGCAGTTATGAAAACAATATAGTTTCTATACTTATACTAATGCAAATGGCAGTTTTTACCTCTTTTTAAGACAAAAGTTAAGCAGCAATTTTGAATGCTTGTATGCGATCATAATATCCGCAACACTGTTTCTCAAGACAAAGCCGTCCCAACCAGTATTTTCGAATGAACCAAAAAATTCAAAATATTGCATAAAAGAAGCAAGAAATATCTGTAAAAAAGATAGACGACATAAATTTGCCAGCAAAGAAGCAAGTACCCTTAGAATAAACATTTCTACGTTTTTTTTTTTACCAATAACAAAATTCTATCTACTCGTTTGTTATCAGTACCAAAAGGTATGCTAATAGCCAGCACATTCAGCTTCGCCGAAAAAATCATCGTTGGTTACCAACACTACTTTGATTACTCTAACTTTATTTATATACTGTTGGCTAACTTGCTGACAAAAATCTCGTTCTCATTAATAACTAACAAAGCTTTTAACTGGTTACGTAAGGACAATTTGCGGAATTTCAAACCAATGAAGTTACAATCGCAAGTCACTGGTGCAAAAACATTTTTGTGGCCTTAACGTTTCGGTTGCTAAGCGTGACTCGGGGCGCTTTTGCAGAGATCAGTCTGATCTTGGATCTACACTGGTCGATACCGTATTTCTTTCTATGAAATCAACTTTGGAGTCGCAATACTTGAGATTTTAGTATTGAGTGGAAATGTTCGTGTGAATCATTTAGCTGCTAAACGGTTGATTTAATTACACAATTCACAAGAACTTGGACTTGCCAACATTGATAGCAGTTACAGACAAACAAATAATTAATGTAGCTCAAATCGTGGGAATCATGTTTGAAAGGGTAGAAAATTTCACTAAAAAGTAAAAAAATGCTGATATCAAAATGTCATTGTTTTAGCTGTATTTAATTGTCGTCTGCAAATGATTTCAACTTTGGTGAGTCTTACATTTTGTCGCCTGGTCAAGAGAAATCCCATTAATCCAATTTCCCTGTAGAATCTGATCAAAATGAACTTTTGGCCTGTTGAAACCTATAGCAGTGTTAACTTTTTCACCACTGAATAGATAAAATGCATTTTTTCAAAGACTAAAGGAAAGTTCGATCATAATCTAGAATATAGCAGAGGACAATGTAGATCAGAGATCAGACTGCATGTTCTGTGCAGTCTGATCTTGTTCTACACTGTCCACAAAAGCTTCTGGTGGTGTCTATAGTATGAAAAGAGTTAAAGCTCGCGATATATTAATCACATATCTGACCTCCCGTATTAATTTTGTTTCAGAATGGTGCGAAGCGGAAGACATCCAAAGCGACGTTTACGGAACGTTGTCATGGCAACAAACGCAGTCAAATATACTTGCTCAGCTACCATGCCCTTACCAGATTTCAGATTTCGTAATGAATGCTTCCAGATTCTGGTACGTAACAAAAAAAATTCAGGTCTGCTGCTGCCATGCAGTCTGATCTGTGTACACTGTGTCAGATATCCAAAGACTATTTCTCTATTTACCAGATAAAACAAAAATGAATTTGCCCATATTTAATGAAACTTCCTGACTGCAAAATGAATAGGAAAAAACAAAAATGAGATTCGTCTTTGAAAGTGTAAGAAACATTTTTTAGGAAAGAAGAAAATGCTGTTTACCGTCAGTTTGTCTTCTTTTTCCTTGGTAGTTTCATAAGTCTTTTTTTTTTCCTGTCTATTTCTCTCGTGGCTAGACAGGATTGCTTGTAAAAAGGTTTAGTCAATTTTTTTTTCACCAGTTAAAATGATAAATCCATAACACGTGCTGGATTTGTCTCTTGAGTTTTTTTTTTTTTCTAGGCTCTAGGGGTTAAGCCTTTACCAAACGACAAATTTTAGACCTATCAAAAATGAAAGCATTTGCAGAAGACAACATAAATATGAATCAGAAATTATTATCTTTTTTTTTTTTTTGGAAATGATAGAAAATTTTGTGGAAAAAGGAGAAAAATGCTGCTTACCAGCATTTTTGTCCTTTTCCCACAATGATTTCAAAAGCCTTCTGTATCAGGGACTTTAAAACTTTGGATTGTGTGGTAAAGGGTTAAAGCGACAAGTGACAAGAAATTCTAAACACGTAGGCGAAGTGGTATTAGTATATGACGATTTTTGCACAGTATCTCATTACCATCACAACATATTAGATCGTTCTAAATGATATTGTATTCATCGGCCTGACCGATTGACTCAAAGCAATTAGGGTGTGGTAACTTCTGAATCATCAAAATTTTTCTAGGTATGACAATATGCGACCTGAAACTTCCGTTTTTAAGTTTATCACATAAAACCTCCAACGGCAGTGTATTAAACCCATCACTTATTTTTGATAATACACTCGTGTATTATCGTTTTTTGGGTCCCGGTTCTGATCAATTTTTAGTCATTAGCACGTGAAGCCAGAGGAACTAGCCACAGCATGCGCGGGAATTTGTACTGCTTCGCCGTTTCGTCAAAAATGACGTCATTGTTGCTAAGACGTATACGCGTGGAAATTGTATGATTTTCATGTTTGAAAAAAACCGAGAAATGCGGCAAAAATCTTTTAAAATCAATATTATTGCAGAAGTAGGTAGACTTGACCCCTCTTTAAACTATTTCATTCTTCTTTCGGTGTAAATGTCAACGAACTGTCTACTTGTGTATATATACATTTGAAACAAAACTACCACTGTAAACATGGACCCGTAAACGGTATAGAAGCTGAAGGTGATGACGCAGGATATTTTTCTGTCTGTCTTTCGTTTTATGTGATAAATAGAATCTCATATACGTGTTTATGTGTTATCATTTTTACCAAACTCGTTGACTAAAAAGGATTTGACGCTCGCCAAGGCTCGCGTCATACAATTTTAGTCAATTCGTTTGATAAAAATTATAATACATAAACACTCATGTAAGATCCTCTCTTTTAATAAAATGGACAAATTTGAGCCAACTAATAAGAAACTTGTTTTTCCACTATATTCATTTGTTTTATCATGAACTCATTGATTCAATATGTCGGTCAGTTTACGTTTTGCACAGTATCCCGAGAAAGAGAGGATCTTGGGATACAAGAAGTCCTCGATTGGATCCTACGTAGTCTTTGCTTTTCAATCAGTGAGGTTCCTACAATTGCAGAACATTATTTTCCCTTTTTATTCTTTTTTTGCCATTTGTTGTAGTTCATTGTACTTGCAGTGACGATGCTGGTGTTTGGTCGGCCACCAACTTTACACAGTGTTCAAAGGGCAGCAAAGTATCTCAACAACTAGAAGATATTGCTGGAAAAGAAATAACAGAGAGTAAGTGCAACGATACCTTTTATTGTCAATAAATCTTCGAAGAACCTCATGATAACTGTATTTCATAAGCTTAGTTGGTAGCGCACTGGGCTTGAAACCAGGGGGTCGCTGGTTCGAATATACGGCTTCGCCAGTTAATTTCTGAGAGTTGATGATACTCATTGCGACACATTCATTCTTCTATCACCATTGATCATTGTTTCGATGACAGTTATGTTGAAAAGCAGCCAGCCCTTTGGGAGGAATATTGTGACAAGTGCTGGTAAAAGAAACCACGGGAAAGCTGGATAGACGCACTGGCTGTCGCTATATAACTGAAATAAAACTTCAAACGCCATTACCCATCTTACAAACTAACAAATAAACGGCTCCCACGTGAGTCTTTTACTTTAATTTAGCTCCAGGAATCACGGATACATCAATATTCATTATCTAAAAGAAAGACTTTTTGAGCAACAAATAATTGTGTTGCACTTAAAAACTTTTAACCTTTATCCTGCTAAATAAAACGAATGAAACTTTCAGGCCGATTGTAAAAAGCAAAATTTTGCTTTTTCAAAGGTATTTTGAGCAAAAAATCTCCTTATCGGTCGGTGTACATTCAAGATCAGACTGTGCATTCTGTGCAGTCTGATCTTGATATACACTGTCTGCAAAAGGTTAGTGAGTCGCGCTTAGCAGCCCAAGGATGAAAACGTGTTGTCAGCTATGACGTCAAGTTGGGAATCGTTTTACAAAACTTGTGGATTTTGTTATTTAAGATTTGGTGTTTGTTTTAGGAGTTTAGGATTTTATAACAAAAAAAATGGGATTTTTAATACGGAAGTTTGGGAAAATTTAGGATTTTGTTACGAGAATTTAGGATTTTGTTACAAAAATTTGGGATTTTATTGCAAAGATTGGGGATTTTGTGACAAAATGATGGGATTTTGTGACAAAATGATGGGATTTTGTTGCAAAAGATGGGGAATTTAGTTTCAAATTTTGGGATTTTGTAACGGAAATCAGACCAGGGGAATGCGTTCTTTAATGACTTGTAACCTACGCTTTCACTGTCTGCGCCTCTCGTGAAAATATTACCAATGATGTTAACTGGATAAAATAAATTTCAATCTTTTACCGAAAAAAAATCCCCTGTATTTCTCTTCGATGGCTTGTTAATTGTCGAAATCTAGCAGGAAGTTTAAATGTTGTAAAGTCGTACACATTTGAAATGCACATGTATGAAGCACACAATATATTATCATTACATACTGTATTCTGCAGCTGTATATTATTATATACTGCACTGTGCCTGCGCATGTGAACAGTTTTTGCTGTTGAAAAATAACAAGAATGTTATATACGCTAAACATTTGTTTTTCACCATTGAGTCATGCCCTGCGATAAGGGAGCTCAATGCATCTGCAAAACACGTCGACCTATGTTAGCCTGTGCTGTCTGCACAGGCTGACATGAGTCGAAATATTTTGCTATTTGAAGATTTTCTGCATGTCAAAGGACCGTTCTATCTCGAGATCCAGTCGATAATTATACTAAATGGATTTTATAGATCCATGATTATGTGATGACTTGCTTGGTAAGATGCATCACGACGACGTATTAAACCCATTTTTCCCAGTACATGGCTCATATGTACATGCATTCGACGGGGGTTAAGTCACACACGACGAAAGGTCAACATGTGCACAGTGTCAGATACGGTGCCAAATATACATAGGATATTTGTTTTTTACGGTGAAAGATCGAAATTTATTTCATCTCGTGCACATCATCGGTAATATATTTCACGAGTGGCGCAGCAATCGAAATTTATTTTATCTCGTGAACATCATCGGTAATATTTTCACGAGTGGCGCAGCAGCCACTCGTGAAAATATTACCGATGATGTTCACGAGATGAAATAAATTTCGATCTTTCACCGAAAAAAAACCCAAATATTCTATTTATTTCATGCTTTTAACCCATTCCGGGGGGGACTTAATCAAAATCCAGTACAGTTCTTTTCGGTTATTCCCCGTGGCGTACCTCCTCCGCATAGCAACACATTACAATATTACGTCAAGCGCGAGAAATGTAAGGTGAATTACGTCATATTCCCATCTGGTTGTGAGGCACGCGCATTTTACATATGTAACTAGTGCGCGGGAATAACCGTTTCCGCCTTCAATTGAAGAGTTAGAATATAAAAATTGGTATTTCACTGGTCGTAACCATACAATATCGAAAAATATTTCACCGATATTTGTGGATAACCTACCGGAAAGCATGAAATAAGGTATGGTTGATAATTAACCTACATGCAGACTACCTTCATTTTGGTTTTTGGGTCCGTATTCTCCAAGCATTCTTATGAACATTTTTAGTCTAATTCTGTCTTTACAAAGTAACGCAACTTTTTATTGGCTGAACCATTTGTTGGAGCAAATCAGAAGTTTCGTTGTTTTCATATTTAGAAAATTTTGAGAATAAGAAGAATTTTCTTGAGAAAGGTTGCTGAATATAGGCATTGATTTTATTGGTCATAATGTGTTTTATGTCATAGCATTTATCTGCGATTTATAAGAAAGAAGTAATTACGAACTAAATCAGTATTTGTTATAATTTCTTGCCGTTTTTGAATAACATTGTAAATATTTTGTTGTTTCAATTTTAAGTTAGATCCGTGTCATTAAAGTAAAATGTTGTAGTAAATTTCTTATTGCTTGGCTTTTGCTTCTAGGAAATCTTTGACATCTCGCTTGACCTTCGTTCACGAGAAATCTAAAACTTTTACCACGCAGATCGAGTGAAAAACAGGCACCAGAGTTATTACAACATGATATTTTACATAAGCCTAACGGCCATCAACATACAATAAACACCTCTTTATTTCCAACAGAAAACATCGAATCAATTTCCTCGACGACAAAGGAACTTTCTGAGAACTGGGAAGTCTTTGAAAGCGCCGACCTTTCATTTACGGCGGATATAGTGGGACAAATATCAAAAGCATATACTGCATCATCAAGTAGGAACGTCAAAGACAACACTATTGATATCATTAATAACGTGCTGTTTGTCTCCTTGACGACCTGGTCAAGCGCTCAGAATGAAGGGAATGCCGCGTCACGGTAAGAATGAAGATTGTTCGAAATTTCTTTATTAAGCGTTCAGTAATTTTATCTACGAATTAGAAACTAAAATGCTTCTTCAACTTAATCTCTAATCGAGGACTGGTGGTAGTATTTTTCCTCCCCTAAATCTATTGAACAGTGTATTGCTAACAGAGTATTGGTTTATCTAATCAGATATTACATTACAAGGAAATTTTGAAAATTCTGAGAAATAGACTTAGAATTCTGTTCAGAATTGTAGCTGAATACAGGACCTAATGTCATCCTAAACACCATATCCTCCCTTCTTACAGGCTAGTATCTGCGATAGAAGACATTGCCGGAAAAAGCGACGCCACTGCTGGCGATTACACAGTCGTGAAAGACAACATGGCGATGTTTATCTCCCATATTGATGACGTCAGCAGTTTTGAGGGCCGATCTATGTCGCTAGGTAGCCAAACGAATGGAGGTTTTTCTGAAACTAAGGTATTATTTACGTCTTTGCAAGAGATAATTAAATTTCCTAGTTTTTTTTTTTTTTTTTTCCTTAAATTTACACTTGACTCTTTAAATTTTCTTAAACCCTAAAAGAAAAGAACGGCTAGGACTAATAAAACAAATTTAATCTTCTTTTGGTTAATTCTAACTGATTTCATTCACATTAGTGTATACTGGTCACTAGTCGAAAGTAACGCGATTCATTCAGGCCGTTATGGCCCTCTTCTTCAGGCTCTTTCCTTCATCTCAGCACTGTATATATATCTGAATAAAGAATTCATAAATTTGTGTGTGCGTTTCTGTACTTCTCTGTATTAGAGAGAGAGGGACAGAGAGACAGAGAGAGCTTTTTCAATATTTCGGAGTAGTAACCATCATAATGAAGATATTGTAGATAATGAAAATGATAATACGATTTTGTCATAAGGATTATGTTTCTTTTCTACTATTGCAAGTCCTCTTTCCGCACATTTGAGGAAGACGCAAGTAACAGTCAGTCTGGAATTATCTTACATCCCTCTTTGCTTGACGGTCTTACTTCGAAACAAAAAAAGCGTGTTAAACAAATATCTATGTATGGACTAAGGGATTCAAAATTGTATGACGTAAGTATCCATTCCTTTATAATTCTGAGGATCCAGTAGTTCTCCTGAACCCTTTACCATGCAATCACGAGTTTTAATGACCTTGATTGATTGATTGAATGGTGGTATACGTTGCTGTCAACATTATTTCAGTCATATCACGACGACAGCTCACATATTCATGCATTTCCTGGGATTCACCAGTACTAGGCGAGGGTCCTAAAGTGTCTCGCCTAAGGACACTCCCATGAGAAACCCAATAGATCCATTGTGGCTTGAACCCAGGACCTTCAGGTCAAGAGTCCTACACTTTACCACTGAGCGACGCAGGACCCTTTTAAACGACCTTGAAAAAGCAGGCTTTTGAAAACAATGTGAGGAAAGCAGAAAATGCTTGTAAACAGCGTTTTCTCCTTTTCGCGCATTTGTTTCCAGTATCGAAAATGTTCTCCTTTGCCTAAACTGTTCTCTGACATAACAAAGGCAAAGCCAATGATTTCAACCAAATTTGAATTGCTTTCAATATGGATGGGAATGACATGATGGGCGAGATATTATTATAGCAAGTTTCCAAAGTTACTGAAAATAAATTGAAACAATTTTCTAAGTAATGATTTTATTCCGTTAAGTTTCAACCATTACAAAATTTGATACTTTAAGACTGCATAAAAAGCAACAAACATAGTATTTCAAACTTGCTTCGAGATCTGTAGCTGTCGATGGATTGGTCTGCACAGTAAATGAGAGGATACTGGTATTTTTTTATCGAAATACCATCATGTTTTTTTTTTTTGTTTTGGTATCCTAACGTACTGTAACACGGTTGTTATTCAAGTTTTTTATCACGAATTTGATGACTTTAATTTTTTATTGATGGTGACTTATTATGATGTGAACGGTTTTTGCTGACGAATATTTGAATGACAAGGTTTGTATCAATTCATTTTTCAACGAAAACTTCACCGTTCACGCCAAAGAGGAAAAAGGTTTTCTACAACTGATTTTTTGAAAATTTAATTGTCAAAAAACTATTTGTCAGAGTTCATTTATATTTTTTATGAATTATCGTATAATGGGATTCTATTAATTGACATCTTGTCAATTGAAAAAGACAGGACTTTGTTAGGGGCTAGGTTTAGTTTCTAAATATAAAATATTTATTTCAATACGGGTCTTCTACAATTAGGAACCTCTATGGATGCTTTTTTCGTGTATGGCACTTTTACTTATAAGGCAGTGGAGTGATACAGCGGCATTATGACCTTCTTATTAAGATTTTCTCAAAAGCGTGCAAAACAAAATCAGATTTTAGGCGTCTTTATTGACAAACTGTGTATCTTGAACACATTAATTTGAGCCGTGCTCTGAAAAGGGGGCTTAATGCATTTGCGAAAAGTATCGACCTAGGTCAGCCTGCGCAGTCCGCGCAGGCTGAACTGGACTGAAGCTTTTCGATATTGGCCAATTTTCTGTAAGTCAAAGGACTAGTCTACCTCATGATCAAATTAGTTATTCAAAAAGTTGCTTTTATGGATCCATAATCATGTGATGACTTGAGCTGGTATCATGTACCACGGTGATGCATAAAGCCCCCTTTTGCCAGAGCACGGCCCATTTGAAAATGAGTCATGCTGTGTGGAAAGGGAGTTTAATACAACTGTAAGAAGTATCGACCAACGTCAGCCTGCTCGTCGGTCGTCGGCGCAGGCTGACGTGGGTCGATACTTTTTGCTATCGGTCCATTTTCTGCATATCCAAGGACCACTCTTTCTTTGGATTTAGTGAATCGTTAGACTAAATGGATTTTATGGACCCCTGATTATGTGATGGCTTGCTCGGTATAATGCATCATGGACATCCATTAAGTCCCAGTTTGCCAGAGCATGGCTGATATCGTTTTGTGTATTGTGGTACATTTCAGTCAATAACAGACATTAATATCACGAAAGAAATAATATTACCAGGCAACAAGACAGTCATGGCAACTAGAGCTGTAAATAGTCACGTGATCGCGGCAACTGTTCCCGGAGTCACTTTGACCAATCTTCGGACGCCAGTTGAAATCCAATTTCAACATATCTTTGTAAGTTTTTGTTCAGGTTATTCATATTTTGATCTTCAATCAGGATGATCCCGTAGAAAAATTAAAATGTATTGCGCTGACGATAGGTGCAAATGATAAGTACACAGTTGCAAACCTAATAAGTATTGTCTTCTACCATAGAATGACAGAATGAATACATGTATGAGTATTATACTCATTTATTATATATCTGAAAAATTTCAGACTCAAATACATGCGTCGCACGTGAATATGATATCACGCACGACAGAAAAAATCCTTATTTAAACAGTGTCAAATACGGTTCCAAATATAATTTCGAGGGGTTACAGGTAAAAAGGGGTATCTGCACTTTTGGCCAAAATTCACTCTTTTTTTGCATAAAAACAAATATTATTTGTATATCTATTATGTATAAAAATATCTTGGCTGGAAAATGAATACTTAAAGAGATATGACCAAAGGTATTATATGGTATCACAAAATGAGTTTACATTGCATGGTAAAAGGGGTTATATTTGCATATGTTGCCCTTTTCCACTCAAAAGATTTTCGGGAATCTAAAAATAAAACTGTAAAAAGGGATGTCTGAAAAAGTAACCAGTTAAAATAAACAAATACCAGAGTATGTGACTAATGTATCATGTTCAATGAGAATGTTTATTTTTTCTTCTAATATTGGAGGTGATGATTAGTATCAAATATCACTTCTTATTCAAAAGAAACAATCAACGCTTTTGCATAGAACATGTTTATGCCTGGAAACATGAGAAGTTCTGATGTAAGACCTCTTCTGATATTCAATAGCTAGAAGAAAATACATTCTGTTAACTCATTACCACACATTCCTAACATAAAACGACCCAGAAGAAAAAGTCTTTTGAAAACATTGTGGGAAAACAGGGAAAAGGAGGAAATGGTAATATCTAGCATTTTCTTCTTTTCCCACATCTTTTACCCTATCCTGGACAAATTTCATCAATTGAGCCACCCTTAATTTGTAGCAATTGTTTACAATTTGGACCATTCTAAAATTTTGTAGTTTGGTAAATAGGTGAAATAAGAATGTGCCTGAATCAATGGCAATAATAGTGTTTAAATGGTGTTGTTGTATGTGTGCTAAGTTACATTCACTTTTTGAAGATTTTAGATTTTAAACAACACTAGCAAATGCTCAAAGGAATAAAGTATTCAATGTCCAACTGTTCCCTTCATAATGCTCTTCAAATTGTTTCTAAATAAATGGGGTAAAAGGAGGTATAGGTTAGATATCACCCTTTTTATTAAACTATGTTACTCAATTTATCAGAGGTAAAAGGTCCTACTTGGGCAGATACCTCCTTTTACCATTAGACTACATACAATTTGCTACCCAAATCATGGCTGGTAAAAGGTGTTATCTACATTTTTGCCCATTTATGGGTAAACTGTGGATTTTCTAAGACTGTATTGACTTGCAATCAAAAGATGTAATTAATTGCTACAACATTGCCAAATATCGCTTTAATTGATGAATAACCCGATTTTTAAGAATGATTTGAGCCTTGCTCTGGCTAAAGGGGGCTTAATGCATCTCCGTTATACTTGATACCTACCAAAGTCATCACATAATTATGGATCCAAAGGAGCCACTTTTTTCAATAACCGACTTAATCATAGGGTAGATTGGTCCTTCGACAAACAGAAAATTGACTAGTAGCGAAAAGTTTCGGCCCAGGTCAGCCTGCGCGGACTGCGCAGGCTGGCCTGGGTCGATACTTTTCGCAGATGCATGAAGCCCCCTTTTCACAGAGCACGGCTCATTTAAATTTTTTTTTTTTTTTAATTTCCCGAGAGTTTTGAAAAATGCAGATACCCCCTTTTTACCTGTAACCCCTCGATTTGTAAGTAATAATACCCACATATTGATTGCAATTTGATTGATAAAAACGTTATGCTTTAGTTCTCATTCGCCATTCATAAAAACGGAGGTATTTCCTGCTAAACCATTATTTAGCTTTATTGTGTTTACCGTTGTAGGATAAAATGTCGATAAAGGCAAAATGTTGTCGTTGAAAGTGATGGTATA
The DNA here is from genome assembly GCA_946811185.2 of Hippopus hippopus. NCBI lineage: Eukaryota > Metazoa > Mollusca > Bivalvia > Cardiida > Cardiidae > Hippopus > Hippopus hippopus. Next base: position 8,782,756 of record OX328108.1, on the reverse strand, counting down.
TTATTATGTTGTAGTAACTTCCCTGGTGCTAGTATTTGCATCTCACCGTGTAAAAAAAATTCTCTCGATCTTTGGTCTCGCGCGGTATCATATTTTCTCACACTTCTCCAAAAAAAAAAAAACCACCAGGAAAGAACAACAACATAACAGACCGTATTAATTTGCCTTTGGTAACTAGACGAGAAAGCGGGAAAACACGGTGTGATGAATGATATGGGTGTAATAAACAAATGGGGAATGATCAAATTTTAATAAATTCATACTTCCAGTAAATAATATCAGTTTACTTTACTAGACGACAAAAGTTAGACTTGTCCAAATTGAAAGCAAGTACAGGCGACAGATCAGATGTTACGTAAGCCATTGGGATTGTCTTTAAAGCAGTAGAAGAAGTGTGGGAAAGGAAGAAAAGGCTGCAATTTTCTTTTTCTCAAATTTTTTTTTAAAAGACCTTACCTGTATTTTTAACACTCAGAACTGTTTGATGAAGGACTTATGACAAGGGCAACCTTCCAAGCTTTGCAAAACGTTAAAAAAATGTATACTGTGACAAACCAAGATTATTTGGTCTTTTGACGGACTTTTCACGGTAAGTCCTTATTTTGTTCGAATTGTTTTACGTGATAAATATGTATCAAATTTCAGGCCGGAGTGAATCCAGAATGTGTGTATTGGGATGATACAAGGGAAGTGTGGTCCAGTGATGGATGTTCCGTGAATGTTTCTGGGTCTGATATAACAGTTTGCCACTGTCGTCATCTGACAAACTTCGCTTTGCTTATGGTACGTAACGGAAGATATAGAGGATATTTGTTTTTTTACGGTGAAAGATCGAAATTTATTTCGTCGAGTGAACATCATCGGTAATATTTTCACGAGTGGTGCAGCCACGAGTGAAAATATTACCGATGATGTTCACGAGATGAAATAAATTTCGATCTTTCACACACACACAAAAAAAAAACCACATACATACATGTATTATATTTATTTCATGCTTTTAACCTTTTCTTGGGGGAACTTAATCAAAATCCAGTACAGTTCTTTTCTGTTGTTCCCCGTGGCGTACCCCCTCCGCATAGCAACGCATTACAATATTACGTCAAACGCGAGAAATGTAAGGTAAATTACGTCATATTTCCGTCTGGTTGTGAGGCACGCGCATTTACCTAGGTAACTAGAGCGCGGGAACAACTGTTTCCGCCTTCAATTTAAGAGTTAGAATATAAAAATCGATATTTTCACTGGTCGTAACCATGAAATATTGAAAAATATTTCACAGATATTTCTCGATAATCTACCGGAAAGCATGAAACAAAAAGTAGCAGCTCAGATAAGTAGTCCGACGTCTTATAAGAATGCGTCCTCTCACCGACCACTTTTGCCTATTCTAATTCAACTTTATAAACTCATTACAAATAATCAGTAGATGGATTGGCCTTTAAACTGGTCAATAAAATATATTAATACTTACAGCCTTTGATCAAGTTTGCATGCATATAACTTTCATGGAGGTATGAAAAAAAAAAACCTTGGCGGTTTCATACAAATGTGTGACTAGGGTTTGTTTTTTTTTTCATACCACCACGAAAAAAAAAAAAAAAAAATCTCTTCACTCCTTATAATTTAATATCACAGACAACAAATATGCACTTAAATGATATTAACTGCTTTTTCTTTTGGTATTTTCTTTATTTAATGTCCATTTCATTCATATTTCATAGCGCGGTAAAACTGCTTGTTCATTAGCTAAAAATGACGTAAATTCGTGACGTCATTATAGTATTGAACATTTGCAAATTTAGTCGATTTATTATTTAAGAAATAATCTTCTTTCTATCGTGGTTTATCATTAAATAAACCGCAGTTGTGAGGCACAATAAATAATCCACGAGGGCGGTAGCCCGAGTGGTTTATTACGCCTCATAACCCACAACGTGGTTTATTGAACGATCAACCACTGTAGAAAAAAGATTATTTCGATTCCAACATGACCAATTCTTTATCAAAAGGAAATCAAGTTCGAACTTAGTGTATAAGAGCGGATGCAGACAATATTGCCTTGAATAAACCATGGCTATTCCAATTTCTAATCAAAACAAAACCCCACTGCCCGGGGGGTATATACAAAAAGAATCAAAATTTCATTAAAACCTTAGGCATCGAACGTAACATAAAAAAACCCTCCTTTTCAAATGAAAAAGGAGAATGAATATATCGTCAAGCATTGGAGTTGCAGTCGCTTCGAATGCTTTGAATATTACTCCACCCACTCCATATTCTATCTTAACACCGGCCAATTTTGGACTAACTTTCACCATGAAAAGACACCGCATTTATATTTGTTCACTGGTAACATTTCAAACAGTTCCATCGTTGTCAAGTTTTATCAAAAACAGTTAAAATCGGCAAATTCTTGAGTTTTTCCTTCCTCCTTGGTCAAGTAGCTGAAAATGACGATTTGTATACGTCAAGTGACTTTCATTGATAAACTATCGGAGGGTGGAGATATGGAACAGCCACGAGCGACTTACTTTTTACCGAATGACGTCACCTCATATAGAATGACGCCGATTTTACAAAGCTTTCGTTTATACAGCCGAATTCATGCGTCATGTTAGAATAAAAGTTCAGTACGCTAGAATTCAGTTGAAAATAAGATTGTTAGAACCCAGCAAAGGTACAATGAGTTTTCAGCTCTTTCTTTGAATTTACTGTTGGATTTTTTTTTTTTTTTTTTTTAATTCAGAGAAAATAAATTCAGTTAACTTGGGACTCGATATAGATCTAAAATCAGAAAGAAGAACAATATGAAATCTCGTATAAATATGTTTGCAAAAGTAGTTCCAGCACTGCTTTTTTTATGGAGCTATGAAAAAAAAATTTTTAGCCAATGTTCATGAAAAAACTAATATTGAATTATTCAATTATGAGGTTGCATTTCCAGACAATGACAAAAACTCAAATGTTGCGACCTTCAAAGCTCTTTTCGGTGAGAAAAATATACCGTATCGGGTAGATTCAAGAACCGACTGCATGTTTTCTGCAGTCTGATCTTGATCTACATTGGCCGCAATTGCGCATTGAGTTGTGCTCAGCAGCCGAAGTGTAAAGATAACTTTTGATCTGATTTTTAACTATAGGATGTATACAATTCTGGCGGAAAGCTGACCACAGCTGATCGATTGGTACTGTCTATAATATCGTACATTGGTTGTGGGCTCTCGTGTCTCGCAGTTGTTCTCACTCTGGTCACGTACACGTGCTTCAAGTAAGTAATTTTATGATTTTGTAACTGGAGACTGTTTTTTAAATGTCTACTTTACGACAAAATTGCAACTTTTGAATGTATCTCGGAACGTATTTGGGAATAGATACGGCTTAAATCATCATGGAATGTCCTTTTGAAAGAAGGGAATAATCAGGAAAGAGGACTAAGTGCGTATGACGAGAATAATTTTTTTTATTTTTCAATCCGAAAAGAAAGTTCCTGAAATCTTGGGCCAAGTCTTACTCCCAAAATTGTTCCACTGAATACAGAGAAAGAGAGAGAAGGGGAACGGAGAAAGAGTCAGAGAGATACAGAGACAGGGACAGAGAGAGAGAGAGAGAGACAGACAGACAGACAGACAGACAGAGACAGAGAGAAACAGAGAGAGGCAGGGAGATAGTGACAGAGAGAGAAAGAGAAGAAGAAGAAGAGGGGCAAGCAGTAGGCAGGCAGTGAGGCAGGCAGGCAGACATAGATGAGGAGAAAAGCACATAATATAGATAAAAACAGCAGAGAAGGAGAGACAGAAAGACAGAGAGGCAGAGACACGGGGTCAAAGGTTTCGGTTAAGGGATGTAGAATTATCATTTTGATTTTTTCCAGGAGGATGAAACGAGACAACCCGTCCAAGATCCTTATCAACCTTTGTGTGGCAATTGGGCTTGTGAACCTTGTCTTTATTGTGGGAGTACAGAATTATACCGCGGAAAACCAAGCCCTATGTAAGGTGAGCCAATTGGTCATTAAAGTCATTTGTTGATAACCTTATCGGCAAAGTTTAACTCTTAAGCTGGCGGATGGGGACTTCAACATTGCAACAGTGACAGTATTTTTACAATCGTAAGGAAACTTTCATTTGTATTTACTTAGCATCTAAAGGCTTAAATCATTTGATTGTCTTTACTCAGCAGATTAAAGGGCTAGGAATTCGTCCATTTGGCTTCAGCGTTGAAGAGCCGCTTAATACTACTGTATATCAGTTCCAAAGAAAAGTCCGTTTTTAAAAGTTTACACTTTAATTTCGCCACTATATTTCGTGAACAATTGAAATTTGACTGCATTTATTTGTTAGTTAGCACTTGTATTTTTTTTTACTACAAACTTTGTCTATTTGCCGGAAGTGACGTAAGTAAAGTGACGTCCTAAGCGTCCCGAGAGCCTGATTCATCACGTATTTAGATGTGACTCATTTCTCTAGAAATCCATTGAAACGACTTGGGTACTGTAAAGCGTTGCCATCTTAGGTTTTGCATTAAAACGTGCATGAAGTCACTGCGATTCGACAGACTTGCATTTAAATATTGATTTAAACAACTCTAAGGCATGTAACTATTTTTTTTATGATTTGTTTGCAAAAGTAAACGACCATTAGTTGCTTCAAACGACCATAAGTATGTTATTATTTTTTCAATGTTGCAATGCATGACCTTTGACACTTCACGGTTTGTTTACCTGACGAAGGTTACTTTAACCCCGAGAATTTGTTTTAGAATGACAACAAACAATAACAGATCTATATTTAATCATTTTTACTTTATTTTCAAAAATATTGTTTTAATTCTTTTAGCCTTAATGACTACTACCAAGGACAACAAGTAATGTTAAGGTGTATTTGTTCGACTAGCTTCGATTACCGCCGCCATCTTGGATTTTTCATTGAAGTATATAAGTGTCTAGGGGCTCCCGACAGGCAAACTGTGTTGTTTCCCGGGATTAGAATGTGTACAAACGATATATATTCGGGAACATATCATCCAGTCAGATCGCGAGAAATTTCTGTCCAGAATAATAATTCCAGTTTCCACGCTTCGGTGTCTGTACACTAAATAAGGGATGACTCAAGCTCAAGGAATGCTCATGACGTCATTATCCTTTCGTCACTTGCGGTATATCTACAAGAGAGACGGGTTTGAAGTTTTATAATCTGTCCACTGTTTTCTCCCTATTTAACCAGACACTTGCTGTATTACTGCACTATTCGCTCCTCTGCGTTATGTGCTGGATGATGGTCGAGGCATGTTACATGTATCTTGCACTAGTTAAAATCTTCAACGCTCATATTGAACATTTTGAACTCAAAAGCTCGATATTCGGTTGGGGTAAGTTATAACAGCAATTTTTGACATATTTACTATTAGTCGTAATACAGAGAAGAACTGTAATTGAAAGACCGTTTTCCTACTTGGATGTTCGCCTGGTTGGTAGGTGTTTCACACCGTTTACAACATTACTTTGATTAAACCAAGGCGCAAAGTACACATGTCTTTGCGTTCCCGGGTCTCGTTTTTACAACCATTTTGTACACGGTATTAGCTTTGTATTTTCCATGCTAAATATACTTCATACCCGAAAAGAATACAGTTCATGTAATGTTATGTTATACTATGCTAAAAGTAAAAAAGGCAATTTCATGGACTGGACATAGTATCAATGTCTGATTCAAAAGGGTCAAAGGACTGAAAGTACTGAATAGCTGATTCGTTCGACTGTATTTAGCAATGCTATTTGGCTTGCAACACGCGAAAAGGGGCATTCGGACATTTGCGTAAAATGTCGTCTCGGATCAGCCTGTGCAGTCCGCGCAGGCTAATCCGAGACGGCACTTTACGACTACATTAGATTTTGTGCTACAGTAGACTTGCGCAAAACAGAAAATTACATAAAAACGTAAAGTGTTGTTTCGGATTAGCCTGCACGGACTGCGCAGGCTGATCCGAGACGACACTTTACGCAGATGTCCGAATGCCCTTTTTCGCGTGTTGCAAGCCATTTAGGACTGGGTCATCTGGCAAAAGAGGGTTTTAATACATTTCCGTGCTGCATTATACATGTACTAAGCAAGTTTTCACATAATTAGTAATTTATAAAATCCATTTTGTATATCAACTGGCTAGATATCGAAATAGAATGGTCCTTTGTCATGCAGAAAGTTTTCAAGTGGTAAAAAGATTCGACCCTGATGTCAGCCTGAGCGGACTTTCTGCAGATGCATTAAGTCCCATTTTCAAAGAGCATGGCTCAAATAAAAAAAGAAAAAAAAAACTTCATTACACGAAATAAATATTTATGAAATTACTTTATGATTTCAGCAGATGCAAGGAAAATCAGACACCACTAACCCAACAAGCTTACTGTGCTTTTTTTTTTCTTTCTTTTTTGTTCTTGAGTCTTTACCAAACGACAAAATTTAAGACTTGTCCGATTCCACAGACGACAATTTTAATTAGATTATAATGATAGAAGTTGTCTTTGAAAGGGAAGCCATCTATGTGGAAGAAGCAGAAAATGCTGGTTACAAGTATTTTCTCCTTTCTCATATTGTTTTCAGACGCCCTTTTTTGCCAAGGCCGTGCAAAATCGGGATTATCTTAGAAGCATTTATAGACTGATAAGCTTGCGCACCAATCAAGTGCGATTTTCTGCAGCTATACATGTAATTTGTACGACTGAATAAACGTGTGTTTACATGCGATAGCGAGATTTGATATTCTTTGCAAAGTCTGAACATAGGATACGAGTAGATAGTAAAACGGGCATTCTGGCTTATTTCTAAAAAAAAATTCCTAAAAATTAAAAAAAAAGCGAAAAATTTATCGAAATTCGATAATTTCAAAAATTTCAAGCTGAAGTTGTGCAGCGGGTCAGTCTTGGTGAATAAAATTTCTTAAAAAAATTTTTCTTAAAAAAAAAATTTTACAAGAAAATTATATTTTTTGAAAAATATAATTTTATTCTTTAAAAACATCACCATGGATAATAAACCATACGTAAACCTTAATACCCCACCCATCATACAAAGCCCACGCTTTAGCGATTATACCATAAACACCCCAATGCACCTATCACCACCATCCACCCTATCCTTAGCACCACAACAACCCCACACATCCTACATGACGCCAATATCCCCACCACGCTACGTAATAGACCAAAACGGCAAACTTATACGCATACAAAAATTTGAAATAGTAGAAACCATAGAACTATAAAATATATGGAACCGCTAAAAGAGTTTTTAAAAGAATTAAATTTAGACAAAGACGAGGGTTTAATGAAGGCTATAGATAACATGAAAGAGAATTTGCTAAACGTAGATATAGCTAAAGATAAATTCAAAAAGTTAATTTACTCTAACGAGGCTTCTGCAAGATTCGCGGTGCTTCTTGTCATAATTAATCCTGGAGAATCATTCACAGAAGAGAAATGTGTAATATGTTTAGAAAATAAACCAAATATATTATTTTGTAATTGTGGACATCGATGTATATGTAATGAATGTAATTCAATAAATAATTTTACCAATTGCCCATTTTGTAAAACTGAAAGCACATTCAAACGTAAAATATAACTTATTATAAACAAAGTTATATTTTTTACAAGTCTAACTCTATCAAAATAGATATATAAGCGTGTGTTACATTACGGGTGTTTGTTCTTGAGATAAAGTTTACGATGTCACATTGTTTTACCTCCAACGCCCTCGGGAAAACCGTACAGCTGCAAATTTCGTTCGCTTTTTTAATAATAGAGTAATCAACCTGCTCCAATCCGTTTACCACTATATTAACTTTTACCTCTTCTTCTGGTGCATTAGGGATATCTTTAACAACCGTTAAACTACCTCTTATAATTCTACCCGGAGCACTCATACAATAACCACCCAAACCATGTTTGCGACCTGAATTACCATTACCAAATGAAAACTCATAATTACCATCTCCTATTGGCCCATTTTCTTCAGCCCACACGGTTATAATAGGTTTAGGACCTATGAGAGAAGGGAGGGATACTTTTTTATCCACGTATGATTTTGTTGCTAAATCTCTCTCTTCTACCGGGGTTGCTGCGTTTTTTAAAGAAAAACCTTGGAGATTTACGTTAGCCACCGCCGTGAAACTTCCATCTGGATTTTTTACGATAGCTCCACCATTATCAACGTAATTTTGATTGACAGCGGAGTCACGCGATACAGGATTTGGTAATCCGGTAATCGAGTGATCATTCATATCTATTCCACCAGCCATTGAAAAAGATCCATCTGGATTTTTTGTCAAAGCTTTTTCACCCGCGGTAGCTACCTCAACGATGGTATCTACATAAAACGTATTTACAGCTTGATTATTTTCTAAAGGACTTCCAACATTGTTAATTCTTCGTCCTCCCATAGAAACGTCAGAAACTGCCATATACTCACCAGCTCCATAAACGAAAGCTTTATTTGCGCTGTCTACATATCTTTTAGTTGCTGCATCTTGAGCATCTGCGGGATCCAAAAGATTAGTTAAACTATATCCTTTCATATCTATATTTGCAACAGCGGAAAAGGTACCATCTCGGTTCTCTACTATTGCTTTACCACTCCTATCCACATAATTTTTAGTAGCAGCTTCACTCGGTTCTGTTGGTTCCTTAACGTTTTTTATCGGATTAAAACCCATGTTTAAATAACCATTTTTAACGTGGAATCCTCCGTTTTCATCTAACAACCCCGAGTTGGTGTCAACATAATCCTTAGTTGCCACATCATGAGAATTTACTGGATTACCAACCCTCGTTAATGTATTACCATTCATGTTTATAGAACCAGTAACAACAGTTGTTCCATCTTTACGTAAAAAATTATTATTCACGTAGGCGAGTGACACACCATCATCGCTTGTTTCATCATCTTTCATTCTTCCAAATTTGTTAACAGGCATTTTTTATAATGCTAAAAAAGTTTATTTAAAACATTTTGGAACCCGTTACCCGCGGATAACTCTTTTAGAATGTACAAACATATATGACCGCAAAATACTTGCCCAGCTCGTTGTAATTGATCAGTATTGTACTGTATTGGGCTTTTTAAATACTCTCGAATTTCAACAGGTGGTTGTATACCATAACTATCAAAATAAATTTTAGTTTTACCATTTTTATACCAAGCGACCCAATGTGTACCAGGTCCACCACTTTTATCAAAGTTTACTATACCACATTCTTTTTTACTCGGTTTTCTCGGTAATGTATCTAGTAAAAAAACTCCTCTAAAATAAGGAATCTTTAATCTTTTAGCGGCACCTTCCAATTCGAAATTGTTCAACGGTTTATTCGGTAAAATTACGTTTTCAATCGAAATATTTGACATTTTTTTATAGTTAAATATTTCTAATGTCTTTATTGTCAACCCATGAATTAAATTCATTGGGATAACCTTTCCACTTTACGAGAGATTTCTTTTTTCCTTTTTTAATAACCTTTTCTATTCTATACAGCTCTTGACTGGTTTTCTGCAGTTCAGGCTCATAAAAGGTACCTTGTATTTCTTCTCCATTAAGATCCTTAATTTTATATGTATGTTACAGGTGATGTAAGTTTTACTTCAGAAACTGTAAAAACCTCCTCAGTCCATCTTGTTGTATAACCTTTCTCAAAAGTCTTTTTCTTTTTAGTTATCCTTACTTTGTCTCCAACGGAAAACTTAGGATTTATATCTTTTATTTCGAAATGATCGGGGTAAAGATTTCTCCAAACTCTCGTTTCATTTTCTTTTTTACTCGCGTCTACCGGAGTCATCTTAATAGATGAATGCCTCGTGTTATTATATTTTTTAACGAGATCCGGTAGCACATTGATGTAAACGTTTGTGGAGTTAGCGGAAAAATACTTCCACATTTTTTTCTTTCATTGTTCTAATCCATCTCTCAACCACACTAGATTTTTCCTCATTTTCGGTAGAATACAATTCAACCAAGTCTTTAACATCTTTGTTATAAAACTCTTTACCCTTATCCACCCACATTTTTTCGGGTTTTCTCTCCTTAAAAATACTTTTTAATGCTATAGCAACAGATTTTCCTGTTTTGTCTTTTAATGGCACCAGATATCCGTATTTAGAAAAGATGTCAATAGCAGCGAGAAGGTATTTAACACCGCGATTAAACTTAGAAAATGCTTGCATGTCTACTAAATCCGCAGCCCATATCCTATCTATACCGTTTACTCTAACTCTCCTTTTCTTAAAATTTCTTTTTATGGGTTTATGTAATTCTTCCGCTAAAATTTTTATCGAGTTTTTTTTTTCGACTCCCATTCCAAATTTCATCTTCGTTCCAATGAGTCTACTTACCAAACCCTTTTCCATTTTTTCTCTAATAGTAGGATTGTAAATACCTTCTAACTCTGTTAACATATCTTTATCACATATTTCATTCCTAGTTTTTGTATCATCATGCTTAAGATAGCAAACATCGTGATTATAAGCAGCTTGATCTACTCTATTTATAGGTTTACTCCATTCCTTTGGGGTTAGATCAGGATTTAACCTCTCATCTAGCTTGGTACCTGGTCCTGTAAAATTGTGCCCTGGTAGATGCATTTCAAAAGGCATCATGTTTATAAATTTGTTTAAGATGCTACTACCAGTTTTTTTTTCTCCTTTTATAAATTGTGTTTTAGTTATTCCACAAACCACATATTTACCCCTCATCATATTTCTCCCATTTTTAGAAACAGTATATTCTATATTACTCGTATCAGTATGTTTTTTACATTTAACGCAATACATTTTATATATAAAAATTAAAAAAGTTATATAAAATGGATATTATAAACTTATCATGGAATGAAGTAGTATCAAAGAGATTTAATCACTCCCTTTTACCAAAAAGTATTAGAGGTTTAATTATAGGCAAATCAGGATGTGGTAAAACTACTTTATTGTTAAACCTTTTACTCAGACCAGGTTGGCTTGACTACAATGATTTGAGTGTTTTCGGAAAAAGCCTTTTTCAACCGGAATACCGAATACTAAAAAAGGCTTTTGAAGAAAAACTACCAAAAGAATGTATCTTAAGGTTGTTTAACATGCGTGATGAGATACAAGAACTAAACATTGTACCAACAGCTTTAGTTGAAGAATGGATTAAAACGATTAAAAACAAATCGGATATAAATTGTAACTTCTTTGAAAATGCTAGTGATGTACCTGATCCGAGAGAGTTAAACTCAGAAAATAAAAATTTAATGATTTTTGATGATTTACTTTTAGAAAGGCAAAATAAATGTGAGTGTTACTATATTCGAGGAAGACATAGTAATGTTGACTGCTTTTACCTCTCACAGAATTATTTTAGACTACCGAGACAAACTATTAGAGAAAACGCTAATTTTATTTGCCTTTTCCCGCAAGACCTAAAAAACATTAATCATATTTATAACGATCATGTAGGCGAAGATATGCCTAAGGATGAGTTTAGAAAATTTTGTCAAAAGGTATGGGAAAGACCGCATGGTTTCGGTATTATCGATCTAACTAGTAAAAAGCATGATGGAAAGTATAGAAACGGGTTTGATAATTTTTACATACCTAAGTCGGTATAAGAATTATATATATTGTTAAAAAATGGAAGCAATTGATTATTTAATAGATAAAATGAATAAAGCTATGGATATATTTGATAATATAGTAAAAGATTATCATAAAATCTCGAAAGATCCTAATTCTGAAATTTTTGTCAGGATGTTATTATATCATCGACGAGAGCTATTTAATTTAATGTATGATATTGCGGGTGCCATGAATAATGCAGAGAGAGCTGATGATGATGATGTTAGGGATATCAAAAGTTTAAAAAAAGTGTTTGCTATGATAACAGAGATTTGCTCGAAAACAGGTAAAAAAAAATTAGAGAATATTAATGGTAGGTTAGAAAATATTATTCTAATTTTTTTCCCTCGTAAATTTTTTTAAATATAAGAAAAATATTTAAATATTATAAAATGGAAGAACTTTTAGAAAAAATTGTAAAAAATACGGAACACAAAACATCATTTCAAATTATAGTAAGCGATAACAAAACGCGTTTTAAAACGAGGTTTAATCCTCCAATTCAACTAGAAAAGGATAAAGTATACAAAATAGCTTTAATAAACCTCGAAACTTACTACTCTTTTCCAAACATTGATGAAACGAACAACACACTCGTTTATTCTCCGGACAATGGCACCTCATGGATTAAAATAAGAATACCTGAAGGAAGTTATGACCTTGTTGACATTAATGATACAATTCACCAAGAAATGAGAAAAAAGGGTCATTATGATAGAGTTAATGAAGAGTATCCTACTAACTTTTCTGCAAACACTAATACCCTAAAGTCTGTTCTTACATTAGAAGATGGTTATCAAGTAGATTTTAATCAACCAAACTCCATTGCCAAAGTATTAGGATTTACTCGCGCTAAATATACGCAAGGATTTTACGAGTCAAAGAATGTAGTGAACATTCTTACCATAAATAGTTTGCTCGTTAACATAGATATTATTTCAGGCAGTTATGTTAATGGTTCAACAAAAAACACTATTTACTCTTTTTTCCCGGGTGTTGCGCCCGGATATAAGATAATTGAGTCGCTACATAATTTGGTATACCTACCAATAACATTAGATGAAAAACATAACCTAGATGTAAATAATACGGATCAAGATGGTAATTTACTAAATCTTAGAGGCGAAAATTTAACAATTAGGTTTCATATTAGAGAAGCGAGATAAATAAAAAAATAGTTATATATAAAATGACGAGTTACACTAATGTTAAAGTAAATATATCGGAAGGACAAAAGGAAAAGCTTCAACATGCTGTTAAAGCTAGTTGTCCAGTAAGTATTCGTTTAGGTCATGAAGAATTACGTGGTAATGATGTTTTAGCAATTACCGATTCACAAGCGAGGAAAATGGCTAAAGCCTATGAGGATGGTAAGGGTATAACTATTAGAATGTCTGCAAAACAACTTAAATATAACACGAAAATAGAAGAGGGTTTTCTCGGAATGCTAGCTGGGTTAGCTGCTAGAGCTTTACCGATGCTTGCAAAAACCGTTTTACCAGCTTTAGGTGTTGGTGCTCTTTCTGGATTAGCCTCAACAGGTGTACAAAAAGCGATGGGATCGGGTCTTTATCTTAAAAAAGGAGGTTATGTTTGTCAAGTTGAAACTGATGGATGTGGATTATACTTAAAACCATACAAAGGTAACGGATTAGCTCACGTTGGTGATGGTTTGTATTTAAAGCAAGGAGGAAAAATGTATGATGGAAGAGGACTTTTACTCGGACCTAATAGTCCATTCGCTAATATCCCTATCTTAGGAGCTATATTATAAATATTATTTACAACAAAATAAAAATGGATATACATAAATTTGGTATAAAACCTAATATTACTACCCAACATAAAACTATATTTTGGAAACCTCATTTACGTGGAGTAAGATATCCTCCCTTAAAGCAAGATCCTCTAAAATGGAAAATATACTCGCAAGTAACTATCAAGATTCCTCCTCGTGATGGTATGAGACTTTCGCTAGGATTTGGTTATATAACTATACGAGGAGTTGTAGTTATATCTGTTAGTAATAAATGGAAAGATAGTTTAACCATTCTTAATGGAGCACATCTTGGTAATGAGGCTGATGATATCTTAGTCTACATTTATAATTTCTCACAAAAATCGATCGAAATACCTGAGGGAGAGTTATTCTGTTATCTAAAATATTTACGATAGTGACATAAAAAAATTATTATTTTAATAAAATGGCAGATACAGATCAAAAACATTCTAATAAAATATATCCTCCGTTACCTACCGCAAGCGCCCCACCTATCGAGATGGATGACAAAGGTCATTCCTACCGTTTATAAAAAATATCTGAAGTACAAAAGTTTCTCGAAAATGAAATTCGAGAAAGAGATGCCTTAGCTAAAAAATATTTTAGAGCCGCGAGAATCATTGATAATGTTGACACGGTTTTGATCACGGTAACCATGGCTTCAGGAGTAGGTGGAATCGGTTTACTATCTACTATTGTAGCTATTCCAGCAGTCATGGCATTAGAAGCAACAGCTGCGGCAACCGGGCTTCTTTCGATATTAGGTAAATATGTAGTAAGAAATTCGAGAACCAAGGCAGAAAAACATCAAAAGATTAAAATGATAGCTGATGCTAAGTTAGATACAATTGCTTCACATATATCGAAAGCTTTAACTGACAATTATATCTCTGATGATGAATTCAAACTAATCATGGAAGAATTAGAGAAATATAAAACCATGAAGGATGAGATACGTACCAAGATCAGGAAAAAGATATCTACCGAAAACGAAGAAAGTTTGATCGAAAAGGGGAGGCAAGAAGCGCGTGAGTCCTTTCGGAGGTTGGTTGAAAAGAATTCCTCGGCTACGATGTAATCTCCCTGAGATTCGATGTAAGTGTATTTGTGAAATAGGTGATACCTCAGACATGTAATATATAAGAGAATATATAATGCTCTTATATATTATCCCAAAAACTATGTTAAAAACTATGTTAAAAACTGTCTCGCCTTTGTCTCGACAAAGGTATGTTAAAAAACTATTTTAGTAATTAAAAAAAATGTCTTTTTTAAAAATCGCTGATCCAACAAAAAGGGACTTAATTGTAAAAGAGTATCTCGAAACGAGAAAGAAGATTCGGGATAATCTACTAGCAGAGAGAACGGGTAAACAAGAATTACAAACCGATCTTTCAAAGTTTTTTAAACCTATTACGGAAACGCAAAAAGCTACAGCAAAGGAGATTACAGAGGGGCTTAGACCTATTAAAGAAGCTATCGAACAGTTACCACAAGCTATTAATCTGCCAGCTTTTTCAACAATAGAAGCTTATCCCTCTGAAGAAAAACCAACTATTCAGGAAAGTAAATTGAAGGAATATCAAGATACATTTTTCATTGGACCAGTTGCAAAGGAGTATCTAACAAAATTTCTTGGTAAAGATGATGTTGATAGAACATATGGATTACGTGATAAAGATGGTAAATTTTATATTGGTAGCAAAATGGTTGTAATTGATGAGGATGATATTGTTCTTGGTAGTAAGGTGTATCGAGGAACACCTGGTTTATGGGAGTTAATTGTTGCTAAAGAACCAAATGAAGACATTTATAAATATAATGATCTTGGAGATTATCAAGATTTAATGATAAAAACCAGCGCTCTTCATCGAAATAACGATCCGGATAATCGATATCCTAAAGCTTCTAAAGGGAAAAAATGGGATAAAATTCTTAAATATATTTGGGAAAATGAAAAAAATATTTCAAGGAAAGGGTATCATTATCCCATCCGACCCTAACGCATTAATAGAAAGACTAGACCTGTTGTTGGCTAGTAAAAAAGCAGGTAACACGGGTGTAAGAAACGAGTTAGTGAGCATTTGTGATGAATTAAAAAGACAAGGTGTTTTAAATTCAAACGCTTATAAAAATT
The DNA here is from genome assembly GCA_946811185.2 of Hippopus hippopus. Taxonomy (NCBI): domain Eukaryota; kingdom Metazoa; phylum Mollusca; class Bivalvia; order Cardiida; family Cardiidae; genus Hippopus; species Hippopus hippopus. The sequence goes on along the minus strand of OX328108.1, from coordinate 8,767,200 downwards.
TAATGTCTATACTATAAAAAATGATCATTACTACAAAACACGGATTTAAAAAAAGGTATTCATACGGTGGTTCCGGAATCTTTGATAGCGTTGCTAACTTTTTAGCGAGGCTTTTCACAAGTAGCGCAGCTAAACAAATTGCGTCTTCTGCCCTTGATGTAGGAAAGAGTGTAGCTAAGGAAGGTGCAAAGAAAGCTTTAGAGGTTGGAAAAAGTGCAGCTGTAGATGCAGAAAAAAAATTAGTTACGAAAGCTTTGACACCAAAATCAAAACAAATTTTACAAAAATATAACGCAACACCCATCCCTGACGAGACATCCCAAGTCAAAACGCAAGACATTAATACATTAATAGATGGAAGCGCTATTGCTATTCAAGACTTAGTTAAAAAATTAAACAGTGGAGTAGGTATTAAAACAGTATGAAGAAAAAATAAAATTAAGTTAAGAAAATTATATTACTTATAAAAAAGATAATGTCAGAATTAAAATTTAATCGTGTAGATTATAAAAAATACAATACTAGTTCTATTACTATAGTAGGTGCGTTTTTAAACCTAAAAGATTGTGAAATCCTCGAAATTAATAACACGAAATATGGTTATAAAAAAGCTGTTGTGAAGTTATCTCCCGAAAAAGTAATCAAGATGAAAGAGATTGAGGAAAAGGTAAATGAACGTTTACAAAAGTATCAGGTACCTCAAATAACACTTGTATACGATAATAGAGTTTATCCTAAAACTAAACTGGATACCGCAAAAAGCATTAAACTTAAAGGTGTGTTTGTTAATGATGAAAATAGGTCTTTTCCCCAGCTTTGGTTAGAACAATTATAATTTTTATTTTATTTAAAATTATAATTGTAATAATAAAATGGACATTTTAAAAATTACCGAACCAATTTTAAAAGATGATAGTATTGTTGAGTATGAACACCATGAGTATGAACCAATCACCGGTACACACCTCAACAACTCAGGAGGAGATATTAGAATTAGCATTGAGACCCAAGATATTTTTACTCATCCTAGTGAGAGTTATTTACTTATTATAGGTGAATTAGTAAGAAGTGATACTGGAGCAGTTTACGATGCTAACAGTAATATTTCTTTAACAAACAATGGTCTCATGTATGTTTTTAAAAATATTAAGTATCAACTTTCAGGTATGGAGATTGAATCCGTATTGAATCCTGGCCATGCTACTACAATGCTTGGTTTGTTAAAATATCCGGATGATTTTTCTAAATCACAAGGGTTAAATCAATGTTGGTATAAAGATACAACAGCTAATGCAGCTGATGGAAACACTGGTTTTATTGTAAGAAGAAATTATATTATTAATAATCCTCTTCCAAGAGGTACTTTTAGCTTTAGAGTTCCATTAAAACATATATTTGGTTTTTGTGATGATTATGATAAGATATTGTATGGAATGAAGCAAACTCTCACATTAACAAGAAATAATGATAATGATGCAATCTTTAAAACTGGTGCTGTTGGTGGTGTTGCTGCTCCTGTTGATGGTAGAATTAATTTACTCAGAATATCTTGGTTTATGCCACACGTGCTACCCGCAGATGGAGAGAAGATGGAACTTTATAAAATTATCGAGAAAAAAGAAAAAATACCGGTTGGATATAGAATGAGACAGTGCGACTCTATCGCGGTTCCCGAGTCAACATCATTTACCTGGAGACTTTCTGTCAAATCATCTCCCGAAGTGCCACGTTCTATCATTGTTGGTTTTCAGACTGGTAAAAGTGGTAATCAAGAGCAAAATCCAGCCATATTTGATCATAGAAACGTTGAAAATATTTATGTTACGCTAAATTCTACTAGATATCCTGCTGTTGATTATAATCTTTCATTCACTGCGAACCAATTTAGTAGAGTTTATGGTGACGCTTCTCTATTTAGATCTAAGTTTTATAACATGAATGAAATGGTGTCAAACCCTAACATTACTCCCTCAGATTATAAAACCCTTTATCCTTTGTTTTTGTTTGACGTTTCCAAACAGAGTGAGAGATTAAAATACTCAGTCACTGATATTCAAATCAAAGCGAGTTTTACTGAAAATGTGCTTGCGAACACTGAGGCATATGCTGTTATTATTAGTGATAGGTTAATTAACTTCCAGTCTGATGGAAATAAAATGAGTGTAGTGTATTAAGGTATTTTTCTTATATAAAAAATGATAAAGATTACAGATTTAAAAAAAATTCTTAAAGAAAATAATATAAATTTCTGCTCATACTGGGATAAAAAGCGGTTAGTTGAGTTGGTGAAAGAACATCGATTGTTACCAGAGGAGGAGTCGCCTAAGTTATCTAAAAAAGAAAGAAGTAAAGACCCTAAGTTTGATAGATTAAAGACTATTATGCATAATCCTAAGAAAGTTAGTTTAGAGGATGTTGAAACTGGTGAAATAAAAACCTTTCCATCTATTTATAAGGCAGGTAAATTTATAGATCGCTGCCCACAAACGATTGAGAATTGGAATGGGAGAACTTGGAATAATAAATATAAGATTAACATACAATAATTTTATTATGACAATGACAAAGTCGTAATAAAATTTTTTGAAACAAAAAAAATTTTAACTTAAGATTTTTTATATATATATAAAAATGAGTTTCCTAAATAGATTTACGAGTGCAGCTAGACGTGCTGCGTCTAATGTTTACTCTGGAGCAAGACGACTAGCCGCAGCTGTCGTTCCGGAATCTATACAAAGAAGAGTAACTGATTTTAGTAACTGGCTAACTGGCAATGTGCCTCCAGAACAAATACCGCAAGTTTTGGATGAAGTTAATACCCAAGTTAGAGAAAGAACGCCTCCGCCCCCTAGACCCTTTGAGATTATAGAGGGTCCATCCGCATTTAGAAGGTATTCTAGACAACATGTTATAGAGGGTAGAGAAAATTATAACCCGCAAAGATTTTTCGCAGACACATGGATGCCTCTTATAAATACTCTTCGAAATAATTTACGAACAAAGGTAAAACTTGTACTTAGGTGTACCTTAAGGTTAATGACAGATCTTGATCGAGCTCCTGTTGAACTTGCCTTTCATAGTACACAACATTTAAATTTAAACGGGGGAGAAATAGAGGATTTGTTGAATAAAATGATAGATGAAGTTATGGAAAAGTTAGCTAATTTTCAAAGAGAAGGTAGTGGTTGGGCATTTGAAAGTATAGTGCAAGTAGAACTACATACAGCTGGTTATGATCCTTTAAGAGCTAATGGTTGGTTACCTTTGCCAAAGTGGATTGCTAGCAAAAAAGCAGTTATCAATATGCAAAATAAAGATGACAAATACTTTTTATGGTGTGTTTTAAGAGCATTAAACTCTAAAGAGCATAATGCAGAAAGAGTTGACAAGGCTTTACAAGCAAAGGAAAGTAGCGTAAACATGGATGGAATAGAGTATCCTGTTTCGTTTAAGGGTATCGGTAAGTTTGAAAAACAAAATTCGGAAATTAGTGTAAACGTGTATGGGTATCAGGAAATAAAGGAATCTATTTATCCTCTTAGGCTTACAAAATATAAAAAAAAGTAAACATGTTGATCTTCTTATTACAGATGAGGAAAATATGCACCATGCCCTCGTAAAAAACTTTAATAGATTAGTGAAAAAACAAATAACAAATACTCATAATGGAAATATAGAATGTTGCAAACGATGTTTAAATCATTTTGGTAGTAAAGAACTTTTGGAAAAACATGAACGATACTGTAATGAACATGAACGTATTGTTTTAGAAATGTCAAAACCAGGTACCATGTTAGCTTTTGAAAACCATGCTAGAAAACTTGAGGTTCCCTTTGTTGTATACGCTGATTTTGAAAGTGTTTTGGAACCAATACACACATGCCAACCAAACCCGGAAAACAGTTATAATATACAACGTCAAAAGCATGTACCTTGCAGCTTTTTCTATATTATAAAATGTTTTGATGATGCTGTGTGTGCTCCTATAGAAAGAAGTTATGTTGGAGAAAATGCTGAGGAAGTTTTTATAAACCAGTTAAAAGATGATATACAAGAAATTCATCAACAATATTACCAAAAACCAAAACCTATTAAAATTACGAGAGAGGAAGAAATAAAACATAAACAACAAACACGTTGTTGGATTTGTGGTAATAAGTTTACCAAAGATAATATTAGAGTAATAGATCATTGTCATTTTACGGGTAAATATAGAGGTGCCGCACACAATAAATGCAATCTAAAAGCTAGAAATCCTAACTTCACACCTGTATACCTTCATAATCTTAGTGGATATGACGCGCATCTTTTTATTAAATGTCTTGGCAAATCTGAAGGGAAGATTGATTGTATTCCAAACAATGAAGAGAAATATATTAGTTTTAGTAAAGACATTTGGGTTGGAGAAAATATAAACCATAAAATTAGATTTCTTGATAGTTTTAAGTTTATGAGTTCTAGTTTAGATAAACTTTCAAGCAACTTAGAGGAAAGCCAATTAAAAATTTTATCGAGATATTTCACTAAGAATCTGCTACCGCTAGTTAGGAGAAAAGGAGTCTTTCCTTATTAGTACCTAGATTCACTCGATAAACTTAAAGAAGAGAAATTACCACCCAAAGAAGCATTTTACTCGAGTTTAAACAAAGGAGGAATTAGTGATGAAGACTATGCTCATGCGCAAAAGGTTTGGGAAACTTTTAATATGAAAACGTTGAAGGATTACTTAGAACTTTACAATAGAATAGATGTATTGCTTTTAGCGGATGTTTTTGAGAACTTTTGAGATGTTTACCGTGAAAACTATGACTTAGATCCTAGTTGGTATTATACTACTCCTGGTTTAGCTTGGGATGCAGCATTAAAAATAACGGGAGTAAACCTGGAGCTTTTATCTGATGTTGATATACTTTTAATGGTTGAAAAGGGTATCAGAGGAGGTGTTAGCATGTGTAGTAAAAGACACGCAAAAGCAAATAATGAGGATATGGGTGAATTATACGATTCTAGTAAACCGTCAAAATATTTATTATATATAGATGCAAACAGTCTTTACCCTTGGGCAATGAGTTGCCCTCTTCCTACACATGGTTTTAAATGGATGACAAATGAAGAATTAGAAATTTGGCAAAAAATACCGTGTATATTAGAAGTAGATTTAGAATATCCTAAAGAGTTGCATGATTTACACAATGACTTTCCTTTAGCGCCTGAACGTTTAAAAATAGAAAAAGTAGAAAAACTTATTCCGAGCTTAAATAATAAAAAGAATTATATTATTCATCATGAAGCTTTAAAAACATGTGTTGATTTAGGTTTAAAGATTACTAAAATACATCGAGGAATTAAGTTTGAGGAAAGCCCATGGCTTAAACCATACATTGATAGAAATATTAATCTAAGAAAAGCAGCTAAAAATAATTTTGAGAAAGATTTTTTTTAAGTTGATGAACAATTCAGTCTTTGGCAAGACTATGGAAAACCTGAGAAATAGAGTAACGATACACTTGGTTTCTAGTAAGGAGCGTTATAGGAAATTGGTAGCAAAACCAAACTATAACCACACAACAATATTCGATGAAAATCTAGTAGCGGTACACATGAAAAACACTATTTTAAAATATAATAAACCTATTTACTCAGGATTAAGCATCTTAGACATTAGTAAAACGCATATGCAAAAAACTTATTATAACTACCTTAAAGCTAAGTATGATGAAAAGGTTAGAATGTGTTATACTGATACAGACAGTTTTATCCTTGAAATAGAAACTAAAAATTTGTATAAGGATATGGAGAAAGATGTGTTTGAAATGTTTGATACAAGCAATTATCCTAAAGATCATTTCTTAAAAAATAATTGTAATGCTGGAGTAGTTGGAAAGTTTAAAGATGAGTTAGGTGGTAAGATTATGACTGAGTTTGTTGGTTTAGGAGCAAAAATGTATGCTTATAAAACCTTAGATGGTAATGAAGACAAAAGGTGTAAAGGTGTTAAAAAAGTGGTTATCAAGAAAGAGATAAATTTTAATAATTACAAAGAGTGTTTGCTTACAGAAAAGGATCAGTATAGAAAGATGACCGTTTTAAGAAGTACGGGTCATAATATGTATACTGAAGAGTTAAACAAAAAAGCGTTAGGATCAAGTGATGATAAAAGGTTTTTTTTTGGAAAACAAGATTGACACATTTATAAACAAGTTATATTTTTTCTTGATTTGTTGTTAAAAATTTTTTTAAATCCCAACCTTTTTAGCTACTTTGTCTGTCATAATTAAGAAATTTGTAGCTTGTCCTCCCTGCATTTTTCTTTTATTTTTAATATACGCTAAACGATCATTCTCATCCGCTTCTAAAAAAAGTTGGGGTATCGTTTTATACAGTATTTCGTTTCTCGTTAGCCCTTTCTCTATTTTAAACCCTAGTTTTTTTTTAATCTTAAGTATTAAATTTTTCTTAGATTGGTTTGCATTTCCGTAAGTTTGTTTCCAAAATCCCGTCTTTACAGCAAAATTTTGTCTAATTTCCGGACTGATAGAATCTAAAATAAAGTTTGTATACGTAGCTAGAAGCACCGCGAATCTTGCAGAAGCCTCTTTAGAGTAAATTAACTTTTTGAATTTATCTTTAGCTATATCTACGTTTAGCAAATTCTCTTTCATGTTATCTATAGCCTTCATTAAACCCTCGTCTTTGTCTAAGTTTAATTCTTTTAAAAACTCTTTTAGCGGTTCCATATATTTTATAGTTCTATGGTTTCTACTATTTCAAATTTTTGTATGCGTATAAGTTTGCCGTTTTGGTCTATTACGTAGCGTGGTGGGGATATTGGCGTCATGTAGGATGTGTGGGGTTGTTGTGGTGCTAAGGATAGGGTGGATGGTGGTGATAGGTGCATTGGGGTGTTTATGGTATAATCGCTAAAGCGTGGGCTTTGTATGATGGGTGGGGTATTAAGGTTTACGTATGGTTTATTATCCATGGTGATGTTTTTAAAGAATAAAATTATACTTTTCAAAAAATATAATTTTCTTGTAAAATTTTTTTTTTAAGAAAAATTTTTTTAAGAAATTTTATTCACCCAGACTGACCCGCTGCACAACTTCAGCTTGAAATTTTTGAAATTATCGAATTTCGATAAATTTTTCGCTTTTTTTTTTTAATTTTTAGGATTTTTTTTTTTTTAGAAATAAGCCAGAATGCCCGTTTTACTATCTACTGATACGTATTGTATCGCGTATGCGTATTTTAGAGTATCTGGTTTCCGTCTGAATGATCAAAGTAGATGTGCTATTTTAAATCTGCTAAGAACAGATCTTAATTTTACACTTTCCAATATTTCTTGAGTTCCCATACAAAACATCGCTGAATTTCGATATCTGTCATTTCTATATCTGAGAATGACTTTTTACTGACCCTTATCCTGCTAAATAAAAGAAATGAAACTTTCAAGCTGATCGTAAAAAAAACCCAAATGTTGCTATTTCAAAGTTATATTTTGGGGGAAAGCATCCTCGTATCGGACAATGTAGATCCAAGATCAGACTGCACGTTCTGTGCAGTCTGATCTTGATCTACACTGTCCGCAAAGGGTCAGTGAGTTGGGCTTAGCAGCCAAAGGGTTAAGTGAATTTCCTAATGGTAAATCTGTTTTCAGGTATTCCATTGCTGATTGTAATTATAACGTTGATCATCAACAAAACTGACAACTATGCTTTACAAGTTGGAGGAATGTAAGTTTTATTTCTAACCCATAGACTGCTAAGCACAACTCAAGAACCTTTTGCAGATCAAGAACGTGCAGTTTTATCTTGGATCAACGCTATTTCGATGAGGAGACATTTCTCCTCTTAAGAGTTAATTCCATATCCTTTTAGCCTATCCACTTCCCGGGGAGGGGGGAAGGGGGGGGCTATAATGTGGCTTTTATGTTCGGTTTGGATCAAGATCAGGTAGACATAACAAGTAGTCTAATCTATAATCTACATCGCCCGACACTTAATTAACTAATTTGACCGTTTAACATCTTACTTTGAAGTGGAATGGTATCTAAGTCCCCTCCCCCCCCCCCATCTTAAAACTTAATGCTATATAAGTTAACGAGTTAAATGAAACTTTCAAGCCAAAAAACAAAAACCTAATCGTTGCCCTTTCAAAGATATTTTTAGTGAAAAAAAAATCTCCTTATCCAACAGAGTAGATCAGAGTGCACATTGTGTGCAGTCTGATCTTTATCTACATATTCTGCAAAAAGTCATTTGAGTCATGCTAACAGCCTAAGCGTTAAAGTCATCTATTCGCGGACCAAGATGGAGTTTGGTTCTGAAAAGGATCTTATTACTGGAATCAGTTTTATGCCCTCCGTTGACCATCTTGGGGCAGTATTTATCAACCATTTTAAATTCAAGTCTATTGTAAAATTTCTAGGCAAAACATAAGATTAGATGATACTGAACGTTGCTAATGGTTACGTGGCCAGCTTTTGTATTTTACAATAAAAGAGAGTTAATATACAATGCTTTGTGAATACAAAACCAAGATTTGTGTAAGTCGATACGTCTCTTGTACAAAAGAACCTATTCAATCTGTCTAAACCGGAAATGTTTTTGGAAATTTCATGCACCAACAAATAACAAAAATTTACCTTGAAGAAGCATCATTGGTGTCAATACACGGTATTCTGTTAGTTTTAACAAATACTGATTTTAAAACCGTTGTTATATGTCATCTTTTCAGGTAAATGATAATTATTATCGTGTAGATATATAGGTATAGTTTTTACATTATATAGAATTGTTGTTTTGACATTAATTTCTAATTGTTGGAGTAAATGGTTTCGGGGGTACAACTCTGAGAGAGAGAGAGAGAGAGAGAGAAAGAGAGAGAGGTGTACCAGCTTTAGACAACACATGGTATAATGCTTTATAATTTCAGTTGCTGGTTGGAACGGCTCCCATTCTACCTAGCGTTCTTGGGTCCAGTATGCTTTACTATGGTAGTGAATTTAGTCGTATTTACGTTGGTGCTTCGTCAGATCTTCCGGCGAACTTCGAAAAAACTCTCGAAGTCAGACTCGACTCGTGGGACAGCTGCTCGAGTCCGTGGCGCCATCAGCTTAGTAATTCTTCTTGGTCTGACTTGGCTCTTTGCATTCTTAGCCGTCGGTGATTTCGGCAAAGTGTTTCAATATTTATTTGCATTGACAAACACACTTCAAGGCTTGTTTATTTTTATATTTTACTGTGTGTTAAAGACAGAGGCACGAAATGCCTGGAAGTCGTGTTGGCAGACACCATACAAACCCGACCGAAGTACCATTCCATTGTCTAAAGGTGAGTTTATTTCTTATTCCAGATCTGTTAAGATCATGTTTGTACATAATGTCGGTACAATTAATGAACTACGAGTATAATCTCAAAAGCTCTCGGATTCGATCGTTGATACTGAATGCGGTCAGGTTTTTTTTTTTTTTTTTTTGTCTTCTTAAGTAAGTGGTGCGTTGTGGCACTGTTTTTGGTCTGAGGTGAAACTTTGAATACTTTAATTGTGGTAGTCTTTTCAGTGTGGTCGAATAAATTCTTAAATAAGAAACATAACTAATTTTAACAGCATGCAAAGCTATTCTTCAGTACATAAATGATAAAGGCCCCAATTTCATACCATTGTTCCACTAAGAAGGACTTAAATTGATTTTGTGGGTTACATAGATCATAAGGAGTACAGTCCTGTTGTAAACTAACCGTCCAATACTTATCTGGATATTCTGATAAATATAAGGTTGCATTTATTTTGAATAAATTTAATGTTTAGTTCTTTTATTTAGTGTTTAAAGAAAGATTGTTGTTCATTACTTTTCAAATAATCAGTAAAGACAATGTATCATTCATATTCACCGCAGATAAAAGTCATGGTAAGTGAATATTACACAATGAGTGTCACTTTTTAATTTCCTGTGATTTTCTTATATCCAAATTGAGTATGGAACGTAAATCTAATCTACTAATCCTTTGTTTGTAGTTTTTCTCACGAATGAGCATGACTTTTACTTATACTCACACTCACGATAGCATTCTGACTGAATTTCACAATACCACCTTTAATTGGTTGTCTTTTCTTCTCAGCCAATCAGAAGGCACGTCTTGGAACTTTGTAGCTACTAACGTGTAACTTAGGTCACTTTATCCCTTGGCACGTGAATGTATCGGCAATGTTTTAGTTATTCTGATTAACGATGAACTTTGTTGCCTCAATTCCAGTTTCGTTTCAGACAGTGAAGATTAGGTTCATACTGCAAAGAACTTAACTGAAGGACTGTTCTTGGTTCTACAATGTTCAGTTCTATTACAGATGTTCTGGCCAAAATATCATTTAAAAGTCAATCTTTAGGTATAAGATCTTTAAACAAAATATGCAGTGCTCTTGTCCAGCATATCTTTTAAAGACGATCGCTACAGTTTCGCCATTTTTTCAAAACATTCAGAATTTCATGAAACTTTGTTTGGTGATAGTTTATTATCTGATCTACAAAAATAGGAGATAAAAAAGGGGTCACCAGCTTTGGGAAAATTCTATGAATATTTCTTTTAGTACACCCTGCATTGCGGCAGTTCAGGATGAAATTTCACCTATGAAAACCTAAGTCTATGTATATTTTTTTTAAATGACAACAATTATAAGCAAAGTTTATGTCATTGTATTGGTAAAACATCAAATTTAATGAAAAAAATAATTTAGATTATACTGAGTATCAATATTTAAAAAAAAGCCCTTAACCTATGGCTAAAACACCTTTATTTTGGGGAAAAAACAAAAAAACAAAAGAGTATCTTTTAAAGTTTTTTTTTAAATGTTCTAACATTCAGATTTTTCTTATTTTTTCTATAAATAATATTCAGGTACTAAACTAAAAGAATCAGACTAAAATGAAATAGGTCACCAGCCTTATTTTTTCAGAAAATACATTTTAAGTTTGTGGATGGGGCACTAATTAATGAGTAAATGTAGGGTTTGTCTAAGATAAAGACATTATATGCAGTAAATTATCTCAATTTTTTCAACAATACAGCAATGATTATAAGAATCAAGATTGTTGGTCATAATAAACCAATTCATAGCATATAAATGTAATACTGATGTTAGCATTTAACCCATTTCCAAACGACTAATTTTAGACTCTTCTAAATTTGACGCGTTTGCAGACGCTAAAACAACACCTGGTATTCATGTATCACAGTTCTTTGATGGGTCAGAAATCATTGTGCGAAAAGGAGAAATCAATCGTTAGGAGCAATTTCTCCTTTTGACATCAATGTTTTCTAATGTTGTCTGCTTGTCTGCTGCCGACTCATCAAGCTAAAAGACAACCTGGTAAAGGAGAAAGAATTATGTACAGCCCCTCGTTTTCTGCAAGTCTTTACCAAATGACATAATTTTGGACTAGACCAAACTGAAAGCATCTGCATCTGAAAAGATGTTTTAGTATGACGATACGTCTGCCAGATAGAGCGCTAGTAGTAGCATCTGTGTCCACGTTTCCGTTGTTAGGTGACTTAGTCAGGTGATTCAGTTTGACTTTCAGTCCGATCTTTTGAAAGCGTAATTTTGGATTCTTGCCTCGCATATAATTATTAGGCTTGATTCAAATACTTTTTTTCTTCATTTTGCTGACATGAAACAACCCGTTTTAGTTCTTTGTTTATCCACTCTGCAGACATTGACAAGTGTGGCAAGATCAAGTGTGTTAGGTGCGCACCGTTTTTCGAGTAAAAGGTGAGCGTGATAGTTACACGAAGCGTGAAAATGGAAACTGTCGCGAACGTCGTTAAATGAACGAACAACTCCTTTGACAATGAATTTAGAACTAGTTTTTGTTATTTCTTCCTTTTGTTTTCAACAACGGTACCATGTGTCTATATTCAAAACCGGAAAACGCAAGAAAATATTTTTTGAGAGTGAAAGATGTACGTTTTATCCTCGAATTAAAGCCACTCCAGGCCTAAAATAGAGCGTGTCTTCCTTTGCGAGTATCTGTATTTGTCACGCGATCAAACTAGCGTCATCGGCATTTGTTAAGTGCCCTGAATAAATTGTTGGCTAAATCAATGGCGATAGTTTGTGAACTTCTTAGAATTAAGTCATTTGGCCTAAGCGAAAATATAAGAAGACTTAAACAAATCTTTATGAGCAATATATCAGTTCCCAAATGCCGTATTCGTATATGAATAATCCACGGCTTTTGGGCACAGATGTACTCTAAACTCATCAAAGATGTAAAGCATGTGGTGAGTCAAAAATGCGGTGTTTTTAATTATAACTAAAGCAGAAGCGTGTTGTTTAGCATAATTATTATGCTCGATTAGTAAGAATGTCTGGCTGAAACGTCGAGGAATATAGGTCTATTCCTGCATAGGTAATCTAACAAGTACATGTCCTACCGATGTACATACGTGTACTCGTACCCAGACTCTATTTATAGCACTTGATTACATCATGGAGCTTTAGCGGTATTTGACGAGACTTTTTTTACATGAACATAGCGGCCGACGTGTGCTGTTTAACCTGCTGTAGGATTAGCCTACATTTAGCCATTCAGTGTGTTACGGAATCTATACACTTGTGCACGGAGGTTAAAATGATTTCATCGTTAATCAGCGTTTACTTCTCTGTCGTATTTTTTCGGTGAATTTTGCGAAGTGCCTCCTTTTCATGATTTTTGTTTGTGAATACCTCAAAAGCCATGAAGTACTGAGATGCTCAGAGCATGGCTTCGTGTCAAAAAGAAGCACAGTAACGTTAAGTAGATCTACATTATCTTTAGCGATTTTATTGTACCTGTTGTTAGTAGATCAGAAAGAATACATCAATTTTCTAATAACTTTTTACCAGACGATAAAGTTTCAGACTGGTCCAAATTAAAAGCATATGCAGACGACAAATTAAAGGTGGTCCATATGACAGTATTTGTCTTTGATAGGATAGAAGACATAGTGGAAAAAAGAGAAAATGCTGGTTACCAGCATTTTCTCTTTTTCCCACAATATTTTCAAATGCTGTATCGGTCAGGGTCGTTAAAAGTGTCATTATATGGTAAAAGGTTAATTTAAAATTCTACGATTTTTGTAGAGAATGATGCCAAACAACATCTTTTTTGTTCCGAGATGTCGTCACCAATGACTCAGCGTAAGACTAAAGGTACTTGCGATATAACATGAGCCTTGCTGTGTGATAAGGGCGCTTGATGTATCTGCAAAAGTATCGACCCGTGTCAGCCTGCGCAGTCCCCCCAGGCTGACATCAATTTTGTCCAGGCTTTTTCTGCATGGCCAAGGACCATTCCATCATATGATTCACTCGATTGTTAAACAAAATGGGTTTTATAGATCAATAATCATATGATGACTTGCTGTGTATAATGTATCACAAGATGCACTAAGCCCCCTTTTGCCAGAACATGGCTCAAAAGCTTTTGCTCCCTTGTGAGACGCTCGTTGGGAATCTAGACGAAACACAAATGCTTCTTAAAAAAAGGCGGCTTGACCAAGGGTTTCTTTATCATGTAAAATTCTGGACAAGCCTGCTTTCTAAATATCAAATTGTTTGGTGTAATTTGGAAGACTCGTTCACAATAGGATTGTAGTATATACAAAACACGGTAGTTGCGAAAGAGAGGCCATTATGGGAAGAGGCCATTGTTTACCTTTAAATTACGAAATAATTAAAATTTTCAAAACAATAGCGAAAACCGAAATACGGTGTTAAATCCACTTAATATTCCTAAGGGAATGAATAATACACAATTTAGAAATGTTTTCTCTGTTTCAAAAAGATGGTGGTGTCAAAATAGTCACAGCAGCTGCATATAGAAGGTATCAATTTCATGTCAAATTCCTTGATAAAGGAAAAAGACAAAAAGACGAACAGAGTAAACATTTCTAAATTATGCAAAATACGGTGATTTCACAAACATGTTTGTTGGAAAAAAATCTCACTGTATCAGACAGTGTAGATTCACGATCAGAGTACATGTTCTGTGCATTCTGATCTGAATCTAGACTGTCCGCTAAACTAAATTGGGTCGGACTTAGTAGCCCGAGGGTTGATATTCCGAACACAATTACAAGCTTTTTTCGTCGTCCCACTTATATTGACCATTTTACCGAAGTATTATCCTGTGCATGTATGTATGTATGTATGTATGTAAACGTTTGATGTATGTATGTATGTATGTATGTATGTATGTATGTATGTAAACGTTTGATGTATGTATGTATGTATGTATGTATCAAAAATTTATTTATCCATTCCCATTTTTTCATGTTTTGTTCTCCCTCTTTCACCGCTTTTTTCTTTCATAAACCAAAAAGTAATTATGTACATACGCTCTATCCATGCATGTATATTACTTAATTGAAAAAATGGATTTTACTTTTAATGACAGAAAATACTTTTCCTAACCGCGTATAAGATACACATGTACATTGATTTACTTTATTATGTACTTACCTATGGTTCACAGAAAAATACTCTACCCTTTATCAAACGAATAACTTTTGCACATATCTCCCGCCGAAGGCGAAGGGATATAGATTTTGCATTGTCCGTCCAGACAGATTTCTTCCAAAATCCTTGACGAAAATTGATGAAACTTCATACATATGTTCCTTATGATAGTCCGCCGATATACTTTTTTTTTTTTTTTTTTTAATTATTTGATGCCGTGTCATCGGAAAGGGGGCTTGTTGTATATTTCCATTATGGACAAATATCTCTTCAACTACTGAACAAAATTTTATGAAACTTCATAATTATATTGTTTATCATTAGGCACAGACAATCGTTTTTAAAGGGGCCTTAATGTATAATTTCATTATAGACCAATAACAAAAAGGCAACGTGTACATGCAAAACACAATACCTCTTATATATTTGTATAAAAAAAAAGGTCTTTCTCAGCGGGGGATATCGTTTTAACTAAATTGCTTGTTTTACCTATCTTTGATTGGGTAGAAAACGCTGAAGATAAAGGAAAAAATGCTGAGCATTTTGCCTTTTTCCCACAATCTTTACGCTAGTTAACAGTATTTGCTCCGTGTCCCACTATTTTTTCAAAAGCTTTTCAAATCAGGATTGTAAAAGTGCAGGATTCTCTTGTAAAGGTTCGCTTAATTTCTACAGGTGCTCCAGTTAATGTCATTTTCTGTGACTGTACCACTTTTACAGTGAACTTAATGTTGTTATTGTCGGAACTGCTTTTTTGGCGATATCACTTTTAAAGTGAAGATATCGTTATTGCCGAAACTACTTTTCTGTGACGATATCCTTTCTACAGTAAATATATCGTTATTGCCTGAACTACCTTTTTGTTAAAAGTTTTCAGTTACATTGTTGATACACATTTTACCTTGATTTTTAGATCATTTCTGATTTTCAAAAAATAAAAAAAAAGTCATTGTTTATATTTTTAACCAGATAAACATTCTATGAATTTTTATAATAATAATAATAATGATGATGATGATGATTACTCAAGATTCTACATGTCTCATATTCCACTGAATTTTTACTTCTTTAACTTCTTCTCTGGAACTGTCTAAACAGTCAATGACATGTACCCTGAGCTGCAGATGCAGTCAACATTTTATTGAATAAACATAAACTACAACAAGTTTTAAATTACTTTATTTCGATTTTAACCGCTGGCTGGACATGTTCATTTCATTCACTGAGCATTTGTTGAGACAGTGTGAAAGCAAAAGGCCTGTACAAATACACTGATACTGATACGCCAAACACTACAATGGCAGGAAACTTTTGCCACCAACAGTGTGGAACATTGTAAATAATAAGCCGATGCACGTCACAATCAAATGCTCATATTCCATTGTTGTTTTCAAAAGCAGTCAACAGACCACTGCTGGACCAGAAATAAAAAAAAAAAATGTGTACAGTAACTGATTTATAAATAGTTCATGAATCTGAGAATCTGCTAAATAACTAAAATGAAATTTTCAAATCGATAGAATAAAACTTAAATATATTGCAATATCAAAGTTATGTTTTTGGGAATAATACCTCCTTACCGGAGAGTGTAGATCAAGGATGAGACTGCACGTTCTGTGCAGTCTGATCTTGATCTACACTGTCCGCAGATGGTTAGTGAGTCGGGCTAAGAAGCATAAGAGTTAAAGATTAACCCATAGACCCTAATTTATGAAATAGACTTTTTTCAATTGGGTAAAAAAACGGCCGAAATATTTGCTATTTCAAGGTTGTTTTCCCAGAATGTGTAACAAAGAAGCAAACGATGTAGATCCAAGATTAGGCTGTATGTTCTTTGTAGTCTGATCTTAATCTACACTGTCCGCAAAAATGACTTAAACCAGTTTCAGCTCTTTAAGGATAGGGCACCCTAAAGGGATTCGTGTAACATCGCCGTTCATCGCCGAAAAAAGTACGAATTCGGCTAAGACTCGGGTAATCGATAAGTAATCGGCCGATAGACGCTGGTTCCCCGCATCGATTACGGATTACCTGAGTGTTACCCGAATCCATACGATATTTCGGCGATGAAAGGCGATGTTACACGAATCCCACCAGGGTGCCTTATCTTTAAGTGTTGAAGCATTTGAAGCTTGTTTACGACGACAACAACGAACACCCCATTAAACGTTTTATCATCTCTTTTAGGTTACTTGGAAACAGATAACTCGAACAAATCGACAAATTCCACAAGTAAGTTTTTTTTTTTTAAATACAATCTATATGAGTCATGCTCTGTCAAAAGGGGTTTTAAAGCATCTGCAAAAGTTTCGACACAGATCAGCCTGCGCAGTCCGCACAGGCTGACCTGTATTGAACATTTTTGCTTTTGGTGAATTTTCTGTCTGTCAAACAACCATTCTACTTCAGCCTGTTTGTTAGACAAACTGGATTTTATGGATCCAAATTATGTGAAGAATTGCCTTTAACAAGGATTGGTTGTACGCCGTTTTCAACATTATTTCAGTTATATCGCGGCGGCCAGTGCACCTACCCATGCTTTCCTGGAGTCTCTTTTCACCAGTACTCCGCACAATTTTCTTTCCAAGCCACTGGCTGCTTTCCCACATAACCATCGTCGAAACAATGGTCAGCGGTGGGAAAGGGACTTTAACAAGGACGTGCTTAGCCCGGTAGCTCGGTAGGTAACATACAGGGCTTGATACCAAGGGCTAAATGGTTCGAATCCCCAGCTTGGCCGATTTCCTTCCAAGGAATCGGGAAAGTAATTTTGACAGGATTCATTCTCCTCTCACCGTTAATCATTGTTTCGACAAATGGTTTATGGGAAAGCAGCAGTGACCGCGACCCCATATCTTCAAACCCTGTTTGTAACCCGTTTGTGACAGTTAACCCTTTCCGCGCCGTAGGCGAAAACAACGACTTTTGCGGACGGCATAGATCAAGATCAGACTGCACAGAACGTGCAGTCTGATCTTGGATCTATTCCATCCGCTTGTTTAGACAAGCCTATGAGACAAAAATACTTCAGAGTCTCACTGGATTCTATTTTCAGGCATCGAAAAGGATCGAGTTTAAATATTTGGCACTGAAAGACTTAAAGCCCGCACTCAACTCTTTCAGAACTAAATAAATAAACTCGACCTTTTTCGAAAGCTCTAAATACAATCCATTGAAACCTACAAAGATTTTGATTGTATAGGCTTGACTACACAAGCGGACGGTATAGTGAACTTGATATTGTTATTGCCGGAACTACTTTTTTGACGATATCACTTTTACAGTGACGATATCGTTATTGCGAGAACTACTTTTTTGTGACGATATCCTTTCCACAGTGAAAGATTTTGATTGTATGGGCTTCACTACACAAGCGGACGGTATAGATCAAAGATTAGACTGCACATTCTATGCAGTCTGATCTTGATCTATGCCGTCCGCAAAAGTCTCTGTTTTCGCCTATGGCGCCGAAACGGTTAAATATTTCATAGACAGGTTTATCAAAAACTAATCCGTGTCAGATACTTTAAATTTGTCACTGCAGACTTGACAGAAAAGAACAACTCCAGTTCAGGTATTAAGGCACAAGAAATAAAACCAGAAATACAACGGAAAGAATCTTTGCCTCCAAAAAATACTGGTAAGTTTATCTTTGGATTCCTTGTCTTCTATAGTAACCCTTAGCCTGCTAAATAAAGGAAGTGGAACTTTCAAACTGATAGTAAAAAACCCAAATTTTCCTTTTTTAAAGGTTTTTTTTTAACGAAAGATATCTCCTTATCGGACAGTGTAGATCCAAGATCAGACTGCACGTTCTGTGCAGTCTGATCTTGATCTACGCTGTCCGCAAAAGGTAAGTGAGAACGTACAAACTGAAGAAGTGGAACTTTCAAACTGATAGTAAAAAGATATCTCCTTATCGGACAGTGTAGATCCAAGATCAGACTGCACGTTCTGTGCAGTCTGATCATTATATACGCTGTCCGCAAAAGGTAAGTGAGTCGCACTTAGCAGCCTTAGGGTTAACTTTACATGCTTGTAAAGAACACTTTTAGCAAGTTTCTCCCACAGCGTATAGTTTAACATCAGAATGCAGTCTATGTCCAATATAGTTTTTCATATTATACTCGTATGTGAGCCATGCTCCGGCAAACAGGGGGCTTAATGCATCTTCGTGATTAATGGTACCAAGCAAGCCAACACATAATTATGGAACCATAATATCCGCCTTTTTTTAACAACCTACTTTATCATGAGGTAAAACTGGTCCTTAGAAATACAAAAATTTTACCAATACCGAAACGTTTTGGCCCA
Source organism: Hippopus hippopus (assembly GCA_946811185.2). NCBI lineage: Eukaryota > Metazoa > Mollusca > Bivalvia > Cardiida > Cardiidae > Hippopus > Hippopus hippopus. Next base: position 8,748,387 of record OX328108.1, on the reverse strand, counting down.
GGTCAGCCTGCGCGGACTGCGCAGGCTGACCCGGATCGATACTTTTCGCTGATGTATCAAGCCCCCTTTTCACAGAGCATGGCTCATTTATAAATAAGTACTTAACAATGCAATGTTTTTTTTTCTTTTTACTGAAACACCTGTTTCTCTTAGGGTTACCTTTTTCATTACATTATACCGTTTTTTGTAAGAAGATTGCTTTGCTTAGATAGATACCCAAGTCGGACTGGGCATCTAAAGACCAGTAAGAATTTGCGGCCTAAAGCAACAGTAAAGATCTTTGTGCCAATTTTTTTACAACGGTATTTTTCGGAAAAGATTCAGGACATACTTAAACAATGAAAGAAATGTAGCAAGACATAGTTGTCATAATTCACCAGAAAGGTATCTTCTAACTCAGACTGGTGTTCGGTAAACTTTAGTTCTCTCTACGAAGGTTTCGGGCGTGACAAAGCTTCGACCATACAGTTATGTTTTTTCTGCCTTTTTACGGATGATTTGGATTCGATTTCCTCCACTTGGAGATTACTTATTAAACTTCCAACGTAAAAAAAAAATGAAATTCAAACCTTAGAGTACTGAATTAACCCAATCAGACATTTTGAGTCCAAATATTATAAGACCGAAACGATTTTAATATCAAGGTTTCAGTTGTTAGGATATTTAAGTAAAGCGGACAGTGTAGGTCAAAGATTAGACTTCACGGTTTTTACAATCTGATCTTCATCTACACTAGCCGAAAAGGCAACTGAAGTAGGTAAAGGTGCTTTATGGATTAATGAGACTGGCTCATAAAGATATGAGCCCTGCTCCGTGAAAAGGGTGCTTATTGTATCTGCATAAAAAATCGACCCATATCAGCCTGCGTAGTCTGCGCAGGCTGACATGGGTTGGAACTTTTTGCTATTTGTGAGTGTTATGCATGTCCCAGGACCATACCACTTCATGATTCGGTTGTTAGACAAAATGTTTTTATGGGTCCATAATTATGTGATTGCTAGCTCGGTATAATGCATCACAGAGTCATTAACCCCACCCCCTTTTGCAACACCTTCGCAAAGCCAAGGGCTGACAATCACTACGTGGATCTTACCGTCATGAGAACCACACAGTGATCGTTACCTTTGGCATGCGAAGATGCTTTTGCAAGGGCATGGCCCATGTCTTTTCACTGATTATTCTTTTCTTTTGCAGTGTTTCGAGGTAATTGGCAGATGCCGGTTACAGGTATGGTATAATACTAAAGTATTAATAGCTGTCTTGAATAGACCTTTAGATAAGTTATCAAAGATGTTATCCTTGACAACCTACAGTATTTTCTCGATGACAAGATAATCTGCAGAAAGTGTTCTATTTAAAGGAATATGAAACCAGGTATTTTGACTAAAACAATCTTGACAACAACTGTTGATTTCCGTTGGCTTGCAACGATGTCTTTGAAATTATAACATTAATAAAAATACATGTAGAAAACATGAGGTTCCATAGCTTATGTGGTACAGTAGCTGTCTGTAGTTTTGGATCCAAGATCAGACTGCACGTGCTGTCAAGTCTATACTGTCCGCAAAAGGTCAGTGAATCGCGCTTAGCAGTCTAAGGGTTAAGGGTTAACAGCGATTGGGTTGTTGTTTCTCGAATAACAAAGTCTAAGGTGTGTTTGTGTCTCCTTTCTGTATGAAATGTTAAACTAGTTTCTTTTTTTCTGGCAATTTCAGTGCCTAAACCAATGTCCTATGACGCATAATAGAGACACATCAGTAAACAGACACTATCACAGTCAACTGGGGTTCGGTCAGCAGTTTGCCTCGTGCAAAATACTATTTGCTGAAGGTTTTCAGCCCAAACTGTACATAGTGATTCTTTTTTTCCCCATTGTTCTTCATAATCTCGTTTACACCTTTTTAACGCCATCTAGACAAAAGCACGGCTTTTCCGGATAGCATGTACCAAGATCTCGGTCGGTATCCACCAACCATTCTTAAGAACATTCTTAGTCTTATTTTCAAGAATTCTCTTGATTTTGAAAGTAAAACAAATTCTGAACTTGTGTTACTTTCTATATCCATAACTAAACTAAAAATGTTCTTGAGAATGGTTGGTAAATGCCGACCAAGGACCTGCATTCAGCAACCGTTCTTAATTGCATTTCTTGTCTCGAGTCCAGATTTAGAAAGTAATTTGATGCATGATTGGCTAAAAACATTTGATTTGGCCTATCAGAAACCGCGTTACTTCAAAATTTTGAAACGCTGTGGAAGTAGTCTGAGAATGTTGGTAAGGTAGGTTGATGAAAAGGATTGAAACTGCACAGAACGTACACCTGATGAAACAAGCCTAAAAGATGAAAAACGAGCTTCAGTGGATTATATTTTAAAACGTACAGCCGTCAAAAGAAGTCGAGTCTATAGTACTTAGCGCTAAAAGAGCAATCACTTTTTATTGTACTGCAAAGAAATTCCTCGCGGTCTGATTGAATAATATGCTCCGAATAGATATAACTACCTACTGGCAGCAACCAGGGAATAGTACAGTTTCCCTGTCAGGAGCCCCAAAGACATTTGACTTATACACTTAAACAACACAGAATCCAAGATGGCGGCGTCGAATCGAAGCGAGTCGCCCAGAAGACAAATACACCTTAACATTACTTGTTTCCCTTGATGGTTGTAATGCAAGCAGGAAGAAAAGAATATCGTTTGTAGTCATTCTAAAACAAATAAAACGAGCCATTCCTTCGTCATTAATGTAAACAAACCGTAACGTGTCAAAGGTCATAGATTATTTTCTAACATTAAAAAATAAAATAATTGTCGTTTAATGCAACTAATGGTCGTTTACTTTTGCCAACAAATCGTAAAATGAATAGTTACCAAGGTCTACCTTGAAATTGTTTAAATCCATATTTAAATGAAATTGTGCCGTTTTGCAGTGATTTCTTGCATCAAACTGTGCTTTTTTTTTACAGTTTTCAGTGACGTCAGTTTTCAGTGTGTTGGGGCACCCAAAAGGGCAATTCCACTTCGTAAGCGTACTCGATTCGTGAGACAATAAAACTAGGAAATTTCACTTGAATGCACGTGGGATTTGTAAAACTTTGCATTATGACAAATTCGTTGTCCGGTCAGGTGACAGGGCACTAAGGAACTTATTCAAGGCTGTGGTGAGTCTTGTCGCCCAGAGCCAAAGGCGAAGTTGCGACATGATTCGCCTGGGCTGTAAACAAGTTTCCAGGTGCCCTACCACCTGACCTGGTAACGAATAAAGAACGGTGGTTTTTGGTCATATATAGTACAACTACCTGGTCAAATGTATGGCAATGGGCATCCGTTCTATTCATGTTTATATTTGTTTTTTTTTTCTTCGCATATACTTTTTTCAGCTAGCAGAATGTTTTTGTGGCTATTAGTATTTAAATCTTCACCAAACAAATCTGTGTTTCTTACGACCATGTGGACTCCGAGGAAGACGGCTCTTGAAAACCTTATCTGAGAAGGAAGAAAATTGTGATTACCAGAATCGCTCCTGTTCTCACAATTCTTTCTACTCTTCCGACATCTTATATCATAATTATGGCTGCAGTTGATATGTCGTCTACAAATGCTTTCAATTTGGGCAAGTCTTACTTCTGTTGTCTGGTAAAGAGTTAAAGAATCACATTGCTATACCACAGAAACGATATCGAATGTCAAACGTAAATTCATACACAATAGTCCAATACACTAACAAAGGATAGGTATTCTATAACTCGGGAATTTTGTGTAATTGTATATTTCGATTTGGAATACATTATTTATTATAGTTGTATAATTGTCGTTTTAAACCTGTTCTACCTTTAGTCAAAATTGTTTAAATGACCTAGGCGACAATATCACTTTAAACTTAACTCTTTACCACATGAAAAAAAAAAATTTAGACTAGTCCAAATTGACAGTGTAGCGTGCTACGGCCTAGTTACCCATCCAGGCACTAACTATAGCCACGATGCTTAAGTTGCACAGAGAGAACTGCACCGAACCGTATCGCTGAAAAAGCTAGCTCTAAAGCAAGGCAGATTTGAAGTGGTTATATAATTGGCTTGCAACACGCGAAAAGGGGCATTCGGACATTTGCGTAAAGTGTCGTCTCGGATCAGCCTGCGCAGTCCGCGCAGGCTAATCCGAGACGGCACTTTACGACTACATTAAATTTTGTGCTACAGTAGACTTGCGCAAAACAGAAAATTACATAAAAACGGAAAGTGTCGTCTCGGATTAGCCTGCGCGGACTGCGCAGGCTGATCCGAGACGACACTTTACGCAAATGTCCGAATGCCCCTTTTCGCGTTATCTAACCTCTCTCCTTGACAAAAGCATTTACAGACATCAAATTAAATGTAACTCAAATGATAAATTGTATCTTTGATAAGGAAGTAAAACATTGCTGGAAAAGGAGAAAATGCTGGTTACCAGCATTTTCTCCTTTTCCCACAATTTTTTCAAAAGCCTTCTTCTTCAGGGTCTTTAAAACTCGGAATTGTTTGATAAAGTTTCAAACAGGTTAACGCAGGTCACAAAGCCCGAATCATTTTTACATATTTGTCCGTGCTTGTCGATAAAACTGAAGTTAGTGATGGTCTACTTACTAAATAATTACAAAAGTAGTCGAGCCTGTTTCACGCAAGTAGTATTTCTTTTTGACTTCATAACACTTGAAATTTGTTGAACACCAAGAATATCTGAGGTTACAATTAACTTTATGTACCGCAAAGAAATTTCTCGCCATCTGTTTGAATAATATGCTCCAAGTATATCATTCCCGTCTTTCTGGCAGCTCCAAGAGAACAGCACAGTTTCCCAGTTGAGCGCCCCGTAGACAGTTATAAGTCCACTTCAACACAAAATCCAAGATGCCGACGTCGAACCAAAGCGAGTCGCCCACAAGACAAATACATGTACCCTTTATTATTACTTGTTTCCCTTGATGGTAGTCATTAAATCGGAAGGAATACATTTTTGGAAAATAGATAAATATGGTTATACATATTACCGTTTGTTGTCATCCTGAAAGAAATACACAGGATTAAAACGAGCAAGCCCTCGTCATTAGTGTAAACGAACCGTGAAGTATACCTTTGGTTTGAAGCAAATAACGGTCGTTTACATTTGCTGACAAATCATAAAATGAATATTTACTTTCCTTGAAGTTTTTTAAATCCATGTTGAAATGAAAGTATGTCGAATCGCTGTGACTTCAAGCAGTGGACAGCATGTTTTACATGCATTTAGGTTTCAGTGACGTCACCCGAGTGATTGACCGTTGTTGGGGCACTCAGAAGGGAAATTCGAATTCGTAAGCTTACTCAATTCGTGAGACCAGAAAAGAGGGAAAATTCCATTGAATACTCGTTGGAATGGTGAAACTTTGCAGTATCATAAGTTGGTTGTACGGTCAGGTGCCAGGGCACTTTGAAACTTGTTTACGGCTGTTGCGAATCATACCGCCACCTTGCCTTCGGCTTGGGGCGACATGATTCATAAACAAGTTTCCAAGTGCCCTGCCTTCTGACCGTACATCTAATATTGAAGATGCAACTTGTTATGTTTTTGATATTTTTGTAAATAAAGGGATTTCTTCAAGGTTGTAGAATAAAGTCATACATTTTTATTACGTTGATGTATACTTTTCTAAGTTCAAAGGAAACACAGGTTTCTGATTGTTCTTTGTGGAATGTTTTCTGTTTCTTGGACAGGCATATCACCATGTCCCTGGATACTTTTGATTGGACCTGACAGGGTCTCATTCCATTTATGCTCAATGGAGCTGACGCCAAAGGATGGTCGCGGTGGCCATTCTGGGTGTGCAATACTCTCTCTTTGCTGGTACCCCTCACAACATGCAGTATTAGCAAGAACTTGAACAACACAGGGTATAAATATCACAAATTCCGATTTCGTAGACAAACCCATGGAATACCTTTTTTGAATCACCTTTTGACTCTTCGTAAAACAACAACATTTTAGACTTGGTCCAGTTGAAGGCATTTGCTGATGACAAATGTAATATAACTGAAATGGCTAGAATTGTACTTTAAAGGTTCGCAAACATAGTAGAAAAGAAGAAAATGCTGGTTACCAGCATTTTCTCCTTTTCCACAAAGTTTCTGGTTGCGATTTTTTTCATGGTCCTGGCAATATGGTATAATCAGAAAGCTCTTTGGCAAGAGGAAAAATTACTCTTTGCGAATTATTTCTCCTTCTGCTTTAGTGTTCTAAAATAGGTCTGCTGCGATACAAAAACTTTTGCATACACGAGATAAATGGGAAAATTGCAAGACTTTCAAGAAAATTTAAAGTGCTTTAAATAATCAACGTTTTTTAAGTATATGTAACAAGAAGATGTATATTTTGGGGTACCAAGAGAACTATTACATTAGTTCTTCATTGAAACCTCTGTTGTCGCTACTCATTTGTATTGTTTTGATGAGACAATTCTATTGAGTACTCACTTGATAGATTTTGAACTGTGAAGAGAATGACTTACGGTATTTAACGCCGTTTTCATCATTATTTCAGTTATATCGCGGCGGCCAGTGCACCTATCCATGCTTTCCTGGAGTCTCTTTTACCAGTATTCCGCACAATTTTTTTCCAAGCCAATTGCTGTTTTCCCACATAATTATCCTCGAGACAATGGTCAGCAGTAAGAGAGGAATGAATCCTGTCGCGATAACTATATCATTTCTCGGAAAGAAATTGGTCGAGCCAGGGGTCGAACCCACGACCCCGTCTTCTCAAGTCCTGCAAGCTACCGACTGAGCTACCGAGGCTCGGCGCTCCGAAGAGAAAATATGTTCTATAATGCAGATACGCTTGCTTATAGTGAATAGCACTGGAACCCTGACTCGTCAATAATTTATAACAGACATATATCTATATCGACAATTTGTGCAACCTTCCAGTGGACAGCGTTGACAAAATATTGTGGAAAACGGGGAAAATGCCAGTCAAATGGAAAAATAATCATTGACTTATGATAATGATTTTCTTACACTTGATAAGCAAAAGATATAAATACTTTCCTTTAAACTTTTACTACAGGACATAATTTAGACTTGTACAAATTGAAAGCTTCTGCGGACAAGAAAATAATTGTTGCTCAAAAATATAAATTGGTCATTGGCAAGACTGAAAACATCGTGGGAAAAGGAGAAAATGCTGTCATCAGCATTTTCTTCTTTTCTCACAATGTTTTCAAAAGGCTTCTCCGTCAATGTTGTTAGAATACGGGATCGTGTGGTAAAGGTTTAATGTCTGTACTTATTTGTATATTTGAATAAATTTCCGGTTGGTTCCAAAATGGCCTTTTAGTCACAAGTTAAACATACATCTCTACGGCTAAAGAGAGAGAGAGAGAAAAAAAAAAACGCTCTTAAAGCTTGAAAGTGTGTGGTATGCCTCAGCTGTGTAAACATAGATAAATTACCAGTATATATATGATGTGTGAGATAGAAAAATACAAAGGATTTGTCCTCATTTAAAACCGGAAACGACAACAGCGATTGCTTGGAACGCCTCCAAAACATGAAATGCATTTTCCATCCGTCGTAATCTGTGTAATCTTCCAGCCATCAGGGGCAACATTTGGCATGTAGATATAAGGATGAAACGGGTGAAAAACTGCCTGAAAACAGCCTGAAAACGGGTATAGATGTATCTGATGCTAGATCTACTATAATATGTTTCAGACCAGAATAAACCCAAATAAATATTCTGATTTTGTCTATTTTGTTAAAATAATCCCTGATTGTAAAAAGAAGAAAATGTCCCTATGAACTGTTTGTTTTGATAATCAAAGTTTGCAACAATGTCATAATCCAAGATATCAACAAGGCAACATTGCTTCAAGTATAGAAAACTCTGTCAGTTCATTGGTCAATCTGTTTGTCTGTTCATCCATTCCCTGAAACAGGTTCAATAATGAACTAAGAGGGAAAATGATGGCTGATGTAGGACTGGAACATAATACCTCTAGCTAAATGGATATTGCTGTGCACACGTAAAGGCGACAAAGCAGATATAGCAACTCCTAGTTTCTTTTTGTTACATCTCCTGGTCAAGAATACCTGTCAACACATACATGTACAAATCAAGCTTGTCAACGTTTTGATGAGAATCTATAGAAATGGACTCCAACACAATACCCTTGCCCTAGCTGAGCGTATGATGTACCAACTAAGCTATCAGACCACTCTATATGACTAAGTGCTACCAAAAGATTTTCATCCAAGCTAATGATTTTTGTTTTAAAACTTATTTATTTCAAGCACAGATAAATGCTACAAAGTAGACTTTTCCCTGCAAACGTAAAGACACTGGACAATTATATACAGTAAAGAGGTGCAAATTTGGTTGTCAAATAATGGATTGGCTTCTTTGCAATGCGTAACTTTTTTTTTTTTTTTTTGATATATATCAAATATGACATTATCATACACGTACTTATTTGAATATGGTCCAATATAACGGATGCGCATTATTGATCAAGTGACAGTCACATACAACCTTTGCGAAATTCTGGCACGATATCTAAAAATTTCATTTTCTATAGGTCTATAATTGGCCTGCAACACGCGAAAAGGGGCATTCGGACATTTGCGTAAAATGTCGTCTAGGATCAGCCTGCGCAGTCAGCGCAGGCTAATCCGAGACGGACCTTTACGTCAACATTAGATTTTGTCCTACAATAGACTTGCGTGAAACAGAAAATTGCACACGATCGGAAAGAGTCGCCTCGGATCAGCCTGCGCGGACTGCGTAAATCTAAGATCAGATTGCACATTCTATGCTTTCAAATCCAGTTGTTGCACTATTTACCAAAATAGCGAAATATTTTCCTTTGCCGGGCAGTTACTTTTCATGATATATAAATAAAGAAATTTAATCAACACGCACAAAAATCAGATATATCAGGAGTTATCTCCCTTAGACGTGTTGAGGCGGTGAAACTTTCATAGTGACCTCTTTGACTGCGTATAGGCGGTTTTTCGCATACTTGCAAATGATTCAGGAAACATTGTTGTTAGTGGAGAAATTATAATTTAGTATCCAAGAAGAAAGGAAAGTGTTCATCTTTTAATTCTATCTGTAACATAGTTTTAAGCTTGCTGTTACCACGCAGTCTGATTTTGAATGAAGCCATCAGCTATGGTAAAACTGTACCGCAAAATAATGATTAATTTTTATTTTTTTTTTCGGCGGCTGAGAATATAAATCCAATTCAAAAAGCTTTTGGATCATGATTTAGAATTTATTACTGAATGCAGGGAGGTTGAATTTCAGTTTATAGCTGCCACCATTTGCCCATATCGGCGACGCCTCCTGAAGGCTGTTAGTTTTGTAATGGGGGATAGTGTAGATACAGGACGAAACCCATCCTAAGTTACACCTACTTCTATAACGTGCTCGGTGTATAGCATCGTCACACGGGACCTCGGTTTTACGTCTCATCCGAAAGACAAGCCAGTGCTTCGAGTGATAAGCTATTTTGTGGCCTCAGGGTTCTAGTCCTACACTTTACTACTTAGTAATACAGGTTTACACTCAGGGTCGTTAACCGTGGGTTTGTTTTATAGGGTTTCATGGGCAGGTTAAAATGTCTGCCTGGAAAGACTTCTCAATTCAAAATGAGGATTTGGTAATTAAAACGTCACAAAGTAATCTTAGTGTGACGGAACACGGGTTGAAGGGTCATCCAGGTCGGTCACTGGACACCGATGGCGTACTATATAGTATATGAACTTTGCTTTGGCAAAAGGGGTTTTAATGCTTTCTCCGTGATGCATTATACCGAGCAAGTATTCACATTATTCTGGATCCATAAAATCTTTTTTTGTAAAATAACCGACTGAATTATGAGGTACACTGGTCCTTTGACCTGCAGAGAATTTGCCAAAGGCAAAATGTTTCGACACGGGTCAGCTTGCGCGGACTGCGCAGGCTGACCTGGGACGATACTTTTTGCAGACGCATTAACTCAAATGCGTTTAGCGATGGACTATAGTGATATTTTCGAACTGGCCATGGGTGAAAATAAGAAATAAACTGTATGTTTTAACCCTTATCCGGTTAATTAACTCAAAAGAAACTTAAAAGCCGATGGTAAAAACCCAAATGTTGCTATTTCAAAAAGGTATATGGGGGCGAGGGGGATTCTCTTTATCGGACAGTGTAGATCCAAGATCAGACTGCACGTTCTGTGCAGTCTGATCTTGATCTACACTGTCCGCAAAAGATCCTTGAGCCGCGCTAAGCAGCCTAAGGGTTAATTAAAACTTTGATGAAGAGTGTAGTTAATGCGCGCTAAAATTTGGTAAGATTCTTGAAAAGAAGCTATTGGTTGATTTTCTTAATGTAGGGGTCATGAAAGTTCCTGTCGTATTTTATAGTTTTTGACCAAAAATCGAAGCTATAACAGTAGTAGTAGCGTCTCTTTGCTTGTAAACAAAGATGCTAGGTTGTTATAGAAACATACATGTTGAAACTTGTTTCACCATGAAGACTAACCTACTGTGTAGTATACGGGTTATTATGATGTCATCTATTTGAATTGTTTTTCAATAGCGCCACTCGTCTTTAAGTGCTTTTCAAATATTGGTGATTGGTACTTAATCCGCCTAAAGATACTTTGAGGTATATGAAGACTGATTAAAGATGTAATTTGATTGTGTCTTTAAAGTGAAGACAATGTATACATTATTTGAAAAACCTTATTGGTACGAAATTTGAAGCTCTGATAAATGGTAAAAACATTGTGGGAAAAAAGATGGTTGGACGAGGTATTGAGATAAAACCCACCACCTTTTAATTATTATAAACCTATTGGCTGGTAAGCGCGACTAACTGACCTTTTATGGACGATGTAGATCGAGCTTAGACTGTACAGGATATGCAGTTTGATCTTTGTTAAGGACAGTGTAGATCAAGATCAGACTACACAGAACATGCTGAGCGACCTTCTAATTATAATTAACCCTTTGTGTAGATGAAGATCAGACTGCACAGAACATTCAGTTTGATCTTTGTTGCGGTTAGTGTAGATCAAGATTAGACTGCGCAGAACATGCGGCGCGAGCCCCCCAATTATTATTAACCCTTTAGCTGTTGCGCGCGACTCACTGACCTTTTACGGGCACTGTAGATCAAAGTCTGACTGCAGAAGAACATGCGCTTTAATGTTTGTTGCGGACAGTGTAGATCAAGATCAGACTACAAAGAACATGCAGCCGTCCAATTATTATTAATCCTTTAGCTGTTGCGCGCGACTCACTGACCTTTTACAGGCACTGTAGATCAAAGTCTGACTGCAGAAGAACATGCGCTTTAATGTTTGTTGCGGACAGTGTAGATCAATATTTCGGTTATTGATGTCGAATTGAAAATTTAAGTGTAGATCAAGATCATACTACACAGAACACGATAAGGTAATATTATTTCCCCCTAAATCATAACTTTGAAACAGCAATATTTGGGTTATTGGAGGTTATTGATGTAAAGGATGTGAGCAGTACGTTTAATCTCGTTCAAACGTGTCCAGTCAAGTTTCTTTTTGTCGGTTATTTCATTATATAATTTTTACTACGATGTCTTTAAACAATTATTGACTTTCCGCCCCCTTTTAATTGCTAAGCGCCACTCACTGACCTTTTGAGGACAGTGTAGATCGAAATCAGACTACAAAGAACATGCAGCCGTCCAATTATTATTGTTAAGTTTCTTTTTGTCAGTTATTGCGTTATATAAATTTTACTGCGATGTCTTTAAACATTTACTGAGAGCATAACTTTCTGCCCCAAATTATTATTTAACCCTTTGACCGGTCGCGACTCGCGGACTTTTTACCGACAGTGTAGATCAAGATTAGACGGCGCGACCCACCAATTGTTATTAGCCCTTTGGCTGCTAATCGCGACTCACTGACCTTTTGTGGACGATGTAGATCAGATTAGACTTCACAGAACATGCAGCGCGAAACCCCCCCCCCCCAACCTTTCCCCAATATCATACCGTTAAAGTCGTTTATTCCAGGACCAAATACAAAATCTGCGTAGTAACAGTTTACCCTGTGGCAAAAAGTACAAGAAGCGTGTCCAGACAAGAAATGTATCATTAAAGTACACTATGAAAGAAGTTAACAAAATTCAGTGCTAACTTTTATTCAAAATTGTGATAGAGGTACTGATGCAGTAAAAACATTGTGGGGAAAAGAGATACTGATGCAGTAAAAACATTGTGGGAAAAAGAGAAATTACTCAAACTTTATTCGTGAAAGACACCGTCTGATAACTATGATCAAATTACTCGATTTAATGTATGATTCGGAAAATACTGTGGGAAAAAGAAAACGTATTATCCTTATATTTTAAACATGATTAAAGCACACTCGTAGTATCTATTTGTTAAAGTAATTGAGATTTATAGTTAGTAAACAAATTTGAAATCTTAAAGGAGATGAGATCGGAAAATGTCGTATTTCGTTTTACGTTATGTTTATCAACACTTAAGGTGAAAAGAGCCTTCATAAATGAAGGAACAAAGTTACTTGTATTAAGAGCGGGTTTAACATCGTTTTTCAATTACATTTAATTATGTACGTATAACCAGAGTTAGTGTTCTAGTATTTCTTTTCCGGTACAAACTTTTTTTATTATCATCCCTAAACCCCTGACTGTTATTTAACACTGACTAATGAACTTGTCCGCTGGTACGGGACGAGTCCGCGACCCCGTATAACTATTCAGCCATGCTAATGAGACTCGGTTTTGGCGCGATTTATATGTCATATACACCCTTAAACACACACCCACACACCATGTTGAGGTGGAACAAGAACATTGCGAAAAAAGAAAAGTCATTTATCAAACGAGAAATATTTTATCAAAATATTTTACAAGCTTTAAAAGATAAATTCCCCATTCACTACGTCTTCAGTTTTTTTTTTTCTTTCTTTTTCGAGCGGTGTAAACTAATATCAAATTGCACAATTCACTTATTATGTAATTCATTCTCACTAATCAGTTACACTATAAAATGAGTTTTGTGGTAGTAAGTATTGTATTGTATTCGAGTTTAACACCGCTTTAACAGCATATGTCATATTACGGAGGTCAGTGGACCTATCTGTGTGTTTCCTTTTCTTACACCAGTACAAACACAACTTTCTTTCCAAGCCATTGGCAACTTTCTCACATGCATCAGAGGTGGGAGGCCTGAAACTCAAATAGGGATCCAACCCGCAACTCTCTGATCACGAGCTACCTGAGCTACCCGATCGGGTTTCGGGTAATAAGCGTTTCTGCATGTATGTATATCTTTAAACTTGTAAAGTACGTACAAGCATGCGTTCATGTTTATGTGTCTGTGTGTTTAATATGTTGTTTTTTGTTGACTTTCCCAAGGAAAGCTTTTCATACTTTGAGTCAAAGAATGAAAACCGATCCGATTTGTTAGGTTTCCAACAGGATAGGCTGTTACAATGGGGAAAAATCTTGCTATTAAATACGCTCTGATAAAGCAAAACCGTAAAAAGAGCATACGACTTTGCAGCAATAAATTGGTTCTTTATTAGTGCCTGTGCCAATGACATAGGGAGATTTTCTCTCAAAAATCATCCTATTTCCTGAATGTGTTACGACATTATATTGTTCGATGGTAGTTCTCACAATGTTTTACGTTAAGAAAATATACAATGACTCACAATATGTTTACATTTTACAATGACACGACTCGATTTCTTGTTCATTATTGTTTATATTTCACAATATCGCACCCCAATTCGTCGCTTATCCCTATTTAGACTTTACAATGTCACGCCCCTTCCCTTTAACCCGTTCTGGTAAATCAAACCCGTAAAAAAGAGCGTACGACTTTGCAGCAATAAACTGGTTCTTTATTACATGGTCACTTGTATCGCTCTTTCCAAAATATTTTTAGCAAAAAATTTCTCACTGTATCGGACAGAGTAGACTCAAGATCTGGTAGCTCGTTCTGTGCAGTCTCGCAGGCTCCTGGATCTTCACTGGGTGTAAAACCACATAAAGCCCCGCAAAGCAGCCTATGGATTAATGTCTAGTACCTATTTATATCATTGATTATGATGCAAATGACAAAAAAAAAAAAAATCAAGTCGTTTCCCTTTAAATTAAAAAAATTAAATGACTCAAATAAGATTGGACAAGACGCATCATCCTTTTAAAGTCCAGTACCCATTTATATGTCAATGTTTTTGACTTGAAATCGGATTAAGGTAACTTATAAAGAGAGCCGGTTAATGTTTACATAAATATTATTAATAACCCTAGTAATGGATTAGATTTAGCAAAAATGTAAGATATTGGTCGAAAGTTATAGAAGTTGTTTCTTTCAGCAATGGAATGATTTTTTCTTGACAACCCAACCTTCTAGCAAGTGAATTCGTGTACTGATAAGTTTAATTCTAGGAAATGTAGGCAAAGGCACCACATTTTAGAAAAACAAAGCAAAGAAATCGGTATTCAACCCTTTCTTTCAATTTCTGGCAGTTTCTATTCATGAAATTTGAGAAAACCCTGACAAATGATACGTGACGCTTTACTCTTTCCTTTTGACCTGCGTATTTGTCGTTCAATTCCCAGCCGTTTTAGAGCCGATACTCCTTTTCCTAGAAAAATCGACTTTTTTATTTGCAGTCAGATCGAATCAATATAGGTATCATTGGAATGGCCTTGTCACACGGACTAAGAAAGTGTATAGTTTTGTGGGTGTCACTTAAATGACAACGGATATACAGGGGTTAAAGCTGTGGGTGATACGCGCTTTTGACATCCACTGACACTAAATGACTCCAATCTGTATTTACTGACCGACTTTTACGTTCTTGGTGTCTGTCCACGATAATTTTTCGCTTGGAATTCAAATTGGAAGTCAAAATTTACCTAAAGATCATAGTGAGATCGTAACGTTGCCTGAAAGATTTTAGATACGCTATTAATACAGTAACTTAAACAAAAAGTGGCTAAAAATCGTTTGTTATGAACCGAATTGCGAGATCTTTGTGTCCACTTGTATTAACTTTCGCTCAGAAATCCATTTATGGGGGGTAACGAATACATTCTGGTGAGATGGCGGTTAAAAATGACCTCATTTTCTATAAAAATTACCATAGAAGATCAGCACAAGACAAAAACAAAAACAAACCTTTGTATATGTTATTATACGCACTGGCATTAGCATTAAGAAAAAAAAACAGGTAAAATCCTTTGAAATAACCCTCGTAGTTTATGAGAAGAAGTTGTTCGAAAATTGAGACAATGGGCGGACACAGGCATACACGCA
The DNA here is from genome assembly GCA_946811185.2 of Hippopus hippopus. Taxonomy (NCBI): domain Eukaryota; kingdom Metazoa; phylum Mollusca; class Bivalvia; order Cardiida; family Cardiidae; genus Hippopus; species Hippopus hippopus. The sequence continues at coordinate 8,733,040 of OX328108.1, read as the reverse complement.
CGATAGACATAGGGCCATTACATAAGCTTGCTGACCTTTGGCCAGTGGAACTAAAACTTTCGTTGTGTAAATGATACGTAGGTTGAATATATTCTTCAAGATACTGGCATACCAGACTGTTACTGTAACCATTAGATGAAATAGATAAAACTTACCCATATAATGTTCACATTCCCCACTCCATATCAAAACTTTCCTTTTATTAGAAATATTCATAAACGTTAACACTGTTGGTCTCTAACCACGATAAGTCACTTTTGAACTCAGAATTCACCTAGAGATTAAAGTGATATCGTAATATTACCTGAAATATTTCAGATAGGCTATTAATGCAGTAACTCTAACAAAAAAATGCTAAAATCATTGTTCATGAATCGATATTCATGATCTTGGTACCTATTTGTATTAACTTTTGCTAAGAACTCCATTTACGAAGGTAAGGAATACATTTTTGAGGAGTCGGAGGCCGGAAATGACGCCATTTTCTATAAAGATTACTATAAAAGAACACCAAAAGGTAAAAGTAGCTTTATATATGTTATAACGCATACTGGTATTAGTGTATGGTTTAACACGTTTGCATTTGACTAAATTTAAATCGTCCTTGATTGGATAATAAAGTAGGCCGTCATTTATTAAGTTCATTAAGCCCTGCGGTGTTCCATTTACTTTATTATCGTTAAGAACTTCAGTATAAAACTTTCATTTCACATTTTCGACTTCTATCATCACAAAGCACTTTTAAACATGTAATTTAAGTGCCTTTGTAATTTTCAACAAACGAGTCATGCATAGTGTAATACAAAAGTGATTAAACCATACTGACACAGAGAAATGGTGTGGCAAACGCTTCAAAATGACCCAAACGTTCAATTATGATATCTGACATTGAGAATTTTATAAACCGAGTAACAAGCTGGAAATGATATTTACCAGGACAAGAAATGGCATCAGATTGTTTTAACTACTTATCCTGTTGTCTAGTTAATAAACTGACAAACATGATTGGACACGTTATCTATGTTTAGATCATGACGAAAATGACCTGTTAAGAAATCAGACAGTCGTTCTATAATTAGACAACCAATTAACTGCAAAAGGAAGTGGACTAATCAGAAGAGATTCTGATCCGTAAAATACATTGTAAAGAGTGTGTATGTCAAAAAAAGTTCCCATACTGAAACATTTCAACCATTAAGTGCTTAACCATTCATGAGTCTGATTGTTTTACAAGCAGTACTACATCATGCATGCATTAAATAAAGCAAGACCTTTCCTGCATTTCTACTGATGTAATATATATAAATACATATAATATATTTAATTACATGTAAGAAATGTAAATTTCAGTATGTTGGACAAACCCACCAGAAATGTGCCAATCGCATAAATAAACATAAATTTGACATTCTACATTTCCCTGATATGATTACAAATGTTTCAGAACATTTCAATTCCCCTGGACATATCATTCATGATTTTACATTTATGTCTATTGAGAAAGTTTCAAATAACAGGAAAAGACTATTGAAAGAAACATCTTGGATGCACATTCTTGGTACTATTACTCCACATGGAATGAATTCTAAAGTATTATTTGAATTCTTTAGTAAGGAGCTTACTATTCTATATATATATATCTAACCTTTTACCGCACAATCCCTACTTCTAAAAACCCTACGAAAGAAGCCCTTTGAGAGCATAGTGGAAAAAGGGGAGAATGATGGTAAAAGGAGAAAATGCTTGTAACCAGCATTTTCTCCTTTTCCTACAACATTTTCTACTTTTCCCACCATGTTTTCTACTGTTCCCAAAACAAATTTCAATTTCTAAGTCACATTTGATTTGTCGTCTGCAAAGAAATAATACTTTCATTTCAGTCAAGTCCACGATTTTGTCGTCTGGTAAAGAGTTAAAGTAATTAGAAGTAGTTGTATTGAATATGTATCTCCGGTAGATATGGTCTGAGTGATAGAAATCATCTTTAAAGGGATTGGGACAGTGTGAGGAAAGCAGCATTTGCGGGCTACTGGATTTTCTCACAGTGTTTTCATATTCCCGTTTTTTCCAATAGGGATTTTTGAAACAGGGTTGTTTGGTAACAGTTTATTTATCATTGGTGTTAATTTGAATCGGAGACAAGATGACTGATGACTTCAATTTACATGTTACTCAGGTCAGCCTGCTCTACTGCATTGTCTGATCTTGCCTCAATGCACACTCTCTATTACGATTATTAGGTAGCTTTATAAGCTACAGTAACTTTTGCATTGCTGTTTTTTTTTTCCAACAGTTGTACGTAAAGAGCATGTGGGAGCATTGTGGGTGGGGGAGAAAATGCTGGTAACCAGCATTTTCTCCTTTTCTCACGATATTTTCGACTCCTTCAGAGATGGAGTCAATCATTTAAGCAAAAAAGCTAAATTGCTTTGAATATCTGAACATTTTCCTAGTGGTAAAAAATTCAAAGTATTGGTGTCATACAGCTTTTATTTTCTTTTAACACGACAGTTTTTACATGCATTTTTCACATTAAGCTTTAAATTTGCATTTTTCCTATAATTTTTGCATCTTCTTAGATCATGTTTGTGTTAAATATACTAAAGCTGTGTTTCTCCCCCCCCCCCCCCAAAAAAAAAAAGCTTAATTATAACGCGCTGGAGGAACCTGGTAAATCAAATAGAGAACGTTGACGATTTCTTGCTTGTTTCATTAACTCAAAACACAAAGGGAAATTCATTCTTAATATCTTTTTATTTACAAGCAATACAATCATGATACAATAAGATGAACAACAGATGAGTAACACTTTTAAGAAAATGAATGACATTCTTAAGAAAATGATAGACACTTTTTGAAAAATGAGTAACTCTTTTAAGAAAATGAATGACACTTTTTAGAAAATGAGTGTCACTTTTTGAAAAATGAGTGACACTTTTTTGAAACGGACCCTACGGGAATTACGTTTAAAAGTACAAAAACGTAGAAGGTAGTGACCTTTTTGAAAAATGAGTGACACTTTTTTGAAACGGACCCTACGGGAATTTACGTTTAAAAGTACAAAAACGTAGAGGGTAGTGACCTTTTTGAAAAATGAGTGATACTTTTAAGAAAATGAGTGATACTTTTTAATATTTGTGTGACAGTTTTTAGTATCTGTCTGACACATTTTTTTGAAAATTGAGTGACATTTTTTTTTTTTTATCTTTTTGAGAATTGAGTGACAATGAAGAAATATCTTACAGGTTTACATATAAATGTCGTAATATCGTTGAAAGCAAATTTGACAGAGATCGACTATCAAAACCCGTATGGCTCTGTATCAAAGTGGTCTACTTTTCGTCTTTTTGTATAAACCATTTGATAACTTTTTTGTTCTTCTCTATTATACAATTTTCTTTTCTTTTTATCCCTACAAATTTTACTAGGATTGGTCACAGTGATATTTGAACTACTTTGAGGGTCTGTGACTATATCTTTCACGCTATGGAAATTAATGAGTTGACTGTTTTTATAATTTAGGGTAAATCCCCTCACTTTACAAGTTTCGTTGTTTTCATTCGTTTTGTAGGCATAATTTTTTGGCCCCCCAGACACAAACTCCACAATGTACTCTCCATTCTGAAGCTCATTCGTCAGTTCACCCAAGTAATCACCTAGAGGTGGATCATACTCATTTGGACGACTCACGTATATCACACTGTCCGTATCGTAATACAAGACTCTTCTGTTTAATGCCTCAAGTACACTGTAAAGTTTAAGTCTGGCCCAGCACGTTGTAAATGTTGCCAAATATATATTGGTTTTGTTATCTTCGGGTTGACAATCGTCCTTATACTGCCATTCGACTTGTATCGTATCATTAGACAATATATGAAAATCGATGGGTTGCTTCAATGGATCGGAAAAAAGTTGAAAAAACATGTTGGCCTGACTTTCGTGAAAAAATTCCGTTTGTCGCATATTAAGTCTCTGACCAAACTTCCCCCAAAAGCTATTGAGACACAGTTTTGCCAAAGCTCTAAGTCCTGGGTTCTTTCGAATATTTTGTCGATCCAATGAGACCCCTTCTTTTTCCACATATTGTCCGATGTACTTATTCATATCATCGTAACATTTAATCCATTTGGGAGGGCCGCTTGCTTCTTGTTTAAATTTCAAAAATGTGTTAATATATTGAGCAAACAGTCCTCCTTCATGGGTTTTGGGGTCATATTGAGTGCTTTCTTCCCAGTGGTATACTTCATAAATTTTTGTGATTTTATACCCTAATCTGACAGCCGTTTCTATTTCGGGGGTGCACCACGTACCAGTCAACTCTCTTTGTTCATTTGTACATTCGCACGGGGTTTGACTTTCGGTATCCGCGCAGGTCCGACATAAAGAAAACTTTAGTTTGCCGTTGGACCTGTAAGGAAGGACTGGGTGATAGAGTCCCCTGGGAGGGATAATCTTCACCTTGGCAATACCAAAATAATCCTTGATGTCCCCGAAATCTTTGGTAATGACTGTGGGGTGACCTAAGGGATATCGACAATACTTGTTTACCCATGGATACAGACTCGTAAAATCCACATATTTCACTCGCTCGTTTTCTTTTACTTTGTAATAGAGCCGGCTCGCATTGGTGCGACCCCCAAAGAAACTTTCTCTCGGGTCTAGTCGATCCATGATATCTAGCTGAGAAATGAATTGCCGAAGTTCAGGGTTTTGGTTTTGTTGTTTTTTGAAGTCGTGATCCCAAATACAAATATATTTCATACCTGAATTTTCGAGGTGTGTTTTCTTTTTTAATGTCAATGCGTACAATTCGTCCAAAGACTGGTGTGTGAGTGGATGGTACGTTTCTTCACGATTGTCAGAGAAACACACGGGACAACCATGAAATATACAACCGTGATATTCATAGACCGTGTTGGTTTCTCTACAATATCCGTCCAATTTGTAGCGAGTGCCGGGGATCGTTTTCTCCCCTTCATTCAAAGCATGTTGGATGTGGACGTTATCGAGTTTCGCCCTCCACTCTAACCATTGAATTGACGCTTTACTGTACTGATCATTGTAACCACTGGGAGGAATTTTCGCTATGGGGGAACTCACGAATTCTTTCTCGCACACTTTCTCTCCATTCAATTCGGATTCGTGGACCCATTCGTTTCCGTTTTGTATATACAATTTTTCGTCGATGACTTTTGCGGGTACCCATTGATCATTGCCTTGCAGTTTTACGCGCCATGTTTCTTCCATTTCCGCTATGGGGGTACTTACAAATTCTTTCTTGCACACTTTCACTCCTTTCAATTTGGATTCGTTGACCCATTCGTTTCCTTTTTGTATGTACAATTTTTCGTCGATGACTTTTGCGGGTACCCATTGATTATTGCCTTGCAGTTTTACGCGCCATGTTTCTTCCAAAAATTTGGTTCTAAAAACATTCATGCAAACGGAAGCTATAGTGACTGAATCGATGGATCCACGGCTCCAACCCATTTTTTCTCTTCCTTCCCTTTTTTGTTGACAACCACTATCTCTTCCCCCGTAGCACTCATTAATAAATGTCTAAATTTCATACAAGCTTGTCTTAAAATATCAACATCACTTCTACAATATTCTAACATTTCTTTTCTAAAATCAAATATTTCATTTTCTCTCTCACTCAACCACGCTATTAACTCGCTTCTTTCTTTCTCACTCATAAAATCGTAACCATAATCTTTAGCATCAGGGTAGGGTCCAACATAATTTTGATTCTCTCTAGTATTAAAATAATGCGGGAACCACCCTTTTTTCAATTCATGTAAGCCAAATGCTTCGGGGAGTGCTGATAATTTCATGGGTAAAAAGTTGAGACTGTCAATCACCTTCATATGTAAATCTTTCTCCACTGTCATATACATAATTTTCGAACCGTTGTAAATAATTTTGTCCGGCCTTATGGATTGATCGATCAAATATTCCAAAATAAAATAGCCATCATACCCTTTCATGTTATGGGCAACAACCTTGAAATATTCGTGTTGATCCGTAAAGAGCCACTGTCCAAACTTTTCGGCGGTATCCGCGCCCTCGAATATGACTTCTCTGAATCCGCATTTACCGGGACAAGGACCTGGGTCCTCATTCTCGTGCAGATCAGTGTTGTCACATTCTTCGCAACGAGTACCACAACCCTTACATACGGAATCGGGTGTCAGTTCTTTTTCAATGCATTTAGGGCATACTGAATGCGCTACAACAAAGTTTGGACGGTGGGTCGCTTTACCGCACCATGCTGTTTTGCAATTCTGACATTTGGAGCAAGATTTACATATCTCTGGCAATTGGCAGTCCTTACAATTCAATTTAGAATCGGGTACGTATCCTTCAACGCAGTAGCTCATCTCATCCTGACTGCATTCAAAATCAAAAAATATAAATTTTGGAATGTAATATTCTTTGGCCGGTGTGGCTCTTAAATAACATTTATGATCATCCATGACATATTTGTGACAGGAGGAGCACTGGTATTCGCCACATCGATGCTCCTCCTTTTTACGTTTGTCTGTTCTCAACACCTTGAAACATGTGGGGCATTTCCACCATTTTTCGCATTGTGAAGGGCCACTGGGCTGTCCTTTCTTTTTCCCTTTGGTATGTAAAGGGACCTTCTTATGTTCGTCGTAACACTCTACTGATCTACAAGTCATGTTACAGTTCGCGCATTTGACAGGCTCCTCATCATAACATAAGTTTCTCTTGCAGACAATACACTTTATTTCGCATTCATGGTATTCCCTATGATCATAATGTTTGAGGCATTTATCGCAAAAGTATATGGCGCTGAAGAACCCCGTGATGCTGGTTATGGCGTGAAAGTGCTCGTCGTCCACTAAATAAATGTAGACACACGGGCGGTCATCACTGCTTGGCGCTGTAATAAATTTATTGCCTAAACGAGCACTCACCACCATCACACGAACCCCGAGAAGCTCTTCAAACGCCCCCACATCATTGAGACTGGCCGGTCTGTCTGCGTTTACCCCGGCATACTGACATAATGCTTCTGCTAACTGTTTCTGCTGTTTAAGGTTTTTGTTCACTAGATCATTGTAATAGCTTTTTGGCACTTTCTGGTGTTCCAATACTAAATCTAAATTACTTTTACCCTGTCTCTTCTTCGTCACCTCCTTCCACTCTTCTTGACTGCATCGGCGTAACTTTGCCCAGCCGACGCCTATAGCTCTCGCCATACACATGTTGTCTTCATTCTCGATAGTAACAATTGACTTTTTTAAATGTAGAGAGTTTTTCTCACCTTTAATTTTTGTAATTCGTCTCCTCGCTCCTCCTTTGGGTAGGTCAATGGATCCAACGATAATCTCAAAACTATCATCAATGGAGAGATCTTGGTTGCTGTTAAGTACTTTCTCAATAATCTCCATCACCGTGTCGACGTGTAGGTTCTCCCAGGGTTGTAGGGGAACAATAATGGGATCGTGTAATCCATTATGGTGGATGACCACTCTTCCCAAATCATTCTCCGCTAAATAACCCCGAGCTTTTTCTAACACATCTTCAAACATCTGGTGAAGTCCTTTCTTTACGTCTTGTAACCGTAATCCATGATGCTGTTCATTCATTTTCACTTGGTAGGTCCGATCCACTGCCGCATTTTTTGCATACGTTCTTTCTGATTTCTTTTTCATCGTATAGTTTAAGTTGTACGCTGACCCCTGCTGAGATTCTCGCACTGTGCTTGGAGATTCAGGGTTCCACTCTCCATCTTCTATACAGACTCTGGCTATATTGTCCATTTCCTCGTCAAATAGAAGAGCTTTAATGGACGCCTCTATCTCCTCTTCCCTTCTTATATATTGCAGTGCCAGTTCTAAATCGTCTGTAATGGTCTCACTCGTAATGTTTATTGGCCCGTCCAAATGTTCCATCACATTTTCTATTTGTCCGTTCACAAACTCAGAATCGTATTCCAGGTTTTGTAGTTGAAATAAACGGAACCTCACTATCGGAGAATCTTGAATTCCTATCGTTGCCGCAAAATTCATTAATTCCTCAGCATTGGTAAAAGAGTTCACAATAATTTCTAAAGTAGCTTCAAAAGTATTCATGTTGACGGTTTCAATTCTAGAATTAGAATGATAAGAAACGGTCAATAGCGTCCATAAAAACTGCAGCGACAGCCTCGTTTTCAAAAAGAGGCGTGATTTTATTTTTAGAAATAACGTCATAATTCTTCATTTTGGTTAGTGGACTATTTTCAGATTAGGATCAAACAGCTATGGACATGTCGACCCTTTAGACAGAAAAATAACCAATCAGAAGGCAGGGTCAGTCTTCACAGTAAAACAAGTTTTAACATGTATGTTTCTGTAACACTCAGGGAAGGTTACAATTACTAGTTTTTACCCGAGGCCATTATTCTGTTTTGCGCAGTCTGATCTTGATCTACCCAATAAGTAACAAATATTAAACTACATGTTCTTCTGTAGTCTGATCTTGATCGACACTGTGTGCAAAAGGTCAGTGATTTGCACTAAGCTGCCAAAGGGTTAATAATATTGGGGTGGAAAGTCAATAATTGTTTAAAGACATCGCAGTAAAATTTATATAAAGCAATAACTGACAAAAAGAAACTTAACAATAATAATTGGACGGCTGCATGTTCTTTGTAGTCTGATTTCGATCTACACTGTCCTCAAAAGGTCAGTGAGTGGCGCTTGGCAATTAAAAGGGGGCGGAAAGTCAATAATTGTTTAAAGACATCGTAGTAAAATTTATATAATGAAATAACCGACAAAAAAGAAACTTGACTGGACACGTTTGAACGAGATTAAACGTACTGCTCACATCCTTTACATCAATAACCTCCAATAACCCAAATATTGCTGTTTCAAAGTTATGATTTAGGGGGAAATAATATTACCTTATCGTGTTCTGTGTAGTATGATCTTGATCTACACTTAAATTTTCAATTCGACATCAATAACCGAAATATTGATCTACACTGTCCGCAACAAACATTAAAGCGCATGTTCTTCTGCAGTCAGACTTTGATCTACAGTGCCTGTAAAAGGTCAGTGAGTCGCGCGCAACAGCTAAAGGATTAATAATAATTGGACGGCTGCATGTTCTTTGTAGTCTGATCTTGATCTACACTGTCCGCAACAAACATTAGAGCGCATGTTCTTCTGCAGTCAGACTTTGATCTACAGTGCCCGTAAAAGGTCAGTGAGTCGCGCGCAACAGCTAAAGGGTTAATAATAATTGGGGGGCTCGCGCCGCATGTTCTGCGCAGTCTAATCTTGATCTACACTAGCCGCAACAAAGATCAAACTGAATGTTCTGTGCAGTCTGATCTTCATCTACACAAAGGGTTAATTATAATTAGAAGGTCGCTCAGCATGTTCTGTGTAGTCTGATCTTGATCTACACTGTCCTTAACAAAGATCAAACTGCATATCCTGTACAGTCTAAGCTCGATCTACATCGTCCATAAAAGGTCAGTTAGTCGCGCTTACCAGCCAATAGGTTTATAATAATTAAAAGGTGGTGGGTTTTATCTCAATACCTCGTCCAACCATCTTTTTTCCCACAATGTTTTTACCATTTATCAGAGCTTCAAATTTCGTACCAATAAGGTTTTTCAAATAATGTATACATTGTCTTCACTTTAAAGACACAATCAAATTACATCTTTAATCAGTCTTCATATACCTCAAAGTATCTTTAGGCGGATTAAGTACCAATCACCAATATTTGAAGAGCACTTAAAGACGAGTGGCGCTATTGAAAAACAATTCAAATAGATGACATCATAATAACCCGTATACTACACAGTAGGTTAGTCTTCATGGTGAAACAAGTTTCAACATGTATGTTTCTATAACAACCTAGCATCTTTGTTTACAAGCAAAGAGACGCTATTACTACTTATAACTATGCGAAGCCAGCCATTGTATTTCTATTGCAGAAGCAGAATTTTGGGTGGATTAAAAAGGCACAATGCCCCATACCGAGCTTAACCATTTGAGCGCCAAGTAAATAAATTCGACTTCTTTCGAAGGCTTAGAAACAATTCACCGAAACTGAGACATAATTTCATTTTATAGATTTGACTAAATGAGCAGACGGTATAGATCAAAGATCAGACTGCACGTTCTGTGCAGCCTGATCTTGATCTTTACCATCTGCATTTCCCGTCCTTGTTGTCGCCTCTGGTGTTGTAACGGCCAAAATGTTTGGTGAATACAAAGCTACAATTTCAGAACATAATTCGCGATTTCAGCACTACTTATGACGTCATGATACCTTGTGGAATGGAATGATAAAGGAAATATTTTTCCATGAGATATCGTCGTCACTCGCCCAGTCTAGTAGAATTAAAGGATAATGGATAGTTTTCAATCCTCTGCAATAATCTTTGAGCACGTCTATTCTGTTTTATGATTTTGGAGAAAAAGGGATCGTTTCTTAATTAAATTTCTGCTGTTAAGCTGTGCGTTCTTGGTATCGCAGACGTGCGGGCTGATCTGATTCTACAGTTTTCGCAAATGGGTTGAGCTATACAGGATTTGGTTTTAGAAAAAGGAGTACAATGTCTTTAAATATAGTTAAGACAAAAGAAACGAACGATACATGTAAACTTTGAAGCTAAAAACAAGCCTTTCGATGCTCCGTCCGTCCGTCTGTCTGTCTGTCTCTTCGTCTCTTTGTCTCTCTGCCTCTGTCTTTAGCTTCTTCTTCTTCTTCTAACCCTGTCTCTTCCTCTCCTTTTTCTGTATAGAATTGAATTAAACAAGTATGCTTTAATTGTGTGCTTTAAGGAATGAGGTTGAGGGTTTACTGCAATAATCCATTAATAGGGATTTTGATAATTAATTCAAAGAAATACAATTTCTGATAGGCTATTTAAACCACATGGTTCAGCCAATTAAAAACTGTGTTACTTTCCTTTCTCAACCAAGAAGTAGGAATAAGAATACAGTTTGATTCATCGGTACATGAACACAAGTAAAAAAGGAAGACCTAACACGAGCATACAGACAAGATAGAATGCCAATATATTTAATTATCAAGAAGCCTCAATTTATACCATTGTCGTCAAGCTCCATGATCTTTTCCCCCATCTCTCCATCAGGAATGGTTCGTAATTGCCGAGAGAAAACACTTGCTTCTGTTCTGTTCGCATTTCGTTAAACATTCTTTAAGCTTTCCATGAGGACCTGGTTGGAGACACTCTTTAGCGCATACTTCATAATCGGCCTGACATTCCCGTAGAGATCTAGCACTTAAATGACTAACCAGTACCAACACGACTACCAACAAAACAGGACAATGTCGGGAACCCATTTTCACCCTAGAAAAAAGTTACAAGACGACAATGTTTTAAATAATATGAGGTTATTTAACATGCTTGGGTACAATACTGAATTCTATTGGATGAGTACACTGCAGAACCGGTCTATATTTTGAACGAGGCGACAGCCGAGTGCAAAATATAGACTGGTTCTGCAGTGTACGAATCCAATTGAATTTACTATTGTACCCAAGCATGTTAAACGACCTCTTTATTTTACACTTCCGTATTGACTTTAAAGTAAATGACAAGTATAAGGCCATTTCAATTTAAATAATAAAAAAATCAAAACATATCAAAAGGGGATTTTTAAATTGTTTTTTTTTTTTTACAACGGACTTCGGTAGACCACTCTTCCGGTCAAATATAGATATTCTGGACTCTAGCCTCGTTTTGAAAAATCCATATTGGACTCTTGCCTTGTTCTGAAAACCTATAATGGACTCTACAGCGTCCAATATGGAATAAGATAATCTGTACTCACGTGGTAGTATTAAAGCGATTTCATTGGACGTTAAATTGTAGGTGTGAAATAAAAAGCCATATTTTGCTATTTTAAAGGTATTTTTTGGGGAAAGATATTTCTGTATCGGACAGTGTAGATCCAATATCAGACTGCACGTTCTTTGCAGTCTGATCTTGATCCACAGTGTCCGCAAAAGATCCTGGAGTCGCGTTTAGCAGCGTAGATGTTAATACAATTTCTGGCTGGCTAAACAAATTGTATTCCTCAGAACCTTAGAAAATTCTTGAGAATTTAGACAAAGAATTTCATTGAAAATGGCTGGTGATTACAGGCCCTTGATTATGACGGTGCAAGGACTCGATTTACTTAAAGCCCATACGACAAACCCTGGGAAATCCGCTGATGAACCCCAAGGCTTTCCACAGTTTTCTGATATACGCTTAACATTTGTTTGCTGGAAAAAGGGCCGATTTACTTCTCGGAAAATAGACTCGTTTATAAGAATTACACCAGTCATAATTTTCACCAAGAAATTATCCCAAATACGTTAACGTTGACAAACAGTGTGTACATGGTTAACCCGTAGGCTGAAAAGCACAGCTTACTAACCTTTTGCATACAGTGTAGATCAAAATCAGACTGCACAGAACGTGTAGTCTGATCTTGGATCTACACCGTCCGATAAGGATATATTTTTTTCCCACAAGATAACTTTGAAATAGCAACATTTGTGTTTTTACTATCGACTTAAAAGTTTTATGTTAGTTATTTAGCAGGATGAGTGTTAAAGTGATATAATTGCACTCATTATGTTAAATCGTTTTTTGATTGGTCGAAATCGGGTCATGTGACGAAAAAACCGTCATACCATTTTCAATGAACGCAATGGGACTACTTTCGGTTTTTCCAAGTTGTTGTGTATTATCTAATTTTAGAGTTCATACAAGCTCTTTAGTGCTAGTTTTAGAGTTCCATCACTGAATCAGTAAAATGCTGAAAGATTGATTTCTTTTTTTGCTTAAAAAACTTGAAAAAGAAAACTCCCCAATAAACCTGGAGAATTGATGAACATTAATCTTCATTTGCACCCTAAACTCATAAAAAAAATACACCGTTCTAGAAGTGAATCAAGTATTGAATAGTTGACGTCATCAATTACATCATTCAATACGTCAGCGGTCGATTTCTGTGAAGCCAAGTCACTTAGTTAAATTCAGTGCACTGTGTAAACAGAAAATTTACTCTTTGCTTAGATGAAGTTGATTTCTTGTTTCATGACGGAGTTATTCTAAGTTTGTTTATCGCGAGGATTGAGTTTAAAAAAAGGATTGTTAACAGATGACTATTTATCAGAAAAAAAAATACTCATCGTGGATTTGATAGAAAGTGTAGTTAAAACTAGGAGTGTTGGAGAAAGGATCGGAAGTAGGGAATGCAGTGTGTCAAGAATTTTAAAATGTTGGCGTGATAGGGATGATATTTAAAACAAGTCTAGAACTGGAAAACCAAAAAATTGAAGAATTAACAGCTGTGACACCGTTTTTTACATTCTAATAAGTGGTTCATAAAACGTTGGCGTCATTCGACACATAGCTTGCAAGAAAACTCGGAGAGTCTTATATCGGCTACAGGTAGATACCCATGGAGAACAGGTCTGCCGACGGTATGTACACCTATTCTTTACAAAATATCTATAAAAAGGTCACTCGAATAAACATATCGTCCGGTCAGCCTCGAGTTTAGATAGTTGATTGGATTTTTCATAGACAGTATCAGAAATTTCTATTTTATTTGATATATCATCGAAAGTATTGATTTCAAAGTCAGCAAAATGGCCGTCTTTGACTGAAAAAATATGTTGCAAAGCTAAAAATAGATTGTGTATTCATGCCCGTGCCACCAAGTATCCGCCAAAGAATTTAACTCTTGTATATTGTCGTATTTGTCCGTGATTTTTTCTCTCTATCATTTTCGAAAATTGATTCAAGTGAACACCGAGTGCAATTACAAGGGTTGAGTGCAGAATTTTGTGTTTTCATCGAGATATAAAATGCAATTGCCTTATTACATGCCATGTAATAAGGCAATTGCATTTTATATATCGATGAAAACACAAAAATCTGCACTCAACCCTTAATTAAATTTCGTGGACAGTCTTCAATGATTTATTCAATGATTGTATGAAGTTAACTACAGTCTTACAGCGTTGTCAAGTAAAATTACTCGGTCAGTCGAGTGGTGAGAATTGAAAATTTCAAGGGCGGCGTAATATTTTGGACCATGTGACTGAAAGCATTATTTCCATTGGAAAGCTTCTTGCTATGGACGAGGTCAGCTGAAGGTAGGCAATCGGCTGATGTAACAGTTGATCATACAGGCCATTCATGTTTTGCGGTTTGACCGAATTGAGAATAATCTATGTACGAAGAGAATCGTAAACTTTGTGCGAATTTCCTAGTCAAGTTTCCTGCAATTAAAATCGTTTTACTCATTAAAGCACGTATATAGGCTATAACTGACCGTAATGTATGTAAAAGTAGATCCGCAGAGCCCCGGTAGCTCAGTCGGTAGCGTGCAGGACTTGAGAACAGGGGGTTGTTGGTTCGATCCCTGGCTCGGCAAATTTCTTTCCGAGGACTGATGATAGTCAGTGCGACAGGATTAATTTCTCTACCACCGCTGACTAACGAACAAAAAAAAAAAAAAAAAATGATAGTTAAATAAACGAATAGTTAAAGATCAACTCATTTTCTAGAATATATTTAAAAAAAAAAAACAATTCCACGGAACAAATGCATGTTCAAGAAAACTGTCTCTGTGGTGGATAAAATGTCTGTAAAACATTGTACTCATATTGCAGAGAGAAAGAGAGAGACAAAGACAGAGACCGAGAGAGACAGATAGACAGACAGAGAGAGGGAGAGAGAGAGAAAAAACGGGGAAGAGAGAGGGAGAGAGAGAGAACGGGAGAGAGAGAGAGGGAGTGAGAGAAAAGAGAGAGTGTGGTAAACAAACAAACAAAAATACAGAAGGCGAGACAGATGGGCAAAGGTAGAGAGATTTCATCTTACGGTACAAAAGTGTTCCAAAATTCGTCCGGATGTATTTGAATTCCGTCGACATGTCAGACGCTAGCTGATAGTCTTTTTTACTTTGCAGTCTGTTTTACTATATTACTTTACAAAAACTTTTATCAGTAACGGCTTTCCATTATCATTAAACATTTCCATCTTTTGTTTTGTAAAAGGTTTTGCAATATGTTTGCAATATATAATTTTTTAAGCCCAGAGTGTATAAAGTCTTACGACGGCTGAAACAAAGAAATATATGAGCCATGTACTGTGAAAAGGGGGCTTAATGCATCTGCGAAAAGTATCGACCCAGGTCAGCCTGCGCAGTCCGCGCAGACTGACCTGGGCCGAAACTTTTCGTTATTGGTCAATTTTCTGTATACCCAAGGACCATTCTACCTCATGGTTCCATTGGTTGTCAGACAAAACGAATTTTATGAATCCATATTATGTGATGGCTTTCTCGGTATAATGCATTACGGAGATGTATCAAGCGACCTTTTACCAAAGCATAGCTCAAATATGTTTTCCTCACAAGTTTTGACTGAACAAGCGGTATAAGTCCAAATCAGACTGTGGTCTGGTCTTGATCTATGCCGTCCATGAAAGCTCCTGTTATGCTTTAAGCGCCGAGACGGTTTAACGGCTAAATGAATTGAAAGCCCATTTCAAGCCAGTAGTTGAGACCCAAATTTTACGGTTTCAGAGCTGTTATACACATAAAACTCACCATATCGAACAGTGTAGATCTAGAATCATACTGCACAGATCTGCAGTCTGATCTTAATCTTTACTGTCCGCAAGAACTTTTTGAGTAATGCATATCAGCATAAGGGATGAGAATTGTGTAATCATTTCATAGTGATATACACGTGTTCCCACTTATCATAAAATGTTTTAGCCATGCTTTGGTAAAAGGGAGTTTAATCCATTTTTTTTTTTATACATCTTATCAGGCAAGTCATCATATAATCATGTATCTAAAATTCATTTTGTCTGACAATCGACTGAATCATCAGTTAGATTGGTCCTTTAACTTGTAGAAAATTGACCAATAACAAAAATTTTCCATTCAGGTCACCCTGCACGGACTGCGCAGGCTGACCTGAGCCGATACCTTCTGCAGATGTACTAACACCCCTTTTCACTGAGCATAGCTCATTTCCATCTGTTGTTTTCGATAAGGTTCCCTGCAATTTGTTAACCCCTAAAAAGCTAAATGAATTGTACAAACATTTTAAAGGCCGAGTGGCAGCCATAAGTAAATAGTGCAGGTGTTATAAAATGCATTTAGATTTAAATTATATGCTTAACATTTGAAAGTATGGAAACTGTTTATGAAGATGACGATGTTTTATTGTAAGGTCTGCCCAATTGTTTATCGCTGGCAGAAAAATGAATGTTAACACTAAGTAAAGAGTTGCTGAGTCGCTCCAGCTTTTGTTTACTTATATCCTGGCTTTAAAATTCACTTCTTAGCCAGCGACTCACGCTAGGACCGACCATACGATAACAGATTGTCATCTTCACAATAGTTTCAGTACTTTCAAATGGTTGATCTATACGACCAATCTTTAAAGCCCTTTTGAGGTGCAAAACTCATCAAATCGAACAATGTAGATTCCAGTCCAGACTGCTCGGAGTCTGGAATATTAAGAAACTGCTGGTTAACCAGCAATTTCTCCTTTCCCACGATGTTTTGAAAAGTGTTTGACGACAACATATCAACTCTTGTTCAATTAGTGTTTTTTTTTTCTAAAGTATGGTGGAACACATCGTGGACTGAGGAGAAACTGCTGGTTAAAAAGCTTCTCCTTTTCCAACGGTGTTTTTAAAAGCCATTTTACTCAGGCCCGTTTGGACACAGGGTCAGTCTGTGATGGTCTAACTTTATGCTAAAGAAAATTTTGAGTGCATCGGCCGTCTGATAAATATTCTTCTACTTTATATGCATAGTGAAAACAAAATGGTACATAAATTATGTGTTAGTTATGTGATAAAAAGATCAAGGTCACTATCTAAAAATAAAACCTTCAACGGCAAGGTGACATATTATGGTGTCGTTTATACACATTCTTTCCTTTAGTTTATAAAACTATCAAACAGTACCGTTCTTTTTAACGACCAAGTAAACGACAGTAACCAGCATTATTTAATTTCTCATTTCCCACAAAGTTTCTTGCCTTTTTAAAGACAAATCTTATTGTTTTAACTTCATTTGATTTGTCGTCTGCAAACAGATTTTAATTTTGACAATTCCAAAATTTTGTCGTCTGGGTCTGCCATGAAAAAAAAACTTAAAAATAATTTTAATTTCGCAAATCTGTCAACTTTTAAAGATATTTCACCCTTCTACAAAGATTACCAATACCGGAAGTTTGGTACAGTACCTTCGGTTACCATTCCGCAAACCTCGAGCGATCCGGTGATCAAGTAGATGTAGGTACGGAATCGGCCGAGTTGTGACGAGTACTTCGGTTACTAGGTCCGCCATTAATGACTTGTAACAAGATAACAGAATTTAGGCTCGCCCATAATCAAAGCATTTCAGGACGACATCGTAAATATAGCATTTGTCTGTGAAAGGGACGAAGTTGTTGTGAGGGAGTGGTCTATTTTCCCATTTTTTTGTTTTTTTCAAAAGCTCTTTTATCCCGTTTGAGTATTAACCGTTATCCTTTTAGCGGATTTGCTATATAGCAAATCCGCTTACTGTGATTGTTTTGGCCGGAACGAAATACATCATGCGTAACGACGCATGCGCAATCACTTTCAGTTTTGCATGGCTGGCGTAAGGACGAATAACACAGATCTACAAATGATATTTAGCTCTGACTTTGAACAAATCATACAAATTATATTTGAATTCTTTATCGAAATTTCGTCAAAACTACAAAAATTGTCAGTTTGAAATACTCTAAATACTTAAACAATGTTTTCTTTTTCATTAAATATTGCCATATGCGTATGACCATTGTTTACACAGACTGCCCCCATCTTCATTCAAGAAATGTTCATTCACAACTTGTGTCGTCCGCTGTCAAAATAAACAATGAGATTAAGCAATAATTTCTTAATGAAATTACATTTTTAAACTCTGTATTATATCAAATATCTTTAACTTTTCAGGCAGCTAGCTACAATTTGGCCATAAACAATTTAAAACTCTTTCTTTAGGGCCTAACGAATACACAGAACCTATAAAGTCGATTCGGCACCTTGTTAGGTATTGCCCTTCGTATAGCACTATTGATGAATTTCCGAATTGTTTGAAACATTTCTGTGAAACGTTTAAAAAATGAAGATCGTGTAGTCTATTAAAAAATATATATTTTTGACGTTTGATTTATGCAAGACTGCTTCCAAAATTTCTCTCCAGTTATCTATAGGACATAAAGAAATCCATCGTTCACAAACGGCCCCGATCAAGTACGAACCCGTGACGTGAATTTATACTGAGGATTTTCGATGGGAAATCGTGTCCTTCTCAGTGATCTGGACATCCACTAACTTAACCTAACATCCTGGACTTTAAGCCTCAGATACTCAATTATCTTCAAGGTGTAAAAGTCCATTCATAGTCCTTCTAATATGCTTGAAATTTATTTCGTTACCTTCCATGCAAAAGAATTAAGAACGCAGAATTTTCAGAGAGATGTTTGATAAAGGGTCCACAGGAATACATCTTAGTCTAGATCTATACGTCTTACTATTTGGACACGTAGATTTAAATTCTTTGATATATTTTTTATGCTTGGCAATTGAAGTATATGTACTTTATTTAATAAAGTACATATTTATGATGAACTGCTGCTCAAGCCATACTAGAGACGGTAACTGCGGTACCCCGTTAACTGTGCTTCATGTAAACAGCAAGTAATTCAAACCTCAGAATGAAAGTATGCCTAGAGTTTTTAAAGTTTTATAGAGGGACCAGTTCCTTTAACCCTTAGGCTTCTAAGCGCTACTCAAGGACCTTTTGCAGACAGTGTAGATCAAGATCAGATTGCACCGAACGTGCAGTCTGATCTTTGATCTATATTGCCAGGTAAGGAGGTATTTTTCCCCCAAAAATAACATTGAAATAGAAATATTTGGATTTGTACTATCGACTTGAAAGTTTCATTTTAGTTATGTAAAGGTCAATTTTTACTTTGCATGGCAACTTGTCACACTGAGTGTGATCTTGGTCCATTCTGGCTGCTTCAGCTGTACCCAGGGCAGGGATTTGCAGATATCAAAAAGCAAATAATATCTGGACTATGTTCTTCCAGGCGATGAGTGATGATTTTAATTCTTTTCGTCAGACCATGAAAATGGATTCACTCAAAACTGCATTGGAAGTAATGAATAGCCGTTTTACCAGTGTTAATATTGAATTTCAAGTATCTCATCGTGCTACATCATGTTGTTTTTTTTTTTGCACATTTCCCTGCAGTGGTTCATTTATGTAATATAACTCAAATTCACAAAGACGTGGCTCAAAACTTCAAAAAGGAATCTACATCTATATGTAAATGTCGGAATAAAACTTACATAATCACTCACAAAATGTCAAATTCCCATCACACTTTAATTGTAACTTTAAATGTTATGTGAGACTTAAAGGCCACTTTTTACTTTTTACTTAATCACACCCGCATTTTTCGACTGAATAGAAATGGACCCAAGAATGTGAATTGCATACTACATGTAGGTCTCTTATGTTTTATGTGATATTCACAAGATGTACTTGAAATTATTAAGTATTAGTCCATTTTCTATAGTTAAGTGTAACACCAGTTTTTTGAAACTGTGAATGATAATCTAAGTTCAGACTGTGCAGAATGTGAGGTCTAAGCTTGAACCTATACGACATTTGTTTTTTTTTTTTATATTTGCACCAATATAGCGGTGAAATGACATAATCCTGTTCATTTATTTAGTGAGGTTCTGTTAGACTGTGGCTGATTGGTGAAGGTGTCGGTTGATTTATCCTGGATTTTATCCTCACCTAGTTGCCAGGATTTTGTAGGAGTGCCTATAGACAAGACACTGCGTAGAATCAGCCTAGCCCTAGTAAAACCCAAGCCGTACACAAATAAATGGGTTGTTGCCACTGTAAGACTGAAACAGTGTTGAAACTAATGTAACCACCAGAAATCAGTCAAACATCAAATTATTCTTGAAGGTAGTTACAATCAATTTCATGATTTATGCCAGTGCATGAGTTAACCTTACTTTTCTTTTGTGAAATCATTATTTCTTGACGTGTGTCTTTATGATGATACAAGGTAAATTTTCATTTATGTAACAGAAGGAAGGTATATTCAGTACTCATGAATTACTCATGGCCTAAATCATAGAAAATACTAAACACACCATTTAGTTTTCACCTTTCAGACTATCACATAACATTTTCTTAGGTCAGGAATAAAACCAAGAAATTTCTTTTTAAAAGAAAGAAGAAATCATTGTATCTGAACAATCAAATTGTTGTGTCTAGTTTGATTTTGTATTTCATTTTGAAATTAATAGTTTCAAGTTGTGAAGTAATAAGGAAGAACCCTTTGAAGGGGTTCCTAGGTGTTAGAGTCATGGAAAGGACAATGTGCTTTCAGTAAGAAATTACATACAAAAAGCCATTGTTTCTATTTCCCTGAGAGGACTCCAGTGTTTTTTTTTTTTTTTTCTTAACTCTTTTCCACAGAACAAAATTTGAGACTTGTCCAAATGGAAAGCATTTGCTGATAATAGAATCAATGTGACTCAAAATATGAATTTTACTTTTGAAAGGTCTGAAGACATTGTGGGAAAAGGAAAAATGCTGGTTACCAGCATTTTCTCATATTCCCAAATTCTTTTTAAAAACCTTCTTCCTCAGGGATTGTTTTGTAAGGGTTTAAACTAAATCATACTAGTTTCAAAACAATACATGCTTTATACTTCGGAATGAGGACAGTTTGTTTCCTTTGTAGCGAGAGTAGATTAAGATCAGACCACCTAACATAGTAAAATCCCATTCCTATAGGCAAACTATTTTAGATTTGAATTGTTTGCAGTCTGTATGATTATACCCACTATATGAAAGTTTAGAAAGTGTTGTGTTTAAAGTCTGACTAGGTTTGACTAGGTTTGTAAAATGCTGTTTTGAAAATCAAAACCTTGATATCTGAGTACAGAAGTTTCAATATTTCAAAAGAGTCTTGCATTATGATGATTGATAATGATTTTAGAAATGCTTAAAATACTATGATAAAGGAACATATAGTCATCATGTTTAGTGTATTTATTTAAGCTCACATGTTTACAAACCCTAGGGTGAGCTGTTGATATTTTCAATCTGACTTAAAGCATAATCTCAGACAAAAACCACCATCACTAGTTCTTCTGAAAACCCTTGATTTTTAGTACAGCCAAATAAAGCTCAGCCAGTTGAATAAGTTGTTTCAAAAGTTTTACTGAATATCCTTTAAAATGGGATAATATAGCCACACTTACCATAGTTAAAACACATTGTATCCTTTATGGTGTTATGGAATGGGGAAAAAATGACTTTGGTAAGAATGAAAAAACAAATCTTTTTTTGTGCCAGTGTTTTCAAAAACTTAAGAGCTACATTTTGTGAGGCTGACAGAAATGTCAGATAATGGTTAACCTTGCAGGATGCCAATGTTAAATCCACATTTGATAACAGTAATTGAATGGCGTTTAATGTCGCTTTCAACATTATCTCAGTCATATAACTGCTACAACTAGCTTATTTATGTATGTCTGGGTTTCAGCAGTACTAGGCTAGGGCTCTGAAATGTCTTACCTAAGGACACTCCAACAGAAAAACATATGGCCATCAGGTAACAAGTCCTAAACTTTACTAGTAAGCCATGCAGAACCCCAGATCCACATTTAGAGGGGAGTTAAGTTTTGTTAGATTGTTCAGATTAGTCTATGTCCACCATCTATGCATAAATTACTTTTTGTTTTTTAATCAAAAATGGTAATTAAATGGATGTTATTTTGTTATTCATTCCTTCCCCATATGACAAGGTTTATGCTCTTTAAATATATCTGCAGACAACAATTCAGAAACTGATACAAATGAGCTGAAGTTCACTCTTATGATTGAAAACACTGTTGGAGCAGGAGAAAATACTGTCTACCAGAGTTTTATCCTTGTCCCATGATGCTTTCAATTGCCTATTTCCTTCAGGGTTATTAACCCTTGTCCTGCTGAATAACTCAAATGATACTTCAAGTCGATAGTAAAAGCCCAAAGGTTGCTATTTCAAGGTAATTTTGAGGACGGTAAATATCTCTTTATCGGACAGTGTAGATCAAAGATCAGATTGCACATTCTGTGCAGTCTGATCTTGATCTAAACTGTCCACAAAAGGTCAGTGAGTCATGTTTAGCAGCTGAGGGTTAACATGAGTGTTCACTATTCAGTAAAGAGTTAAAATAAACCCCAATCAAAAATTTCTCCAGATCCAGTTGTCAGATGCCAAGGAAACCTGACATGGATCCACAATTATGTTGTATACTGGTCTATCCCACAGACTGATATCAATGTATAGCTTGTGTTTGTATAAGGGTACACTTATCTCTCTTGTTATAGAGCTAGCTTTTGTAGTTTGGGCCTGAAGGTTCTAGGTTCAATCCCAGCCTTTGCGGCTATTTAACAGAACTGTTACAGATACATGTAATCATTATTCAGAATACCTTACGGTTTGTCCAAACATGGCCTATATTTGACCCTTGAATTTTATGTCATACAAAGTTAATTTGGAGAATTTTTGAGGATTTTTCTTTTTTTTTTAGCCCTTTAACACACAATAAATCCTATTGTTTATGAGTCCTGTGTAATAGGGCTTATAAAAACAGTGTTGGAAAACAAGACATCAGTATTTCTTTTCTTTTTTTCTTCCAGAATTTTTTCTACCCTTTACAAATACAAACCACATAATTTGAGGGCTACATATCTATTGAATTGTTTGTTTATGCTCTAAATAGCAAGCTATTTAGTTTTTATGCCACAAATCAAATTATTTCGTAAAAGGCCAATAAGTACTACCAGATATATATTTCTTTTCATATAAAGTGTATGGTTAAATTCAGTAAAATGATGCAACTTTGTGCATTTGATAATGGAATTGTGGGCTACTTTAGCAATAGGTCACTCTGTTTATTTTTATTACTCCAGATATGATGTCTTGATACTGATTTGAATATATAAATCCTTGTTGATGGCGCATGTTATTTATTAAGTACCATTCCCTCAAAGCTTTCCAAACCTGTGGCATGAAATCTAATAATACCCAAAGAGGCTGAGTGGCGCATTTAGGAAATATCAGTTCAGATATTTTTGTTTTTTCTTAATCCCATCTTTCTTCTTTACTAATGATTTTTCCAGCTATAATTCAGTAAGAAATTTTTGAGTCTGTTAAGGATATGAAAATCTAAGTAGTTGGTTTTAATTTGGGGGAGTCAAAAATGATGTCCTCTGGTAAAAAGTTCAACAAGAAGGCACAAAAATTTCATATTGCATACATGTGTAAGTAGCAATATATTGTACTCTTTGATCAAATTTGCTCATGATAGTTGAAACTGATTGACAGCTGTAGACCTTAACACTATGTTTTCTCAGAAATATAATTATATATCATCATCCTATTTTGTGTAGTTCTTTAAGTCTTACTCATCAACAAATCAATAGCTGAAGTGTTCTATATATTTGTCCAATAACTTTCACTTATAAATCCATCTTGGTTTTTTTTCCAGTCCTATGCATGTTCACAGTCCTAAATATAATACTAGCAGGAAAAAAAAACGTGATCTTAAATCTATACTTTGCGACAAGGAGATATCGTTCCCCAAATAGACCTAGTAGTAATACCCTTAAAAAAGCAAATTTTGGGTTTTACTATCGGCTTGGAAATTTCATTTCATCTACTTTTCGACTGTAAAAGTTCAATTTAGACACATCTAAAAATATGTTTTCTGGGTATAGAGTAAACATCAAAGACAAAATACGAGTCTCACTCAGGTTGTACTGGCTTTACCCTTTACATAACGATCCCGAGTTTTAAAACCCTGTGGGAAAATGCCTTTTTGAAAATATCGTGGGAAGAGGAGGAAATGCTGGTAACCAGCATTTTCATCTTTTCCCAAAAAGATTTAGATCTACAACCTTTCAAAAGGCAAAATCGAATCAATTGTGACATATGTAGTATGTAATATGCAAATGCTGTTAGTTTACACAAGTCTACGATTTTTTTTTTGTTTGGTAAAGAGTACAATAGCTGTGTGAAAACATCAATTAATCTGAGAAAACTCTACCATTTGTCATTGCCGTAAATGGACAATTTATGTCACGTCTCAAGATGAAATACAGTTTCACTTAATCCCTTTTGGGATTGTTTAGGACGATATAGCCGTCCACTACTATGTTATTGTGTAGCGATTTTCCATACACCAAACGACAAAGCTTTAGACTCTTCCAAATTGAAAGCATTTGAGCCATGCTCCGGCAAAAGGGAGCTTAATGCATTTCCGTCATCCATGGCACCAAGCAAGCCATCACATACCTCTGGATCCATAATAGCCACTTTTTTTCAACAACCTACTGAATCATGAGGTAGACTGGTCCTTGAACATAAAATTGACCAATAGCGAAAAGTTTCGGCTCAGGTCAGCCTGCGCGGACTGCGCAGGCTGACCTGGGTCGATACTTTTCGCAGATGCATTCGGCCCCCTTTTCACAGAGCATGGCTCATTTGTATATGACAGTCTTGATGTGGCTAAAATTGCTGAATTTGCTTGTTTGAAATGGTCGTTAACATCCTGAAAAAAATGGAGAAAATTAATGCTGGGTTAAAGAAAGTTCTCTTGTTTCTGATGGTGATTTCAACAGCCTTCTTATACAAAAGCAGAATTAGTTTAAGCATAGTTATTTTTAAATCGATTGAGAAGTAAGTTCTTAGGACTTATACTAACCTCTCTCGATTCTGCTTTCTTGAAACTACACCATTACTAGCACCGAATGTTTGGGCCAATGAACAGTCCTCAAGTTGACACCCGATCCCTGTATGGAACTCAGGCCGACGCTCTACCGCACAACCATGGACACCACGGTAAAGCATTATTCATGACTATTTAGATTTCTAAAATTAAACCGAACTTGAATTGAAGAAAAAGTTTTGTCACTGAATTAAGATGGGCATTTGCTGAATAACCTTTACTAAAGTAAATAAAGAGTGTGGTACTAAATCAGCTTTGATCGTGCTTTACGTTCAGTTACAGGCATGCTTTAAATTCACTTCCATTTCATTTTTTTCCAGGTCTCAAAGTTGATTTCCACAACACTGACGATAAGTTGTGTCAAAATTTAGAATCAATTAGAGGATCGTGTAGATCCATAATCAGACTGTGCATTCTGATCTTGATCTACGCCATTCGCAAAAGTAGAATCACATTTGGTCTACCAGGGTAGCTCAGTGGTTAGCGTATCTGACTCGTGACCTGGTAGTTGATGATTTAATACCCTTTTGAGTCAATCTCTCTTCCCGGCGATTTTTCGCCTCTCACCTCTCATGCGTATGGGAAAAGTAGTCAGTGGCTAGGGAAGGAAGTTGTGTCAGTACTGGTGTGAGAAAGCCAAAAAATACATTCGTAGGTGCACTGACCGCCATGATATGACCAAAGCAAAGTTGAGGATTGCAAAACGACCATTCCGTTATTTTACCGTGTAAGATAGGCACAAAAAAATTATACACAAGAGACAGATGCAAAGAAAGTTAGAATAGGATAGTGTGACAAAGAGATGGAAATATATGAGCTGCGCTCTGGCAAAAGGGGGTTTAATGCTTCCCCTTGATGCATGATACCAAGCACGTCATCACATAATGATGGGTCAATCATAAAAATCCATTTTGTCTAACAACCGACTGAATTATGAGACAAAATGGTCCTTGCACATGCATAAAATTTCCCAAAAGCAAAAGTTTTGACACAGGTCAATCTTCGTGGACTACGCATGCTGACCTGAGTCTATACTTTTTGCAGTTGCATTAAACCCCCTGTTCACAGAGCTTGACAAATTATGGCTTGGTAAAATATTTTTTTTACGCAGATTATTTTAATTACAAAGTGAATTCCAAAAGCAAAATGTTTCGGCCCATGTCAGCCTGCACGGATTGCGGAGGCTGACATGAGTCGATACTTTTTGCAAATACACGAATTCCCTTTTTACAGAGCATGGCTCACATACAGAACACGGAACAGAAATGGTGAAACAGGAATGTAGGCAGACAGAGTGCCAGAGAGACGGACAAACAAAAAGGCAATTATACTGTTTAGTCTATTGGCAAGCAACCACAAGTTTGATCAAATTCCCAGTGCGTGCTCTGTATACTCCGGTGTCAAGTCGATATTCCCTGGTTCCTTAAGTCAACATCAATATTTGATATGCATGCAGTTTAAACAATTATCTCGATATAAATGCATATTCTGGTCGGTTTGGCTAGTTTGATCAATTGATTGTATGGTGTTTAACGCCGTTTTCAACATTATTTCAGTCATATCGCGGCGGCCAGTGCACCTGTCCACGCTTTCCTGTGGTTTCTTTTACCAGTACTCCGCACAATAGTATTACCAAGCCACTAACTGCTTTCCCACATTACTATTGTCGAAACGGTTTGGCTAGAAAACACAGTGTCAAAGAAAGCTGTTTCTTGAAACGAACCTTTCATAATATCCTTTACCAAACGATTCTCTCTTTTATTGACCATGGTCAAGAAGGCTTTTGAAAATATTGTGGTAAAAGGAGATATACGCCAGCATTTTCTCCTTTTTCCACAATTTTTTCTATCCTTATTATAAAAATACCCATCATTTATTGTCTCTTAAACATTTTCGATTTGAACAAGCGTTATGTAAATAGGATATACATGTAACCTGTTTTCATTATCACTTTCACTCTATATACAGAATATTCTAGAAACATAAAGAACATTCATTGGTTTTTCCATTGTGGTTATTTTTAGAAACAGGTTGTTAGTAATCAAGTTGTTTACCAATCCATGTTGTCATCTTTCTAGAAAAGACTAATCTAGAATTTTCCAAGCTGATATAAATAGGAGTGACTTACTTGGTGAATTTGGATTTTGAACTTAGACTTGTGGCTTTGAGGATACAGAATTAGTGAAAAGTGTTGGATTTATATTGGAATATAGAATTGTAAGTTGGAATTACTTATTTCTTAAACAGGTTGCTCATATCTATTTGTAAGTTAAAACTGTTGTTAATTTAGGTTTTAGGAACGAGAAATTTTATACTTTTTGTAGTCTAACATAATTCTTAATTTTGAGGGACTTATTCTATTTCTTGTTCTAACATTAAAAATTGTCAAAATTTGATTCAAACTTAACTCTTATTGTACTCTTTTTGTATTTATTCATTAATAAATATTGTTAATTGTGAAAGGCTTGTTGCTGGTTTTCTTTCTCGTTACGCTTGTCTCGTAACAGAAATTGGGGGCTCGTCCGGGATTGGTCATCCAGTCATTTTAGATATACTTTGATATTATTTTGAACTTGTTACAGTATTAAAGTTTTTTAGATACTAAAAAATAATAAAAAAGTAAAATTTGAGTTTTATTCTACTGAACCAGCAAAATGCAATCATGCCTTTTGATCTTAAAAAAAAAATATTGATGAGCCTTCTCAGGAGTTGTTAAATTTGGCAAAAAAGTCTGATTTATTAGATCTTACTTCTCATTATAAACTGACTGCCATTAAAGGTACTATGTTAAAGCATGAAATTAAGAATTCTATTGTTCAGTGTTTAGTTGATTAAGAAATACTTGACTCGTCTGCTCTGTCTCTTATTCTTGTGTCTCAGACAGACGTTAAAATTAATATTGAGTAAGAAAAATTAAAACTACAGATGGAAAAAGAAGAGAGTTTACTGGAGAAAAAAATAGAGCAAGAAGAAAGGATGAAAGAAAAAGAATTAGAGTACCAGTATGCTGAATTAAAAGAAAGAGAAAAGGATAGGCAGTATCAGATGAGAATGAAAGAATTAGAAATAGAAAATAATGAAAAACTATCTTTGCATGTGGTTAATGACTTTGACATAACAAAACACCTCAGACTTATTCCGCCATTTCAAGAACAAGAAGTTGATAAATACCTTTCACTTTTTGAAAGATTTGCTGAAAATTTGAAATGGCCAAAAGAACACTGGTACTTACTCTTGCAAAGGGTCGTAACTGGAAAGGCTCGCGAAATTTTTTCTCAACTAAGTAATGAACAGCTCTCTAATTTTGATTATGATAAGGAATTGAGTCTAAAATTGGTACCTGAAGCATATAGACAAAAATTTAGGAATTGCAGAAAAGAAAATGGTCAAATCCATGTTGAATTTGCTAGAACTAAAGAACAATTACTTGATAGATGGTGCCATTTAAAGAAAATAGATTCAGATCATGGAAAACTCAGACAACTACTGTTAGTTGAAGAATTTAAAAGGTGCATTAATTCAGATATAAAAACTTTCTTAGACGAGAAAGAAGTTGAAACTTTAGACGAAGCTGCTTGCTTAGCAGACAACTTTGCCTTGACGCATAAGGTCTCTTTCATGAATAAATCAAACCCTCGAAAACGTTTTTATTCATCTACTGGTCCTGAACCAAATTTTAATCAACATAATGACAATTCCAATCAGAACAGTCCCAAAGCCAAGTCTCCTTATGAAGCCAAATGTCAAAATCCCGTATCTCGACCCACTTGTAATTATTGCAAAGAATCAGGCCATTTTTTTCCCCTGAAAGTCCTGTTTTAAACAGAAAACAGGAAAAACAAGAAAGTTTTAAGCCTACTGGCTTTACTTCATTGAAGTCTACACCTCAGTCATGTTTTAAAGACCAAACATTTGTCCAGGCCAAAGTACCTGAGACCGATACCGTTATGGAGATTTATGAACCATTCTTATCAGATGGTTTTGTGTCACTAGAAAATGATATTGCCCAGTCTACCCTTATTAAAATTTTACGTGATACTGGAGCTTCTCAATCTCTTATTTTAGCAGATGTCCTGCCTTTTTCTGAGAAGACTTCTTCTGGGACAAGTGTCCTTATTCAGGGTGTTGAATGTGGATTTGTTCATGTTCCGCTTCATAACATTTATTTGCTACAGACATAATTAATGGTCCAGTGACTGTTGGTGTCAGAAAAAAGTTACCTTTTAATGGTGTTCATTTGTTATTAGGCAATGATTTAGCCGAAGATAAGGTAATTTTTAATCCACTTATTTAAAAATGAAATTAACAGATCTTTTTCACAAAACCTGTCTGAAAGTCAGACAAATTCTAAACATAGTTCATCAGAATTTGATTATATATATTCATCCCTAGTTAATGAAGGCCATGATACAAGGTCAAGGTCAAAACTAAGTGAAGACCAACACAATGATCCAGAACTTGCACCTTAATTTCAAAAAGCTGTAAGTGAAACTGATCTTTCACAGGAACCTGTCTGTTTTTATATAAAAAATGGAATATTAATGAGAAAGTGGCGCCCTCCTGAAGTCTCTGTTGATGATGAGTGGTCTGTCAATCATCAAGTCGTCGTTCCTAAATCTTATAGATCAGAAATATTAAGCTTAGCTCATGAAACACCTATGTCAGGTCATTTAGGTATCAATAAAACCTGTCACAAAATTCTTAATCACTTTTATTGGCCTGGTCTAAAGCAGATGTATCAGATTATTGAAGGTCTTGTCATACTTGTCAAATGGTAGGCAAACCCAACCAGGTCATATCTAAGGCTAAACTACAGCCGGTCCCTGCATTTGATGAACCTTTTAGCAGGATTATAATTGATTGTGTAGGTCCATTGCCAAAAACTAAGGCTGGCAATAAGTACCTTTTGACTATTATGTGTGCTTCCACCCGTTTTCCTGAAGCAATACCTTTAAGAAATATAAAATCTAAAACAATTGTCAAAGCTTTAGTGAAATTTTTCATTTTTGAAGGACTTCCTAAATCTGTTCAATCTGTTCAAGGGTCAAATTTTATGTCTAGCATTTTCCAACAAGTAATGCACGAGTTGGGAATTAAACAATATAGGTCATCTGCATATCATCCTGAAAGCCAAGGTGCCCTTGAACGGTTAAACTAGACCTTAAAAATATGATAAGGTCATATTGCTTTGACACACAAAAGGATTGGGATGAAGGCATACATCTTTTACTCTTTGCAGTAAGGGAGTCTGTACAGGAATCTCTTGGTTTTAGTCCCCTTGAGTTTGTTTTTGACCACACAGTTCGTGGACCTTTAAAACTTTTAAACAAACATTTCTTTCACAAGAAGACCCTCCTTTAAATTTACTTCAGTATGTATCTGACTTTAGAAACAGGTTATTTAAAGTTTGTTAGGTTGCAAAATCAAATTTAAAGAAAATTCAATGTAAAATGAAAGAAAGATATGACAAAAATACTAAAGAAAGAAATTTTAAACCTGTAAATAAAGTTTTAGCTCTTCTACCAATTCCTTGTGGGCCTTTACACGCAAGATATTTCAGTCCTTATTGTGTAGAGAAAAAGGTGAGTGACTTAAATTATGTGATAACAACTCCTGACAGGCAAAAGCAAAAGCAATTATGTCAATATGTTAAAAGAATATGTTGATAGGGATAATTCAAATATTTCACCAATAAAATGTAGTTTCCTCAGTCCCTCAAAATCAAAATCACACTAACCATGAAGACATAAATTGTGAAGAAATGAACTTTGATAAGCCTAACCCTATTTATTTAAAACTTCAGAATTCTGACATTTTAAGAAATTTAGATAAAAAACTTTCACATTTAGATAATAATCAAAGAGATAAATTAAAAAGTTAGTTTCTGAATATGAGCACCCGTTCCCTGATATTCCAACACGGACAGATACAATATACCATGATGTGGACATTGAAAATTCAAAACCAGTGAAACAACATCCATATCGAATGAATCCCAAGAAATTGGAGCATCTCAGAGAGGAAATCAAGTATCTATTGGACAATGACTTTATTGAACCTAGTCAAAGTGAATGGAGTTTTCCCTGTATTCTTGTACCAAAACCAGATGGAACTTTTGATATGTGCACTGTCTATAGAAAAGTTAATACTGTGACCAAGACTGATTCGTTTCCAGTGCCAAGAGTAGATGACTGCATTGACAATATTGGTCATGCAAAATATGAAACCAAATTTGATCTTCTAAAAGGATTTTGGCAAATTCCTCTCACTGAAAGAGCTAAAGAGATCTCTGCATTTGTAACTCCTGATGGACTTTATCAGTACAAAGTTATGCCTTTTGGGACGAAAAACTCGCCGGCAACATTTCAACGTCTTATGAACATGATAATATCTGGATTGTACCACTGTAGGGCCTACATCGATGATGTCATCATTCACAGTGATGATTGGGATGAACATCTAAAGACTATCAGAGAATTTTTTGACAGACTGAGTAAAGCCAAATTAACAATTAAAAGTGAATTTTGTCATGCTAGTTTAACATTTTGGGGTCATGTTGTTGGACAAGGACAGGTAAAATCCGTAGAAGCTAAAGTAAAAGCTATTTCTGATTTTCCTGTACCTACATGTAAAAGACAACTTATGAGATTTCTTGGTATGGCTGGTTACTATAGGAAATTCTGTGGTAATTTTTCTGTCATTGCTGAGCGACTGACAAGTCTTCTCAGCAAATGCAAAAAATTTGTATGGGATGATGATTGCCAAAAAGCTTTCGATAAAGTAAAAGCTATACTAAAAAGTGAACCAGTTCTTTTAGCTCCTAATTTTGAAAAAGAATTTCAGCTTGCAGTAATAGCTAGTGATACTGGTGCAGGTGGTGTTTTACTTCAAGAAGATTGTAATGGTGTAGATCATCCAGTTAGTTATTTTTCTAAAAAGTTCAACAAACATCAGAAAAACTACTCAACAATAGAAAAAGAGTGTTTATCTCTCATTCTTACTCTTCAGCATTTCGAAATATATTTGTTGTCTTCTCCTGCACAATCATTGTATATAGTGATCATAATCCTCTGATTTTTATCCATAAAATGAAAAACAAGAACCAGCGTTTACTCAGATGGAGTCTGTTTTAACAAGAGAATAACGTGGATATCAGACACATAAAAGGTAAGGATAATATTATCCCTGATGCTTTGTCTAGAGTTTAACTTGTAAATAGTTAACATTTGTCTTTATGTATAATGTATTTTCATGTACATTTATGTGTAATGATATTTTCTATCTTCAAACAAAAGAAAGTTTTACTTCTTAAAACTTTCTTTTCCTTTAGGAGGGGAAGTGTTATCTAAATAGGATATACATGTAACCTGTTTTCATTATCACTTTCACTCTATATACAGAGTATTCTAGAAATATAAAAAAACATTCATTGGTTTTTCCATTGTGGTTATTTTTAGAAACAGGTTGTTAGTAATCAAGTTGTTTACCAATCCACGTTGTCAGCTTTCTAGAAAAGACTAATCTAGAATTTTCCAAGCTGATATAAATAGGAGTGACTTACTTGGTGGATTTAGATTTTGAACTTAGACTTGTGGCTTTGAGGATACAGAATTAGTGAAAAGTGTTGGATTTATATTGGAATATAGAACTGTAAGTTGGAATTACTTATTTCTTAAACAGGTTGCTAATATCTATTTGCAAGTTAAAACTATCGTTAATTTAGGTTTTAGGAACGAGAAATTTCATACTTTTTGTAGTCTAAACATAATTCTTAATTTTGAGGGACTTATTCTATTTCTTGTTCTAAGATTAAAACTTGTCAAAATTTCATTCAAACTTCACTCTTATTGTACTCTTTTGTCTTTTTGTCTTCATTAATAAATATAGTTAATTGTGAAAGGCTTGCTGCTGGTTTTCTTTCTCGTTACGCTTGTCTCGTAACAACAAGTCTAAAAGTTTGTTGTTCAATAAGGAGTTAAAGGGGGCTTGTCAGATTCATATAATCAGACAAAACTTCGAAAATGTTTCATCACTGAAATATGTATAGGCGATATTCGGCAAAACATCAGTAAAGAAGAAAGACAGAAACAAGAAAAAAAGGGGGGGTGGTTCAGTTGTGTATTCAGTATTGGGCTATATACTAGGTATTTTTATATTTCACGTCAAAAAACACAAAGTGTTATGGGAATTATCATAATCACGTGACCCTTAAATTGCGTCACTCATTCGGCAAACCTCGCGTGGTCCGTTGATCAAGTCCCTCGGCTGTATCACGTAGCTTTATCACTTTTCACAACTGGGCCGATTCCGTACCTTCATTCAGTCTCGTCCGTATAAAGGTGGTTTCCAATATGAACTGCCAATTACGTGATCTTAAACATGGCGGCGCTCAAGTAAATCTATTAGCAACGACATAAACAACCACGGTAAAGTTATTCATATCTATCCATCTGTCGGTGAAAACTTCAATCGGAAATGATAAACCACGTTAAAAATGAATGTTCAAACTGTTTGTCAACGGAAATATACTGTGTAGTTGCATATCAAGCTACGTGATAGAGCCTAGGGGCTTGATCACCGGATCACCCGAGGTATGCCGAATGGTAGCTTAATATTTACCTACACGGTACACTTTTTTGCCGGAAAAACACCGCTTCACCGTTAATCATAACCATCCACTTAGAAAGCAAACACTGATCACAATTTTCCGTGGGATCTTTCTAAGTACATTTCCGATGACAAACACTTTTTAGATTTATTTTCTCACTCGGTCTGTCAATTACGTAGGAATTTTCAGCGATAGGCTGCTTATTACCGTGTCCTTTAAAAGGGTCCTTTAAAATAACACAATGATAAAAATGAGTTTCTGTCAATTTTCTTTGAAATTTGTTTTTTTTTTCTCCGGATGTTGCATGGTCTAGAAAAAATATCAAATTAGATTTTAAAAATAGAATTAGCCCAATTAACGTCCTTTTAGACACTTCAGTGTGTTCCATTATTTCTGTTCGAGGGTCATTAAGCTTCCTTTAATTGTGCCTGATTGGAAATTAGCCCTTAGCCCTTCCTGTGCCATAGATGGAAAGCAAGGACTTCTACGGATGGATTAGATCAAGATCAGACTGCACAGTATGATCTTCGATCTATACCGTCCGCTTTTTTAGTCTAGCCTATAAGACAAAAATCTTTCCGAAATACAGCTGTTCGTATTTTCATTTGTCTAAAGAGGTTGAGCCTATACTTTCAGCGCTTAAAGAGTTGAACAGCGGATTTGGAATCTCCGAAAGGGATGCTTGTTTTGACTTCTATCCTCTTATTTTGTCACTTAAAAACGACTGTAAGATAAGTTCGCGACCTGCTAACACAGTTTATAGCGACCTGTCTGAACTTTTTAGCTCACCGGAGCACGGAGTGATCATAGTTATCTTATACATGTATGATCGCCTGTCGCTCGTCATCCGTTGTACGTCGTTAACAATTTCTCTAATCATCTTCTTCACCTAAACAGAAGGCCGATATCAACCAAACTTTACTGGAATGTTGCGTGGGTCAAGGTCCTTCAAAATTGTTCAAGGAATTGGATTCCAAGCAGTAAAAAGGAGAACTATTGGTAAATCTAAAAACATAGAATTCTTGTCCAATACATAAGGCTTAGGACTACAAAATTTTGCATGGAGCTTCATCTAGTTGGCTTTCTACCAAGGTTGTTCAAATGATTGTTCAAATGATGCCCTTCGGCCAAAAAAAAGGCCACGACCGGAAGTCACAAGTTTTATATGGGCTTGCAAAGTGAAAAGATCGAAAACCTTTTTGATCCTAAATGAAAGCCTCAGAGCTGTAATACGTGATACAGTATACAGTGTACAGTTTATAGGCCAGAATTTCCGATAAAAGTCATTTCAGTCATATCAGGGCGACAGCTCACATATTCATGTATTTCCTGGGTTTCACCACTACAAAACTAAGGATCTGAAATGTCTTACCAAAGGACACTCCAACGAAAAACCCCGTGCTACCAGAATGGCTCGAACCCCGGGCCTCCTATTTAAGACTAAAGTTACACTTTACCATGCAGTTGAGCCACGCAGGACCCCTTGTTTAGCCCTTTACCACACAGTTCCGAGTTTTTACGACCCTTAGCAAGAACGCTTTTGAAAACATTTGTGGGAAAAGGAGAAAATGCTGGTAACCAGCATTTTCTCCTTTCCCACAATGTTTTCTCCTCTTTCACAGCCAAATCTCATAATTCAAGCCACATTTAAATAATTATCTGGAAATGCTTTCGATTTGGATGACTCCAAAGTTTTGTTGGTTTCATAATCTTCGGTTGCATAATGATAGGATCGCAACTTTGTTTGCACACCGTTTTCAAATCCTTGGGAAGACAATTCGCATACATTTGCACAAATGCAAAATTACAAAGTGACAAGGTAGACATGCTTTGCATATTTCCTTGATTTATTATACAGACCTGCGTTTATGACAGAAATGCATTTTTATAGAACGTTAATTTTCCATTTTGATAAGTGTTCATTTTCATTGCATCACTTGGTTTCGATATGTTTCTTGTCATCTTTGTGTTATCTCGCACAAGTGGAGGTTAACTTGCTTGTAATCGGTGTCGCAATAGATTCTTCTGTTTGTTTGTATTGAAGTTTAACGCCGTTTTGACAGGTAATGTCATATCGAGGCTGCTACTGCAACTATGCATGTGTTTCCTGGCCTTCTCACACCAGCACTGACATAACTTTGTTTCCAAGTCACTGGATCCTTTTCTTACATGCATCAGAGGTGAGAAGCGAAAAGCCGCCAGAAAGAAAGTTTGCCTCAACCGGGTATCGAACCCGCAAGTACCGGGTCACGAGTCAGATACGGTAACCACTAAGTTACCCGGATGGTAGTGACTTACTGAAAGTATTCGGATTTGTTCATGAAAGGCTAGAAAACATTGGAGGAAAAGGAGAAAATGCTTGTTACAAGCATTTTCTCCTTTACCCACATTGTTTTCAAAAGCCTTCTTCCTCAGGGTCGTTAACAATCTCCCAAACGACAAAATTTTAGACTTGTGTCCAGATTGAAAGCATTTTCAGGCGACAATATAACTGTGTCTTAAAATTTGAAATTTGTTTGTTGAAGGGTAGAAAATATTGAAAAAGAGAAATGCTGGTGACCTGCATTTTCTCCTTTTCCCCACTATGTTTTCAGAAGAATTCTCACTAAAGGTTGTCAATACTCGGGATTATGTGGTAAAGGGTTAACACTCCTCCAAACGACAAAATTTCAGCCCTGCATCCAAATTAAAAGCATTAAAAAATGCAGACGACAATATAACTGTGTCTTAAAATTTGAAATTGGTTTGTTGAAAGGTAGAAAACATTGTGGGAAAAGGAGAAAATGCTGGCTACCAGCATTTTCTCCTTTTCCCACATTGTTTTCAAAAGCTTTCAAAAGCCTGTTTTCAAAACCCTTCTTCCACAAGGTCATTAAATCTCGGGATTATGTGGTAAGGAAAAAAACACGGAACGCGATAGTCTACTGAGTAAAGCAATTTTGACAAAATCAAGAAAAATGGTTTTAGAAGCATGTTGTAAGATTGCGATAAAACTCTGTGTGTACCTAATCCGAAATTGCATCATTCCTCTATAGTCAATGAATACCTTCGACGATGTTACCCGGAATAGGAGCCAGTGGCTTTGAAATATATATGTGTGAAATGTGTTGTTTGAACTTACTTTCAAAATGGATGAGTCTGAAAAAGTTTGTGGCTGGGAGGTTAGCATGTCTTCCCCTGTTTGTTTTGCGTTTAACGTCGTTTTCAACCTTACTTCACTTATATCGCGACGCCAAGTGCATATATCAATGCCTTTCTGCAGTTCCTTTACCAGTACTTCGCCCAACATACCTCCAAAGCCAAAGTCTGATTTCCCACATAACCATCAATGAAACCAGGTTCATTCGGCAGTGAGAGAGGAGTGAATCCTGACGCAATGACTATCATAAGTCCTCGGAAAGAATTTGGCGGAACTAGGTGTCGAACCAGGGATCGAGCCTGGGTCTCAAGCCCAAAAGTTGTAAACTGTGCCACCGGCCTGGCCTTTCCTGATTACACTGTTATTAGACCACTTCCGGGATACAGAATAAGAAAAACCGGTTATAAGCAAAACGATACAAATCAACTAGCGTTTATCCACATACCAGACAATCCTGTGATTTTGAGGCTTCCTAAAACATTGTGGGAAAAGACGAAAATGCTGGTAACCAGTATTTTCGTCTTTTCCCTCAATGTTTTCAACCCCAACAAAGACGAACCTATTTTTTGAACCACATTTAATAAGTTGTCTGCAAATGTATTTGAACCATGCTCTAGGAAAAGGGGGCTTAATGAATCCTCGTGATGCATGATACTAAGCAAATCATCAGATGATTATGGACTAAAAAAGACCGTTTTGTCTAACAACTGACTAGATAATGAGTTAGATTGGTCCTTTGACATGTAGAAACCTGACCAATAGCAAAACATTTCGGCTCAGGTCAGCCTGCGCGGACTGTGCAGGCTGACCTGGGTCAATACTTTTTGCAAATTCATTAAGCCCCCTTTTTCACAGAGTATGGCTCCCTTTTGATTTGAAAAACCCATCACTTTGCCATTTTGTAAAATTTAACCCTTATGCTGCTAAGTGCGACTCACTGACCTTTTGCGGGCAGCGTAGATCAAGATCAGACTGCACAGAACGTGCAGTCTGATCTTGGATCTACACTGTCCGATAAGGAGATATCTTTCCTCCAAAAACACCTGTCAAACAGCAATATTGTGATTTTTACCATCGTTTTGGAAGTTTCGTTTTGTTTATTTAGCAGGATAAGAGCTAAGACCTTTTGTCACATATAGAAAGATGAATCCTGTATGAATAAATCATGTATTGTTTGAATTACGATAATTACCACAAAAAATGTCTGTATAATATGAGCCGTGCTCTGGCAAAAGGGGGCTTAATGTATCTCCGTAATCCATCATACCAAGAAAGCCATCACATACTTATGGATCCATAATAGCCACTTTTTTTTTTTACAACCGACTCAATCATGAGGTAGACTGATCATTTGACATGCAGAAAATCGACCAATAGCGAAAAGTTTCGGCCCAGGTCAGCCTGCGCGGACTGCGCAGGCTGACCTGGGTCGAAACTTTTCGCAGATGCATTAAGCCACCTTTTCACAGAGCGCGGCTCATATATATTTGCATGTCTTGTCAGAAAACGCAAAGAAGGATTTTCGTACAGTCTTTCATAGTAATGAGCACTAGAACTCATTTTGAATGTTTGGTAAATGTTTGTCTTGTTACGCAACACATATTGGATATCAAAACTAATGTTGAAGTTGTGAAGGTATTGTAAAAAGCTTTTTTTTTTTAATTATTATCATTATGCTTGTTTGTATGGTGTCTAACGCCGTTTTCAACATTATTTCAGTTTTTTTCGCTGCGGTCATGCACTGGTTCTCTGCTTTCCCGAAGTTTCTTTTACCAGTACTCTACACAACATTTTTCCAAAACCACTGGTCGTTTTCTCACATAAAATCGTCAAAACAGTGATCAGCGATAAGAGAAGAATGAATCCTGTGGTAATGAAAATCGTCAATCTTCGGGAAAAAAAATAGCCGAGCTGGGGATTCGAGCCAGCGATTCCTCCGCCGCTCTTGTTGTAACTCTTTACCACACAGTCTCGAGTTTTCAGACCCTGAAGAAGAAAGCTTTTGGAAACACTGTGGTAAAAGGAGAAAATGCTGGTAACCAGCATTTTTTCGTTTTCCCACCATGTTTTCATACCTTTCAAAGAAAATTCCAATCATTTGAGTATCATTTGAGTTGTTGTGTGCGAATGCATTCACTTAGGACTGGTCTGAAATTTTATTGTTTGATAAAGAGTAAAGCCCTGTACGTTACTGACTGAGATACATGGCTTATCCTATTGTCAAAAGGAGAACTTAACACCATTGATCCGTGTATTGCCTAAGTTGTTCACAGACAAACTTTTAGCTCATAAAGTGAAAACAAAATGAAATGCGCTTACCTTCAATAACGATATTTTGGCAGATGTTTTGTGGTGCGCATTTTGTTATAAAAGTAGATCTGAATTGATCAATCAGTCATTAGTTTTATGTTTTCAGACATACTCCTATCTATTACAAGTAAAACAGTAGCAGAAGGAAAGAAGACTTCTTTAGTCATTATTGGAAAACATTTTGGGCAAGAAAGAAGTTGGTTAACCTAAGTTGGTTGTGAAAAAGCAGCCAGTGGTTTGGGAAGAACGTTGTGCGAAGTATTGGTACAAAAAAAATCTAGGAAGGCATCGATATTAGGTACAGCGGCTGCTGTAATATACGTGTAACAGAAACAATGTTGTTAAATACTATACAAATAAACAAAAAAGCGTTTTTCCCTCAATGTCCTCCAAAAGTTTATCTTCGATAACGAGTTTTAAGGCAGATGCTTTGGTGTTGAAAGTACAATGAATGGGACGATTTATGTGGCCGATCCTTGATCACTTAGAAACGACGTTAGTGACAAAATTTCCCTAGAGAAATTTGAAAGGTAAATTTCTGTTTTCACTCCGAAAGGTAAAACATGGTTGGATAAGTACTATACCATATATTATCTACTTATAAAGTTCTGCATCCGTTATTAGTATACGTAAACAAGCAATTTCGATGAAGTGATATCCCTCGCCTAAAAAGACCTTTTTTGATAGAAACATATGAGAGGTATCGTGTTTTGCATGTAGAGACGGACGGGCGGGCGGACGGACGGACGGACAGACGGTTATTGGCCGATAATGAAATTATACATTAAACCCCCTTTTCCCATGACATGTTATTTCACAACATAAAAACAATAAATGAATGTTTGTGGCTTTTGATAAACAATATAAATATGAAGTTTCATAAAATTTTGTCCAGTCGTTAGAGATTTTGCTCCATAATGGAAACATACATCAAGCCCCCCTTTTCAATGACACGGCATTAAATTGAAACAAAAAACACTCACACACAAAAGCTACATCGGCGGACTATTATCGGGAACACGTGTATGAAGTTTCATAAATTTTCGTCAAGTATTTTAGAAGATATCTCTCCGGACGGACAGACGAACGGACAGCCGGACGGATGGAAAACGCAAAGACTATATCCCCTCCCCCGAAATTCGGCGGGGGATTAAAACCGATATGCAGTTGCTTCTTTTACCTAGAATTCCACTTGGAAAAACCGTTCTTCTCTGAAAAGTTGTGTTTGAGAGACAGTGATGAAAATAGATAAACATAGTCCTCTTGACGTGGAATAAACGAAGAAGAGAAGATCAGATCATAAGGGACCAATCATTTGGGAGTACATGGTATTTGACAAAAAAAAAAAAATGTATATAGATACCCCTTTTGAAATGCCATATGGAAATGTTGAAACATTTAGAAGTCATTGTAATGTCAAACTTGACGTAAATATCAAGAGGTTAATGACGACCAAATCATGATTAAAATTACAGGAACAAGATATTATTAATTGCCTCCTTTGTTTGAACTTTAATCCACCCTTGTACATACAATACCATATATTTTACACAAACTGTACCTTTTCCGTGGAAAAGAATACTTTTTAAAACACCGTGGGGAGAAAGAGAAAACGCAGGTTACCAGCATTTTCAGTTTTTGACCTTTCCTATGGCTAAGCCAGGAATTTTAGCAGATATGAAAATGTCGTCTGCTTTTGACTTTGACGAACGAACCTAAAACATTGTCGTCAAACAAGTTGGCTTCTTTACAAAAGAAGCCAGGAGAGGTCAGCATCAATGTTTTCAAATAGTTGGCTTTCAATTTCAATATATTTTGGTATATGTAAACAAACAAGTAAAAAAGCCGCCGCGTAGAAACCTCATATGCTTTACATGACGGTCATTTGACCTTCTTGTCGCGTTTTCAAGTCGCATGATCTTGTCCAGCAGTCTTCTTTCTCTTTTTTAACGAAATTCTTCTGATTTTTTTCTTCTGTTTAGATTTATTTGCTAAGTGAAAAATTACAATTATTTGAGGGGTAATTTGCAGCCATCGCAAATTAATATAACAACTATTTTTTTCTGAAATTCGTCATATAAAAATAAACCACGTCTATTTCCTGTTTCGGTTTTTTGATTTCGCTTTATTTACAAAACCATGACGAAACAGACTGTGTATCAGAACAATTTTGCAAGAAAAATGGACTTAGACAGCAAATTCTGTGGCAGTCTGCCTTTTAAACTCACCACTGTTGGAGAGGTCTGATGACCTCTCCAATTACATATTTAAGTACAACGCCCACAAAAATCATTACCTGTAGATTGTAACTTTTGTAATGAGCACCAAACATTTCAGTCAATGAAAAATGCTGTAACACTCCAATTTAATTTTCGCAGAATATCAGAGTTAAAATTTCGATTAACCATTTACTACATAATCCTGACATTAAACGACCCTAAAAAAGACGCCTTCTGAAAACATTGTAAGAAACGAAGAAAATGCTCAAATCATTTGAGTCACACTTACCATGTCGTCTGCAACTGCTTTTTATTTTCACATGTGTAAAATTTGGCGTTTTGTAAAGAGATGATGTCAAAGGACTAAGAGTCCTGAAAAACGGGTGTATTGGAGCAGTATTTGGCAAGAATTTGTGGAAATGTAGAATAAATGAATACGTGGAAATTTAGAAGAGGTTTTTTCTCACATTTGTTACAGAGTTCGTGGAACTACTTGATTGAATAAGCAGGGACAATGAAAGTCAGAAGTAGTCAGTCCAGCAGGCTAACTGTGATTTTTCTAGCCAATGAATATATTTGATTGATCCACTGAACTGATAAGCTAGAGCATTGGTATTAGATGCACAAATCTGTACATGGAATGTATACGCGGGCAAGACCATATTGTTTTGGAGCCGGCAAAAATTTTTACCATGATGTCAATGCCAAGAGGATTGACAGTGGAATTTAACACCGAAAGTCTTTGATATCGGTTCCAGCACAAAGTCCACATACACAAAAGATCATATATGGTGCTCTTTTCTCTGCCTTGTACATGTAACTTACAAAAGAAATCGGGATGATTAAACGTCTAAATTGTTCTAACTGATAAGATAAAGAAAGTGTATGAACAAATACGTAATTATTGCTACATTGCAATTTCTGCAATTTTACCATTTTCTTAGCAGGATCTTCCCTTAATACGTATGTCTCAAGCAACGTAGATCGCTTGTATGACTTATGGTCAGAACTTGTTTTTTTTTTTTTTTTTTTTTAATTCAAAAGATAGCTACATATTTGAATTGTCCCATTATTTTTACATGTCTATGTAATGGACATAAAAATCGTCGGTTTTCGTGCTCCTTTTCAACAGATTTTATTTCTTTATGCTTTACCATGCAATCACAATTTGTAACGATCCTGAGAAAAAAAGAAGTTTTGAAAATATTGTGGGAAAGGGAGAGCAAACTGAAAACCAGCATTTTCTCTTTTTCCCCACTATAATTTCTTACGTTCCAACAAATTATTTCATTTTTTTGAGATTTAGAGCACCTCTTGTATGATCTTTTGCGCACAAACACGTCGTGCTTGAACTGATTTTATAAAAACCTTTAGTTTTGAATTCATATTATTCAAAAAACTATTTTAAAACCTTTTGGCTTCGACCACATGATTAAATCTTTTGCCGGACAAAGTTAAAGGTTGAGGGTTATAAGCTGAAAATAGAGTGTATTGAGCGCATACTTTGGGGATCCTTTCAAAAAGATAAAAGGAGGTTTACGATACAAATTAGCCAAAAAACACAATTTAATGAACAGCGTTTATCCAAAATGAGACTGCTGACTCTATACAGTCTATGGCTTGCAACACGCGAAATGGAGCATTCTGACATTGGCGTAAAGTGTCGTCTCGGATTAACCCGCGCAGTCCGCGCAGGCTAATCCGAGACGGCACTTTACGACTACATTAGATTTTGTGCTACAGTAGACTTGTGCAAAACAGAAAATTGCATAAAAACGGAAAGTGCCGTTTCGGATCAGCCTGCGCGGACTGCGCAGGCTGATCCGGGACGACGCTTTACGCAAATGTCCGAATGCCCCTTTTCGCGTGTTGCAAGCCATATAGTATATGTGTGCAAAAGCAGCTTCATTTGTGATAGATATTCTGAAGTCTTTGTTGAAAAATGTCACTTTTAACATTTATTTAATCTGGTCACTACGAAGGTCATTGCAGTATTTGACTACGTTAACACTCGTTTGAAGTGCTCGCCAAAATATTACAACTGTAAAGCAATCAAGTCATTTTGCAAGACATATTAATATAGACCATGCCTTTCCTTTCATTAAAGGGGCCCATTTAGATTTTTCATGTGGATCAAAATTACTTGTTACATAACCGAGACACTATAGCCGGTTACATTCCACAAATATGTGAATTCTGGTGTTAACAGATGGACGTCACGCATTTTGGAGCTCCGTCGATTTTTGTGATCAGATATGACATTGCCTTTCCTATCTAAATACAATCCCTCATAATTGTAGCGTCTACTTAATCATGTGACGTTTTCACAAGCCATAGAGAAATTCTAGCACGAAATCAAAAATACCTTAAGAGGATACATAATATTATCACTTAAAGGAATCGACACTTACTTTTTTCCTAACATTTTTTTCTCTTATTCATTGGTGTTTATAACTTATTGGTAGAAAGAGGTAGAATATCGAGTCAGATTGATGCACGGGATTATCAGGCCATTGGATCAGTTAACCACTAATAAGTAATAAAATCACAATAGGCCAGCATAGCTGTTCAGCCCTGATTAACCTTATCCAATCTTGTTCCATCAAGTAATTGCATTAGTTGGA
Source organism: Hippopus hippopus (assembly GCA_946811185.2). Taxonomy (NCBI): domain Eukaryota; kingdom Metazoa; phylum Mollusca; class Bivalvia; order Cardiida; family Cardiidae; genus Hippopus; species Hippopus hippopus. The sequence continues at coordinate 8,689,254 of OX328108.1, read as the reverse complement.
AAAAACTTGTCTTTCCTCACTTGTTTTTCCTCTGTTTTATGACTTAAAACTGCTCCATTCATAACCAAGCACAGACCGTCTTTTCATGCCTGTCAGTTCTTTGATTTTTAAATTATCCTTTTATCGGTGTACACGCAGAGCTCGGCGTTTCGCTACGTTCTGACAATCAAATAATTGTGCTTGTTAGTGTAATTTCTCTTCAATGTAGTCTATATTCAAATGAGTTACGAAGTACCAAGCACTCGACCTCGGTATTGCAATACAGGTGTAAAAGAGATGAGCAATGCTCTGGCAAAAGCGGGCTTAATGCATCTCCGTATTGCAAAATTATACCATACAGGTTATCAAGTAATTATAGATCCTTAGAATCCAGTTTGTTTGACAAACGATTGGAGAATAGGGCAGAATGGTCCTTTGACCTGCAAGAAATTCAAAGATAGCAAAAAGTTTCGGCCCATGTCAGCCTGCACGGACTGCGCAGGCTGACATGGGTTGATACTTTTTGCAGATGTATTAAGCCCCCTCTTCACAGAGCATGGCTCGTTTCTATCTAGAGATCTAGCACGCATTTTACCCTTCAACAATAGATCCCCGAGTTTTAACATCCCCGAGGTAGATAACTTTTGATATCATTGTAAAAAAATAGGAGAAAATGCTAGTTACCAGCATTTTCTCCTTTTTCGACTATGTTTTCTACTCGTTCATGAAGAATTTCCACTATTTGAATCATGTGCACTAGGTCATTTACAAACGTTTTCAATAGGCGATGCATCTAACATTTTGTGATTGACATTTCAAAAGCAAACACTTCTGTTTGTTAATCTGTTACTGTGCATATTAGATCAACAACACTTTTTACGCTCCTGCAGCTGAGAAATTTGGAGACAAAATGGGGAAACAGAGCGAACACTTTTTCTTTACAATTTAATTAAAGAAATATATACTTTTTATTAAATCGAATTCTGCCTTTTGAGTAATTTCATCTTTCGTCCTGTTTTCAGCAAGTTAAATACAACAGTGTAACTTGCATTATACAAACATCTAAGGGACACTATATATGAGCCATGCTCTGTGAATAGGCGGCTTAATGCATCTGTAAAACGTATCGAACCGTGTCGGCCTGCGCAGCCCGCGCAGGCTGACATGGGTCGAAACGTTTTGCTATCGGTCAATTTTCCGCTTGTCAATAGACCAGTGAACCTCATGATTTCGTCAGGTGTTAAAATGGATTTTATGGATCCACAACTGTATGATGACTTTCTTGTTATCATGCATCACGGAGATGCATTTGACAGACCATGGCCATTTATATTAAGTTGTGCATGCTAAAGACAGATGTCTGTTAGTATAGGTATATTTTAAAGTGTGTCTTCTCTGGAAACGCTCATAGGTCGTTGCTGGATGCGCTAAAATACATGCAGACTGAAATCCATATGCAGTATGTCTATATATAGTTGAGCAAGAACTTTTTATGTTTCTCAAAGTATTCATTTCAAAAAACTGCATAGGTTATCGACCGTTTGATTGATTGTATGATGTTTAACGCCGTTATCAACACTATTTCAGTTATATCGCGGCGACCAGTGCACATATCCATGCTTTCCTGGAGTTTCTTTTACCTGTGCTCTGCACCGTGAATATTCTTTCCAAGCTACTGGCTGCTTTCCCACATTACCATCGTCGAGACAATGGTCAGCGGTGGGAGAGGAATAAGTCCTGTCGCAATGACTATCATCAATCCTCGGAACGAAATTGGCCGAGCCAGGGATCGAAATCACGACCCCGTTCTCAAGTCCTACACGCTAGGTACCGACTGAAAGATCTGGCCTCGGCAGTTATCGACCGTAGCTACCTGTGTATTTATAAAGGAAAGTACCAAATAAGCATAATCTCAAGACTTCTGGCTGCCAATCAAATTTCTTGTTAAATACTGAGAAATAATGCTAAATACATTGTTCTTTAAAAAAAAAAAAAGAAAAATGCTTTGAATTAGGACAAGCGAAAAAAATTGGTAAAGAGTTAAACGTGATATAAGTGATTGCAATACACAGAAAAATGTACTGCCAGATATTACCATTTTCAGAAAACGCGTACGTCTCACAGCAAACCGGCTACTTCAAAAACATTCTGGCAAAAGAATTGGGCCCGTAAAGAACAAATTCCCCTTTGGCCATAATGTTTGATCTTGTAATCACATGTTATAGCTAAATGTATGAAAATCATCTAAATCTAATTAAATACTTGCCATATCTTATAATATGACTGGTTTCAAGGACATCTAATTCAAATACGTTACGGTGCGTTAAGACGAAAAAAATAGCTACGAGTATTTCAAAAGTTTTTGAAGATAACTTACTAAATGTTACTAAAATGGTCATGTTTGTCTTCGATAATGTAGAAAACCATTGTGAGAAAAGGAGAAAATGTTGGCAACCAACATTTTCTCCTTTTCCCACAATGTTGACAAATGCATTCTTCTTTATATCCGTTAAAATTCGATTTTGTTTTGAAAAGGATTAAAGGGTAACACGTTGCTAATTTTAGACCAAGGCCATCGCGGGTGTCTTTTTATTCTTTACAAGACGACAAAATTTTAGCTTCGACTGTGATTTGCAACCGTTAAATTAAAGCTGACTGTAAAGGTTATTGCTGACTTTTAAGGATAGGGTACCCTAATGGAATTCGTGTAACATCGCTTTTCATCTCCGAAAAAACGTAAGGATTCGGCTAAGACTCGGGTAATCCGTAATCAATCTGCCGATAGACGCTGGTTCCCCGCATCAATTACGGATTACCCGAGTCTTACCCGAATCCGTACGATTTTGGCGATGAAAGGCGATGTTACACGAATCCCATCAGGGTGCCTATCCTTAAATAGTTAAAACTATCGTAAGAAAAGGAGAAAATGCTGTTTACCAGAATTTTCCATTTTTACCACGAATGTTTTCAAAACCCTTGTTCTTTCGGTTCATCAACCCTTCGGCTGCTAAGCACGACTCAATGGCCTTTTGCAGACAGTGTAGACCTAAGATCAGACTGCACGTTCCGTACAGTCTGGGCTCGGAATTAAGCTGTCCGAAAAAGGTCGTTGAGTCGCGCTAAGCAACTCGAGGATTAAATATTTCATTTCTATGAGATACTTATAACATTCCCCTTTGGAGTCATAGGCAACTAGTACGACTACCACTATTACTTCTACTAATATTACTACTACTATTACTAATACGAATACTACTACAAAAGGCTAGTACTGTTTAAAACCAGGACATACATGATTATGTGAGCTTTTACCATGATATGACTAAACTAAAATTAAAAGCGGTCTAGTTCAGCCTTCAATCAATCATTCAAGGGCAGAATAGATACAGTTTAACCCTTATTCTGCTAAATAAATGAAATGAAATTTTTGAGCCGATAGTAAAAATCAAAATTTTGTCATTTCAAAGGTATTATTTAGGGGACAATATATCTTTATCAGACAGCGAAAATCAATGATCAGACTGCTCATTCTGTGCTGGCTGTTCTTGATCTACACTGTCTGCAAAAGGTCATTGAGTCGCGCTTAGCTGCCTTAGGGTTAATGAAACTCAGAAAATTGTTTAACTTACAGACTTGACGGATGGTATAGATCCAAAATCAGACTGCACTTTCTGTGTGGTCTGATCTTCATCAATACATCTTCAAAAGCCTGTGTTCGCCGTCGGAGTTGAAAAGGTTAATTACATCGTGGGAAAGCTCGACATTATCTTGAGATAATGATTGTCACGTTGAAACTAGATATGATGAAATAGTTCGCTCAGTGTAACAATAAATTATCTCTTACAAAATACGTTTTTACGTCTTACAGTAAAAATTTTTAATAAACTTGACTAAACGAGCAGACGGTACAGATCCAAAAATCAAACCGCATTTTCTCTGCAGTCTGATCTTGATCTGTGGCTTCCTCAAAAGCCTGTGTTCGCCTTCGGCATTGAAAATGTCAATGATATCGTGGTAACGCTCAATATTATCTCGAGATAATAATTATCCTGTTGAAACTAGACATGATGAAATAGTTTGCTTGTATACTTGGTGCATCAGTGCATGATCTCTTACATACTCTTCTTTTTTTTCATCTTGCAACAGACTCTTTTCCAGACGACAAAATTTCAGACTTCTCTAAATTGAAAGCATTTGCAGACGTCATATTAGATATGGTTCAAATAATAATGATTGTCTCTGAATGGGTAGAAAACATTGTTGGAAAAGGAGAAAATGCTGGTTACCAGCATTTTCTTCTTTTCCAACAATGTTTTCAAAAGCCTGTTTTCTGAGGGTCGTTAAAACTGAGAGTTGTTTGGTAAAGGGTTATCTTTTGCAATTAAGATAGATCCTAGATCAGACAGTACAGAACTTTGACCTTCACTGATTGATATTTTATCAGTCATTCTCCACAAAAGGGCTCTCAAGTTGAAGTGGGTGCATTCCTTTAGACTTACAAAGGGTTTTTCATATTTTTGAAACAGTACCGAACTTCTTACATTTTTATCGCTAAATAAAGTAAGGCAGTAGTCTGCAAACTAAAGATAGATAGGAAAGAGAAGTTCAAAGAAAAAAGATCAAAAGTTATTTCTTTCTAAATGAAACCTGGCCTCTGAAGGTATTTTAGATTTTGCACCAGAAACTTGCAAAGATTTGTGGGAATAACACATTTTTTTTTCAAATAAAGATATATAACTGCAATTTTTCCGGCTAAAAATACATATGTACGTCGCATGCAGGTAAAATAACACACGCGATAGAAAAAAAATCCGTATCTACAAAGTGTCAAATAGATACAGCTCCAAATATGGCATGATGACGTATCTCGCGCAAGGAATACGCATGCGCTGATTTGCGATTTGATTTGTCAAAATGTTAAGCTATAATATTCATCCGCCATTCATAAAAACGAAGTTACTTCCGACCAATCCATTACTACTATTTGCTTTATTTCGTTTACTATTGTCGAATAAAATGTCAATTATTGAAATATTTTGTCGTTGAAATTTGCAGTTATATAATGAAAAGAATATTATGTTGAAGTAACTTTCCTGGTGTATGTATTTGGTTCTCGCCGCGTAAGACAGTTTTGACATCTCACCCTACCTTTGGTCTCGCACGATATCAAATTTTCTCACACTGCACGAATTAAATACAAGGACAGGAAAGTTACTACAACATGATATTCCGTATGTAAGTAACAAGCGTCTATTGTGTTGGATCATATTCCGAATACGTCCAATGACGTCATATCTGATCTCAAAAAGCGACGGCGTTCCGGATTGCAAAACAACATTCCCATTATTTAAAGATTTAAGGATAGGACGACCTAATGGGATTCGTGTAACATCGCCTATCATAGCCAAAAAAAAAACCTTACGGATTTGGCAAAGACTGGGATGATCCGTAACCGATCGGCCGATAGACGCTGGTTCCCCGCATCGATTACGGATTACCCGAGTCTTACCCGAATCCGTACGATTTTGGCGATGCATGGCGATGTAACACGAATCCCATTAGGGTGTCCTATCCTTAAAGGTCTTAACTGTACCTTACTACTGAATTCCACCATCTAGTTTCTTTACGTTAGCACAGAAATAATGAGCCATGCCCTGGCAAAAGGGGGCACAATGCACCTCCGTGGTGCATAATACTAAGCAAGGCATGACATGATTATGGATCCATCAAATCCATTTTGTCTAACAACAGACTAAATCATGGGGTAAACTGGTCCTTGGACATACAGAAAATTGACCAATAGCGAAAAGTTTCGGTCCAGGTCAGCCTGTGCGGACTGCAATTGCTAACCTGAGTCGATAATTTTCGCAGATCAATGCATTAGACCTAAGCCCTCTTTTCACAGAGCACGGCTCACATTATATGAGGCATGCGTTGTGTAGAAGTGGTGTAATGTTTGTGCAAAAAGTATCGATTCAGGTCAGCCTGCGCAGTCCGCGCAGGCTGACCTGAACCGATACTTTTTACTAAATCTATTGATAAATTTTCTGCATGTAAGAAGATTGAACGTTTTATAGCTCACGATTTAGCCAATATTTAGACAAAATTGATCCAAATTATGCTACGACTGGCTTGGTATAATGCATCACGAAGATGTAATGAAACCTCTTTTGCCTGAGAAACCACTCATATCTAGTATAAAGATCTACCATTGTTTTTTTTTACAAGAAGTTTTAATTCGTGGGGGAAAAAAAAAAAGATCTAGGCCCCTTTTACCCTTCTCCTGTTAAATAAGTTAAATGAAACTTTCAAACCGATTGTAAACACCGAAATAATGACATTTCAAACATATTGTTGGAGAAAAAAATATCTCCTTATCGGAAAGTGTAGATCCAAGATCAGACTGCACGTTCTGTGCAGTCTGATCTTGATCTACACTATCCGCAAAAGGTCAATGAGTCCCGATTAACAGCCTAAGGGTTAAAGCAAGTTTGATACTTCATGCTATCATGAGTTAGGACCAAAATAGCTTTGTGAAGATGTATTATTAAGGCATAGGTTGATAGAGGAAGATTTTTTGATATAATAGAAAAACGTGGTACGGGTATCCAAGGTGTTATTAGACTACCTTTAACACTTTACCATGTGAAAAAAATGTAGACTTGTCAAAATTTAAAGCATTTGCAGACGACTTTGAATTTGGCTGAAATAATGGAATTTATGTATGTAATAGGGTAAAAAAGATTGTTGGAAAAGGAGAAAATGCTTCTTACCACTATTTTCTTCTTTTTCCACAATGTTTTCAAATGGCTTCTTTCTCAGGGTCGTTTAGTTTCGGGATTGTGTGGACAGCGGTTAACCCTGTAACTTTTCAGAAAAAAATCTTGAAAGCAAGTATTCAAACAAACTTATTGTGCTAAAATGATGAGATTGTGTCTGAAATATTATGTTTGTTGGGGGAAATGAGAAAATGATGGTAACCTGCATTTTTCATTTCCCATGGTGTTTTCAAATGCATCTTCCACGGGGTGCAAAAACAGGAAATCTTTTAGTTAAGAGAAAAAAAAAAAAAAAACTTCACAACCGAATGGTGCTTCTGCATTTTTTGACTAGCGAAGCAAGTCCATTGTCATCGAAATTGACCCAGATTCAAATGTATACAAAGAATTTCATAGTTGCAAAATACTGCCCCACAGAAAGTATTTTTTTTTTTTTTTAGAAATCTTTATTCTGTTAAATGTGAAAATGTTGACATGAACTACAAAATCTCTACCACTCCAATTTGAACGATGTCTACTTTCAAACTCATAGACTGAACAAGATGTTATAGATCGGGTACAAGGTGTTTACTTGTTTGGAAATTAAGTCAGTGACCTATGCAAACCATGCTCATCTTTACTTATCCCAACACAACTTTTTTAATCCTCGTGTTTTCCACGGGTGTTTTAGGTTTTGTCTCTTTACAAATGTAACCGGATTGGACCTGATCGAGACAGAACGGACTTAATTGGCAGATTTTACCATATATGTATCTTTAATCTTGTATCGAACAACCAAGTTTTATCATTTCCAAGGCCACTTATTCAACATTCGCTAGTATGTCGATACTTTCAGTACTTTTTTCCCTTTATGAACAGTCTTAATAAACAGGTCAATTCTTTACTTCTCCGCCACTGCACATCTAAATATGGCACAAGGCAAATACTAAGCCATTTTTCAGCACATACGGTTTTGAAATCTTAAAAAGGCTTCGGGTTCGACTCCATTCTATGGCATTGTCCTTTTTGGGGGAGGGGGTGAATTTGGGTTTTCTTTTTTGTCCCTCTAACTCTACAAGACCAAAAAAATGAATTGTATAGTTTAATTCAATAGCATAGTCCTTAAAAAATATGATAAAGAAAGAAAAGAGAGAGAGAGAGAGAGAAAGAAAGAACGAAAGAGAGAAAGAAAGAAAGCTTCTTGTTGTATGCCGCCTGAAAACCTAGGATACATAACGCTTAATTTATCGCCATAATAATGTTGACAGGCGAGATACTTACTATGTTCACAGTAGTACATTAGTTATCTGATAGTACAACCCTTTCTTACGCCAGTGCGTTAAAGTTACCTTTTCGGACGGTGTAGATCAAGATCAGACTGCACAGAACGTGCAGTCTGATCTTGACCCATACCATCCGACAATGTGTCAATAAAGTTGACCCAAATAGCCTCGCAATTTTCATCTTGTTTTTAACTGATTTAGTACGTGCTATTCTTTTTATTGTTAAACTTAACCTCTGCCTGCAGGCATCCGCTTTTTTTTTTAGCGTAGCCGACTACGCTGGCTTTTGACCTATATTGATATACTTGAATGAATCAATAGTAAATTGCGATGGCCGCATTACAATGGGGCTAATTTTTAAATTCTGAAAGTATGGATTGGGTCTAAATAAAAAGGTATGACTGGGGCTATGCAGTATCACAGATTTCAAGTTGATGAAACAAATCGTTTCAACTTTGTGAAAAGTATTGGGTATGAATTTAAGGCAAGAACTAACCTCGTGTAATGTTCAACCAATGCGAAATGAGAAATTGTTTAAAGTACTTTTAAGTTTCAGGATATGTATATGCATTTATTTAGTGCTGATTGAAGATATAAACTGTGTGTAGCTTTTTAAAGTTCCAGGACCTGTACGTTCATACTTAGGACTGACTAATTGTAGCACTCAAAATGTGCTTGTTTTACTTTGTCTGATCTTAGTCATATATTACAGAGCAGAAAATCTTAGCAATCTTGCCTTTTTCTGTATGAAATGTATGAAATGCAATTGGATAAGCCAAACTGACTTCTAATAAAAATGCAGGTAAAGTACCCCCATTCATACATGTTTCCTAGCCCCATCGTATCTTTTTCTTGTCCCAATGTCTTGTCAATTAGCCCTATTTTGTATCGCCCATTGCGATTGGAAGAAAAAAATGTGGACATGTTTATTTGACGCCCCCCCCCCCTCCAGCCCATACAGGCTTACTTTCGGGCAAATCTGTATTTTAGCATCAACTGCTACTTTTCAAACGTTAATTTGGATTAACATCTAATCTTGAAAAATTTTTCTAGTTGAAAAAGATCTCTTTTTTTACTGTATGCTAAATAAAGAAGAAAAAGAGGTAATTGCTGGTGAGGTTACCTTTCATGCCTACAACATAGTTTAAATATTCATATTCTAGAAGCTCTTATGCCGCCTATCTTTATACCCCCGCAAAACGAATGTTTTCGGGGGTATACTGGAATCGGCCTGTCTGTCTGTCCGTGTGTCCGTCCGTGTGTCCGTCTGTGTACAAAATACTAGTAATTGCCTGTTTCTGTCAAAGCGCTGGCGGGGGTATTAAGTCACATTCAGTGACAGCTCTAGTTTTTTAACCCTCAGGCTGCTCTACGGAACTCGAGGTGCTTTTGCAGACAGTGAAGATCAAGATCAGACTGCACAGAACGTGCAGTCTGATCTTGGATCCGCACTGTCGAACATGGTATTTTTGACCCAATGACATCAACTTTGAAATTTCAATACTAGTGTTTTTACTATTGAGATGATTTTTTTTTTTTTTGTTTCATCTATCTTAGCAGCTGTAGGCTTAAAAAAATATGATGCATGCTCTGTGAAAAGGGGGCTTAATGTATTTGCGAAAAGTATCGACCCATGTCAGCCTGCGCGGATTGCGCAGGCTGACATGGGCCGAAACTTTTCGCTATCTTTGAATTTTCTGCATGTCAAAAGATAATTCTACTTCATGATTCAGTCGGTTGTTACTTAAAGTGGATTTCATGGATCTCTAATTATGAGATTTCTTGCTTGGTACAATGCATTACGGAGATGCATTAAGCGCCCTTTTGCCAGAACATGGCTCTTATGTTATGTTCCAGCAGAACTATTTTTGAAAATTTTATCGTGAGGGTGAATTGCTCGTAAGCAGCAATTTTGCTTGAGTATTTCTGTATTACGAATTGTTCTTATTACTGGTATATAAACAAGTCGGAAGACTTATCCATACTGTATTGTCATAATTACATGACTGGCGCTCTATGAAAATTGGGTCTAATGCATTTTCGTTATGCAAATTATCAAGAAAGTTGCATAATATGGATCTACTGTCTCAAAAAACCCCCCCACTAAATCATAAGAAAGAATGGCCCTTTCAGATGCAGATAATTTACCCTAAACAAAAAATTTCGGCCCATGTCAGCCTGTGCGGACTGCGCAGGCTGACATGGGCCGATGCTTTTTATACGCCCGTCGAAGACGGGACGTATTATGGGATCACCCATCGCGTACAGACGTCCGGGCGGGCGGGCGGCGTCCAGTTCTTTGTCCGGAGCATAACTTTGTCATCTCCAGTCCGATTGACTTGAAACTTGGCATTTATATTTGTTGCAATAATACGGAGTGCAGTGCGAAAGAACCATAACTCTACCTCATGCTGTCTTTGAGTTATTTCCCTTTGATCGTCATTTTTACAGCATTTTCTGCTTGTCCGGAGCATAACTTTGTCATCTCTAGTCCGATTGACTTGAAACTTAGCATTTGTGTTTGTTGCAATGATACGGAGTGCAGCGCGAAAGAACCATAACTCTACCTCGTGATGTCTTTGAGTTATTTCCCTTTGATCGTCATTTTTACAGCATTTTCTGCTTGTCCGGAATATAACTTTGTCATCTCTAGTCTGAACATCTTCAAATTTGGTATGCATGATTGTTGAAAAATTACGGAATGCAGTGCACAAGAACCATAACTCTTCCTAGCACGAATTTTGAGTTATTCCCCCTTAGACCTTCATTTTTATAGCATTTCTTGCTCGTCCGGAGCATAAATTTGTCATCTTAAGTAGGAATGACTTGAAATATGGTATGCTTATTTGTTGCAATATTTTGAAGTGTAGTGCGCAAGAATTGTAACTCTACCTCGTGCTGTCTTTAAGTTATTTCCCTTTGATTGTCATTTTTACAGCATTTAGTGCTTGTCCGGAATATAACTTTGTCATCTCAAGTCAGAACGACTTCAAACTTGGTATACATGTTTGTTGCAATATTACGGAGAACAGTGCGCAAGAACAATAACTCTACCTAGCGCGGATTTTGAGTAATTCCACTTTGATCTTCATTTTTACAGTCCAGTTCTTTGTCCGGAACGGAACTTTGTCATCTCCAGTCCGATTGAATTGAAACTTGGCATTTGTGTTTGTTGCAATAATACGGAGTGCAGTGCGAAAGAACCATAACTCTACCTCGTGTTGTCTTTGAGTTATTTCCCTTTGATCGTCATTTTTACAGCATTTTCTGCTTGTCCGGAATACAACCTTGTCATTTTTAGTCTGAACATCTTTGATTTTAGTATGCATGATTGTTGAAAAATTACGGAGTGCCGTGCACAAGAACCATAACTCTTCCTAGCACAATTTTGAGTTATTCCCCTTAGATCTTCATTTCTATAGCATTTCTTGCTTGTCCGGAGCATAACTTTGTCATCTTAAGTAGGAATGACTTGAATTATGGTATGCTTATTTGTTGCAATATTTGGAAGTGCAGTGCGCAAAGTTTGTAACTCTACCTCGTGCTGTCTTTGAGTTATTTCCCTTTGATCGTCATTTTTACAGCATTTAGTGCTTGTTTGGAATATAACTTTGTCATCTCAAGTCAGAACGACTTCAAACTTGGTATGCATCTTTGTTGCAATATTACGGAGTACAATGGGCAAGAACAATAACTGTACCTAGCGCGGATTTTGAGTAATTCCACTTTGATCTTCATTTTTACAGTATTTCTTGCTTGTCCGGAACAGAACTTTGTCACCTCAAGTCAAATTGACTTGAGACTTAGTAAACATGTTTGTTGCAGTTACGAAAAGTGCAATGCACTGGAGCCGTAACCTTACCTAATGCCCTTTTGGAATTATTCCCTATTCATTATTTTTATTTTACAGCTTTTCATGCTTCTCTACAATATAACGTTGTCTTTTCATGTTGGAATGACCTGAAACTTTATATGCAAGTTTCCTTAACATTAGAGGAGACATTCATGCCTATTTCAATCACTTACATGATTTCTGCTGCACTACTATTTTCCTCTACCTGCCCTTTACGATTATTATCCCCCCTCGACAACTGGCGGTGGGACGGGCGTATCTTGCGACAATTTGTCGCTCTTGTTTATAGATGTATTACGCCTCCCCTTTTTTTTCACAAGGCACGATTCAAATATATGAGCCATGCTCTGTGAAAAGGCGGTTTGGTGTATCTGCAAAAAGTATCAACCCATGTCAGCCTTCGTAGTCCGCGCAGGTTGACATGGGTCCAAACTTCTTGCTATTAGTCATTTTTTCTGCATGTCAAAGGACCGGTACAACTCATGATTCAGCCAGTTGCAAGACAAAATAGATTTTATGGATCCATAACGACGACTTGCATTGTATAATACATCACGAAAATACATTAAACACCCCTTTTGCGAGAGCATCTCTCAAATGTTAAATGACAAGGTCTCGTCAAAGTTTTAAACGTTGTTCTATTCCCTATTAAAACTTGACTCATGCCCATTATCTATTTTTAATTAGGATTTCTTCTTTTTTTTCAAAGTCGTCTTTTACATTTTCTATATTCTGTACAATAGATAATGAATCAACCCCACAGAGCCCTAAATTAATGAAACTAACATTTTCAAATAGGAAATGCACACAAAAAGTGGCATTTCGAGGTTGTTTTTTGGACAGAGGGTGTAAATACTGGTTGACAGTGTAGATCTAAATTCAGATAGCATGTTCCGTGCTATCTGATCTTGATCTACACTGTCAGCCCTGCCCCCCCCCCCCCCCCCCAAAAAAAAAAGACTCAATCCAATTCCTGCGATTTAACGGAACATATACAATAGATTTTGACCTTAAACTTTTTTGTGAGCATTTTTTTTTTGTGAGGAGCTGGTATCTAAAGCAACATAGAACTAGATTTTAACCCCATTTTTTTAGGGGAGGAGTTGATATCTGATAAGGATAAATTATAAGGACGTATCTCCATTCTCCTGAAGAAATCTCAAAGTGATTTTCGTCCGCTGGGACTTGAACCCTTGACATTCAAAACTATAAACAAGCAATTCTGTTTATCACTATCCGAACAACTGATTTTTAGTTGTAGTCAAATTGTATTTTCCTCTTGTTATGCGTAGGTCAGTAGCAAAGTGTGGGACACGTGACCTTGAGCTCCTAGGCTCAAGTCCTACAGGCTCCACTGGGTTCTCCGTTGGAGTGTCCATGTGCAAAACGCTTCAGAGCCCCAGTCTAGTACTGGTAAAACCAACCCAGGAAATACATCAATTTGTGAGCTGTCGCCGTGCTATGACTGAAATAATGTTGAAAAAGGCGTAAAATACACTCAACCCTTTACCACACAATCCTGAGCTTTAACGACCCCCATGGAAGAGGACTTATAAAAACATTGTAGGAAAAGAAGAAAATGCTGGTAACCAGCATTTTCTTCTTTTCCCACAATGCTTTCTACCCTTTCAAACACACTTGGCGTGATATATGCTACATTTAATATACCGTCTTCAAATGCATCGAATTGGACCAGTCCAAAATTTTGTCATTTGGTAAAGAGTTCAGTCATATTAACCCTTTTTACGCAATAACCACTGTACCGTATCAAACACAGGGGCGTAGCTGCCTGTACGCAAAAACGCAGTTGCGTACACTTAAAAAAAAAGAAAGAAAAATTTGCCCAAAACACGTCACCACAGACCACCAAATAGCTTCTACGATTAAAAAAATTGCTATGGGAGGCCCTCCAGATCCTCCTATGAAATTCCCTTCCCTCTCTCGGCGCTTCGAGCTTCGGGTAATACCTTACGTATTACTTTTGCGTACACTTTATTCTGGGCTAGCTACGCCTCTGAAACAGGATAGCAAATTGTATAAGAAAACATATACCTTTAACAGGGTCATTCTTTGTAGTTTTAAAAACAAATTTTGTGTGTATCACTGTTTTTAGCCTTTATCACACAATCCCGATTTTTTTACGATCTGTGGGAAAACCTTTTAAAACATTGTGGGAAAAAGAGAAAATGCTGGTAACCAGCATTTTCTCCTTTTTCCACAATGTTTTCTACTTTTGATAGACAAACTTCATCATTTAGGCCACATTTTAATTTTCGTCAGCAAATTCCTTGAATTTTTACAAGTCTACTTTTTTGTCGAGTAGTAGAGTTAAGGCCTTCTTTTCAAGGAAATAAAAATGACCAGTTTTTGTTAAGATATTCTGAAAAAAAAAACTTCCGTAACAAAATCTGGTTAAATGCTATCTCTCAGGGTAGAGGGCCAGTTTAACAGTTCACCCGACGATAAATTTTGGACTTGGCCAAATTTAAAATATTTGCAGACGACAAGATAGTATGTTGCTCACTTGTAGGAATTTGTTCTTTGAAAGGGTAGAAAACACTGTGGTAAAAGGAGAAAATACTGTTTACTAGCATTTTCTCGTATTGTCACCATGTTCTAGGAAGCCCTCTTCTATAAAATCGCCAAAACTCGGGACTGTGTTGAAAAGAAGTAACCCTTAGGCTGCTTGTTGCGACTCAAGGACCTTTTGCGGACAGTGTAGATCAAAATCAGACTGCACAGAACGTGCAGTCTGATCTTGGATCTGAACTGTCCGATAAGGAGATCCCCCCCTTAAAAAAAAACCCTTTGAAATAGCAATGTTTGGGTTTTCACTTAACGACGTGAAAGTTTCAATTATATAGCAGGATAAGGGTTAGTTATAATGCATGGACTGTACAAACAAAAGTAACAAAAAAACGTTTCATTCTTCAATATATTACGGAGCTGTGCTCTACCATCGAAGTCTATTGACCGTATAAGAAAGAGTGAGGCGAGAACTGTGGCATGACTATATTATGCATTTACCTGTACTATCATTTGCATACAGTGGGAGGGTTCTTCTTTTAACAGTTAGTTGTGGTGATAGCCTAGCTTGGAATACTTGCTGTTTTCATCTGTACATGGTTTCTTTCCTCACTGGATACAGGTAAATACTAGGTTTTTAACCAGCTTATCTTTGAATACTTATCTAGTATACTTATAATTATATATAGCCTACTTAAGAATACTGATAGAGTTATTAGGTCTGTCTGTCTGTCTGTCTGTCTGTCTGTCTGTCTGTCTGTCTGTGTTGGGTGTTTAAGGTATTTTCAATATCGTTACAGTAATATCGTGGCGTTTAGTTCACCTATACATGTTATCCTGGAGTTTATTGTAATAGTACTTCGCACTATTTTCTTCACAAGCCACTGGCTGCTGAGATAAAATCGTCGGAAAGGAGTGGTTCGAACTAAGGGATTGAACCAGCGACCCGCTGGTTTCGAGCCTTGTACGTTTCCAACTTAGCTACCGGGATCGGCTCATTTAGCCATGGAGCGGATTGTGTGGATTAAAATCAGACTAGACATTTCATCTTTTCTTGTCCTTGATCTATATTGTTAAATAATTTTTCTATTGAGATTAGACAAGATAGTCCGACACGTCATATACTGATGCTCATAGCTACGAAAGATGTCTTTGCGATCTTTGTAGATCAAGATCAGATACCACGGAATATGCAGTCTGATCTTTTGAACATTCTATCTGATGTTTTATTGGGTAGTCTCATCAGTAGAACTTTGACTCTCTTGTAGCTACTGGTGAAAACATCGACTTTTGCGGACGGCATAGATCAAGATCAGACTGCTCAGAAAGTGCACTCTGATCACCGATCTATACCGTCCGCTTAGCATTAAAATGAAAATGAGCCTTGCTCTTTGAAAAGAGGGCTTAATACATCTGCAAAAAGTATCGACTCATGTCAGCCTGCGCAGTTCGCGCAGGCTGACATGGGTCGAAACTTTTTTGCCATGGGTCAATTTTATGCATGTCAAAGGACCATTCTACCCCCAGATCCAGTTGATTGTTAAAGAAAACGGATTTTATGGATCCATAGTTATGCGATAACTTGCTTGATATAATGCATCACGGAGATGCATTAAGCCCCCTTTTGCCAGAGCGTGGCTGAAATCTTTCGGAGTTTCAGTGTATTGTATTTTCAGCTGTCAACAAAGGTCGTGTTCATGTATTTGGCGCCAAATGACTTCATTTCTACACTTGTCAAAATCGAAAACATTCGGCTAAAGACATATTAAAATGTTTTTCAAATAATGAAATTTGTTTTTGAAAAGTTAGAAAACATTGCTGGAAAAGGAGAGAATGCTGTTTACCAGCATTTTCTCCTTTGCCCACAATGTTTTCAAAGACCCTTCGTCTTGATGGTCGTCAAAACTCGTTATTGTTCGTCGAAAGGTTAAACCACAGCCATTTCTCTGAGTCTTTTCGTTTAAAATTTGTGCTCGTCTGTCGGACCAGGTGGTAGCTCAATCGGTAACGTACAGGGCTTGAAACCATGCGGTCGCTGGTTTGCTGGCTCGATACCCAGCTCGGCCGAATTCTGTCCGAGGATTGATGACAGCTGTCCCCAGAAAATTTATTCCTCTGTCACAGATGAACGTTGCTTGGACGATTTTTTATGTGTAAAGATCAGCCAGTGGTTTGGACAATGTATTGCGAAGTACTTGTAAAAAGAAACTCCTGGAAGGCATAGCTAGGTACACTTAACGCCGCGATATAAGTAAAATTATATTGCAATCGGAGTTAAAAAAATCAATGCATTAAATAGTTTTATCCCTTTCATGATATCAAACTGTACTATACGTCTGACCGACCGACCGACGGACTGGTGTGTAACGCCGCCTTCTACAGTTATAAAGACACATCACTGCGACAGCTTGCTTATTTATTTATGTCCTGGGTTTCATCAGTGCTAGGTTAAGGCTCTGACGTGTCTTGCCCAAGGACAGTCTAACAAAAATTCCGGTGCTTCCGACGATGCTGAAAACTTGGGGCCTCAAGGTTGCGTGTCCTACATTTGACCACTGAGCCCCGCAGGACCCCACTTTACGTGTGATACCAAATAAACTGTGTATATGGCTCCACTGTCACGTAATCCGTGCGTCTGTCTGATTATCTATATAGGTTTATGAAAAATCGTGTCATCTAGTTTTACTTTAATTGAGGTCAAACTCTGAGAGGTTTTAAACCTTTTCGATAAAATTGTGTTATTCAAACATCTTTTCTCCCTCCCTCCGCCCTCCCCCTTCCTTCCTTCCTTCCTTCCTTCCTCCGTCTGTCTGTCTGTCTGTCTCTCTCTCTCTTGTTGTTAGCTCTCTTTCGTTTTAAAAAAGAATAAACTTATACTAGGGGTTTACTTTTGGCAGGCAATCTAAATTTAAAGGGTGGGTTTTTTTTTTTTTTTTTTTTAATAAGGTTAAAGGGGCATTTCACCAGATTTTGCTCTATTTTTCTTTCGGGCATTAGAGTGAGGGAGCGGTGAAAAGTTGATATTCACAGGGAAAAACATGTGTAATTTTACACTAAAAGTACATAAAACTCGGTGACTCCTTGGAATTCTATTTATGATTTTATTGTATAAAAATCATCCATATATATCCATTTTGAAGTACATGGGTGAACATTAAAAGAATATAGAGAAGTTGAAATTTTTATTACAATTATCCGTTTTATCACAAAATTGGTTCTAACATAGCCATCCCTGCACGCGAATGAAAATTAGCTGTCTCTGTGAAGATTTTCTAAATAATTTGTGAAAAAGAATCCGGTTTGATAACACCCTTTCCCGCCCCGCCCCCCCCCCCGAAAAAAAATGTCCTAATACAAAGCACTTTCCATCAACATATTAAATGCTGCTCAAATGATAAGATTTATCTTTGAAAGAGTACAAGACATTGTAGTAAAAGGAGAAAATGCTGGTCACCAGCATTTTCTCCTTTTGCCACAATGTTTTTAAAGGCCTGGTAAGGGGTTTGGAAAAAGGTTAAGGGTCAATATACCTTTCACCCTTTCATAACACCGATTTCTTTTTACCTCCTCTTTCCCACCCGTTCCATGACCTCTCCGTCTAAATTATTCAATATTCGATAATTACATTTTAACCTGTTCGCTAGTAGTGACAATCTAATTAAGAACGTGAATAATGTATCAAAATAAGACGTCTGACGTGAAATCTTCTTACAGTTTAAAAAAAGTAAACCGGCTAAGAAATAGGACTTTTTATACGCCCGTCGAAGACGGGACGTATTATGGGATCACCCATGCCGTACGGGCGGGCGCGTGGGTGGGCGGCGTCCAGTTCTTTGTCCGGAGCATAACTTTGTCATCTCCAGTCCGATTGACTTGAAACTTGGCATTTGTGTTTGTTGCAATAATACGGAGTGCAGTACGAAAGAACCATAACTCTACCTTGTGCTGTCTTTGACTTATTTCCCTTTGATCGTCATTTTTACAGCATTTTCTGCTTGTCCGGGATATAACTTTGTCATCTCTAGTCTGAACATCTTCAAATTTGGTATGCATGATTGTTGAAAAATTACGGAGTGCCGTACACAAGAACCATAACTCTTCTTAGCACGAATTTTGAGTTATCCCCCTTTGATCTTCATTTTTACAGCATTTATTGCTTGTCTGGAGCATAACTTTGTCATCTTACGTAGGAATGACTTAAAATATGGTGTGCTTATTTATTGCAATATTTGGAAGTGCAGTGCGCTAGAATTGTAACTCTACCTCGTGCTATCTTTGAGTTATTTCCCTTTGATCGTCATTTTTACAGCATTTAGTGCTTGTCCGGAATATAACTTTGTCATCTCCAGTCAGAACGACTTCAAACTTGGTATGCATGTTTGTTGCAATATTACGGAGTACAGTGCGCAAGAACAATAACTCTACCTAGCGCGGATTTTGAGTAATTCCACTTTGATCTTCATTTTTACAGTATTTCTTGCTTGTCCGGAGCATAACTTTGTCATCTCCAGTCCGATTGACATGAAACTTGGCAAATGTGTTTGTTGCAATAATACGGAATGCAGTGCGAAAGAACCATAACTCTACCTCGTGTTGTCTTTGAGTTATTCCCCTTTGATCGTCATTTTACAGCATTTTCTGCTTGTCTGGAATATAAGTTTGTCATCTCTAGTCTGAACATCTTCAAATCTGGTATGCATGATTGTTGAAAAATTACGGAGTGCCGTGCACAAGAACCATAACTCTTCTTAGCACGAATTTTGAGTTATTTCCCCTTTGATCTTAATTTTTATAGCATTTTTTGCTTGTCCGGAGCATACCTTTGTCATCTTAAGTAGGAATGACTTGAATCACGGTATGCTTATTTGTTGCAATATTTGGAAGTGCAGTGCGCAAGAATTGTAACTCTATAACTCTACCTCGTGCTGTCTTTGAGTTATTTCCCTTTGATCGTCATTTTTACAGCATTTAGTGCTTGTCCGGAATATAACTTTGTCATCTCCAGTCAGAACGACTTCAAACTTGGTATACATGTTTGTTGCAATATTACGGAGTACAGTGCGCAAGAACAATAACTCTACCTAGCGCGGATTTTGAGTAATTCCACTTTGATCTTCATTTTTACAGTATTTCTTGCTTGTCCGGAAGGGAACTTTGTCACCTCAAGTCAAATTGACTTGAGACTTGGTAAACATGTTTGTTGCAGTTACGAAAAGTGCAATGCGCTGGAGCCGTAAGCTTACCTAATGCCCTTTTGGAATTATTCCCTATTCATTATTTTTATTTTACAGCTTTTCATGCTTCTCTACAATATAACTTTGTTGGAATGACCTGAAACTTTATATGCATGTTTCCTTAACATTAGAGGAGACATTCATGCCTATTTCAATCACATGATTTCTGCTGCACTACTATTTTCCTCTACCTGCCCTTTACGATTATTATCCCCCCTCGACAACTGGCGGTGGGACAGGCGTATCTTGAGACAATTTTCCGCTCTTGTTTTTAATTCGTTGTATTTGTCCATTCTTCCTTCCTTCCTTCCTTCCTTCCTTGAGATTTTATTATAATGATAGACTAAATTAGAGATGTCTTTCTTCCTTTTCTTTCTGTCTTTCTTTCTTTCTTTCTTCATTTTTCTTTCTTTCTTTCTTTCTTTCTTTCTTTCTTTCTAATAAACACCCACAGCAAAGATTAGAGCATATATCATGTCTTCACTAAGTTCAATGTTGTGGGTAGTCATTAGAATGGTCTCAATGAAATATTTCTGATGGATCCCTTTGACTAGACATTTATTATGAGTACCCACAATATAGGTTTAAGTGTGAACAAGGTTTTATTTTTCTCTTATCACTTTCAATACTGACCTTATCTATTTCTAATTAACTGTAGAAAAATTTTAGAATCGTTCACACTAAAACATTCTAGACTGAAATGTTGCTCAACTTTAGTGACGAGTTTGTAATTGGTAAGACTAGAAAACATTGTGGAAAAGGGAGAAAATGCTGGTAACCAGCATTTTCTCCTTTTTCCCACAATGTTTTCAAAAGCCTTCTTCATCAGAATCGTTAAAACATGGGGTTGTTTATTGAAGTGTTAAAAACAAAATCTGTGCTAACATGATCAAATGATGATCATGCAAGAAGGAGAAAATGCTGGTTACCAGCTATTTCTCCTTCTCCCACCAATGTTTTCCAAAGATTTTCTTCCTGAGGGTCGTTAAAACTCGGAGTTATATGGATATTGAAGGATTTAATAAGGCGGTCAGTCGAATAATTGAAGAATAGGCTAGTGGGACAATGACGCAAGAGCTGGGCCGACGGGACAGTCAATAGGTCAAGCGTTCACATACTTTTTGTTTTACCTGTCTGATCCTTTAGGTCGCAGTCTTTAAGGGATTTTGAGAAACCGTGGATATATTTTTTTACCACATAGCTCCCCATGTTTTCAAGGTAAGACAGCCATTACGAATTTTCTTGTCTTACACACGTGTGAGATAAGAAAATAGTGCCGTATTTGGTCAACGCGCTGTTATTATACGCCTCACTTCTAAACCATTGCCGACCAAGATTCCTGTTTTAAGTTGACCGTCAAAACCGATGATCGTGTCAAAGCTGCAAATTTTAGTATCTTTAGATGAAAAGCAAAACCGTTATATTCAAGTTTCTTTGGAACTATTTTTTTGAATGTGATGTACAAACCTGTCAAAGAAACAAACAGACTTTATGTAAATTCCAATACACATTGACATGTAGGACTATGTTTTAACACATCATGAAGTATAATTCTTGAGATACAGTTATGTGATAAAAGGAATCTGACATTCGTTGGCCTTCGAAGTGAAAAGTCTATTAAACTAGTACACACACAAAATGTTATTTAGCGAGCGTTTAGTAAAATTTTTTGTCGATTCGTTTAATAAAATCTTATCTCAAACACCAAATCATGCCAGATCCTACTCATATTTCTGTGCTCAGTGGCAGATAATAATCTGACCTGTGCTGTTAAAAAATCCAAATGTAAGTTGATTCTCTGTCGATGTCATCGTGCTTGCTTAGCCCTGGTAGCGCAGCCGGTAGCGCACAGCAAGTGGTCGTTTGTTCGAATCTCCAGCTTGGCCAAAATCTTTCTGATGACAGTCATTGCGGCAGGATTCGTTCCTATCTTACGACCGATCATAGTTTCCACGATGGTTATGTGGGAAAGCAGCCAGTGGCTTTGGACGAATATTTTGCGAATAATAATAATGCATCTCCGTGATGGGCTATACCAAGCAAGTCATCGCATATTTTATGGATCAATAAAACCCATTTTGTCTAGCATCCAGCTGAATCCTGCGATAGAATGATTCCTGGGCATGCAGAAATTAAAAAAAATAATAATGATAACAAAATATTGAAGGTACGACAAATTTGCAGGCGACAAATTCAGTCTGGAGCAAATGGCGACATTTGTAGCTGGAAGGGTAGAAAACGATGAGGGGAAAGGAGAAAATGATGGTTACCAGCATTTTTCGCTTTTCTCAGAATGTTTTCAACATCTTTCTGTACAGACGATAAATAAAACTCTGTGCAAATGACGGGATTTGTAGCTGAAAGGGTAGAAAACGTTGTGGAAAAACGCAGAAAATCCTCGTTACCTGCAATTTCTCCTTTTCTAACAATGATTTCTTTCGACAATGAATTTAATGCAAATGGCGGGATTTGTAGTTCAGAGTGGCAAGAAACGTCGTGGAAAGAAGGAAAAAATGCTAGTCACCAGCATTTTCTCCATTTTTCCACGACGTTTTCAATAACTTTCTTCTGCGTGATTGTTATAACATCGCATTGTATGGTAAACGGTTAAATGTCGTTCTAGTTGTGTTTGCAAGCTTTGCACCTCTAGAATATTCGTCGATATTTATATCAAAACTTCTGCAGATGATTCTTTTCGTCTTGCAGTAAATAGTTCTTGGAAAATCCTCTGCCGGCAAAAGGGCACATTATTCGTAGAAAGTTACATGTATGTTTCCTTTTGTCAGAATGTCTTCGTCAGAATTTCTTCACCTGTGCTCATGTATTGGACCTTAACTCATGTTGATATTCCATCCGCCAAGCTAAAGCTAAAATACGTATTTTCCATCGCGCTTTCAGAAGATGCCGGTTGCAGGGACGAAAAGATGTCGTATTTAGTGCTAATGGAAGAAGCTCTCGTTGCATTGCTGTAATATTCTATAAAACCGTTCCCGTACTTTGTAACACAATCCATGTGCATGTGGCATTTCTTTTTTTTTTTTCATCCAGTTTAATATAGCATTTTGTGATTAAGTTTGTGGTAACATTTTCTATAGAGTTTACAGCATTTGTTTTGTAGTTTATAGATGTAGCATCCTGAAATGCAGGTTATAAATTTAGCATTTTGTGACACAGTATATGCAGCATTTTGTGGTGGTGTATATATAGCACTCTGTGATAGAGTTTATAAAGCAATCTCTAATGCAGTTCATAAAGCACTTTGTGATGCAGTATAAGTGACATTTTTTTTTGATATAGAATATGCAGCATTCTGTGGTAGACTTTATATGCAGCATTTTATGATACAGTTTATATAGCATTTTGTGTTACAGTACACGCAGTACTTTGTCGCACAGGTTATGTAGCATTGTGTAAACCAGTTTTATATAGCATTTTGCTATACGTTCAATCTAGCAAAATTTACTACAAGGTAATATAGCGTTTTGTAAAATTCGGTTACGCAGCTTATGTAGCTCTTTCAAATACTTATTTAGCGTTCTGTGAGAAGAGTCATTTTTATTTCATGCATTTCGGTAGTTTATCGAGAAATAAGGGTGGAATAATGTTCGACATTTCATGGTTATGACCAGTGAAAAATACCGATTTTATTTTCTAACTCTTTAATTGAAGGCGGAAACAGTGGTTCCCGCGCACTAGTTACCTAGGTAAGCATTATCTCCCGCTAGATGGAATTCTACAAATATACATCTATCGAATTTGGGCATTCTGGGTGCAGAACCGGACTACTTTTCAAAACAACAACCGTTACTTTAAATTTCAAAATGAAATAAACGTTTACTCAATAAAACGCTACCTGGCGCGATTCATTCAGCTATGATCTGCAGATGTAACCTATGCATTAATTAAAACAGCCCCTACATGCTTGGGTAATAGGCTAATAGCTTCGGTATAAGCCCTACTTTTCCCAGGTATACGGGGGTGCGTGATGCGTCATAGCAGACAGGTCGAATCTTCGAAGAATATGACATGCGTAGACAACGCCTAGGTAAGCAGCGCGTGCCACTCAACCAGATGGAAATATGACGTAATTTACCCTGCATTTCTCGCACTTTACGTAACATTGTAAAACGTTGTTGTGCGGAGGTGGTACGCCACGGGGAATTACCGAAAAGAGCTGTGTTGGATTTTGATGTAAGTCCCCCACCCCCCACCCCCCAAAAAAGGTTAAAAGCATGAAATAAATAGAATATATTTTTTTTTTCGGTGTAAGATCAAAATTTATTTCATCGAACGAACATCATCGCTAATATTTTCACGAGTGACTCGTGAAAATATTAGCGATGATGTTCACTCGATGAAATAAATTTCGATCTTTCACCGAAAATAACAAATATCCTACATGTATCTTTATGTAAGATACATTCTATAGCATTTTGTTAGAACTGTTCAGTTGCATTTTTGAAAGACTCGTCTAATACTTTGGAAGACTGTTTCCGTAATATTTTCACAAGAACCCTTTGTATAATGCTGTCGGATCCCCTATATAGCATCTGTAACATAATCTATGTACCTTTGTGTGCAAGATCGTTCATGTAGCATTCTGTAAAACATTTCGTGTAGCATTTTGCAAGGCATATTATACTGAAATTCGAAAGACTGTTATATAGTAGCACTCTGCCAGACTTTTAATGCAGCAACATTCTTTGTAAGTTTTACGTGCCTTTTGTAAGATTCTGTCGGTGTCACCTCTTGAGAAAGCGTTCCCCGATATAAAATCGGGACATTGTCATCCCTGAGAAGCGCTGCAAAATCGACGGATGCAATCACTGACAAACACCTTTAGCTTAGAAGCAGAGGATGCCTTAACCTGTCATACGAATCGCCATTAACCCTTCACCAAATAATCCTGTGTTTTAACGATCCTTGTGGAAGAAGTCGTACTAAAACAAAGCGAGAAAAGGAGAAAATGCTGGTAACCAGCATTTTCTCTTTTTCCCACATATGTTGTTCTTTTTGAAACATAAATTTTATCTTTTGAATAACAATGAATTTTTCATCTGCAAAAGATTCAAAATTGGACAAATATCAAATTTTGACGTCTGCTATAGAGTTTACTTTGTAGGAACTGACTTCCTACAGATAGAGGTGATGCTGCAAATGGAGGTGATGCCAGATACTGACTGGTTTTATTAACTAAAAAAATAGAGGCACTTGATTTTGTACCATTGCCACGCTTTGATAACTCGATTGTCATCAGTTTCTATTTTCCTTTTTTAAAATCGGTTCTCTCATATCAAATTTAAGTTTGGGATAGAAAAGTCCAAAGCCCTGAGTCATATTTAAAATGAAAGAATTCATAAGCCGTACGTTATTTCTGTTGTTAATCATAGTTTACAGTAAACAAGGTCAAGCAAACAAAATGACAGAATAAAAAGAAAATAAACAATACAGACTTACATAAATACACAACAACAACAACAACTGAAAAAAGAAATATGTTCAAAAAAGATAGACGGCGTTAGAGATACTGAAATATGAATATTGAAACTCTTTTGAGCCTCAGTATGAAGTAAAATAATAAAAAGTAACCTCACGAGCAGTTGCCCCTTTTTCCCCACTTTATTTCCCAATTTTGTTGAAAATTAGTACTGGATTATTGGGTAACGCTTATGAAAATTTTAAATTTCCAGATAGCACAAGAAAGGAATCGTTCTCTACTCGATTAGTTTGCTATAGTATGAATGAAGCCCCCCCCCCCCCCCCCCCCCCCCCCCGCGTATCGATTGGCGGTACCAACGCTTGTTAATAGTGGTTTCATAAATGTGCGAGCAAATATGCAAGCATGGGCCCGCCGAATAAACATGTGCACATTTTTTACCAATTGTAAATTACCATCTATTAATTCTTTATCAGTACCATGAAGTAGGTCAAAAGCCGGAGCATTCAGCTACGCCAAAAATGGACCGACATATAATAAAGGAACATAAGAGAGAAAAGAGACAATTCAGATGTATTGTACTTTGGAAGAGAAAAACAAATTTAGATATACAATCAAGTGGAATAGAGTATAAATGTCTATATAGAGAGCACAATGAAACAGTAAGTGAATTATCCATAATAAAACATTATACCGTGTTCGAATGCCTATTGTGAAACCTTGCCTAGGATTCTTAACTGTAACCCTTAAGTTGCTAAGCGCGACTCGCTGACCTTTTGCGGACAGTGTAGATCAAGATCAGACTGCACAGAATGTGCAGTCTGATCTTGGATCTACACTGTCCGAGAAAGAGGTATGTTACTCCAAAAAAGAAAGTTTGAAATACCACTATTCGGGTTTTTACTATCAGTTTTGAAGTATTATTTAACTTATCTAGCAGGATAAGGGTTAACTTCTTATTTCTTGAGAGTTCGACCTAGAAATAAATTGCATAGTCCCGGTCTGGATTAAGGTTTGATACATTTTCTGCCGATACTGTATTTGCTGGACATAACAGAATAAAATGATACTCGTCTCCAACGTCTGTTGTTTTTTTAACATTATTCACAAATTCTATGATCATGTCACACCTTACGTGAATGCCCGTTGTGGGGAATGGCCGTGGATGGCCGTAGTTGAACGTATTAAGCGTAGTTGAACATAGTTTACACGTAGATAACCGTAGTTTAACGTAGTAATGAACGTGGTTTGAGCTTATGATTTGCCCCCAGTAAGCGCATAATTTTTTGAGCATGTTCAAAAATTCGTTACGGTTAACTACGATGTTGTGACCCTACTGTTACCGCAGTCTGAACGTAGTTGACCGTAATTGACCCTACTTAACCATAGTGTGTTTAATACGTTCAACACGGCCAACTACGGTAATTCCCCACTACAGTTAACCACGTAAGATGTGACAGCAGTTAAACTACAATGACTGCAGCTTACCCGTACTCAGGCACAACCACAACGTTTTACCGTACCTTAACGCAGTTGACCTTAATTTACCGTAGTTGTGCGTACTAAGGACGTAGTTTATACGTAGTTTAACGTAGTTTATCGTAGTAAGGCGTAGTAATACCCTTGATAACCCTAGCCACTTTGCACACAGTTGAATGTAGTTAACCGTACTTACACGTAGTTCAGCCTATTTAGACTTTCTATATGTCCTCCTATTGCCAATTTTGAACCTACTTTGAACATACTTCAACCTAGTTGACCGTAGTAACACTGCGGCAGACTACGTTTGAAATGAACTACGGACAACTACGTGTATGACCGTAAATGTGACCATGTCTTACGATCGATTGTATCGAGGATGTGACTAAGTACCGTTTTTGAAAACATACTTTGCGCAAAACGTGAAACAATCCGGTGAACAACTGGGCGTTATCGACTGAGCGACGGGGTCTCTTTTAAACTCTCTCCGCGCCTAATATAGAAACTCGGCCTCTTTCGACAGCCAGACATACAGTGCACTGAAACTTAGAAAGATTTTTCATATCTCATAGGCTTGACGAAACAATCGGACGATATAGACCCAAGATCAGACTGCACGTTTGTGCAGTCTGATCTTGGATCTATGCCGTTCGGAAACGCGTTTTTCATCTTTGCCGATGAAAGGGTTAAAACGTGGCACAGAGGTCACGCGACCGTTCATCATATATTTAAATGTGACCTGTTCACTCACCCAAAGTAAAAACACCAGCTGGCACATTCCGAATCGCCAGCAGCAAAAGTTTATCTTTGTTATCTATATGTAAGTACTTAAACCCTTCTGGTGCTTAATCAATGAAATGGACATTTTTGGTCGGGGTAAACTATGCAGATATTGCTCTTAGAAGTCTTTTTTCTGACAAAGTAGCTGACAGCCTAGATCCAAGATTAGACTGTGCATTCTGAGACATTGCCGGCCATTTTCCTTTTCTACAGTGTTTTCAAACGCCTTCTTCGTCACAGTCGTTAAAACTCGAAATTCTTGACAAAGGGTTACAACCGAGAAAAGGTCAACGATTTTTCCTGCTGAATAAGAATAAACAAGGGTAAAAGAATGATACTATTTTTTGGGGAAAAAGCTTTTCTTGCGGAACCATCTCTATACTAACTGTTGAATTAGATCTTCGTCTCTAACAGACGACAAAGTTTTAGACTTGTTCAAATTAAAAGGATTTGCAGACGACAAATTAAACGTGACTCAATGCTGAGATTAGACTTTGAAAGGATAGAAAATATTGTTGGAAAAGGAGAAAATGCTGTTTAACAGCATTTTCTCCTTTTCCAACAATGTTTTCCAAAGCCTTCCATATCCTTGGGGTGGTTAAAATACAAAATACCGGGATATTTTTAAAAAGGTTAACTGTTTAAACAGTGCTAACAATGGTGTTACCGAAGCGATTTACGGACGGCGTGGTTTACCGCAAAATCATCTGTTTGGCCACGAAATAGATTTTTGTAACATGGATTATGATTGTCCATGGTTGATGAAATATAAGGAATAAAAAATCACGCTCATGGTGTTGAAGTGATCGATTAAAGGGAGATTTTACCATACTTGGTTTCACAAGTTTCTAATCTTTACAAAGGCTGCATTTTTTTTTTTTTCATTTGTGTGTAGAAATGGCCTTAGAATTAAAATGTAGATAGAAATACATATAGAAAACACAAGGAATTATCGAGGGTTTTACTGTAAAATTTCCTATTGCGTTAGTAACGGTATAGCTAGTTTTGCGTAACAAGGAATAAATACACCTTTAACGAATAGAAATAGCTGCAAAGCTTAATTGGTGGAGTAGCACATTCTGGTTTTGAAGGTCATAGGTTCGAATTCCACTGAAGCCAGTTATTCTAGCTTTACCCTAAAATGGATAAAAAGTCACGTCTTCATAGTTTTTGCTTACAAAGTAACAAATTTCTCACCCCAAAATAGTTTGAGTCAGATTTGGATTAATGCGTCTTTTACGACCAAAATTTTGACAATAATTTATGAAAGTAGTATGTAGTCTTTAATATATGTACAGGTATCTTTGATTGATAAGTTTTTCTGTTTATATGTCGTCGCTAAGAGTTGTCCATATGTCTCCAGAAGGCTGTAAGTTGTGTAGACTACGCCTGGTTTATTGAACCGTCACATGGGACCATGATTTCATGTCTTACCCGAAAGACTAGTAACGTATTTTAGTATGTCAACTGTGGGGGCTCTAACCCATAACCTCGAGGATCCCGAGTTTTTTTCGCTTACAAGTGTCATGGCTTACCACTTGCGCTATTCGGGCTGACTAACAGATATCTTTAGAAGTATGAAAAAAGGGTACATGATATATATATATAAATCAGAAAAATAATGTCAAAGAGATATCCATCGTATCTAAAAGTCAAGCGTAAAGATGCAAAGAATGCAATGAATCCTACTTCATAGTGATTTGTTGCTGTTTCATTTGCACATAACACCTTACGATATTCTCTGTG
Source organism: Hippopus hippopus (assembly GCA_946811185.2). NCBI lineage: Eukaryota > Metazoa > Mollusca > Bivalvia > Cardiida > Cardiidae > Hippopus > Hippopus hippopus. The sequence goes on along the minus strand of OX328108.1, from coordinate 8,660,179 downwards.
GAACCTTGTACACGCCTTTGTAGATGTCCTAGAATGCTATAGGTAGGCGATCTCTTTTATTTCTTGAGCTAGATCTTTTTAGCGACCGTTTGTCTTCAGTTAGGGGCGTCAAATTGTAATGACTCAGTAAAGCCTTGCTTCACTGACGTCACCATAACTGACAACCGTTTCCAAGAATGTAAATGCTATTTTTCATTCGGTTCTCTGGCTTTCGAAGTCGTATTTGACCTGCTGATTTCTGCTTCGGCCTTTTGTCGAAAGATTGAGGCGCTCATAGGCTACAAAAAGTTGGCTTATGCTGCTTTGTAATGGCTTAATAATGCCTTTATAATGAGTCAATGCGTCACTAACATATGATGGTCTGTGCGAATTCAATTAGAGTTGGTCAAGTCATTAGTCCAAACGATCAAACTGTACGAGCTAGTGTTGAAAGATTTCTGTAGCAGGGGACTTGGAAACTTGTTCACGGCTGTGGTGAATCATGTCACCCCGAGCCGAAGGCGAGGTGGCGACATTATTCGCCACAGCCGTGAACAAGTTTCCAAGTTCCCTGCCACTTGACCGTACAACGAATTTATTACACTGCAAAGTTTTATCATTTCAACGTGTATTAAGCGAAATTTTCCTGTTTTATGGTCTCAAAAGTTGAGTACGCTGACGAAATAGAATTTCCCTTCTGAGTGCCCCAATTCAAAGAAAACTGACGTCACTGCCAAATGACGTCACTGAAACCTTGGTAAAACCTGCAGTTTGATGCATAATCTTGATGATACCACTGCGATAGACATTCGTCGTATTTGTATTTAAACATGGATTTAAACAACTTGTAGGTATAGTAAGTAAGTATACATTTTAATGATTTGTTGGAAAAAGTAAACGATCATTATTTGCCTCAAACGACCATTAGGTTATCCTTCAACTTTATGCACAATGTGTGAGTTTCGACACTTCACAGTCTGCTTACCTGACGAAGGGATGGCTCGTTTCAACCCCCCATGTATTTGTTTCAGAAAATATATCAAACGGTAATACATGTAAAGTTCTACATTCATTTATTTTCAAAATAATCCATTCTTTCCGTTTTAATGACAATCATCTACGGAAACTAGTAATAATATGGTTCAGGCTACTCAGTATGTTTGTCTTGTGAGCGGCGCTCGTATCGACCGATCTACGCCGCCATTTTGGATGTTGTGTTGAAAGTGTAGTCATGTATACGGGGCCCCCGAAAGGGAAACTGCTTTTACATGGGTTTTGCCAGTGTACATGATATATATGTTCTGTCCATATTATCCAATCAGATCACGAGAAATTTCTTTGCAGTATGATAAAGTACCATGTCTAGTAGAATTTTGTCGTGTTTATATGGTAGACTGGTACATCACATGTATGTATCTATGTAACATACGATGGTCTGTGCGAATTCAATTAGAGTTGGTCAAGTCATTAGTCCAAACGATCAAACTGTACGAGCTAGTGTTGAAAGATTTCTGTTTGATACGTTTGGACGCGGTAAATCGATTACCCGCACTAAGTACCATGTCTGGTAGAATTTTGTCGTGTTTATATAGTAGACTGGTACATCACATGTAAGTATGTATATATGTATGTATGTATGTATGTATGTATCGATAGTTTGTGCTAAGATTTGAGCTCATCCTGGAGACACCAAATTCGCTTTGTAAAAAACGGACTTCCTTAATTTGTAATGCCGTACTAGGGCTTCGTCGGCGAACTTTTTTTTTTTTTGAAGTTATGGTTTTGTTTCAGGCATTTGCCACACAGCCTGCTAAATAACAACAACAACAACAACAACAATAATAATAATAATAATAAGTAGCAGCCTAAGGGTAAAATAGCACTCTCAGTTCGGAGTGTGTAAGGGTTTTAAACCTCTGGTCACGCTCCTGTTGATGGTGGGATTTGTGGAGGGAAAAATCGTAAAGGTCGTGCTATTTGTTGACCACTAAATATTTGAATTTGACCTATGTGGTGACTGTTTTTTTTTTTTTTCATTTAAAACAATTCGTGTTATACAAGTTGGCTTAGCCTTACGAAATTTCGTAATACAAAGATAAACAATAAAAAAAAAAAGATAGGAACGAAACGAGAGAGGGAGAGAAAGCCACAGAGACTGACAGATAGACAGACAGACAGACAGACAGACAGAACGGTGCAGAAATCCATCGACAGACACAAGCTTTTTATGTTGATCGATTGTGAAATGTTTAACGACGTTTTCAACATTATTTCAATTATATCACGGCCATTGCGCCTATCAGTGCGTTCCTGTAGTTTCTCTTTACCAGCATTTCGCACAATATCCTTCCTAAGCCCCTTGCTGCCTTTCCACATAACCGTCGTCAAAACAATGACTAAATGTGAGAGAGAATGAATCCTGTCGCAATGACTTTGGTCAATCCTCGGAAAAAAAAAAAAAATGGCCGAGCTTCGGATTCGAACGACAGAGACAAGGTAGATGGATTTGTATAGAGAGAGAGAGAGAGAGAGAGAGAGAGAGAGAGAGAGAGAGAGAGAGATAGACAGACAGACAGGCAGAGACGGGAAAAGCTCGGGGATGGAGAAGGCGAGATTGCGCGTTACATAAGTTACAAGGGGTTGATTGTCTGCTAATCTATTGAAATATCGTTTGCTCTATTTAATTAAAGATGAAGATCAGTAACTCTTTCAGCGGCATATATATGAGCCATGCTCTGTGAAACGGGGGCTTAATGCATCTGCGAAAAGTATCGACCCAGGTCAGCCTGCGCAGTCCGCGCAGGCTGACCTGGGCCGAAACTTTTCGCTATTGGTCAATTTTCTGTATGTCCAAGGACCAGTCTACCTCATGATTGAGGCGGTTGTTATAAAAAGTGGCTGTTATGGATCAATAAGTATGTGATGGCTTCCTTGTTATGATGGATTTACGGAGATGCATTAAGCCCCCTTTTATTTAGAGCATGGCTCAATTATAATCTCGATCTCTGTCGACGGCTGAAAATAAAATCGACTGAAACTTAGAAAGATTCCTATCTTACAGGCTTGTACAAACAAGCGGACGGTATAGATCCAAGATCAGACTGCACGTTCTGTGCAGTCTGATCTTGATCTATGCCGTCCGCAAAGATCCCTTTTTTTTTCGACTACGCTACTGAAAGGATTAAATTGCTGTTACCTACGGGAAGAAAACGAATAATCAGCATAAATCTTCGGATACAAATCTTCGGATACCCTGTGATCATCCTCGGTACAAGTAGTCCCTTTACCGCCATGAGTAGGTTTTTTCCGCTCGGCTTCGATCGAGATCATCCTGCACGGAACGTCCAGTCTGATCTGAGATCCAAGCCATTCGCTATTTAGTTCTTGACTTACCAACGGAGCTTCTTTCTTCGAAGTTGTATCCTTTTTTAGCCCACGGAAATAGTCGACTTAATATTTTACCAAGCAATTCTGTGTCTTGACGGGCCTGAGGAATGAGGCTTTTGAAAACATTTTGGGATAAGAAGAAAATTCTGGTAACCAGCATTTTCTTCTTTTTCCATAATGTTTTACACCCTTGCAAACACAAATCCTTCAATTTGAAAAAAAAAATCAAATTATTGTGTGCGAAGTTAACGCATCTCATTCGCACAAATCTGATACATTGGCTTGTCAGCCCTTAACCATCTCAATCAGTTAAATGAAACCTTCAATTCAATAGTAAAAACCTGAATGTTGCCACTCCAAACATACGTTTTGCAGAAAATTATCTCCTTATCGGACAGTGTTGACCAGAGATCAGACTGCACGTTCTGTGCAGTCTGATCTTGATCTACACTGTCCGCAAAAGGTCTGCGGGTCGCAGTTAGCAGCTTTAGGGTTAAAGAGTTAATTACTTGATCGAAAAGGAGTCGTGATTTACTGTATAAGACTGTTAAATACACTCATTAACTTCTTTTATCGTCAAATTAAAAGACGTTAACTTAAATGTTTGAATCTTGAAAGCTTGATTGATCAAGCGGAAGGTATAGATCCAAGATCAGACTGCTTATTCTGTTCAATCTGATCTTGGGTCTTTACTAGCCGCAAAAATGTCTCTTTTTTTCCTATGGCAATGAAAGGTTAAGTTGCAGAGTTCAAAAGTTAAAATCAAAGGCCTGAAGGCAATGATAGTAAAAAACATCCATTTATTACATTTTATCTTTAATCATGGTCTATTTTTAATCACCGTGTACGAGTTTTTATAGTAGATTATGTGAACAGATATAGATCTTTTTTCTCATTTCAAAGCGAATAGCAAACAGTTTATTAAGTATTTAAAAGGGTTTTGAACTTTGGTAAACTTTACAGAGAGCCAATGTCTTTAAGATACAAAAAATGACATCTGGACGGACGTTCGGTTCACAAGCCTATGCAATGTATATACAGAAACGCAGATATTGATGAACGGGAAAAAAATATTACATCCACCATTATTCTTTTCTAAAAATATCAAGGTATACCTATAATACACGAAATTTCATGATCTTTTCCGCAATGAATATCAGCTAATAAAATGCTCAAAAGTGTGCTAGGTAAAAAAATCCGTGATGGCTGTATTACTCTAAAACTAGGGTGGTCATGTGATAAAATTACATCCTTTTCTATGGTAAATTGGTTTTTAAACTTTGCATGATGTACAAACAGAAGATGGAACAGGGTAATCTATTTTCACCACTAAAGTGTTTAGGAACGCGGTCAATTCCTTCCTATTGAAGCTCAGTCTTGATAAGAAATGCTAACTAGAAATCCACAATCCGTTCATTAGCGACTTCTTTTTGCCGATTCGGATTAGATCTGATACTGATAGCTTTGTATATAGTACTCTAAAAGGTATAGAAATACTAAACAGACAGTTCATATGTATTAAAACTTAAGATACCTTGAATAAAGACCAGAGTATTATATGACTGCTTTCGAAGTAACACATTGTTACAAACACGAATTCTGCACAGAATACCGACGACAAATTCCATATTATAATAACTGAACACTATAGATGATAACATTTGCACTCCATATCATACAATGGAAGAAACCCTTTAACATTTCTTATGTTACTGTAGACAAGCTAAACCACATTTACGACATAAAATAGGAATCTGCTTCAATTTTTGAATGAAAACGTAAGGATATACTGCTTGTTTAATGTAAAAATGAGATTCATTCTCTGCTTTTAAATTATAAATAATATTCTTACAAGTTTACTTAAGTCTGGAATGCCTTCTTAAATTAGCCTATTTAGCGACTTAGAAGTCCTTGTCTGGAATATGAATAAAACATAGAATGCCTCTATATCAATGTGAAAAAGAAAACGACATTTGTAAAACGTAGGAAAATGCACATTGCTTGCTCTCTCTCTCTCTCTCTAAATCACTTAATGTATCTCCCCCCTCTCTATATATTGTTCCCTTCTTTTTAGTACTTCTTCATATTTATATGACTTTACTTCATTTGATTGTTCAAACTATATTAATGCTTATAACTTGAAATAGATATAAAGTATAACTAAATAAGTCATTGTACAATAGTACGTGTCAAGTTTACCCTCGTAAACTCTCAAATACCTAACATACCGGCTTTAAAAGTTTTTTTTTTTACTTACAATTTATAATGCGCTAAGCGCTCAGCTAATACAGGAATTCAAGTGAAGCCTGGAGAAGGACGAAGGAGATTTTTTCACAATTTTATTCAACATAAGCCGGAAAACATGTGTTACGTATTTTCCATCAAGATTACATGTTAGCTGTGACTCAGGCCTTTTCCCCATAGATATCTTTTTGTTCCTTATGTAGGTAGAAATACTAAAGGTTGTGATTTTAGGTCTAATAAATTAATTCTAATTTGTTAGTACAAAGAGAATATTATATTTTTGTATTAATAAAAAATGAATCTTTATTTGTCATTACTGTTTTGTTATTATTCAATTCTTATGAAAGAATGATTAAATGTAATGTAAAAGAAATATCAAAAAAAGTTTGTCCACTCGATAATCTCACGAACAATGTAACCCGTTGTAGCCAAGCAATTTCAATTGATTTTAATTATTTTTTCATTAAAAATTCAAACTAATAATACTCTTCAAAAGACTTGACTCAACGTCATTTTTTTCTTCTGACAATTATGTTTAATGTGACACCTATGGGCAGTCTGAAACCGCTCTCGACCGTACTATACATAGAACATAAGTCCTTAAAAACAACAGCAAGTACAAACAGACCTGTTGATGACCTTGAACATGCCTTAAGACGAAAACATGTTATTCACGCTTATCTTGCCAAATAACTTAAAACTCAATTTTCAAGCTGAAAGCGAAAACCCAATTTTTGAAATTTCAAAGGTATTCTATGGGGAAAGATATCTACTTATCGGACAGAGTAGATCCAAGATCAGACTGCACGTTCTGTGCAGTCTGGTCTGGATCTACTCTGTTCGTAAAGGGTCAGTGAGTCACGCTTAGCAGCCTAAGGGTGAGGTCAAAGAAACAAAAAGCGAGGCCGTGAAATATTTCATAGTCAGATACTAATGCCCAAGGGTTGTCATATTACCATTAATAATGCTAAAAGAAGCAATAAAATTCACTTGAATATGAACCACGCTCTGTGAAAAAATGGGTTTTAATGCGTCTGCAAAAAGTATCGACTCAGATCAGAATGCGCGGACAGCGCAGGCTGACCTGTATCGAAACTTTATGCTTTTAGTCATTTTTCTGCCTGTCCAAGGACCATTCTACCTCATAATTTAGTCGGTTATTTGACAAAATGGATTTTATTGATTCATTATTATGTGATGATTTGCCCGGAATTAATCATAACAGAGATTCACTAGATCCCCTTTTGCCGTAGCAAAGCTCATCTACTTGTCCGTTAAGTTTTATCTTAATTATCTATTCATTATCTCTTTTATCAATGTACCCACTTACTGATTCACCTTTTTCATACTTAATGTTGTTTGTTTGCTTGTTTGTTTGCTTGTTTGTTGGAGCCCCGGTGGCGCAGTCGGTAGCGTAGAGAACTCAAGAACAGGGGGTCGCCGGTTCGACCCCCGGCTCGGCCAGTTTCTTTCCAAAGGATTGATGATAGTCATTGCGACAGGATTCATTACTCACTCACCGCTGATCATTGCTTCGACGATGGTTATGTTGGGAAAGCAGCCAGTGCCTTGGAAAGAATATTGTGCGAAATGCTGGTAAAAGAAGCTCCAGGAAAGCACAGAGAGGTGCACTGGCCGCCGCGGTTCAACTGAAATAATATTGAAAACGGCGTTAAACATCATGTAATGGAGAGGTAGTTACATCGCCTTAAACAGTATTTAGTTTTATCACAACGACACCCCAATTACTTGTACAAGTATATGGACCATGCATTGACAAAAAGGGGTTTAAAGATACATCTTTACAGCCAGGGAGTAAACAAACGCTGTTAAAAGTTGATGGTGTGCAGAATCTAGTCAGCTGTGTAAACATAAATTTAAAAAAAAAAAAAAAAAAAAAAATGTGCAAGGGATAAAGAAACTCAAGGGATTTGTCTTCGGTTTAAAACCGAAAACAACCACAGTGATGTCTTGGACAGCATCCAGTGAATGAATGCATTTTCTATCCGTCGTAATCTGTGCAAACTTGCAACCGTCAGGGGCACTGTTTGGCATGAAGATACAAGTATAATTATAGTTTCATAAAATAAAGATGAAATTGGTTGAAAAACTTGATGAAAACGAGTAAAGATGTATCTTTAATGCAACTCCGTGATGCATTTAAGCAAGCAAGTCATCACATAACGATGGATCCGTAGAATATCCATTTTGTCCAACAACCGATTGAATCATCAAGTAGATTAATCCTTGAACATGCGGCAAATTGACCTAAAGCAAAGGGCTTCGACCCAGGTCAGCCTGCGTACACTGCGCAGGCTGACCCTTCTCGATACTTTTTGCAGATGCATTAAACCCACTTTTACAGAGCATGGCTCATATTTTTCAAATGAAAGGCATTGACAAACGAGCTGTTGGTGTGGTTGTTAACATTTAGGCTGCTAAGCGCGACTAACTGACCTTTTACGGACAGTGTAGATCAAGATCAGACTGCACAGAACGTGCAATCTGATCTTGGATCCACACCGTCCGATCAGGAGATATTTTTCTTTCAGAAATAAGTTTAAAATTACATCATTCTGGTTTTTGACTATCGGTTTGGAAATTTCATTTAAGTTATTTAGCAGGATTAGAGTTAAAGAGAATAATCTAAGGAGAGAAGGTTTTGCATACAAAAGTACACTAAATAAAAATAGTTGATAATATGACCCCTTTGTAAACCTTGCATTCATACACTGTATCAAATATGAATTATTGTGCATATACTTCTATAAGTTCCTTGTTGTGAAGAGATGAGTCGGTTTTAAATTACGTAAGTTTAGATATATAAAAGAGTTAAAAGAAAAAAAAAATCTTTACTTTACACCACCATTTAATGCCATTAATTCACACGTGCTTCTAATAAAAGACTGCATTTTAGAAATACATAATTAACAGTTATATTTTACTACTTTTATGACTGTTATAGTGGGATTGGTCATGGAATTCGGTGTTTTTTTCTTAACTGAATCTCTTTGATCAACTACTGTAAAGGCTAATTTTAGACCTTCCAAAGAATGTTGAATGAAATCCTTGTGACAGAATATAATTAAGAAAGTTATTTTAATAGAATGGAGGATATTATGAAATAGAGTAAAACACAAACTTTGCTAATTTTTCTACGGTGTTTTGGAAACTATTCAGCAGCTTATCTTGCATAAAAGTCCTGCTTTTGGTCAACTCTTCAGCAAAAGGCCCGTGTTTGAACTACCCTGGGAGAGAAGGCTTTTGAAAACATTGTGGGAAAAACTAAGCAACTCTTTCTCCCGTTTCTTTACAATGGTTTATACCCTTTCATCGGCAAATCCCATCAGTCAACAATTACATGTATACATGTAGTTGAAACCAAAGGCATGGTTATCATAAATTAGCCAAACTGTGTGGAAAGAGGGGTTTAATGGATTGGCAAAAAGTATCGACCCAGGTCAGCTTGCGCAAGCCGAAACTTTTTGTTGTTTGCAAATTTTTTCGCGTGTTCAAGGTCCATTCTACCTCATGATTTAGTCTGTTGTCTGTAAAATAGATTTTATGGATCCATAGTTATATGATGTCTTGCTTGGTATATTATATTGGGATGTTCTGAGATCTTATAGGCATTTAACCCCCTTTTGCTAGATCGTGGCTGATATATATGTGTAATTTTTATTGGCATACTAGTATGTCATCGCTCTAAACAAAAGATACCCATTTTTTTCAGTGACTGGTGTGGACATCTGAATGAACCCACGTAAAGACTACGTTTTCTTGATTATAACTATAATACATGTTCAGTAATTGAAATTATGAGTTGTTATGTCATGAAACACTGTAAAAGTTTAGCTGTGGAAACAAAATCTCGAAAGTTAAACCAATTTATTTCGTCTCATAGAATTTGATATTTTCCATCCCGAGAAGTAGACGAGGGGAAAGTTACCGCCGATTTGGAAGATTTCAGTTTCATCAACGTAAATGTCTTATTCCGGTTTTCTGGATGGTAAAGAAAAATGCCATGACTCTCATTACCTTCAATACTTTGAAATTGAAAGGTGCAGTTGTAGGTACTGCAAATGTGTGCATCTTGAAGTCTGATCACGATTTTGGAACTCTATACAACTTATCGTAAACACATGTCACTCTTTTAAGACATCTTCATGTATTCTCTGAGCATTTGTGTACGTAAATGGCTCCATTTTATGTACAATCCGAAGATGAAAGGTAAAAATACGGCAAAAGAAAACATTTGATTACAAGATTTTGTTACCATTGAGTTTCATGTTGATGTACATGCAAATATTACAGATGGCTCTTAAAAGAATTGTGAAAAGTGGAGAAATATGCTTGGATAAACATTTTTTTTTTTCTCTCTTTCCACAATATTTTACATATATTTGTGTGTTACTTGGTATGCTGTTTATGTGATTTTAATGATACTTTTTCGAAGTTGTCATCTGCAAATTTGTGTATGGGGATAATGGATTAATCAAGAAAACAATTTAGAGATAAAAAGATCATACCTTTATGAATTTTAGTCCTTTACCAACAGACATACTTATCGTAAGTTCAATCAAACTCAAAAGATTATTTTTTGTATTTAAAATAGTTATAGGAAAAAATGCCGGTTACTAGATCGTCTCCTGTTTTCGCAATGTCTTAAAAGTTATTCTCATAACGGTAGGGGAAATACAGGATTGTTTGCGCAGGCTGATCTGGTTCGATACTTTTTTGCAGATGCATTAAACCGCCTTTTCACAGAGCATGGCTCAAACAATTTGTGCAGATCAGATAGAATAATACCGCCATATTGCTCACCAGTGTCCAGATATTGCTCTTCATTTAAATGTCCACGATTCAGACCTCACGTTTATGCCACTGGATTAGCCAATCAAATTTAGTACCAGATTTATCCCTCGTGATGTTGGTTTTGTCAGTTTCGTGTCAGCTGTTTTTGTTAACCATTTACCACACAATCTAAATATTTACCGACCTTCAGGCAGACGACTTTTAAAGCAAAAACATTGTGGGAAAAGGAGAAAATGCTGGTAACCAGCATTTTCTCCTTTTTCACACTGTTTTCTACTCGTTCAAAGTCAATTTCCACTGTATGAGTCAAGTTTATTTTGTCGTCTGCAAGTGCTTTGGCAAATCCAAACTTTTATCGTTTGGGAAAGAGTCAAATCGCAAAACTCTCGCGTTGTTAGCCCAGCTTCTTGATTCGAATAAATCGGATGATACTATGTATTTGTCCTGACAGACGTTATGAGTGTTTCTTCTTCGGCGTAGGTGTATGTGCTGACTTTTGACCTACTTTTTGGTACTGATAAAAAATGAATAAACAGAAATTTGTGATTGGTCAAATATGTAGGCATGTTTATTCTAAGGATCCCTTCCTATTTGCAGGCAAATTTACGTCGTCTGTCTTTTTTAAAGATATTTCTTGTTTCAAACTTTGTCGACATCCTAACAACAACGACATGCTAGAAGGGTGATTTTCTATTTTTATTTGAAAGTTTGTATTTGCAGTCGTCATTACTTAGTATTTGCATTAGAATGCTTGACAAATTTTAAATGCACTTTGTACGTGACGGTGCAAGCATATCAACGTTGTAATCAGTGTCGAATAATATGAAAAAGGCAAAGCCTCAATACGAGCTACATGAATGATTTGTGGAACAAATATCTAATAGTTTGAATGACGACCTTGATTCTAGATCTTGAAATCAAGGGGTTTTGAGTTCGAATTCCGGCTTTTCCAAAACTAATTTTGAGCGTTGTTAAAAGTAGAAAGCATGCTTCTTTCGTCGATGTATACACGTGAAAAAGGGCGAACAGTCCCGGATTCCCTTAACAAATAAGACAGTTCCTCTGCAATTTTGTTAATTTATTTCTAGGAAAAAAAAAAAAAAAAAAGTTAGAGTGATTGTTGGTTCGCGTACTTTTAAAGAACATTATACAGGGACATTTCCTCACTGCATATAGATCTATAAAAGAGAGAAAGAAAGAAAAGACAGAAAGGAAGAAATTCACGGTCACGTTTTCACATTGCATGTAAAAAGGAAAAAGGAAAAAATACGTCACTTTTTATAGATCTATATCATTCCGCGGAACCCTGCACTGTCTTTCTGCAATACCACCAGTGGCTTTGATCGCCAGGAAATCAAGTGACCGCCACATTTTGAACGGTTTAGTTAGTGATTAGGGTCGACTGGATTTTTTTTCCCGCTACCCGGGCGCTACTGCAGCGACATCTGATCATTCTCAGAACCGATTCACATCATGATCTCCCCATCTTTGGAGAATTATGATTTTTTTTTCAACTAAGATTTTTAACACTTTAATACTTCGACGTTATTTCACTTGTAGATCTGTCAAAGGCTGAGTTTCTTTAAAATGAAAGTACGTAGATCGCCAAAATCAGATTATTGTAGCTTTCCTTTTTTATCCCATCTGCTTTCCTACACGTCCATCGTTGACTCAATTAGCAGTGTAGAGAGAGGAATGAATTCTGTCGCAATTACTAGATCTATCATCAATCCTAGGATAGAAATTTGCTGAGTTGTTGGATAGATATCCAGTTTATGGTAAAAAAAAACCCCAGACTTTTAGATCTATCAACAGGCTTCTAATGTTATAACATTTGAATAAATATATTTGAGCCATGTTGCGGTAAAAGAGCGTTTAATGCATCTCAGTGATGCATGATACCAAGAAAGTCATCACATAGTTGTAGATCGATATAATCCATTTTGTATGATAACAGACTGAATCACGAGGCATGCATACTGGTCCTTTGGCATGCAGAAAATTGATCAATAGATCTAGCATAGAGTTTTGATTTAGGTCAGCTTGCTCGGACTGCACAGGCAGACATGGGTCGATCTAGTTTTTGCATATGCATTAAACCCCCTTTTCACGGATCGTAAATCCGACTTTTTTCTGTAAATGGTATTTTGAAACAGTAAAAAACCTAGTTGCCGAGCCTCGGTAGCGCAGTCGGTAGCGTATAGGACTCAAGAATAGGGGGTCGCTGGTTCGATCCCCGGCCTGGCCAATTTCCTTCCGTGGATTGATGATTGTCATTGAGGCAGGATTCATTCCTTTCTCAACGCTGATCATTGAGGCAGGATTCATTCCTTTCTCAACGCTGATCATTGTTTCGGCGATGGTTATGTACAAAAGCAGCCAGAGGCTTGGAAAGAATATTGTGCAGAGTACCGGTAAGAGAAACTCCAGGAAAGCATAAATAATGTTGAAAACGGCGTCAAACACCATATAATCAATCAATCATCAATCAAATAACGAGTTTGGTCATGATTTCTTTGACACAATATTTTCCGCGAAAAACCGGCTTGTGCATGACGTAAAAATAGTATGATTAATGACGTCATTATTTGCTAGCATAGGTATTTGCGCATATTTATAAAAAGAATTAGACTCTTAATACGCTGAAAGTAAGAAGGAAATTAGATAATCTGTACTCATTAAATTGACGATGATTTTCAAGTTATATTTCAATCGGTAGTCTAGATAATCATTGTCATTTTTGACCAATCAGGTAAATGTGCGAAAGATTGTGATACGTGTGACGCTGAGCGAACAACCGGAAGACACTCAGATTTTAGTCATCACCTTCTAGATTTAGACTAAAACCCAGAACGAAGTCGGAATTTTATTTTTAAAAATCTAGAACGGTGTTACCGCAAAACGAGCGAAGCTCGTTACGGGCTTTGCCCGTAACTCGTTATCGCTCGTTATTAACAAGTGTTTTTGTTTCTGCATTTGTATAGAAAGGGGTAGGAGAAAAACACAATAGTTGCGAGGTTTGTTTTTCGATGGAAGGTGGGGGGGGGGGGGGAGTACTTTTCTTCACCTCCAATATTTGCTTCTCAAATAGTTTTACCACAGATGAAGAAATCTGCTTTAAATATGAATAACCTACAAAAACCAAAGCTTAACACATGGGTACAATGAAAAAACTCTGACAAAAGGAGAAACGCTAGTATATTCTTCTTTTCTAAATTGTTTTACAGCACGATGAAAATAATCGGATGCAAGTAGTTACATGCTGAATTACTGCAGTAAATGTGTCTTAGTGGCAACTTTTATTCTAGCTTTACAGTACATTTCTCTGCCATCAACCGGAAATTTGATATATTTTACTGTTCACACATGATCAGATTCATAGTAATATCCATACTTTAAGATGATGTGATTTAATTCCGTCTGCAATTTAAAACCCGAATTGTTTCACATTTGGCAGCTAGTGTCTCTTAGATGTTTACCTCTTTTCAGTTCCTTGTTTGAAATCCTAAGAAAGACGCTTGTGAAAAAGAATATGGGGAAAGGGGAAAGTACTGGTCACAGCACTTTGTACTTTTTACAACAAAGTTTGCTATCCGTTTAAAAAACAAACTTAAAGTATTCCTACCCTGAAACGGAACATCTATTTCCACTGTAATTTTACTCTGGAAAATATGATATCATTAAAAATCATCACTATTGTAGCATCTTAACTGAGCCACTTTTGGAGGTTTTGCCTTCATAGAATTATCATTTTGAATTCTAAAATCACTATATCCTCAATTCCAAGGGAGACTATTATTACCTCCCTTTACAAAAAAGTAATAGAGATATGAACAGAAACTTTTTAGATAGACATTTAAAGAAATTCTGGGCGGTTAAAAGTGTTTAGAATTATTGAATTACTATAAATTCTCAATAATCTAACAACAGAAAATTTTATGCCATGTTGACCAGAAGCTTCAGGGGAGGAAAGCCTTAATCAGTAGAGCCAAATACAATATGTTGTCCAAAAATGCTTTCAACTAGGACAAATCTATAATTGTGTTGTCTGGTAAAAAGTAAAAGCAGTAACTCGATCATGATAATCATCATCGTAAGCCGCAGCAGCAGCAGTAATAGCCGGAGCAGCGTGATGGTGAAACTGTTTCAGAAATATTTAAGCTAACTAGCTCCTTACCAGAAGAAACATTTTAGACTTGTCCAAATCCATAGCATTTGCAGACGACAAATCAGTTATGGCTAAAATGGTAGAAATTGTCTTTAATAGGTGTAAACAAAACATTGTGGAAATAGGAGAAAATGCTGGTTACCAGCATTTTCTCCTTTTCCCACAATGTTTTCAAAAGCCTTTTCCCGAGGGTTGTAAGAACTCAGGACTGTGTAGTAAATAGGTCAAGATTAAAACAGGCGTACATACTGACAAATAACCTGCTGCTAGATATGTAATAGTTGTGCATGTGTACTGTTTCAGAAATATTTAAGCTAAGTAGCTCCTTACCAGAAGAAACATTTTAGACTTGTCCAAATCCATAGCATTTGCAGACGACAAATCAATTATGGCTAAAATGGTAGAAATTGTCTTTAATAGGTCTAAACAAAACATTGTGGAAATAGGAGAAAATGCTGGTTACCAGCATTTTCTCCTTTTCCCACAATGTTTTCAAAAGCCTTTTCCCGAGGGTTGTAAGAACTCAGGACTGTGTAGTAAATAGGTCAAGATTAAAACAGGCGTACATACTGACAAATAACCTGCTGCTAGATATGTAATAGTTGTGCATGTGTACTGTTGCATAATTACGGCTATAAGCCATGCAGAAACACGCGCCACGGAATAGGATAGGAAGTGCATATAATAAGGTCCCTGTCTACGGAGCCCTGTAGGTGTCATGCTCTACATGTTATTTCGATAAAACGAAATACAAAATCGTTTAAACGAAATGCCATTTCGATAAAACGAATTTCGTTTAGCATTTCGTTTTATCGAAATAGCAATTCGTTTTAACGATTTAGTATTTCGTTTTCTCGAAATAGTATTTCGTTTGAACGATTTAGGATTTCGTTATTTCGAAATAAAAAATGTTTAGAGCATGACACCTACCGGGCTCCGTACCTGTCCATTGAATACTTCTTCGTTTCTTTTCAGCCGTGACCCACTTCCATGGTTCGAAAATGAGTACATTTTTACATAATTAGGGCATTAAAGTAGAACTATCGCTGACTACTTTTGATACAGTTTTTGCTCCACTGGTCGAAGGCTGGCGAGCTTATGTCCTATTTCTGTGTTTGTCGTGCGTGCGTTGTCGCCCCCTCTTGTTAATACTTTTCGTAATTTGTTAGAAAAAAATCCATTGGATAATCGCACTTTTTTTCAAACTCATTCCCTCTTAATAATGTCTTTTTATTTATTTGTCCCGATACGATTCAATTGTACGTATAGTTTACATAACACAGTGACAATTTGGGCCGAGCCCCGGTAGCTCAGTCGGTAGCGTACAGGACTTGAGAACAGGGGGTCGCTGGTTCGATTCCCGAATCGGCCAAACTCTTTTCGAGGATTTTTGAAATATGAAAACAAGTTCTCATCAGGTAGAATGCACTGATATACTGGTTTGCCGCCGAATGCTGAGAAGCTGATTCTGTAACGCACAGTATCAGTGCTTATAAAACTTTGGTCCCTGCTCAACTGAAATGTGACGAACCCGAATAGCTCAGTTGGTAGAGCGTAGGACTCGTGAACGTGATGTTTCGGGTCACTTGAGGGTGTGGGTTCGATTCCCACTGCTGGCTATCTAATATTACTAATAGTCTTTCGGATGAGACGTTAAAGCGAGGTCCCGTGTGACGATGCTATACACTGAGCACGTTAAAGAAGCAGGCGTAACTTAGGGTGGGTTTCGTCCTGTATCTGCACTATACCAACATGCTTCAGGGGCAGTGATCGGGAAACCCCTGCGCCATGCGCCATTGGCACATGAAAACCAAAAATGTCTCATTCAAAATCCTAGAAATGCGCCCAACTGTCTCATATAAATACGGAAGTTGCGCCTATAGATATGATTTACGAATCTTCTAAAACTAAAACAAAGAAAAGTGAAGTTAAGTATTCTCGTATTTTGTGAATATTACCATTGATTGTATGCGCTAGAATCTGATTTTAACATCAGTAATCGGGAATGTTACTTGATAATACATTGATAAAGTGCGACTTTATATCCGAGATATTGCGATTGAATCATCGAGACTGATCCGTAAATTAAACCTGCTCATCGCAGGAAGCCCTTGTATCTGTAGGCAAGCGTCCGTGAAGTTTGCTATTTCTCTTCTTTTAAAATGCCGCCTAAAAGGAAACTTGTACCACCAGCTGCAAATCAACCACAGTTGAAAGTCTTTTTGCAGTCAAAGTCGCCCAAACAGATTTGTAATTAAATAAATCGAAGAAAATTACCTTCAAAGTTACTTAATATAGTCCTACAAACTATCGTACGTGTTCGAAGGTTCGACATTTTATTTCAGTAACATTTACTTCACGCATGACTGTATGTGTGTGTATTCGGCGTGTACAGTTATGTGACGTCATTGAGGTCGAGTTCCATAGAGTAGAGAAACTGCTGTCATGGTCAATGTTCTGTGCTGTCAAATATTTTTTTTTAACAAAATGCACTTGAACATACAGGTGACTACAGAAGATCTGAGTTTGTGATTAAATGTGTTAATTGAACTCGTAATTTAAAAAATTTAAAAGTATGGCCCAAACAAAGTGTTATAATATTTTGTGTTAATTGCTGTAGGTGAAAGAACTTACTGTGTTTTTTTATGTTTTTCAATTATTTCATGGTGACAATTCATGTATTCATTTAACAAACCAGTACTAGATTAGGATACAGTGCCTTGTGAAAGAACACTCAAGCTATCTCACTGTATCTATTTCAGTTTTAAATTTAGTTTTTCCTTTTCCCACAGTGTTTTCTACACAATCAGTATATCAAATTTCAGTTTTGTACCAGTTTTGATTTGTCGTCTGCAGGTTCTTTCAATTTGGGACAGCCTTTGTTTTTCTTCATACAGTTTCTAGTCAATCATTTGTCAATCATTTCTTTTTTTTTTTTGTTAAAGTTGAACATCAATAAAGGTCTATGTTGATCCGAAACAAAGAGTTTTTATCTTCTTCATCCCATGAATAGGAACTGAAAGAGTGCTGTTTGTAATGTTTTACATATATAGTATTGCTTTGTAAATATTTCGGATGCGAATTATTCCTGTGTTAAAACAATAAAACAGAATAAAGTGTTTTACTTGAAATCTTTATGTCTCATCTGAAAATAAAAATGTCTCATTACTTTTGAAAATGTCTCATTGGTTTTCAAAAACAGGAGACATTGTCTCATTGAAATAAATTCTTTCCCGATCACTGCAGGGGGTGTCGCCCATATGGGCAACCGGTGGCGACGATAAATAAACGCAAATTCAATCAATCAATCAAGTGAAAAGTGCTCAAACTTTGAAGTCGTATTTATGCTTAAGACAGAATAAACATTTTAGATGAAGACTTTTATTCAAAAGGCCGAAACACAGAATAGCTGTGAAGTTCAGAAACTATTTCATTAAGTCTGTCAAATCAAATTTATAAAACATAAAAATTTCATACTCAGCTGAGTTGAGCACGAAAAATGTTTTATAACCATTGACCCATGGCTCGTTCTTAACCTTTCAGCACCATAGGCGAAAACATTGGCTCTTGCGGACGGCATAGATCAAGATCAGACTGCACAAAACGTGCAGTCTGATCTTGGAACTATACCGTCCGCATGTTTATTTAGGCTTTTCTTAGTTTTAGTGGATTGTGTTTTCAGCCCATGAAGGGGTTTGAGTTAATACATTTGGCCGCTGAAAGGACCCATGATTTGAAAGAAGAAACACTTTTAAGGTCTACGACCCCTATTCATCGGTAAATATCGTGTATCATCGACGTTTTCGTAAAGGCTATTCGGCCAGTCTCGGCAGCTTCCGTCTTTAAATATGAGAGTTAGATGCCGTAGACTCACTAACTTATCGGTAAATATCGTGTAACATCGACTTTTTCGTAAAGGCTGATCGGCCAATCTCGGCAGCTTCCGTCTTTTAACATGAGATATAGAGAACGTAGAGTCACTAACTCATCGGTAAATATTGTGTAACATCGACGTTTTCGTAAAGGCTATTCGGCCAGTCTCGGCAGGTTTCGTCTTTTAATGTGAGAGTTAGAGACCGTAGACCTTAAATCAAAAGACTCAAAGTCCTGAAAAGCGGATGTGATGAGTAGCATTAAATAATTATATGTGGTAATGAAAACAATCTTTTCATCACTTGTCATATATATGTGAGCCATGCTCTGGCAAAAGGGGGCTTAATGCATCTCCATGATACATGATACCAGCCCAAGTCATCACATAATTATGGATCCATAAGAGCCACGTTTTTAAACAACCGACTTGATCATGAGGTAGACTGATCCTTTGACATACAGAAAATTGACCTATAGCAAAAAGCATCGACCCAGGTCAGCCTGCGCATATTGTGCAGGCTGACCTTGATCGATACTTTTCGCAGATGCATTAAGCCCCCTTTTCACAGAGCACGGCTCATATATACAGTTACTAGATGCAACAAGCAGGATGAGTTTGGGGGGGGGGGGATTTAAAGCTGCTCAGCCAAGAGGGTTTTATTTTCATTGCTATTATTGCTGCCAAAGTATGACACAGTTTTCTCCTGGTATTAGATTTTGAACTGTGTTCATGTGTGTAGTGTATACAATTACGACTATAGTAAGGATGGGATGTAATGACATGATCTGAAAGAAGAATGCTTTGAGCGCATGCGTACACTTACATATGAGCCGTGCTCTGGCAAAAAGGAGCTTAATGCATCTCCATGATGCATGATACAAAACAAGCTATCACATAATTGTAGATCCATAAAACCCATTTTGTCAAACAAACGAATGAATCATGAGGTATGCTGGTCGTTTGACATGCAGAAAATTGACCGATAACAAAAAGTTCCGACCCAGGTCAGCCTGCGCGGACTGCGCAGGCTGACCTGGTTCGATACTTTTTGCAAATGCAGTAAGCCCCTTTTTCACAGAGCATAGCTCATATAGATATGTGACAGTACATGTATTTAGTTCCAGTCAGAATGATAGACGGCGTACGAGGTACCGGAATTTAGTTGATTAAACTCTTTTGTCGTTCAATATGAAGAGATATAATGAAAAAGTATCATCAGCAACAATTGCCTCTTTTTCCTCAATATTGTTGAAACTACAATTTTCAATTGAATATATTTTCAAGATTACATATTAATCCAAATTATTGTTAAAAAGTAGCAGTTGCTGCTTTAAGTGGTGTGTTGAAAACATATCTGGATATACAGTGCTTAATAGATTTATAGGGTATAACGCTTAATAAAATATCGAATTACCAATTAGTACAAGAAATTATTATCCCCTATCATATTAATTTACTAAGGTGTAAATAAGAGACCATGTGTATATCGATAAGCGGTAGTGCTAGCAACGCTTATATATTTAAATCGTGAATTTGTTCGCAAATAGACCTACAGGGGCCCGCAGGATAAACATGTCCGCATTTCTATTCACTGGCAAGTTACTATCCATTCATGCCAGTATATCAATACCAAGAATTAAGCTAAAAGCCGGCGTATTCAGTTTCAGCGAAACAAATCTTCTAGAGGAGATGTAGAGGATATTTGTTTTATTCGGTAAAACATCGAAATTTATTTCATCTCGTGAACATCATCGGTGAAAATATTACCAATGATGTTCACTGGATGAAATAAATTTCGATCTTTCACCGAATAAAACAAATTTATTTATTTCATGCTTCTAGCGCCCCCCCTTTTTTGTGTGTGTGTGTGGGGGGAATTTCGTCAAAATCCAATACTGTTGTTTTCAGTAATTTCCCAGTGGCGTACCTCCCTCCACATAAAAACACATTACAATATTGCGTAAAGCGCGAGAAATGTAGGGTAAACGCGCATCATATTTCTCTCTGGTTGAATGGCACGCGCTGTTTACCTAGGTAACTCGTGCGCAGGAACTAGTGTTTCCGCCTTCAATCGAAGAGTTTGAAATGTGAAATCGGTAATTTTCACTGGTCTTAACCATGAAATATCAAACCATAATCCACATTATTTTCTCGACAAAACTACCGAAAAGCATGAGATGATTCTTTTTATTCAGCAAAGCCGCAATACTCGACCAACATCGCATCTTAGCAACATCTGTGTCGAGCTTTAACATAGGCTATCATAATATTTTATAAGTTATTTTGAGCGTGAACTGCATAGAGCACTTTCGACCTAGACTTTGCAAAACTGTTGCAAGATACCAATATAAATCACCCACTATCAGCGTAAAACTGTCCTTCACACATGTTACTTCCGTGTATTGTTGGTCGGACATGTTGAACTTTCACATGGTTATAAACACCACAGGTGACAGGTGTGACCGTCGTCCTGACACTTTGGCAGGCGGGGTTGGGCTTTTGTTCTTGTACTGGCGTGAAACAGTGGCTGTATATTTCATCAGGAAATCCAAGAAAATAAGAAATTCACATAAACTAATCCAGGACCCTTATGGACCAACTTTTCTAAGTTGTGTTCTAGGTTTGAATTTAAAGTAACATATTTTCTGTTTGGCCAAACCGCTTGGTTTAGCCAATCAGAAATTGGGTTAATTTCAAATTTAAAAAAAAAAAATCTTTTGAGGATAAGACTTATAGTGCATTTCGGAATGGTTGGTGAGTGCAGGCCAAGATCCCGCCATCGACTCTTCGATCAAAGCGAAAGTAGAAAACTTAACAGGCAGCCACTTTTCGACATTTCTATGTCCAGAGGTAGGTCGAAAGGTCAAGATTTTTGCTTAGCTGTCACTTTTTCGACCTGGCTGTTTACCTAAAAAAGGCGAAAGTTAGACTAATTTTCGCCTTTTTCCTAGTCGCTTTTATTTCAATTGACTTTTTGTGGGAGCATATTACCTAGAAAAGCCGGAATGGTAGTGCCTTTTACTTTTCTACTTCCGGTCATGTCAAGAGGTCGAAAGCGTGGGCAAAAAATGCATATGGCTGCTTTTCAACAGAATCCTATGCCATACAGTCCCCAGTCACAATTTAACGACTTTGAGAAGAGACAGCTTTTTAAAAGATTGTGGTAAAAGGGGAAAATGCCGGTAGCCAGCAACTTCGAGATCAATTTAACCATTTAATATCGTATATGTTTTCGGCGTAGCTGAATGCACTAGCTTTTGACCTACTTCTTGGTATTGTCATTGTATTCAAGTGAATAAATAAAATTCTGCATTTGTTATAAAAGGTGTACATGTT
Organism: Hippopus hippopus; assembly: GCA_946811185.2. Taxonomy (NCBI): domain Eukaryota; kingdom Metazoa; phylum Mollusca; class Bivalvia; order Cardiida; family Cardiidae; genus Hippopus; species Hippopus hippopus. The sequence goes on along the minus strand of OX328108.1, from coordinate 8,638,376 downwards.
TATTCTGCTGGCCCCCTTCAGGCCCATTTGCAGACAAGTTTACATAGATTTGCGGGCAAATTTACACCGCTTATCATTTTAGATACTAGTATATTCTTTGTTTAATCTGTAATTTACTGCAAAAGAAAATATGGTGGGAAAAGGAGCAGTTACATGTGATTTCCAATTGCTCATTCTTTTGGATTTTTCCGTCATACTGAGTGGAGATAAAGCCACCTTCCTTGCCACCTTCCTTCAACTGTTTTGCTTTCTCAATATTTTGGTATATTTGAACATAGAATGTGCAGTAGCAGATTAAATCACCATGTAGAGTACACGCTTTTGACTCCATACCTGTACAAGATTAGAAAGTTATAGAATTGATAACACTGAAGGTATATGAGCCGTGCTCTGTAAAAAAGGGAGCTTAATGCATCTTCGAAAAGTATCGACCCAGGTCAGCCTCTGCAGTCCGCGCAGGCTGACCTGGGCCGAAACTTTTCGCTATTGGTCAATTTTCTTTATGCCCAAGGACCAGTTTACTTCATGATTAAGTCGATTGTTAGACAAAATACGGTACATTTTATGGATCCATAACCGTGTAATGACTTGCTTGGTATCATGCATCACGGGGATGCATTAAGCCCTCTTTTGCCAGAGCATGGTTCACATGTTTTTTGCAATGGCTATATGGCTTACTTTATTGAATTTATACATGGATCCGTTAAATATACGGTGGAAGAAGGGAAAAATGCAAGTTACCATTGTCTGTTTTTCTCACAATAGGTATATATAAATGAGCAATGATCTGGCAAAAAAGCGGATTTCATGCATTTCCTTGATATACTATACCTAGCAAGTCATTACATAATTATGGATCCATAGTGTCCATTTTGTCTAATAATCCACGGTATATGGTGGTAGAATGGTCCCTTGATATGAAAAAAAAAAAAAAAGTACAAATAGCAAAAAGTTTCGATCGATGTCAGTCTGCGCAGCCTGCACAGCCTGACCTAGTTCGATACTTTTTGTAGATCCATTCAGCCCCATTTTCACAGAGCATAGCTCATATTTTCTTTCCTTTTTGAAATTTTCTCTCAGGATCGCACAAATCGGGGTGGTTTAGACAAATTGGTAACCTTTAAACTACTTCTGTGCTGTCTGGTCTTGCTCTACACTGTCGGCAAAAGCGAATTTGGTCACACTGAGAAGCCTAAAAGTTAATTCGACCTACTTCCATTGCGCTTCGTCAGCATTTTGGCGTGGATGCATATTTTACGGATATAATTTGATACGGCCTGTCAGAATATTTTAACCATCATGTTATCTACGCCTTGCAACCGTTGATTTACGGAAACTTAATTGAAAAAGAAAAAATAGTGTCTAGTGTTTATACAAATGATCTAATATTGCATCGAAAGGCGAATGGCCGGAAACGGAGAGAAGATTAAAGATGAAAAAATAACAGAGCAGCTTTTTCAATAACATATTTATAGTTGAAAGTAGTACGGAGATAGACATTCGTCATATTACATACAAGTAACGCCGCGATAAGGATTGTTTTAGACTGCTGTGTATAATACATGTACATTGAAAATAATTATTTAGACAGAAAATTACAATATTAGAGTTTAAACGTGCTGTCTGATCTTGGATCTAAACTGTCCGCCCGTTTGGTCTAGCCTTTAAGATAAAACGCTTTCTAAGTTACAGGGATTGTATTTTCATCCGTCGAAAAAGGACGAGGTTTTATATGGCTTGCAACACGCGAAAAGGGGCATTCGGACATTTGCGTGAAGTGTCGTCTCGGATCAGCCTGCGCAGTCCGCGCAGGCTAATCCGAGACGGCACTTTACGACTACCTTAGATTTTGTGCTACAGTAGACTTGTGTAAAATAGAAAATTACATAAAAACGGAAAGTGTCGTTTCGGATTAGCCTGCACGGACTGCGCAGGCTGATCAGAGACGACACTTTACGCATATGTCCGAATGCCCGTTTTAGCGTGTTGCAGGCCAATTATTGAGCGCCGAAATGCTAAGTAAAGGTTGCTTTTTCTAATTAAAAACAAAAATGCTTTTAACCACTAGCTTGCAAATGTAAACGATTCGGGGTCAATTTAGACTGCTAAGGACGGCATAAAACGTGTAGTCTGATCTTTGATCGACACTGTCCGATACGATATTTCCATTCCGGTGAAATCAACGTTAAAATCATAATATTTGGATTTTCACTGTTGAGTAGAAAGTTCCGTTTCATTTATTTAGCAGTTTAAAGGTTAATTTACACCATTTTAAAGTATGGATATTATCATGAGACTAATTATACATGTGTTACAGTAGAGTCTGTCGAAGTTGCAGCTGCTGGCAGAAAAATGTTGTCCAAAAGTTAAACAAAAGTTACCAACTCAGCTTGGGGGCCTTTAATAAAAAGTTACTTGCTTAACTCTTAGCCAGGCCACGGAATTTTAGACTTGCCTATATTAAAAGCATTTTCAGATGACAAATCAAATGTTACACTAAACAGGAAATTTGTCTTCCGTAGGGTTGAAAACATTGTGGGAAAAGGAGAAAATGCTGGTTACCAGCATTTTCTCCTTTTCCCACAGTGTTTTCAAAAGCCGTCTTCCTCGAGGTCATCAAAAGTCGTAATGGTGTGGTAAAGGGTGAAATTAATAGAGGTAGCATACATGACAAATTTTACTGCATTGCTTTATTTCAGGTGACCAACTAGACAACACAAGCTGGTTACCGTCTCTCAGAACATCAACGTAAAGAAAAGTGTGCTTTGTTTCCAGAAGTAAACAGACCTTAATTACAATAGAGTGCTAAAATGTTATAAACGTTACAGTTTTTACTTTCAACAAAATGGAGTAACATACTGAAAGTTTCAGAATTCATAAATTTCGAAAATGAGTGTTTAGTTTCGTCTTACGTAGTTTACGAAAACCAGGTGTGTTTTTGTTGAAAAATTTTACCACAATAAATGAGACTATCAGTGAAAACGTAAGTGTGGATATGTATAAACCGCTTAAAAAAGGCAAATAAAGACAGAAAAAATAATTAGCAAAATGATATCAAAATGACACGCGTATTAATTCATTTCATTACTTCTAACTGACGTGTTAGCCAACATTTAAGTCAAAGTGAAGTCACGCAGTTTGTTGTGGATATTACTTGGTGAAACATTTACAATGGAACTATTTAACGTGAATTCTACGCAAGATTCGGTGAATATGACATCATTGACAAGTACTGGTGATGAGGTCTCACGTGACTTTGACCTCGTGCAAACAAAAATGGATTTATATGAGATTCCAGGGGAATATATCGAGGATTATGCAGAGTATAGAAAAGTTCTGGAAGGTTGTAATCACACGCTTTATACAGAGACGTACCCTGAAGATGGTGAGTGCCATTATTATTTATTTCTGACCAACTTCCGGTGCATGACAACTTTTGTTGGCCTCCCCGAAGAAAGTAGACCATGTCCACGAAGTCTGATCTTTGTTTGCTCTCTTCGGTACTTAGTTATTTCTTTTAAGTCTTTAAAAAACGTCAAACGACAAAATTTTGAACTTGTCTAAATTGAGATCGTTTGCTGACGACAAGAGATATGTAGCCGAAACGATGAAGAATATTTTCTAGCTTTAAAATGGGAAAAATATTTTTTGTTGTTTGTATTTCATTTACAGATACATTTAAGTGTACTTTTGTGTTGTTTATCTGTTCAACCAAGCGTAGATGTAAATACTGTCTCTGTATCGGAAATGTTACGGGCGTTTTCCACTTGATAGAATAGTACAAACAAATAGTTATACAACTTGCCATTGCATTAGCAAATGATTCAGACGTAGAGCAAGCGTATAATTCTCCCTTTACTACACAATTCCGTGTTTTGCAGACCTTTCAATTCCAAGTTCAGACACATTCTTTACGAGCCAAATCTTTCCGAAGATTCTTGATAGTTACGGCGATAAGATTCATTGCTTTCTCACCGCTAAACCGTAGATGGTTATGTGGGAAAGCAGCCAGTGGCTTGTAGATGGTTATGTGGGAAAGCAGCCAGTGGCTTGGAAAGAACATTGTGAGGAATACTGGTACAATAAAATCCAGAAAAGCATGGATAGGTGCACTGGTCGCCGCGATATAACTGAAATATATGTTGAAAACTGCGTTAAACACCATACAATTATCAATCAATCTCACCGCTAAAAAATGTTTTGACAATGTTTATTTGGAAAAGCAGACAGTATCTTGCCCCCCCACCCCCCCCACCGCCCGAAAAAAAAAATGCTGTGCGTGTTACTGGGGAAAGACATTCTAGGAAAGCATTATCAAGTGCAATGACTGCCTTGATATTCGGAAGTGATCTTGAAAATGGCGTAAACACCAAACAAACAAAACAAACAAGAACAAAAGTGAGCCAATTTGCAAGCTGTCTTCAGATGTTTTCCTACAGAGCTAGCTTAATGGACTACTGTTATGAATGATCGGACAGCGAAAAAATCCAATTTTCACCGATTAACTCAAAATGGCTCATAAAGTTACCTCCTCGTTTGAAGCAAGACTAATTCACTTTATTCAGTCTGAATGTTGTTAGTTTGCGAACTTTTTTTCCCGTAATAGAATGGCGAAGTGTTCATGCGTATTTTTTAAGTCTTTCTTCCGATGGCTTACACGACAATTCGTATGCCCATAATGATTGATTGTTTTCTGGGGTTTAATGCTGTTTTCAGTATTATTTCAGTTACATGTATATCGCGCCGGCAAATGCACTAATCCATGCTTTCCTGGAGTTCTTGTTTCCAATACTGTACTTCGCAGAATACTCTTCCCAAGCCACTGACTGCTTTCCTAAATAACCATCATCATAACAATGATCATCGGTGGGAGAGAAATGAATCCTATACCAATGATAATGCGAATACAAAGCGGACGGTGTAGATTCGAGACGAGACCGTTTACCCTCTTAGTCTGATCTTTATCTATGGCGTCTGCGATAGACCTTTGAGAGCGCTTATAGCAGTGAATGAATGAATTTAAGCCATGCTCTGGCAAAAGAGGTTTAGTGCACCTCCGTAATGCGTTTTACCAAGCAATTCATCACATAATTATGGATCCATAATATCCATTTTGTCTTCCGACCGGCTGAATTCTAAGGTAGAATGGTCCATGACCAATATCAAAAAGTTTCGATTCAGGTCAGCCTGCGCGGACTGCGCAGGCTGACCTGGAACGATACTTTTTTGCATATGTATTAAACCCTCGTTTCACAGAGCATCGCTCGTTTATAGAGGGTATTGTAATGGTAAAACACAAGACTATTAATCCGAAGGTCGCAGACCCGATTACTCGGCCTGGGCATGGATTTTCAGTGACGCTGTGTGTTTCCGACTCAACTAGAACTCAAGTAGTAAGAACTCCAGAGGTAGCCTGGCGTGAATTAGTGCCTCGCACTGGGCACTTAAAAGCAACTAAGGGTGTCTATTCGAAGGAAATCATGGGTCTTTGAACTGGACTTCTCACATCTGATATTTTCTTTATAGATCCTATCTCTCGAACTAGCTGTCCATACCGAAAATGCCTAGAGCACGAATGATTCCTACAAAGTCATCTTCCTCTTCTTCATCATCACCACCATTATAACCATTATCATAATCATCATCATCATCATTATCATTTGAACCAAAAATCGTTTTTTCAAGCTTCTGACAACACGATTTAGAGGAAAAAACATTGTCCAAAAGGGTTCCATGTTGAAACATGATTTTAAGTCTTTAACAGTCGTTCACGTTTTTCAGGACCCTGGAGATGAGGATTTTGGGAAAAAAAAAGAACATGGGAACAGGATAAAATACTGTTGACAAACATTTCTTCTGTTCCCCACAGAGTTTTCTACCCATACAAAGACAAATCCAGTTATTTGAACAGCGTTCAATATGACGTATACAGATAACACGGACAAGTCTAAAAGTTTGCTGCCTGGCAAAAGTGTAATCGATGAAAATATAAAAGCTATGGTTCAAGCATAAAGGATTGTTTCCATTAGCCAATGTTTTAGATAAGACGTCCCACCCTTAATACTTATCCTGCTAAATAACTGAAGTGAAATTTTCATTTCGATAGTAAACACCTAAATATTGCTTTTTCAAAGTTTTGTCTTGGGGAATAATATGTCCTTATCGGACAGTTTAGATCCAAGATCAGACTGCACGTTTTGTGCAGTCTGATCTTGATCTACACTGTCCGCAAAAGGTCAGTGAGTCACGCTTAGCAGCCTAGGAGTTAACTCTTCACCAGATGACAAAGTTTTAGAAATGGGTAGATTCAAAGTATTCGCAGACGACAAATGAAACAAGACTCAAACGATGGAAATTGTTTTTTTCAGGGATAGAAAACCACTTTTTTCTTCCATATCGAAGACGAATAATAACCTTTGAACTACATCTAAATAATCGTCTGCAATTTGTTCCAATCTGGACAAGTCCATGTTTTTATTGTTTGCTAGAGAGTAATGAGTTGAATGTACGAATTCATAACACTTGTACGGCGATACGAGAAAACATAAAAGATGTAGTCATTGTTCGTGGAGAACTCATTGTTCGCTCGCAATCAATAATCTGTAAAGTATTGTTCATAATAGGGAAAGTATATAGAGGATGTTTTTTTTTTGTGAGAAATCGCTTTCACAAAAAGAAAAAAATTCTTATGCTTCTAACTCCTTTTCTTTTGGGTTTCTTGTCAAAATCCAGTACTGTTGTTTTCGGTAATTCCCCGTGGCGTACCCCTCCACATAAGAGCGCATTACAGTATTACGTAAAGCGCGCGAAATGTAGGGTGAGTAAGCATAAATTACGTCACCTTTCCGTCTGGTTCAATGGCACGCGCTGTTTACCTAGGTAACTAGTGCGCGGGAACTACTCTTTCCACCTTCAATTGAAGAGTTAGAAGATATGAAATCGATATTTTTCACTTGTCTAAACCATGAAATATCAAACCATAATTCACTATTATTTCTCCGTAAACTACCGAAAAGCATCAATTAAACAGAAATTTAACCTTATGTACTCCATATTTCATTTGAAAAGAACAAACACGTGAGTTTTGCTGAATAAAAAGTATTCTCTTTTCAGATTGCCCCTATCCTCCTCCCTTTCCATTATTTTTTCGTTTTGCAAAAAGTTTGTTTGTCAAGTCCTGCTGGGTCTGTATTCACAATCATATCGAAGTCTCAGTTTTACTCTAGATTCAGAAAATAGCACAACTCCTGATTGGCTAAACAATTCGATTCAATTAGCCAAAAAGAAGTTGTGTTGCTTTGAAATTGAGAAAATTCTCTTGTTAGACTAAGAATGTTATGAAGAATGGTTGGTGAAATCGGGCCCTGAGGTTTGTGAATGTTCACATTCAGTATATGCATAAATCGAGAGAGATTAGTATAAGTTGTAAGAACTTGTTTCTCAATCGATGTAAAATAGGGTGTGTGAAGTTGGCAGTAAGTTCGATAATCGGAGTTCGATATTCAATATCGAAATGAATATGCGGATGAGTTGAATTTCATGCCGCAGTAAATTCGCTTTGTTTTCAAACTCAAGGGATAGTTACGAAAATTAATGAATCCTAATTTGAATATCGAAATGAATTTCATGCTAGCATCAGATTCGCGGTTTTTTTTTTTTATGTAGGGGCATATCGATGGTGTATGAAATCGAATGTCAATTGGAATATCGAAATGAATTTCATGCCAGCAGCAGATTCGTCTGATTTTATGTATAGGCATATCAATGGTGTATGAAATCGAATGTCGATTTGAATATCGAAATGAATTTCATGCCAGCAGCAAATTCGCATTTTTTCATGTATGGGCCTAAGGATGGTGTATGAAATCGAATGTTGATTTGAATATCGAAATGAATATCATGCCAGCAGCAGATTCACGTTTTTTCCTGTATAGGCATATGGATGGTCTATGAAATCGAATGTAGATTTGAATATCGAAATGAATTTCATGCTAGCAGCAAATTCGCGTTTTTTCCTGTATGGTCATAAGAATGGTGTATGAAATGGAATGTCGATTTGAATATCGAAATGAATTTCATGCTAGCAGCAGATTCGCGTTTTTTCCTGTATGTGCATAAGGATGGTGTATGAAATCGAATGTCGATTTGAATATCGAAATGAATATCATGCTAGCAGCAAATTCGCATTTTTTCATGAATGGGCATAAGGATGGTGTATGAAGTCGAATGTCGATTTGAATATCGAAATGAATATCATGCCAGCAGGAGATTCGCGTTTTTTCCTGTATGGGCATAAGGATGGTGTATGAAATCGAATGTCGATTTGAATATCGAAATGGATTTCATGCTAGCAGCAGATTCGCATTTTTTTATGTATCGGCATAAGAATGGTGTATGAAGTTGAATGTCGATTTGAATATCGAAATGAATATCATGCTAGCAGCAGATTCGCGTTTTTTCATCTAGTGGCATAAGAATGGTGTATGAAGTCGAATGTCGATTTGAATATCGAAATGAATATCATGCTAGCAGCAGATTCGCGTTTTTTTATGTATGGGCATAAGGATGGTGTATAAAGTCGAATGTCGATTTGAATATCGAAATGAATATCATGCCAGCAGCAGATTCGCGTTTTTTCGTGTATGGGCATATGGATGGTGTATGAAATCGAATGTCGATTTGAATATCGAAATGAATTTCATGCTAGCAGCAGATTCGCGTTTTTTCCTGCATGGGCATAAGGTTGGAGCATGAAATCGAATGTCGATTTGAATATCGAAATGAATATCATGCCAGCAGCAGATTCGCGTTTTTTCCTTTATGGGCATATGGATGGTCTATGAAATTGAATGTCGATTTGAATATCGAAATGAATATCATGCCAGCAGCAGATTCGCGTTTTTTCATCTATGGGCATATGGATGGTCTATGAAATCGAATGTCGATTTGAATATCGAAATGAATATCATGCCAGCAGCAGATTCACGTTTTTTCATGTATGGGCATAAGGATGGTGTATGAAATGGAATGTCGATTTGAATATCGAAATGAATATCATGCCAGCAGCAGATTCGCGTTTTTTCCTGTATGGACATAACGATGGTGTAAAAAGTCGAATGTCGATTTGAATATCGAAATGGATTTCATGCTAGCAGCAGATTCGCGTTTTTTTATGTATGGGCATAAGGATGGTGTATAAAGTCGAATGTCGATTTGAATATCGAAATGAATATCATGCCAGCAGCAGATTCGCGTTTTTTCCTGTATGGGCATATGAATGGTCTATGAAATTGAATGTAGATTTGAATATCGAAATGAATTTCATGCTAGCAGCAGATTCGCGTTTTTTCCTGTATGAGGATATGGATGGTCTATGAAATCGAATGTCGATTTGAATATCGAAATGAATATCATGCCAGCAGCAGATTCGCGTTTTTTCCTGTATGGGCATAAGGATGGTGTATGAAGTCGAATGTAGATTTGAATATCGAAATGAATTTCATACTAGCAGAAGATTCGCTTTTTTTGATGTATGGGCATAAGGATGGTGTATAAAGTCGAATGTCGATTTGAATATCGAAATGAATATCATGCCAGCAGCAGATTCGCGTTTTTTCCTGTATGGGCATATGGATGGTCTATGAAATCGAATGTAGATTTGAATATCGAAATGAATATCATGCTAGCAGCAGATTCGCGTTTTTTCATATATCGGCATAAGGATGGTGTATGAAATCGAATGTCGATTTGAATACCGAAATGAATATCATGCCAGCAGCAGATTCGCGTTTTTTCATCTATGGGCATATGGATGGTCTATGAAATCGAATGTCGATTTGAATATCGAAATGAATTTCATGCTAGTAGCAGATTCGCGTTTTTTCCTGTATGGGCCTAAGGTTGGAGCATGAAATGGAATGTCGATTTGAATATCGAAATGAATATCATGCCAGCAGCAGATTCGCGTTTTTTCCTGTATGGGCATATGGATGGTCTATGAAATCGAATGTCGATTTGAATATCGAACTGAATATCATGCCAGCAGCAGATTCGCGTTTTTTCATCTATGGCCATAAGGATGGTCTATGAAATCGAATGTCGATTTGAATATCGAACTGAATATCATGCCAGCAGCAGATTCGCGTTTTTTCATCAATGGGCATAAGGATGGTGTATGAAGTCGAATGTCGATTTGAATATCGAAATGAATATCATGCCAGCAGCATATTCGCATTTTTTTATGTATGTGCATAAGAATGGTGTATAAAGTCGAATGTCGATTTGAATATCGAAATGAATATCATGGCAGCAGCAGATTCGAGTTTTTTTCTGTATGGGCAGATGGATGGTCTATGAAATCGAATGTAGATTTGAATATCGAAATAAATTTCATGCTAGCAGCAGATTCGCGTTTTTTCCTGTATGTGCATACGGATGGTGTATGAAATCGAATGTCGATTTGAATATCGAAATGAATATCATGCCAGCAGCAGATTCGCGTTTTTTAATGTATGGCATAAGGATGGTGTATGAAACCGAATGTAGATTTGAAAGTCGAAATGAATTTCATGCCAGCAGCAGATTCGCCTTTTTAGCTCACCTGAGCACTTCGTGCTCAGGAAGAGCTATTGTGATCACTCACCGTCCTTCGGCATCCGTCGTCCGTCCGTCCTTCCGTCCATCCGTCATCCGTCCGTTCGTCCGTCGTCCGTCCGTTCACATTTTTTTGTTTACACTCTAGCATCTACAAATATTAACCAATCAGCACCAAACTTGGTCAAAATATATATGACCATAAGATCTCGAATGAGTTCGATTATGGGTCTAATCGAACAAGAACAACTGGAGTTATTTGCCCTTGAATTAGAAAAATTGCTATATTTGACGTTGTTTACACTCTAGCATCTACAAATAACAATCAATCAGCACCAAACTTGGTCAAAATATATATGACCATAAGATCTGGGATGAGTTCGAGTATGGGTCTAATCGGACAAGAACAACTGGAGTTATTTGCCCTTGAATAAGAAAAATTGCTATACTTGACTTAGTTTACACTCTAGCATCTACAATTTTTAACCAATCAGCATCAAACTTGGTCAAAATATTTATGACCATAAGATCTCGGATGAGTTTGATTATGGGTCTAATCGGAACAGAACGACTGGAGTTATTTGCCCTTGAATTTAAAAGTTGTATAGAATAGTTCTTTGTCCGGAGCATAACTTTGTCATCTCCAGTCCGATTGACTTGAAACTTGGCATTTGTGTTTGTTGCAATAATACGGAGTGCAGTGTGAAAGAACCATAACTCTACCTCGTACTGTCTATGTGTTATTTCCCTTTGATCGTCATTTTTACAGCATTTTCTGCTTGTCCGGAATATAACTTTGTCATCTCTAGCCTGAACATCTTCAAATTTGGTATGCATGATTGTTGAAAAATTACGGAGTGCAGTGCATAAGAACCATTACTCTTCCTAGCACGAATTTTGAGTTATTCCCCCTTCGACCTTCATTTTTACAGCATTTCTTGCTTGTCCTGGGCATAACTTTGTCATCTTAAGTAGGAATGACTTGAAATATGGTATGCTTATTTGTTGCAATATTTGGAAGTGCAGTGCACAAGAATTGTAACTCTACCTCGTGCTGTCTTTGAGTTATTTCCTTTTGATCGTCATTTTTACAGCATTTAATGCTTGTCCGGAATATAACTTTGTCATTTCAAGTCAGAACGACTTCAAACTTGGTATGCATGTTTGTTGCAATATTACAGAGCACTGTGCGCAAGAACAATAACTCTACCTAGCGCGGATTTTGAGTAATTCCACTTTGATCTTCATTTTTATACGCCCGTCGAAGACGGGACGTATTATGGGATCACCCATGGCGTACGGACGGGCAGGCGGGCGGGCGGCATCCAGTTCTTTGTCCGGAGCATAACTTTGTCATCTCCAGTCCGATTGACTTGAAACGTGGCATTTGTGTTTGTTGCAATAATACGGAGTGCAGTGCTAAAATTTCTGTACTAGCAATAGATGATGCGTGAAATCGAATGTAGGTATGACTATCGAACTGAGATTCATGCCAGCAGCAAATTTGCTAAAATACCTGTACGGGCATAAAGACTGTGCATGAAATATAATGTAGATTTGAATATCGAACCGAATTTCATGCTAGCAATTTAGAACAATTTGTCACCTAAATATGCCCAAGTACTTATTGTTGTCAGATAGGCTGTTTATTCAAGATGATTGTGAATTTCTTAAAACGCATGGGAAAAGTCGTCTATTGCACAAGATACGTTCTTTCTTGTATGCATGTACACAAAAATAGCATTCACCTCACAAAAAGGTCAATGATTTAAACCAGTGAACGTGAAAGTAGTTTCTTCTTGTGAGTGAAATGTCAATATTGGTAGATAAAAAGCATTGAATATATATTAGAAATTTATCTGCTATAAAATCATCTACAGAATGAACAAAATGGAAATAAGGGATGCATAACCTTTTTTTGTGTGTGTGTGTCACCCTGTAGATTCAAATATAGTTTGACATAGTTTCATTATCATGTCCATTTTATCTCATGTATAATGCATTTATGTTGTCATTTTTTTATGTAGAAATAAAATTATCTTTGTACAGTTTTCATACTAGAACATAGAAAGGAGTGCAACTATGTAAGGAGTAACGTTATGTCAATGTTTTATGGGTATTGAAAAACCACATGATACAACAAAACACGGTGCAAGGCTGACTGAACTAAAGTAAGATCACTCAGCTACGTCGAAAAAAGAAATTGAGAAAAATAATTTGACTAATTACTTAAAACCCCCAGACTAAATAAAGGCAAGTAAATGTTCTTTTTCACAACCTTTGGACGTTATGCAAAAAATTACAGCATATTTTTGTTATTCTTCATATTCTAAGTGTGTCATGTGAACAGACATTACCTTTACTAGTGTAGACTAATTAAGTACAAGTAGTGGTGGTAGTAGTAGTAGTGGTAGTAGTCGAATTCTGTAGTCATCCATCAGTAATATATTCACCCGCTTCCATTTTTAAGAAACTTCATACTATTTGCATAAGGTTGCCTGTTTAAAAATAGCTACTAAGACAAAGGCTTAAAGCAGATAAGTTTTTTTTAAACTAACTTTCACTTTACATGAGAAGTAAAGTTATATACAAGAAATTGGATTTGATTTGGCAGTGCGGCTACTTAAGAAAAGTCCAAACTGGGTCTTAATTTCTACTCATGTGAGCTAAAAAAAAAACCTCTATTTGTCATAAAACTGTACGTATAACCGACTCAGGTTTGCTTTCAGAGGGTAGAATCTTTAAGGCACAATAATAACAGATAAGAACTTACCATCACGACGACACTTTTATTTTACAACTTGACTTGTCTTCTAGAATTCTGAAGCAATGAATTACAGGGTACTATTTTCACAACTTGCTGCTTGTTTTTTTCGATCTGCTGCTGACATGAGATTTAAATCGCTGATGAAATCTTTATTCGACTTCATAAACAAGTTACATGCTCAAATCGAAAGTTTCGCGAATCAGTTGCCGCCATGAAACTAGTATCACTTGTCGGGTGCAGGACAACTCGCCCTAAAAGACAACTCGCCCCACAAAAAATTCGCCCCAAGACAACTCGCCCTACTTTCAAAAGACAACTCGCCCCAAATTCTGAGACAACTTACCCCATTTTTATTACTATCAACTGTAGGTAATGCCCCCGTCACACCAAACTCGTTCTCACTCCGTTCCGAAATTAGTTGCAAAACGGACTTAAACTGTTTTCGAACGGAGTGAACGTATAAGCAACCTTTCACGATCTGTTTACGAACTTAATGGACGGGTTAGGACGGGAAAGGTGCTCCAGAACTTTGAGCCTGCTCAAATTTTTTGCCGTCCAACCCTCCCTGTAATAAGACGGAGTGACAACGTACTTAAAACGACATTGACATACTACAAACGGAACTGCCATACTTCGATCCTATCGCGGTGTAGTCGGGCATCAAATGGCAGTGCGTTTGCATTTTACCGACAGAAATTACACGTCCTATCCCGACCGCAGCCCGATTTACGATTTTTGTTGACCGGGTCAAGACTTTCTATGAACAAGTTCGGTGAGACAGGGGCTTCAGGCATTATCAGGCAGAAATTACACGTTCTACCCGCAACCCGTTTTCCGATTATGTCTGGGCGGGGTAAGACGATTTTGTCAGGGAGGGGTAAGACGTTCTAAGAACTAGTTTGGTGTGACGGGGGCCTAAATAAGATAGAGGTCTACAGCTGTTATGATTTTTATTCAGTTTTTATATTCAAATGTGTGGTGATTAATGCCATGCCAAATGTGTTTAACGGCGACAATTCACATATTCATGGTTCCTTACTATCTAAAACCCGTCTTTGGATCTGCAGGCAAGCTGTTTCGCCTTCATGTCAACTGAAATCATCGAGAAAGCGCTAGTAAGCCCTTGTACACTCATGAAACATCGTGGTGAAAAGCATCGTTTTGAGATTGCTCCGTGGGGAGAGGTATACGTGTATGTAATTAAATTTTAACCACATAATTCCGAATTTGACGATCCTGAGGTAGACGGCTTTTGTGGGAAAATGTGAAAATGTTGGTAACCGGGACTTTCTCCTTTTCCCACAATGTTTCTGATCCATTAAAGACAAATTTAATAATTTGAGTTCAAAATCAAATTTTACCTACTGCTGTACAAATACGACTTCTTACGACCCTGCAATTGGTCGCATTTGAAAAATCATGGAAACATGCGCAGTAATTATTTTTTTACAAGTCAGGGCCGTTGTCGGCTTGTTAAAAGTGGTACGGCTATGGAATGCAATGCAATGGAATGCATTTGGCGTTCCCTGACAGCCGAAGGCACAAGTGTGTGTGGGGGGGGTGGGGGGTGGGGAAGCAAGACAGGGGATATCCCCTCTAGTGACGGATGTTTCTGGGCCTACTTCTTGAAGACTTTTTATTTTGTTACAGGGCATATTGCGGGATACAGAACGAAACCCACACTGAGTTGAGCCTGTTTCTGTCAGTGTAAAGTACTGCCACACGGGACCTCGATTTAACGTCTCATCCGAAAGACTATTAGTATTTTTAGATAGCCAGCCATGGGGCTCGAACCCACACCCTGAAGTGACCCAAGACTTGATGCTTATATGTCCTACGCTGTACCAGTTGAGCTTTGCCGGCTGGTCAACTCAGAAAGATTGATTGAATTTGCGTTTATTTATTGTCACCACCTGTTTCCCATATGGGCGACGCCCCCTGAAGACTGTTAGTTTTGTTCCGAGGGATAGTGCAACATACAGGTTACAACCACCCTAAGTTACGCCCTGTTCTTTAACGTGCTCGGTTTATGGCACCGTCACACGCGAAATCGGTTTAACGTCTCATCCGAAAGACTATTGGTAATTATAGATGGTCAGCCGTGAGGCTTGAACTCTCACCCTATAATAACCAAAGACTTGACGTTTACAATTCAGGTACGCTCTAACACCTGAGCAATGCGGGCTGGTCCAATTCAGAAAGGCAGTTCGTCAAAAACTTTATACTTGATCTGGCCGTCGGCATGTTGTTTGATTTCATTTCATAACTATTTTGTTTGGTGAAATCACTTGTCTAAATATATTCGATTGCATACACCATCTGTATGCCCGCGTTGAAATTTTTGTGTATCATACTGCAGTATGAAATTCATTTTGATATTCAAATCGTTATTCGACTTTATACACCATTTGCATGTATATATGCAAATACAATGTCGTATGGAAATCTGCTGCTCGCATGAAACTCGCGTCAGTATTAGATTGTACACACTTTATACATGAGCATTCATTTATCGATATCCATTATTGTCATTTTTATTGTTTTTCCTCCAAATCGGTGAACATTTTAACAACAGTAATGAAATATATACAACAGATAAGAAGGGGAAAAAAAGAAGTATTCAGCAAATATGGTTAGAATGAGAAACACTGCACAACTAAATTACAACCTGAAAATGGCACTTGCAAAAAATATGAAAATCAAGTTTTGGAACTTTGCAACGATAACGAAATGCAAGGTCAAAAAATGGACCAAACAAAAATATGGAACAAAAGAAAAAATGGACAAATGAACAGACGCCTAGAATAAATGCATTAAGTGAGCAAGTGAATATATATTTATAAAATAAATAACCACTCAATCACTCGATCAATCAATCGAGCGATCGGTCAGTCACTACCAATAGAAGTGCTCTAGTTAGCGACCCCTTAAAAGATACTACAAAATTTCATATAAGACAGGGTAATATGTTCACAAATTAATGTTGGTTTTTACCGAACTGCTTCTGACATAAGAATCAAATCGATTTTGAAATCTTTATTCGATTTCATAAACTGTTTACATGCTCAAATTTAAAGATTTCATGGATCAGCTGCCGACATAAAACTCGTATAAATTATTAATTCTATATTTGATTTCATAGACCATTTTCATGTCCGCAGAGAAATTATTTCGAACCATATTCTAGTATGACATTCAAAATCGTTATTCGGTGTTAAACCCCACCTTGCCTACGACCATGTGGAAATTTCGCAAATCCGTTGTTTGCATAAAATTCATATCTATATTCAAATCGATATTTAATTTCTTATAAGAATTATAAGTACGGGTAATTTTTCTGTAAAGAATCTAATGCCGTCATGAAATCATACCAATATTTAAATGCCAATGTTGGTATTTTTGCGAATCGGCTTCTTGCATGAAATTCAGATAGATATTTCAAATGATATTTGATCCCAAATATCATTCATATGTCCATATGGATATTTTTGCAAATCTACAAATATTTTTGCTTATCCAAAACCTGCTCTTCATTTAAAACGCCATCTTCGTGCCTAAATTAACATTTGATTTCACTCATTATCTACATCCTCATATTGACTTTTTTTGCGATTCTGCTGCAAACAGAAAATTCACTTCGATATTCAAACCTACATTTGATTGCATAAACAATCAATATGTCCATATAGATTTTTTTCCGAATCTGCTGCTAGCATGAACTTCACTTCAACATTCAAATCTACATTCGATTTAATAAATCATCTACGGGCCCGGGCAGAAATTTTGGCGAATCTGCTGCTAGCATGAGATTCAGTTCGATATTCAAACCTACATTCGATTTCATACATCATCTACAGCCCGTGAAGAAATATTGGCGAATCCCTACTAGCCTAAGATTCAGTTCGATATTCAACTCTATATTCAATTCCATACAAAATCCCAATGCCCATACAAACATTTAGCGAATCTGCTGCAAGCATGAAATTCAGTTCGATATTGAAATCTACTTTGGATTTCATACTGTATCTGCATAACATACAGATTTTTTTTTTTTTTTTTTTTGTATCTGCTACTAGCATGAAATTCAGTTCCAAATTAAAATCATAATTCGACTAAATAATCCATCTACATGACCATTTAAAAATTTAACCGAATCTTCTGCTAGCATTCAATTCAGTTCCAAATTGAAATCTCAATTCGGATTAATAATCCATCTACATGACCGTATAGAAAGATTACCGTATGAAATTCAGTTCAACATTCAAATCTATATTCAATTGCATACACAGTCTTTATGCCCGTTCAAAAAATCAAGCGAATCTGCTGTTAGCATGAAATTCAGTTCAACATTCAAATATACATTCGGTTTCATGCATTACTTTCACGCCAGTACAGCTGCTAGCATGAAATTCAGTTCGATTTTCAAACCTACAAACGATTTCATTCATCACTTTCATGCCCCTACAAAGTTTTTTCGAATCTGCTGCTTCCATGAAATTAAGTTCGATATTCAAATCTACATTGTATTTCATGCATCATCTTCATGCGCGTACAGAAATTTTAGCGAATTTGCTGCTAGCATGAAATTCAGTTCGATATTCAAATCGACATTCGATTTCATATAGCATCCCTATGCCTATACATAAAAAAACGCGAATCTGCTGCTAGCATGATATTCATTTCGATATTCAAATCGACATTCGATTTCATACATCATCCTGATGCCCATACATAAAAAAAGCGAATCTGCTGCTGGCATGATATTCATTTCGATATTCGAATCGACAATCGATTTCATAAACCATCCATATTCAATACATAAAGACAGACGAATCTGCTGCTGGCATGATATTCATTTCGATACTCAAATCGACTTTCGATTTCATACACCATCCTTATGCCCATACATGAAAAAGTCACAAATCTGCTGCTTGCATGATATTCATTTCGATATTCAAATCGACATTCGATTTCAAACACCATCCTGAATCCCATACATAAAAAAACGCGAATCTGCTGCTAGCATGAAATTCATTTCGATATTCAAATCGACATTCGATTTCATACACCATCCTTATGCCTATACGGAAAAAAAACGCGAATCTGCTGCTGGCATGAAATTCATTTCGATATTCAAATCGACATTCGATTTCATACATCATCCTTATGCCCACACATGAAAAAATGCGAATTTGCTGCTGGCATGATATTTATTTCGATATTCAAATCGACATTCGATTTCATACACCATCCTTATGCCCATACAGGAAAAAACGCGAATCTACTGCTAGCATGAAATTCATTTCGAAATTCAAATCGACTTTCCATTTCATAGACCATCCATATGCCCATACAGGAAAAAACGCGAATCTGCTGCTGGTATGATATTCATTTCGATATTCAAATCGACATTCGACTTCATACACCATCCTTATGCGCATACATAAAAAACGCGAATCTTCTGCTAGCATGAAATTCATTTCGATATTCAAATCGACATTCGATTTCATACGCCATCCATATGCGCATAGATGAAAAAACGCGAATCTGCTGCTGGCATGATATTCATTACGATATTCAAATCGACATTCGATTTCATACAACATCCTTATGCCCATACAGGAAAAAACGCGACTGTGCTGCTGGCATGAAATTCATTTCGATATTCAAATCGACATTCGATTTCATAGACCATCCATATGCCCATACAGGAAAAAACGCGAATCTGCTGCTGGCATGATATTCATTTCGATATTCAAATCGACATTCGACTTTATACACCATCCTTATGCCCATATATAAAAAAACGCGAATCTGCTGCTAGCATCAAATTAAGTTCGATATTCAAATCGACATTCGACTTCATACACCATCCTTATGCCCATAGATGAAAAAACGCGAATCTGCTGCTAGCATGAAATTCATTTCGATATTCAAATCGACATTCGATTTCATACACTATCCATATGCCCATACATGAAAAAACGCGAATCTGCTGCTGGCATGAAATTCATTTCGATATTGAAATCGACATTTGATTTCAAACACCATCCTGAATCCCATACATAAAAAAACGCGAATCTGCTGCTGGCATGATATTCATTTCGATATTCAAATCGACATTCGATTTCATACACCATCCTTATGCCCATATAGGAAAAAACGCGAATCTGCTGCTGGCATGAAATTCAGTTCGATATTCAAATCTACATTCGATTTCATACACCATCCATAAGCCCATACAGGAAAAAACGCGAATCTGCTGCTAGCATGATATTCATTTCGATATTCAAATCGACATTCGACTTTATACACCATCTTCATGCCCATACATGAAAAAAGCGAATCTGCTGCTAGCATGATATTCATTTCGATATTCAAATCGACATTCGACTTCATACACCATCCTTATGCCCATACAGGAAAAAACGCGAATCTGCTGCTGGCATGATATTCATTTCGATATTCAAATCGACATTTGACTTCATACACCATCCTTATGCCTATACGGGAAAAAACGCGAATCTGCTGCTGGCATGAAATTTATTTCGATATTCAAATCGACATTCGATTTCATACACCATCCATATGCCCATACAGGAAAAAACGCGAATCTGCTGCTAGCATGATATTCATTTCGATATTCAAATCGACATTCGACTTCATACACCATCCTTATGCCCATACAGGAAAAAACGCGAATCTGCTGCTAGCATGAAATTCATTTCGATATTCAAATCGACATTCGATTTCATACACCATCCTTATGCCCATAGATGAAAAAACGCGAATCTGCTGCTAGCATGAAATTCATTTCGATATTCAAATCGACATTTCATTTCCTACACCATCCTTATGCCCGTCCAGGAAAAAACGCGAATTTGCTGCTAGCATGAAATTCATTTCGATAATCAAATCTATATTCGATTTCATACACCATCCATATGCCTATACAGGAAAAAACGCGAATCTGCTGCTGGCATGATATTCATTTCGATATTCAAATCGACATTCGATTTCATACACCATCCTTAAGCCCATACATGAAAAAATGCGAATTTGCTGCTGGCATGATATTCATTTCGATATTCAAATCGACATTCGATTTCATACACCATCCATATGCACATACAGGAAAAAACGTGAATCTGCTGCTGGCATGAAATTCATTTCGATATTCAAATCAGGATTCATTAATTTTCGTAACTATCCCTTAGAGTTTGAAAACAAAGCGAATTTACTGCGGCATGAAATTCAACTCATCCGCATATTCATTTCGATATTGAATATCGAACTCCGATTATCAAACTTACTGCCAACTTCACACACCCTGTAAAATAAATAATGTTTGAACTAATGCTCACTTTGTTAAGAGTGGAAGGTCGTGAGTTCGGATATTTACCATATGACAAAACCATACAGAAAAAAAAGCTGTGGTAACAAACATCCAGCACGAAGAGGATCAAGTAAGCAGTAAGTAAAATTATACAGCCTTCCGAATTACCCCTTATCCTGCTAAATAAGTGAAATGAAGCTTTCAAACCGATAGTAAAAACCCAAACTTTGCAATTTCAAAGGTTTTTTTGTTGTTGAAAA
Source organism: Hippopus hippopus (assembly GCA_946811185.2). Taxonomy (NCBI): domain Eukaryota; kingdom Metazoa; phylum Mollusca; class Bivalvia; order Cardiida; family Cardiidae; genus Hippopus; species Hippopus hippopus. Next base: position 8,617,420 of record OX328108.1, on the reverse strand, counting down.
TATCTACTAATCGGACAGTGTAGACCCAAGATCAGACTGCACGTTCTGTGCAGTCTGATCTTGATCTTCACTGTCCGCCAAAAGGTCGTTGAGTCGCACTTAGCAGCCCAAGGGTTAAAAACTATTGCCGACAAATACGGTATAAATAATGAGAATTGTCTGTAAAAGGGTACAAGTACCGACGGAAAGGGGTCGAACTCTGGTAAACACAATGTTTTCAAAAGCCTTTATACTTTATGGTTGTAAAACAGTGGATTTTTTTGCCAAATGATTTAACTCTTTACCCTACGTAAGGTTCAGATGCAAAGTATATGCAGTTGACAATTTATATGTGGGTAGAAATCATAGAACTTGTATTTGATAGAATAGAAAACATAGTAGAAAAAGGAGAAATTCAAATTCCCTCTCTAGGTTGATTGATTGGTTGATTGACTGATTGTATGATTGATTGATTGACTGTATGGTTTTTAACGCCGTTTTCAACATTATTTCAGTTATATCGCGGCGGCCAGTGCACCTATCCATGCTTTCCTGGAATTTCTTTTACCAGTACTCCGACCGATATTGTTTCCAAGCCACTGACTGCTCTCCTACATAACCATCGTCGAAACAATGATCAGCGGTGAGAGAGGAATGAATCCTGTCGCAATGACTATCGTCAAACCTCGAAAAGAAATTTGCCGAGCCGGAGATCGAACCAGCGACCATGAGTCTTGAGTCCTGTACCCTACCGACTGCACTACCGGGGCTCGGCGTTGTTAAATCTCAAGATTGTGTGATAAAAAGGTAAAGGTAAACCAAACCGGATTTCGGTTTGCATGTTTGCTCTTTTTTAGAACTTCAGAACAAAAGCTGCTTATTTTCAGTTGCGTGCAAAGATGAATCTGAGATTAAAACATAGCATCACATAGAGAACACACAAAATATTACCGACTTGTTTGTCTTTTTACTGTAAAATTTGCTACTCTTTTTGTAATGGTATAAATTGCATTAGAAGGGATAAATACGTTTTTTGACAATTATGTATCGGTTGGATCCATAGTTCAGTTGGAAGAGAAGACACCTGTTGAAGATCACGGATTCGAATCCACAAGTAGCCATTTTTTCAGCATTTTTTCTCGAACTATGGATAAAAAGTTGCGCCCTTATGATATATTTCCTCATGAAATAACAATGTTCTCGACCCCAAAATTATTTAAATCAAAATCTTGTTTGAAATGTCTGGTGTAATGCTTCGCTTTGTCAGACCAAACAAAAGCTACAATTGAATGATAGTTGTCATGACTTGTGTCTTTATCGCTGAAAATTGTGTTCATATGCATTCCGCCATTTGTGATTCAATAAGACTTAATATCATTGTTTCATCCCAAATTAGCGCTCAAAATGATGTTTTAAGGAATTACGTACATTGTTACATCCCACTTTAGCACTAAAATCTGTATTTGTGTACATTTTGCCATCTTCGGTTTGAGGAAAATGGATACCTATATTGCTGCATCCCACCTTAGCGCTAAAATCTGTGTTTGTATACAATTTGTCATTGTCGGTTTGAAGGAAAATGGATACGTACATTGCTGCAACCCATCTTTGCGCTAAACTGCTGTTTGTACATTCCGCCATTGTCAGCTCAGGTAAAAAGTAGTACGGTAGAATTTTTCTTTTTTACCGCGAAAAAAATTTGGATAAGCTTCGAATTTTACTCGCAACCTAGGCCTGGATTAACTAGCCCCTATTTCCCTACTTGTGATGATAATCCCTATTTTACCAGGATCGTTTGATGTTCTTGTCCTGCAAATGTGTCCCTCGGGCAATTAGTCAACCCTTAATCTTTATCCTGCTAAATAACTTAGATAAAACTTTCAAGCCGGTAGTTAAAAAACAGAATAATACTATTTCAAACTAACTTTTTGGAGAAAGAATATCTCCTTATCGGACAGTGTTGATTCAAGATCAGACTGCACGTTCTGTGCAGTCTGATCTTGATCTACACTGTCCGCAAAAGATCAGTGAGTCGCTTTTAGCATCCTAATGGTTAACAAACCAACCCCTGTTTTGACGACCCTTAAGGCAGACGGCTCTAAGATCATGATAAGACAAGGAGATAATGCTGACCCCAGTATTTTCAGCTTTTCCTTAAAAAATGCTTTCTACCTTGCCTGAGATGAATTCCATCACACAGGCGAGTATTAAATTTTGTGATCTGTTAGAGAGTCAAGGTAGATCTACAGGGTATCCCAAAAGTCTAGCACTACCCTGGTTTTCAAAAGAATGTTCATAGCTATCAAAACAAAATGCTGAATTTGAGCAGCCTCCACAAAATGATAAGACATCAATTCTCTTCACGACATCAATTCTCCCAATTCTCTCCATGAAACACTTTTTCGCACACCTGGGGGTTTCAGTGATGATTGTTTTGCACGTACATGTATTTGTTATTGCATCCTATTTGTTTCAAAATCAGGTAGTGGTAGTAGTAGTACACACAAGTAAATCGTGACTACAATATCACGTGGTTACAATATTAACACTAAATACGCGAAAAAGTATGGAAAAAATATCAATTCTTATACAGTCAAAAAGATAGACAATCCGTCGCAATCGGTGTTGCAATGAAATGTGATAGTTCATGTGAAACGTTATGAATTAAGGGTATCCCCTTTTTCAAAACCTAGTGTTATAAACTTACTTTGATTAAACACAATGTCCTAATCATTACTTTTCATCAAACATATAAATTTGTGCATACTTGATCTAAATGTATAGTAATTTTTGATGAACTTTTTTGCGTAAAATTCAAAACGAAAGGGCATTCAATGATAAAATGAAATTCATCTTCAATCTAAGTTCGATCCCAATGACGACATATTTTTTCATCTGTAGGTAATCTGATGCTACCGTGCCTCCCAGATGGTAAGCGACTTCTTGGACACCCTGTATAACTGGCCTGCAACACGAGAAGAGGGGCATTTTTATGACCAGCCCGCATAGCTCAATAGGTAGAGCGTAGGACTCGTGAACGTGATGTTTCGAGTCTTTGGAGGGTGTGGGTTCGATCCCCACGGCTGGCCACCTAAAATTACTAATAGTCTTTCGGATGAGACGTTAAACCGAGGTCCCGTGTGACGGTGCTATACACCGAGCACGTAAAAGAATCAGGCGTAACTTAAGATGGGTTTCGTCCTGTATCTGCACTATCCCCCGTAACAATACTAACAGCCTTCAGGGGGCGTCGCCCATATGGGCAACCGGTGGCGACGATTAAAAAAAAACGCAAATTCAATCAATCAAGAGGGGCATTCGGACATTTGCGTAAAGTGTCGCAGTCCGCGCAGGCTAATCCGAAACGACATTTTCATTTTTTATGTAATCTACAGTAGCACAAAATCTAATGTAGTCGTAAAGTGCCGTCTCGGATTAGCCTGCGCGGACTGCGCAGGCTGATCCGAGACGACACTTTACGCAAATATCCGAATGCCCCTTTTCGCGTGTTGCAAGCCATTATTATAAGTGTTCAAGGAAACCGCACAAATGCCTTGCAAATGAAAAGAAAATCCAATTTGTTGAATTCTCGACTTCATTTACCATTATACTTCTTTTCATTTTATAGTTGTAACAACGTTAGCCCAAAGACCCGAGTATTTCAGTGTCTAGTTTGTTAGTTTAGCCCTATATCTTGACAAATTCTGCATCACCTAAAGCAGATGGAGGTGGTTACCAAATAAAGATTTAGACTCGTCCAAATTGCAGCTTTTGTAGACAGAAAATTAAATGTGGATCACATGAGAAAATTTCCTGTAAAAAGGGTAGAAAACGTTGCTTGAAAATGAAAAAAAAAATGCTTGTTACCGGCCTTTTCACCTTTTCCCTGAATATTTTCAGGCTATTTAGGAATAGGTTCTCATCCCATGGCGAACGCAGGGTCAACTTTTGAAACTCCTCTCATCAAGAAGCAAATTATCCAGAATACTTAAAATGAATTCTTAAAACGTTGTGTTTTCTTTTCTTAGTGTAGCTGAATACACTGGCTTTTGACATACCTCTTGATTCGATAGACTCGAATGAATAAATAGATAATTGTGATTGGTTAAAAACGCGGACATGTTTATTAGGCGGGTACTTGTAAGCCTATTTGGGGGCACGTTTATGCCATTAATATACAAGTGTTGCTACCACTAATCGATACCCCACCGCCTTTTTTCTCTTCATAGCAAATTAATATGACAGAGGATTATCTTTTTTCCTTGCATTTATTGATGATTTAATATCTTTTAAGCGTTACCTTAAAACCCGTTACTGTAACTAAGTCTACATATATTTTCAGACACATCATTTTTACCAACAGTTGCTCCTTTTCCAACGATGATTTGAAGATTAGCTTGTAATCGTCAAAACTTTATCTATTGAAATTTCGATTTTCAAAATAATGCAAAAACGATGAGGAAAATGGGGTATTTGCTAGTGAACCACATATAGAGTTTTAATATTCATATTCCAGTACCTCTTACGCCACCTATCTTTGTCTCTCTTTAAAGACATGTCTTGATTTAAAGTAGTTTAATCTTATCTGTTTAATCTTGTCTGTTTTTGGTCATAACTTGACGTATGGATTGCGGTCAGAGTCTAGAATTTTAAACGTGTAAGGAATACGCGTATCAAATCGACATTTTCCGTGCATTATCTCTTCAGTGCAGGATTGCCATCGTTGATTCTTCCATACTTGCTTATTCTGTACGCGGAGGTTATTACTGATGTTCTTGTCGGGAAGTTCCTGTTGAGTGAAGACTGCGGGGCAAGTCAAGTGATGCGGGCAGTGCCTGATTTATCATGGTGTAATGTATGATCCATGCTCTGTGGAAAAAAAGGCTTAAGCCATATGCAAAAAGTATCAACCCATGTCAGCCTTCGCAGTCCGCGAAGGCTGACATGGGTGGAAACATTTTGCTACTTGTAAATTTTCTGCATGTCCATGGGCCATTCCTCATCCAGATTCAGTAAAATAGTTCGGCTAAATTTGACTTTTTATGGATCTCTAGTTATGTGATATTTTGGTATAATGCATGTCGAAGATTCTTGAAGCCCTCCTGTTGCCAGAGCATGGCTCAGTTATGTAGTTCAAAGACGTTAATCCTTTACCAAACGACGAAATTGTCGAAAAGTCCCAAATTGAATGCATTTGCAGGCAACAAATGAAGAGTGCCTCAAATGATTTGAGGTGTCTTTGATGGGGGTAGAAAACATTGTAGGAAAAGGAGAAAATGCTGGTTACTAGCATTTTCTTCTTTTCCTTCGATGGTTTCAAAAGAATTCTTCGTCATGATCATTTGGTTTGAATATATTTACTTAACATTGATTGAGAAACAGGTTCTTTCAACTTATACTTATCTCTCTCGATTTTGCTTCCTTGGAACTACACCAGTACTTGCGCCGAGTGTGTGGGCTAATGAAAAATCCCAAAGTTGACATTCGCTCCAGGGCATCAAACTCGGGGACCTTTTGATTACTAGGCCGACGCTCTACCTCACGATAGCGGAGACCACATGATCATTAAAACTCATGAGTGTTTAGTAAAGAGTTAACGAAGCACAGAGTACAGTCAGTGATTTGCAGAAAATGCTTTATTTAAATGCAACGGTCGTTACTCATTGTAACAAACCACTCTGTTAATTCAATACTTCGGTCTAATACATATAATAGGGAAAGTTCATTCGTTTTGGTTAACAATGTAAAGGTTAAACAATTAGACATTTATAGCTGTCCCGGAGTTAATTTATAATTTATAGTTACAAGCTCAAATTGTTTGTTTTCCAGATAAATGTCATTTGTGGCTTTTCTCTAATTTAGAGCTGGTTATTTTCGATTTAAATTGTTTGTCCACCCATTGGAAGGATGTACACAAGTTTTTACAAAGTATTTTGCATAATAAGCAACTAAAGAAAACAATGTTGGAAAAAGGGGCCATGTCACTAAATGAGCCATGGCTCCTTGTCTCACAGTATTTTTTTCCACCCCGCACTTACCCTTTTTGTCAAATTATTCATAATGTTTTCTTGTGTATCTTAAAATATCTGCGTAGTGTAACTGGTATTGGGTCAAAAATGATTCAAAATGTTTAACCCTTAGGCTGCTAAGCGCGACTCAATGACCATTTGTTGAAAGTGTAGATCAAGATCAGGCTGCACATAACGTGCAGTCTGATCTTAACTTTATACTGTCCGATTGGGAGAGACTTTTCTCCAACATGTAGCTTTGAAATTGCAAAGTTTGAGATTATACTATCGTCTTAAAAAATTCTATTACACTTATTTATCAAGTTAAGAGCTAATATCGGTAGTATGAAGGTGTTAATTAGTTTGTATATTCTGGTTTCTTGACCAAATATGAAAAAAAAAAATTAATAAGTCTGTTGTTTTGCTATTGTTGTTGTCGCTATCACCGTATTTTCATGAGCGTAACCCAATATTACTACTTTTCAACGAAATGAAAAGGAACTGAGGAAAAATAGGCACTTGCTCGTAAAGTTTCTTTTCATTATTTTACCTTATATAGAGCTACAAAATAATTTGAATATTCATATTCCAGTATCTCTTGCGCCGTCTATCTTTTTCAAAAGGTATTTCTTGTTTATCGTCGTCGTCTGCAAATTTGAGCAATAATAGTTAATATTCACATGTTCTCTAGACTAGTAAATAATTCTGTCGTGAATAATTGTTTCTGCTTGTTCCTTTCACCATGTACAACACAACCCAGACTTTTAACGACCTTTAAGAAGCCGACTTTTGAAAACACTGTGGAAAAAGGAGAAAATGCTGGTAACCAGCATTTTCTCCTTTTCCCGCAATGTTTTCTAATCTTTCAAATATAAATTTCATTTTTTAAATCACAATTATTTTGTCGCCTGCAAAAGCTTTCAATTTGGACAAGTCTAAAATTGTGTCGTTTGGTAAAGAATTAATGGATTCAATGGCTTCACTTTTGATTAGCATGGCGCAGAGTTGATGGATGGTCCGTGCAGACGTTGCACGCTACTGTATTATCTTTGTACTTTATTTGCTTTGTAAAAGCTGGGTCAGTAAATTCAGTGCTTCCTGTTAGGTGACTTCCCCCCCCCCCCACACACTTCTTCTCATTGAGCGAGGTTTTTGTCCACCACAAGCCAAATGCATCACCACTGCGGTACAATTTTTCAACGTGGCGAACGTAATTGTGTCTCTGCCGCATAGCCCAGCCGGGTAGCTCAGTGGTTAACGTATCTGACTCATGACCTTGTGATTTTTAAGGTTCGATTCTCGGTTTTGGCAAACTTCCTTTCCGGCGATTTTTCACCTCTCACCTCTGTGCATATGAGAAAAGCAAGCAGTAAGTGACTTGGAAAGAAAGTTGCGTCAGTACTGGTGCGTGAAAAGCCAGGGAACACATGCACAGGTGCACTGGCCACCGTGATATCACCTAAGCGGTTAAAGCGGCGTTAAACAAATCTCTGCCGCAAACGGAATTTGTCACTGCCGCAAACCAACATTGTCACCACTGCAAGACAGAGTGTTCTGCATGTTCTGCGTAGTTGGATCTTCATCTGCACTGTCCTCAAACACAGCTCAGGTCGAGTCCAAAGTTTTAAAGATTAAGAGTTATTGGTCATGAGTATTACTAGAGAAAAAGACCGTTTGTTCTTTCCATTATTCAAAGAGCGGTAATTATTTAAAATGCTTGGTAAGCTACTGCATAAGTAAATAGCGATTTTCCAGCAGACAGAATGTGAGAAAAATTGAGGTATGTATGGCTTGCAACACGTGAAAAGGGGCATTCGGACATTTACGTAAAGTGTCGTCTCGGATAAGCCTGCGCAGTCCGCGCAGGCTAATCCGAGACGGCACTTTACGACTACATTAGATTTTGTACTACAGTAGACCTGCGCAAAGCAGAAAATTGCATAAAAACGGAAAGTGTTGTTTCGGATTAGCCTGCGCGGACTGCGCAGGCTGATCAGAGACGACACTTTACGCAAATGTCCGAATGCCCCTTTTCGCGTATTGCAAGCCATATATGAGCCACGCTCTGGCAAAAGGGAGTTTGATGAGTCTTCATGAAGCATTATACCAAGACATCACAAAGTTATGGATCCATAAAATATAGTTTGTCCAAGAACGGACCGAATCATGAGGTAGACTTGTCATTTGACTCGCAGAAAATTGACCTATAGGAAAATGTTTCGACTCAGGTCAGCAGATCTGGGTCGACACTTTTTTGCAGATGCATTAAACCCCTTTTTCAGAAAGCATGGCTCGTATCTTTATTAACAAAAAACCCTGCCATCTATCTTGTATTCCTGTAGGTGTATGTAAAGACAATTTGTACGAAATGTGCAAACTTTCATTATGAGAGTCATGATTCATCTTAAAGCTTTAATGTGAATTGTTAGAAACACTTAAGCCTTTGGCACATAATACCGACTTTGAACGACCCTGGGAAAGAAGCCTGGTGAAAACATTGTGGGAATAGGGAAAAATGCTGGTAACCAGCATTTTCTCCTTTTCCCACAACGATTTTTACCCTATCAAAGAAAAATCGCACCATTTGAGCCACATTGAAATTGTTGTCTGCAAATGCTTTCAATTTTGATAAGGCTAAAATTTTGTCCGTCTGGTAAAGGGTTAAGGGAAGGCTACTTGGTATGGCAATTATGAATATCCATCCGGCTCCGGCCTTTTATTTTTACCGCTAAGCCTCCACCCATCCACCCATACAGAATGTGAAGGAAATGCAACATACTATTTTTTGCCGTTGGCGCTATCTCTCTCTATTTTTCGTCTCTGTCTGTCTGTCTGTTTTTCTCTCTCTCTCTCTCTCCATAATTTCTCTGTCTGTCTGTCTGTCTGTCTGTCTCATCCTTCTTTCTTTCTCTCTCAGCATCCCTCTTTCTCTGTCTCTCTATCTCTCTTTCCACAATATCTCACACCTGTATGAAGAAAGTTGTCTCTCAGTGATACGTCCTTTACAAACCCAAACAATATACAAGTCAATTTATGCCTACCTACACTTATTTTATCTAAATTTAAATTATTGAGAGCTTCAAGCATGCGCAAAGACCACAAAAAATCTACGTTTTTATTTCACAAATTGGAATGCTTTCTGGCTTGACAACTTTCAAACGCGCACTATCTTGTCAAGAAAATATGAGTCATGTCACACTGCTCGTGAAATTACATTCTATAAATTTATGAAATTTGTCACTTTTGACACAGTGCCTGTCGCCTGATACTATTTATAGAATAGTTAATGGACCGGTAGTTGAATTCGGGAGAATTTCAAATGAATTATGAAGTAGTCTCTTTTTTAAAAGTATAAGTACACCTGTGCATATACTAGACGATTTTAATTATCTATTTACAAAGCTATTGTGGTGTCCGTGGTTGTGAGGTAGAGCGTCGGCCTCGTAACCTTAAAGTCCCGAGTTCGATACCCAGGAGCGGGTATTAACATTGGAACTGTTCATTGGCCCACACATTCGACGCGAGTACTGGTGTAGTTCCCAGGAAGCAGAATCGAGAGAGATTAGTATAAGTTGTCAGCACTTGTTACTCAATCGATGTTAAATAAATAAGTTTAACTAACTACAAAGCTATTTTCTCCGTATTTATAATATGAGCCATGCTCTGTGAAAAGGGGGCTTAATGCATATTCGTGATACATGATACTAAGCGACTCGTGACATGATTATGGATCCAAATAACAAACGACTGAATCATGCGGTAAACTGGTTCTTGGAAAAACAGAAAATTGACCAATAGCGACCAGTTTCGGCCCAGGTCAGCCTGCGCGGACTGCGCAGGCTGACCTGAATCGATACTTTTCGCAGTTGCTTCAAGCCCTCTTTTTACAGAGCATTGCTCAAATATAAGCTCGACCTCTTTCGACGGCGGAAAATACAATCCACGGAAACTCCAAAAGATATTTTATCTTGTGGACTTTGCTAAACAAGCAAACGGCTTAGATCCAAGATCAAACTGCAGGTTCTGTGCAGTCTGATCTTGATCTATGCTGTCCGCATAACCCGCAAAGTTTACTCATTGCGCCAAAGGAGTTTACCCTGTCCTCATCGACAAATTTAGACACTTCCAAATTGAAAGCATCTGCGTGCAACAAGTCAGAAAGCGGTGCAAATAAACTAAGGTTCTTTGACATGGTAGAAAACATCGTTGGAAAATGATAAAGTGCTTCTTACAAGTATATCTCCTTTTCTCACGATGTTTTCAGAAAGCCGCTTCGTTAGGGTCGTGACAAAAACGGGAGTGATTGAAAAGAGTTAATTTGGAGTCGAATTTGAAAGTTTAAAAGCCTAGTAGCTGTAGGGTGTATATAATACAGGTAAATTTCATTCATCCCATTCAAAAGTATTGCAAATAATAATTATGAAAAAGGCAAAGCCTCAATACGAGCGACATGAATGATTTGTGGAACAAATAGATCTATCTAATATTTCGAATGACGCCCTAAATTCTAGATCTTGAAATCAAAGGGGTTTTGGTTTCGAATCCCGGCTTTGCAAAAAGTAATTTTGAGCGTTGTCAAAAGTAGAAAGCATGCCTCTTTCGTCGATGTATGTATGTGAAATGGGGCCAACGGTCCCGGATTCCCGTATCAAAATTAAGACAATTCCTCGGCAATTGTGTTAATTTATATCCAGAAAAAAATAACTTGGAATGATTATTGGTTCACCTACTTTTAAAGAACATTTTACAGGGACATTTCCTCACAGCATATAGATCTAGATGTGTAAGAGAGAGAGAGAGAGAAAAGAAGAAAAGACAGAAAGGAAGAAATTCACAGTCACATTGCATTTAAAAAGGAGAAGAGAAAAAAAAAAAAACCTTCACTTTTTATAGATCTTTATCGTTCCGCGGAATAATGCTGTCTTTCTGCAAAACCACCAGTGGCTTTGATCGCCGGGTATCATATTCACATGTGACCGCCACATTGAAGGGTTTAGTAGGTGATTAAGGTCGACTGGATTGTTTCCACCGCTACCCGGGCGCTACTGCAGCGACATCTGATCATTCTCAGACTTGATTCACATCTTGATCCCTCCATCTTGGGAGAACAGTGATGTATTTTTCGACTATGATTTTTAACACTGTTGCACTTCGACATTATTTCATTTGTAGATCTGTCAATGGCGGCAAGAGCAACTACCCATGGTTTACCTGTCCCAGAGTTTCTTTAAAATGAGGGAGCGTAGATCGCTATTTAAAATCAGATTATTTGTAGCTTTCCATTTTCACCTCTTCTGCTTTCCTAAACGTCCATCGTTGAAACAATGAATAGTGTAGAGAGAGGAATGAATTCTGTCGCAATGACTAGATCTATCACCAATCCTAGGATAGAAACTTGCTGAGTTATCGGATAGATATCCAACTTAGCCTACGGTAGGAAAAAAAACCCAAATTTTTAGATCTAGATCTAGATCTATGAACAAGCTTCTCTCAGATAACACTTGGATAAATGTATTTGAGCCATGTTGCGGTAAAAGAGGGTTTGATGCATCTTCGTGATGCATGATACCAAACAAGTCATCACATAATTATGGATCCATATAGATCTAATCCATTTTGTATGATAACCGACTGAATCACGAGTCACGCATACTGGTCCTCTGACATGCAGAAAATTGATCAATAGATTTAGCACAGAGTTTTGATTCAGGTCAGCTTAAGTACGGATTGCACAGGCAAACCTGGGTCGATAATTTTTGCAGATGCATTAAGCCCCCTTTTTACAGATGAAAAATCCGAGTTTCTGAGTAAATGGTATTTTAAAACAGTCAAAAAACTAGGTTAGTCATGATTTTTTCGATACAGTATTTTCCGCAAAATAACGGCTCGTGCATGACGTAAAAATAGCATGGTTATGCTATCTCCCCGAAAGTGTTGTTAAACGTATTCAGTAGGAAAGGAGTTAGCACAAGATATCATTAACATTAGAACTTAAATCCAATTTTTTTTTTTTTTGAAAAATCACACCTCCCACCTATCTCTTTTTTTTGTGTGTGTACACTTTCGTACTGAAGGCCAAGCGCAGACTCATGTCGTGGAGACCCAGTATGATTTGTATATACATGTATGTATAAGTCTATTTTTATACTTGTATTTGTAAATATGTCCATGTATCAGTTTGGATGTGCATGCAAGTGCAGGACATGTAATTGCAGAAAATTAATACTGTATATGTATGTGTATGTCTGTCTTTAAGTGTATATATGTGTATGAGTGTCCATATTACTCGTCTATACATATGTGTATGTGTGTGTGGGGATGGAGATATATATATATATATATATATATATATATATATATATATATATATATATATATATGTGTGTGTGTGTGTGTGTGTGTGTGTGTGTGTGTGTGTGTGTGTGGGGGGGGGGTGTCTGGGTGTGTGTGCGTGTGTGTGTGTGGGTGTGTGTGTGAATGTGTGAAAAAGAGAGTCCCACGTCATACTATTTGTTAAATGCATTTTGAACCCACCATTTCCTGTTCCATGTTAAACCTCTAAGTCTTGATGTACTCACCTTTGAAAGTTACATTTTGTCCTCACGTAAAGATATGAGATCTCCACTTTTGTTCTTGACCTGAAAAGGCATACTGAAAACCCACAAAACCAAGGCTCGTTCATAAAGTACAAGTCTATGATTAGTACTATTACGATTTCTTTTAACTTGCTTCTTGTTTCTATTTTCTGCTTTTACTGCAACGGTAGATTGATGGCGACTTCGGCTCCCGCACTCCTTCCTAAATGTTTTCCAGAATTTTTTTGGTTTTTTTTTTTATTCGATGAAAAATGGCCGACTGGGAGCGATTTTAAGTTACGCGGTCAAGTAAATTTTTTGGCGAGGGATATCATTTCAACGAAATTGCTTGTTATAACGAGCGAAGCTCGTTTTGCGGTAAAACCGTTCTAGATTTTCCGACTTCGTTCTGGGTTTTAGTCTAAGTCTAAATAGGGATGAATAAAAACTGAGTGTCTTCCGGTTAGTCGCACAGCGTCACACGTATCACAATCTTTCGCACAATTACCTGATTGGTCAAAAATGACGATAATTATCTACCGATCGGAAGATTACTTAAAAATGATTTTCATTTTAATGAGTATAGATTATCTAATTTCCTACTTACTTTCAGCGTATTAAACGTCTAAACGCTCCCAGTCGGCCATTTTTCATCGAATAAAAAAAAAACCAAAAAAATTATATCGGCGGAATGGGTTATTGTACACACGTATAAAGTTTCATGAAATTCCGTCCAATGGTATTGGAGATATTCTCCCGGACGGACAGACGGACGGAAGGACGGACGGAAGGACAGACGGACGGACGGGCAGAAGGACAACGCTAAAACTATATCCCTCCGCCTTCGGCGGGGGATAATAATTCGTTCGATATGCTAACACTATACCACACAATCCCGAGTTTCATTTCATGTTTTTCGGTAGTTTATCGAGAAATAATGGTGGATTATGGTTTGATATGTCATGGTTACGATTGTAAAAATACCGATTTCATATTTTCTATCTCTTCAACTAAAGACCGAAACAGTAGTTCCCGTGCTCTAGTTACCTAGGTAAACAGCGCGAGCCATTCAACCAAAGTAAAATGTGACGTAATTTACGTGAATTTACCCTACATTTTCTTGCGCTTTACGTAACATTGTAATGCTGGAGGGGGTACGCCACGGGGAATTACCGAAAAACTGTACCTGATTTTGACGAAAGTCTCGACAAAAAAGGGGTTAGAAGCATGAAATAAAAAGATTTTTTTTTTTTCGATGAAAGATCGAAATTTATTTCATCTCGTGGTTATCATCGGTAAAGGCTGCGCCACTCGTTAAGATATTACCGATGATGTTCGCTTGATGAAATAAATTTCGATCTTTCAACGAAAAATACAAATATCATCAATTTTTTTAACCCGCGCGACGACTTAGTAAAACACTGTGGAAAGAGAAGAAAATGCTGGTAACCAGCAATTTCTCCTTATCTCTAATGTTTTCTCCCCATTGAAAGACAAATTTCATATTTTGAGTAACATTTTATGTGTCGTCTGCAAATAATTTCAATTTGGACATGTCTAAAATTTTATCGTTTTACAAAGAGTTGAAGGTGGTCAAAATTACAGTCATTTGCAGAACAAGGAAGACTGAGGAATATTAAAATTAGAATTAATGTTGCCAACATTACTTCTAGTTTTTATATTTATTGGATTGCCTGTGGCTAGAACTTGACAAACCGCACCTTTAGCCTTGAGCTGCTCAGCGCGACTCACTGACCTTTTGCGGACAGTGTATATCAAGATCAGACTGCACAGAACGTGCAGTCTGATCTTGGATCTACATTGTCTGACAGGGAGATATTTTCCTCCAAAAAAAATAAGTTTGAAATAACACTATTCGAGTTTTCACCATCGGCTTGAAAGTTTCACTTATTTAGCAAGATAAGGGTTAATTGATTGAATGATTTATTGTATTGGAGTTATACGCCGTGTTAACACCTTAGGTCATATCACGGCGGTCAGTGCACCTACGCATGTGTTTCCTGGCTTTCTCACACCAGTACTGACACAACTTCCTTTCTAAGTCACAGACTTCTTTTCTCATCTGCATCAGAGGTTAGAGGCGAAAAATCGCTAGAAAGAAAGTTTGCCTCAACCGGGTATCGAATCCAGAACCATCAGGTCACCAGGTCACGAGTCGGATATGTTAACCACTGAGCTACCCGGCCGGGCGGATAGGGGTTAATAAATCGGACTTACAATACTCACCATACTTTTAAATGGTACTTTTACATAGACCTGTATTTTATCCACAGAATCGTTTACATTCGGCCGCACTGGAGTCTTTTCAAAACATTTTGTAAGACATCTACCCATATTTTTTGGAGTGACTGATATTATAACTTTAATTTACCAAGCGGTCAGATAGTTGAAATTATTCCAATTGTTTGTCAAGATTTCTTACGAAATATATGTATCGTATTTGTTTTTGACAATTCAGACTAATTATGCGGTTTTATGGATGTGCGTGTGGTTAACCAATACCTATATCTTTTTTCATAATTATGGATACTTAACATCAATTTTGTCTAACAACCGACTGAACCATGAGGTGGAAATGCTCCTTGGACATGCAGAAAGGGGAAGTGTGGCTTTTTACCTCCTCCCATACCAAAATTATCTGCGTATAACACCTCATGAAGTATCTAATAGACTAAAATCATACATACTACTTGGTCTGTTTTCGCCAACCATTCCTAAGAACGTTCTCAGTTTTAGTCTCCATATTTTTTTAATTTTAAAAGTTACACATCTTCTGATTGGCTAAACCATTTGGTCAAGCCAATCAGAAGTTGTGTTACGTTCAAATTTAGAAAATCTCGGAGAATAAGACTAAGAATGTTCTTAAGAATTATTGGTGAGTACAGACCAAGGATCAGACTGTAAGTTTTCTGCAGAGTGGTGGCAGTCTACTCCACATGAGAAGGATGAAGGAGAAAACAGTATAAGAAAAGTGCAAAATAAGTTATGTCATATAATTAGAATTTGTTTGTTCGTGAGAACTAAGACGTTTCTTTAATTACTTAGTTATGTCTGCGTTATATTTAACCCTTTCAAAACAACGGCTTTTTGCGAACTGCATAGATCAAGATCAGACAAAGAAGAACGTGCAGTCTGATCTTTGATCTATACCGTCCGCTTGTCTAGCCAAGCCTTAGATAAAAAAAAAAAAACGTTCTGGGTTTGAGTCGATTGTAGCTTCAGCCGATTAAAGATTTCGAGTTTGTATTTTTGCCGCTGAAAGAGTTAACCTTATACATCACAATCCGGAGATTTAACTACATCTGGGAAGATGGCTTTTGAAAACGCTGTGGGAAAAGGAGAAAATGCTGGTAACCAGCATTTTCTCCTTTTCCCACAATGTTTTCTACCCTCTCCCTCTCTCTCTCTCTCTCTCTCTCTCTCCCCCCCTCTCTCTTTCTCTCTCTATTTCTCTCTCTCTCTATCTTTCTCTCTCTCTCTTTTTCTCTCTCTTTCTCTCTCTCTCTCACTCTCTCTCTCTTACTCTTTCTCTCTCTCTCTCTCTCTCTCTATCTCTCTCTCTTTCTCTCTCTCTCTCTCTCTCTCTCTCTCTCTCTCTCTCTCTCTCTCTAGACATTCACATTTAATCTGTCGTCTCTAAATGCTTTCTATTTGGACTAGTCTAGAGTCTTGCCGTCATTTTTGTAAAGGGCGAAGGATTACTCCGCAAAAACGGTGAACGTGCAGCCTGGATCAGGTGGTAGAGCGTACGACTCGTAAAATTCAAGCTTCGGGTCACTTGAGGGTGTGGGTTCGATACCCATGGCTGACCATCTGAAATTACCAATAGTCTTTCGGATGAGACATTAAACCGAGGTCCCGTGTGACGGTGCTATACTCCGAGCACGTTAAAAAGAACAGGCGTAACTTAGGATGGGTTTCCTCCTGTATCTTGCACTATTCCACGTAACATAACTAACAGCCTTCAGGGGGAGTCGCCCATATGGGAAACCGGGTGGTGACGATAAATAAACGCAAATTCAAACGATTCCGGTCCGAATTTAGTACCACAAAGGAATAAAGAATGCATTGGCATGCATTCAAACTGTTTTTTAATCCAATTGATTACACCTAGTTCCATAATATCTGTCTTTATGAAAATGCACAAAAGAAGAAATGTATCCATTGTAATTAAAATTGTTTGTGTTAATATCTGAATGTATCGAGCAGATGTTTCCTTCCTAAAATCGTATCAAGTCCCGGTAGCACAGTAAGTAGCGTACAGGACTTGAGAACAGGGGCAACCTGGTTCGAATCCCCAGCTCGGCTAATGAAGGATAAGGCTTTTAAAAACATTGCGGGAAAAGGAGAAAATGCTGGTATCCAGCATTTTCTCCTTTTTCCCAAAATGTTTCCTATCCTATAAAATACAGGCTACATCATTTGGGCTACATTTTATTTGTCTTTTGCAGAATCTTTCAATTCGATCGAGTCCAAAATTTTGTCATGTAGAAAAGAGTTAAACACATATCAAAATATCAAGTTTCTTGCGATGGAGAAAGCACGCTGCACAGATAACAGGTTTTCTGTTTAAGAATAACCCAGATCCGTCCACTTTCATGACTCTTCTTTTTATTGAACTAGAATATCTTGTACATCAGTTATGCTCTGTGAAAAGGTGATTAATACAACTGCAAAAAGTTTCGACTCATGTCAGCCTGCGCATTCCACGCAGGCTGACATGGGTCGAAACTTTTTGCTATTGGCTGATTTTCTGCATGCTAAAGGAACAGTGTAAATTACGAGTCGTACCTAAAGAAGGGTATCGTGTGGCATTCCGGAAGTGGGTAGACCATTGTAAACAGTGTGTGGAGGCAGATGGGGCAGACTTTGAAGGACTCAAAGAAACAAAATTTTGATATCACAAAAATAACTTCGAAAAGAAAAACCGCCCTACTCTACAAACATTCATATACATTATATAAAGCTGCTTCTTAAGCCAGTGCCGATTTTTTAAATACGTCAACCAACGACAAGCTAGTTTTTCTTTTCACCAGTGTTATTTTGATTCGGGCATGTGCCAAAACCTGTCATGATATGATAAAATGACGTACTTTATTTGCACAAGTGATCTTTATTATTATCATTTTTTTTATAAACAATTTGCCTTTTTTTTATGGGTAACTTTTGCGCGGAAAAAAGTGTTTCTAAACTTTTCTTTTTATGTAATATTTAAATACTAGTCTTTTATAACTCTTCAGTAGAATGGTCATATACGTACATTTTACTGGAATAGTTCTTGTATTTGTTTTAACTCTGCTTTGTATATGAATGAGACTATACTAAAGATACGAATAATAATGAAAAATGGCCTCGTACCTCATGATTCAGTAGGTTGTTAGACAGAGTGAGTTTTATCGATCCCTGAATATCTGATAGCTTTCTTGTCTCATGCATTATGAAGATACATTAAACGCCCTTTTGCATGTATTGAGCTTCGCTTTGGGAAAGGTATTTAATTCATTTTCGTAATGCATAAAACCAAGCAAGTCGTAACATAAAATAGTTCCATTTAGTTTAAAAAGGGGCTGAATCAAGAGTTAGAAAGGTCCTTTGACATGCAGAAAGTTTACCACTTACAAAACGTTTCGACCCAGGTCTGCAAAAGGTATCGACCCATGTCAGCCTGCGCAGTCCGCGCAGGCTGACATAGATCGATACTTTTTGCAGATGCATTAAGCCATCTTTTCACCGAGGATGACTCGGATGTATTGTGTCGTACTTCGATGACGACAGTTGTAACTAAGTCGGTAAAACTTGTAACCGAATTCCACATGAACTGGAAATAAAATATGCCGTACAAAAACTGCAGACTCAAAAAGTCTGCAAGTCATTTTTATTTACTTGCGCAGAAGACAAAAAGAAAGGAAAGAAAGGAAGGAAGAAAGAAAGACTGTTTACCTATGTACAACGCAATGGGATCTGGAATCCATGATATTCGTCAAACATTTAACCCTTTACCACACAATTTCGAGATTTGTCGACCTCAAGTAAGTGTACTTTGAAGCAAAGTTAAAAGGTGGAAGAGAGAGACAGAGAGAGAGAGAGAGAGAGAGAGAGAGAGAGAGAGAGGGGACAAAGACAGAGAGAGAGGGAGAGAGAGAGAGGGGACAAAGACAGAGAGAGAGGGAGAGAGAGAGAGACAGACAGACAGACAGACAGAGACAGAGAGAGAGACAGGACAGAGACAGACAGAGAGAGAGAGAGGGGCGAGAGAGAGAGAGAGACAGACAGACAGACAGACAGACAGAAAGAAAGAAAGAAAGAGAGGGAGAAGGAGAGAGAGACAGAGACAGAGAGAGAAATCAAGTCGCAATGACTGTAATCGATCATCGAAATGAATTTAAAACCATAATACTATTACTTGCTCTTTTTCTCCCTCAGTGTTTACAATAACCCTTCTTTCTCAAGGTCGTTGAAACTCAGGATCGTTGAGTAAAAGGTTAACCCTCTACTAAACTGAAAAGTTTTAGACTGGTCCAAACTTAAAACATTAGCATACAACAATATCATAACTGTGACACAAACATTTAAATTTGTTTTGGGAAGAAAAGAAAACAAGGTGGAAAAAAGGAGAAAATGCTGGTTACCAGCATTTTCTCCTTTTTCCACCATGTTTTCAGTAGCCTTCTTTCTCAAGGTAATTTAGATTCAGGATCATTTGTTAAACGGTTGAAACCCGAACTATCGGAAGATAGTGCACAATACGTTGTTCAATAACTGAAAACGCGCATCAAGTTAGGAAGCAACTGGCTTTGTTCTTCTGTTAGATGTAGTATTGGAGATAGTGGAATAGGCTGTGATATGAATTTCTTGTTTCTTTGATTTTAAAGGAAAAATTGGGTATAATTCGGTGTTTGACATTAGTTTGGGGTTTACGCCGGTCGATTGTAATGATAAGTTGATCAGTTTTGGTTCTTTACTTTTCAGTTTTATTATTTCACAACAATGAATATGCAATAAAGATATATAAAATCAGAGGCGTAGTATTGAATAGACAAAATGTGGGAGTTTTTGCTTTCTAGAGTTTTTTTTTTTAATTCGGGGGTAAAAATCGCCTGATAAATTTTACGCGTACAATGCTCATACCGTGAATGAATACTATTGAACAGTTTTGATTCTTTACTAAGGTATGGTATCTAAGTTAAAAGTAACTTAAGAAAGACGGCAGTCAGTTAAGGTACGAACAAGTGTACAACTTTAATTGAGAGGAAAAGCAGGCAGACATACAAAAGGACAGCGAATAAACGGACAGGCAGATGGACGGACGAACGGACGTTATTATGGAAGGGTTTTTACAAGGAATGTTTTTTGGCAAGCCACTGTAGAGCCCCAGCGTAGTACAGGTTGATTCCTGGACATACATGAACAAGTGAGCCGTCGCCGTGATATAACTGACAGGATTTTGATGGAGGCGTAAAATATCATTCAATCAGTCTTCGGTTGTGTTAATGTGATTAAAATCTCATATCTGACTTTAAGTTCACCGAGTAAAATAAGTGAAAACACTCGGAAAGCTGTAAAACTTTTCCAGAGATACCTCCTATAAAAATATTCAGTTCTTTTTATATTATTCAAACATTTACCACACCGTTCCGCATTTTAACGACCTTGTGAAAAAGGGGCTTTTGAAAACATTGTGGGCAAAGGAGAGAATGCTGGTAACCAGCATTTTCTCCTTCTTCCACAATGTTTTCTACCCTTCCACAAACAATTTCAAATTTTTAACCATATTCATGTTGACGTCTTCAAATGCCTTGAAATTTGACAAGTATAAAATTCTGCTGTTTGGTAGAAAGTTAACAAGTTTACTTCAATACTTCAGTGCTGCTTAGGTTAAATGGTGTTTTTTTTTCAATAGAAAAGTAGGTAAAGAAATCCATAATCAGACTGCATGTAGTCTGATCTTGACCTAGACTCTCCGCCAAATACATAAATCAGACTGCATCTAGTCTGATCTTGATCTAGACTCTCCGCCAAATACATAAATCAGACTGCATCTAGTCTGATCTTAATCTAGACTCCACCAAATGCATAAATAATTACAAGGTGACATAATGATTAAATTACAACATGATGGTAAAATTACTAACTTTTTTTAACGATTTCGATTGATTCTACATGTACATGTATGTACAAAACCCAATTTTTCAACCCATTGGCGATATAAGTGACTTACACTACGGTCGATGTGAGATCAAGATCAGACTCTACAAAATGTGTTGTCTGATCTCGGATCCACACCTTCGGCTGTCGATTTCATTTGTTAAACTCTTTAACATACGTCAGAATTTTAGACTTGTCCAAACTGAAAGCATTTTCAGGTGACAAATGAAATGTTGCTCAAATGATGGTATTTGTCTCTGAAAGCGTTGAAAACATTGTGGGAATATGATGAAAACGCCGGTAAACAGCGTTTCTCCTTCTCACAGTGTTAAAGCCGTTTTTCCGCGATGTCTTTAAAACTCGGGGTTATACGGAAAAGGGACCAAGTATTGCGTAAGAGTTCTTAGCGGAAACAACCCAAAAATGTTAACCCTTTACTGCTTAACAAGTTAAATAAAACTTTCAATATCTCAGTAAAAACCGAACAAATGTTACTTCTAACTTATATTTTGGAGAAAAATATTGCCTCATCGGACAGTGTAGATCCAAAATCAGACTGCACGTTCTGTGCAGTCTGATCTTGGATCTACACTGTCCGCAAAAGGCCAATGAGTCAAGTTTAGCAGCTTAAAAGTTATCTAGTCTCGAAGGCAAAGGTTACTTGAAGTTTTTTTTTTAACCTCTGCGTGTCTGATTTGACAACAATAAGATATCGAGTATTTGTGCATGTTCACGTCTCGGTTACATGCGACCTAGTTTTATGGTAAACTTACACCATCGGGTACATGTATTTGCGTGAATACTAAAATCGCATCTCCGTTTCTATTGTTAAAGATTGGACTTACAATTACGACTTCAGTCGCTTTTCGCGGACAGTGAAGATTCAGCTTTAGGTTACTAATCGCAACTCAAGAACCTTTTGCGGACAGTATAGATCAAGATCAGACTGCACATAACTAGCAGTCTGATCTTGGATCTATACTGTCCGATGAGGAGATATCTTTCCCCAAAAAACACCTTAGAAATGGCAAAATTTGGGGGTTACTATTGGCTTGAATGTTTCACTTCACTTATTTAGCAGGGTATGGCTTAAGATCAGGCTGCAAACGGAAATACAAAGAACTATCACTTATCTAGCCTTCCAAAATCTATACGGGATGTTTTTACCAAAACAGCATTAGGGAAAAAAAAAACACATCTTTTTTTGATAATTTTCTTTTGTTTTTTTTTTTAGTGAAATTCCTTGTTTACCGAGCTGTCTATACATTGGTGGATGTTACGGAAGTTTCAATGTGTTTATGATTATTGCAGACTGGTTTTTTTTTAACCGTCTTTAACTAACAACAAAATTTTGGACTGGGCAAAATGGAAAGCATATGCAGACGACAAATTAAATATTGCTAGAATAGAGATTTCTCTCTTTGATAGGGTAGAAAACATTGTGGAAAAAGGAGAAAATGCCGGTTACCAGCTTTTTCTCCTTTTTCCACAATGTTTTCAAAAGTCTAATCTACCCGGGTAGTTAGAACTGAGGATTGTGTGGTAATTGGTTGAAGGACTGGTGTGCCTCAGTGTCACAAACTGTGTAGACTAGTAAATCATCAAGGTCCAGTTTTCTTCTGTTGATACTTTCCATGAGGACAAAATTTTTCACTGGAAGCATTTCCAGGCGACAGATAAAATAAAGCTAGAATGCTGAGATTTTTCGTTGGAACTATAGAAAACATTGTGAAAAAAGGAGAAAATGCTGGTAACCAGCATTTTCTCCTTTTTCTACAGTGTTTTCAAAAGCTTTTTTACGAAAGGTTGATAACACTTGGGAGTGTTTCGAAATTATATATCATTATTTACTTTTGTTGACCATAAGGTCGTAATACCTTGACTTCGTTGACGAACTTAATATTGTTAACGGACCAAATCTAACTGACAGATTTTGTTTTGCGAAACATTTCGGGCCCGAAACAACCAGCTGTTCAAAATAGCATCTCTTGTCTAATTCTAAATTTTGAGAATAACACATTTTCTTATTGGCTAAACCATTTGTTTTAGCCAGTTAAAGCTTGCGTTGCTGTGTAAATTTTTCAGAATCATAATTAGAATACAATTTACAACCATAGCTTATTAATAAGGCTAACCCCGTTAGAGCAACACCCGTTACAACGCGGATCTCAGTTGTAGTAAGAAACTATTGACAAGAGGAACAAAATACTATAATTATATTTGAAAAGTATTTAAACTTTTCCTTAAGATGGATTACAGTGCGGAAGAAGAACTGTTTGGACAGAATTCATCAAGTGATATAAATGCACATATCTTTACCGTGGAACCCTTGGTTCGAGAGAATTTAGAACTTTCCAAAGATTTTATACTGGATTATACAGAATACAAACATGTGCTTGAAGAATGCAACAAGACCTTGCACCAAGCTTCATACCCGCAAGACGGTAAGTTAGCTGATTGCGTATATTTTAACAATGATTTTATCAAGCATGTATGATTCTTTACAACTATGACGAAAGCATGCTGAAAACACACTGGAAAAAGAAGTAGTTGCTTATAACAAGCAATTGTTTCCTTTCCCACAATGTCCCTACTGGGCCAATTCCTTTCCGAGGATTGATGATAGTCATTGCGACACGATTCATTCCTCTCTCACCGCTTTCCATTACCTCGGCGATGGTTATGTGGGATAGCAGCCAGTGGCTTGGAAAGAATATTGTGCAGAGTACTGGTAAAACAAATTCCAGGAAAGCATGGATAGGTGCAGTGGCCGCCGCGATATAACTGAAATAATGTTGAAAACGGCGTTAAACACCATACGATCAATCAATCAACCCATCAATTGTCCCACAATGTTTTCATGGCAATTCAGATTGAGCCTTTTTCTAATCTTAATACGTTAAGCTTAAAACTGTGTCTTTAATATAAGTGTGGAGCGTGGATAGAATAGGACTGCTTAGAAACCAGTAACAAGGAAAACTCAAAAGATATTTATAGTTGCGGTTATGTTAAGTATAGATCTAGATCAGACTGCAAAACAAGTACAGTCTGATGTTGGGTGTACAAACAACAACTCAGAACTGGGTCAGTGAATTTTCTATCCCTTCCATAAAAGCCCATATTTTTGCCTATAGCACTAAAGTCGAGCCCCGGTAGCTCAGTTGGTAGCTTACAGGACTTGAGAACAGAAGGTTACTGGTTCGATCCCTGGCTCGGCCAATTTCTTTCCGAGGGTTGATGATAGACATTGCGACAGGATTCATTCCGCTCTCACCGAAGATCATTATTTCGTCGATGGTTATGTGGGAAAGCAGCCAGTGGTTTGGAAAGAATATTATGTGAAGTACTGGTAACAGAAACTTCAGGAAAGCAAGGATATGTGCACTTGCCGCCACGATATACCTGAAATAATGTTGAAAACGGCGTTAAACACAATACAATCAATCAATCATATGGCACTAAACACCATATAATACCTGCTCTGTCTGCGGTCAAACTGGTTTGAACATTGCTAGGTGACACACTACTGTCGTTAAACTATACCTTTGCGACTTTCAAGTGACATTCAAATGAAAAATACTCGTTTTTTATGGAAAACAATAGTAACGTTTTTATACGGTTGCAGCATATGGTTTACCAGGCCGCTTGCGAATGGAAAAAAGACAAGATGAGACTGCACGTTCTGTGCAGTCTGTTCTTGACCTACACTGTCCACATCAACAATGAGATGCTTGGTCAGAGCTGCTAGGGTTAAAATATTGTGACAGGGACTTTATATACACAGTTGCTTTTTTTTTGTATAGAATGCCTATCTATATCTTTATCAAATACTCCCGTTTTCGAAAACCATGAGGTGGAAAGCCTTTTGAAAGCATTATGGGAAAAGGAGAAAATATCTTTGAAAGACTTATCCACGTTTAATTAAATAACTAATTCTATAAAATTTTGTGGTCTGGAACAGAGTAAAGAATTAATATGAAGGATATTATACAATGACCAGATTCTTTTTGCAAAATCAGGGTACGTATTCACAAAACATTCTTAATTAAGAACATTCTTAGTCGTATTCTCCAAGGTTTTCTAAATTTGAAAGTAACGCAACTTCTGATTGGCCAAACCAAATGGTTTGGCCAATCAGGAGTTGTGTAACTTTCCATTGGTTGGTGAATTCGAACCAAGGGCATTGTGGGATTAACTCAGGGGTCTTGTTATACGTCATGTACTCTGTTTTGCTTTGTTACTAGATTGAAAGTGTAAATTGCATATCTTTACTCTTCTTTTTCGCTATTTTTTTTTTTTGATACAATATCAAATCACATGAGTGAGAAATATAAACCCACCTGCGTGAAGTGTCACAAATTACAAATTTCTCGTGACGGACTTCTCGCTACTCTGAGTACCTGCGAGATTTCATTTCGTCGAGACGGAAAAAAAAAACATTATTATTACTAAAATCCTGTACCAAACAATCCCGACTTTTAACGACTCTGAGGAAGTAGACGTATGAAAACATTGTGGGAGTAAGAGAAAATGCTGGTATCAAGCATTTCCTCCTTTTTCTACAATGTTTTCCACTATATGAAAGACAGAATATATGTTTAGAGTAACATTTAAATTGTTGTCTGCGACTGCTTCAGTTTAGACAAGGCTTGAATTTTGTCATCTGGTGTAGAGTTTGAAAATGAAATAGTAAACGAAATAATTCGACGGGCAGTCTCTTTTACGAATCTTACTTATCCGTTGGTTTTGACTTTGAGTCTAGTTATATATCATAGACTCTGTCTTATTTTGTTTTCTGACCTGATTCAATGGGTAAAATGCATTTCTTTACCTCTTCTTCCTTGTAGTACGAGACGAAATAAAATGGACACTAGTCAGTACAGAAGATATAGATAATGATATTGCAAAGCTTTTGTTTGGGTGGGGGGGGGGAAGGGGGACGGGGGGATTAGAGTACCTGGCAAATTATGGGGAGGGTGGTTAGAGTACCTTGCAAGATTGGAGGAGGGGGATTAGAGTCCCTGGCAAATTTGGGGGAGGGAAGGATAGAGTCCCCGGCAAATTTGGGGGAGGGGTAAGAGTTCCTGGCATGGGGGGGGGGGGTTAAAGAGTACCTTGCAAATTTTGAGGAGAGGGGTAAGTGTACCTGGCAAAGGTGCATATCCAAGTTGAAAGTGCGTATTCTGCCAGCATCAAAATCCTTATTTCCTGTGTTCGTTTCTTTGCATTTGCATGACGAAAGACCGTGCTATCATGTTACATTATTTGACGATTTTGTATTGCATTGTGTTAAGACGATGTATGTAAGGTTCAAGTCTGAGCAAAACTACTCGTATGTTCTGTTCTCGGTCCACATTCCCCAACCTTTCTTAAAAACAGTCTTTGTCTTATTCTCCAAGATTTTCAAAATTTGAATGTACCACGACTTCTGACTGGCTAAACCAAATGATTTCGCCAATCAGAGACCGTGTTTTTCCGTATTCACAAAATTCTGGAGAATTAGACAAAGAATGTTCTTAAAAATGGTTGGTGAATACGGACTGTGCTCTGTTCTTTTTAAAAAATGGGTTCGAATGAAGACTGGTTCGACAACTTTTCAAAGGTATCAGTTCCAAATGTAACAGACAACATACACCACGAGTAAGGTGATCATGATTTCTTTCAGAAAAATTTGCTGTTACGTCAAGCACGTACAAGTCGAGCTCTGTGAAAAGGGGGTTTAATGCATTTTCCAAAAATCTCGACTGGTTCGGAATGCGCAGGCTGGCCTGTGTCGAAACTTTTCGCTTTTGGTAAGTTTTCTGCATGTCAAAGGACCAGTTTATCTCATGATTCAGTCAGTTGTTAGACAAAATGGATCTTATGGATCCATAATTATTTCATGACTTACTTGGTATCATGCATCACGGAGGTGCATTAACCGTCCTTTTGCCAGAGCATGGCTCATAATCATAATTTTACTCCGAAAGAGTTAAATGGACAAAAATAACTTCTAAAGTAATAACATGAATTAACCCTGTACCAAACAGCAAAAGTTCAGATGTATCCAAATTGAAGGGATTTAAAGACGACTGAATAGATCTTTCTGACTGATTTTTTCTCTGGACGTGAAGCAAGATTGTGGTAAAAGGAGGAAAATGCTGACCTACAATTACACCTTTTCCCACAGTGCTTTAAAAGGCATTCTTTCTCAGGATCGTTAAAACACGCGATAACAGGAAAAAAGGTTAAGAGTAGGGAACAGTGAAAAAGAAGCCCCCAGGTTCTTTCCAAATCGATGCTTTTTGACAATTGTAAAAGTCTGAGTGACCTGATGTACTTTATTGTTATAGTTAAGATATAAATTTTTAGGTTTTTGAATAATACCGTGTTTGTCTTCGCTGCAGGGTTTGAATTCACGATTTTAAGTCTGGTTGCATATTCGCCCTTTACCACATGACCAAATTTTGGATTTGTCCGATTTTAAAGCATTTGCAGACGACCAATTGTACACGGCGCAAATGATGGAATTTGTGAGTGAAAGGACAGAAAATTTTGTGGAAAAAACGAGAAAATGCTGGTTACCAGCATTTTCTCGTTTTTCCTCAACGTTTTCCGAAGCCCTCTTTGTTGGGGTCGTTATAATTCGGAGTTGTGTGGCAAAGGACTTGTAAGCGTCCTATGTTAAAAGAGCCTGTTTTGATATTTTCATTCCGCGAATAAATATTTTTGGTAAACACTGGCATATACTACAAAATATACTTTTTCCCCTGCATTGCAAAGAAACTCGACAGTAACACTGAAAAGGACGGACGGACGGACGGACGGACAGACGTACGGACACAGACACACACACACAGACAGAGCGGCGTAATTGCAGCGGAACAGTGAAGATAAAGTTAAAAGGCAACAAAGTTACGAAGAAAGGGCGATGTATGAGTATATTGATAAGGATTTTTGTTTTACATTCGTTGTTCAAAGATAACTTGTTTACTTGTTTGTGACAAAGCTGGGAAAATCAGAAAACGAACAAAAACAATATTTCATTTCAATTTCAAACGCTTTTAGAACTTGCAGAGAGAGAGGGAAAAAATAATAATAAATTCCTTGGAGAAAATATACTTTGACGAATTCCCAATTTCGGGGATTGAAGTTAAAGTACTTAAGGATTATAAAATACCGGTATATGATCAATCGGCTCTTTTACATGAAAAGAATATACCGGAAAGATACCGGGTAAACATTCTATTTTGATTTATTATCTTCATCCTGTTGAATAAAAAGATAAAAAAAAAAAAATTCTGAGATGCATTATACCAAACCCAAACAAGTCGTCAGATTATTATGGATCCTTTGAAATCCATTTTGTCCAATAACCGACCAAATCCTGAACTATAGGAAAAGGATTTTTGGTGGTATTTCCTTAATTCAATAAGTAGCTTCTTAAGCCAGAATTTCTCGGTGGCTTGTGGGAACGTGATAAATATTTAAAATTTTATCCCAAACGCCATCGAATGTCAGATTCTTTTTATCACATAACGATATCTTACGAATTATAGGTTGGAATATGTAAAATTCAACACACTCACATGTAGGAATTTCTATGACTAAAACCCGACTTATTTATTTGCTTTAAAATGACGTCTCATGTGACGTCAAATGCATAATGCTTACCTCAAACATTATGTAAGATAAGAAAAAATTTAATGGCTGCATCACACAGAAAACAAGGATAGTTGTGTGATATATAGAAGATGGTTGTTTTGTTCGGTGAAAGATCGAAATTCATTTCATCGATTGAACATCAGTGGTAAAATTTTCACGAGTGGAACCACTTGTGAAAATATTACTGATGATGTTCACTCGAAATAATTCCGATCTTTCACCGACAAAAACAAATATTCTATTTATTGTATGCTTCTAACCCCCTTTTTTGAGGACTTATATCAAAATCCAGTACAGTTGTTTTCGGTAATTTCCCGTGGCGTACCCCCTCCGCATAACAACGCAGTACAATATTACGTAAAGCGCTAGAAATATAGGGTAAATTACGTCATATTTTCATCTGGTTGAATGGCACGCGCTGTTTATCTAGGTAACTAGTGCGCGGGAAGTACTACTTCCGCATTCAATTGAAGAGTTAGAAAATAAAATCGGTATTTTTACTGGTCGTTACTATAAAGTATCAAACCATATTCCGCCATTATTTCTCGATAGACTTGCAAAAAGCATGAAATAAAGACATTTATTTGAAGAAAAATATAGATTATGTAAAGAACGTGGAGAAAACGTTCTGACAAATAGGAAATCACTTGTTTTGACCTATTTATGCAATTGTAATGACGGTTCGCAAAGCATTCTGCCGTGCCCGGTAGTTCAGTCGGTAGGTTAAAATACAGGGCTTGAAACCAGGGTGTCGCTGGTTCGAATACCTTGCTCTGCCAATTTCTTTCTTACGATCGATGATAGTTATTTCGACAGGACTCATTCATGTAGTTAAGCAGCAAGTGGCTTGGAAAGAATCTTGTGTGAAGTACTGGTAAAAGGAACTCGAAGGAAGCATGGAGAGGTGAACTGGCCGCTTCGATATAACTGAAGAAATGTTTAAAACGGAGTTAGACACCATGCAAACAAACACAACCAAGCAAATCCAAAGCCTGCTATTTCAGAGATGAATTTAAAATAATGTCTGCTAAAGAGTTAAATCATACCTCGGGACATTTGAGGATATTGGTTCGATCCCCGCGGCTGGCTATCTAAAAATACTAATATCCTTTCGGATGGGACGTCGAATTGGGGTTGCATGTGACGGTGCTAAACACTGTCCGATAAGGAGTTATTTCTGAGGGTTCAGAGACCTCACCTATATACTCGACTGCTGGAGACGATAAACACACGGAAAACTCAATCAGAATGAGGGCGAGCGAGA
This sequence comes from Hippopus hippopus, assembly GCA_946811185.2. Lineage (NCBI taxonomy): Eukaryota > Metazoa > Mollusca > Bivalvia > Cardiida > Cardiidae > Hippopus > Hippopus hippopus. The sequence goes on along the minus strand of OX328108.1, from coordinate 8,587,784 downwards.
GAGAGCGATAGACAGAGAGAGCAACAAAGAGCGGGTATTCGAAAGACACCATCTACTAGTTACCAACCTTTATCTTGCTAAATAAGTGTAATGAATTTTTACAGCCGATTGTAAAAACCCAAATTTGCTATTTCATAGCAGCTTTGGGGCAAAGATATCTCCTTATCGGACAGTGTAGATCCAAGATCAGACTGCACGTTCTGTGCAGTCTGATCTTGATCTACACTGTCCGCAAAAGATCTTTAACTCGCGCTTACCAGCTTAAGGGTTAAAAACTCAGGGAACTTTTCGACTTTTTCGTGGTTTTATTTGACTTTATTCGTATTTAGTGGTAAGAGTGGTAGTGATATAAGGGTTAATTAGGCATTTAACTTGACATAATTCAGTTCCTTAATTAGACCATTATAAATACTAGCCTCACAGTTGTTATTGTTGGTGACAGTAATTATACCCATCAATAATTGGAGCCATGGTCTTGCAAAAGGGAGTTCAATGCATGTCCGTGATGCAGAGAACCATGCAAGTCATCATATAATTATGGATCCATAAAAACTATTTTGTCTAACAACCAACTAAATCAGGAGGTAAACCGGTCATTTGATATGCAAGAAATTGATCAATAGCAAAGTTTCGATTCAGGTCAGCCTGCGCGGATTGCGCAGGTTGACCTGAATCGATACTTTTTGCAGGTGCATTAAACAGCCTTTCCACAGAGCATGGCCCATTTATATTGTACTTAGATAATACTGAACGACAGTTCAATGACATTATATGATATTTAACGCTAAACCAAACGAAAGTACTTTAGCCTACTCCAAATTTTAACCATTTGAGTCATGCGCTGGCAAAAGGGGGCTTAATGCATCTCCAGGATGCAAGGTCCTTTGACATACAGAACCTCAAAAAGTTTCGACCCAGGTCAGCCTGCGCGGACTGCGCAGGCTGACCTGGGATGATACTTTTTGCAGATGCATTAAGCCCCATTTTCACAAAGCACGGCTCATTCGCAAATAACAGATCAAATGTGATGCGATTTGTCTTTGAAAGGATAGAAAACATCGTGGTGAGAGGATAAAATACTGTTTATCAGCATTTTCTCCTTTTTTCCACAATGTTTTCAGAAAACTTGTTCCTTGAAGTCGCTAAATCCCAGGATTGTTTAGTAAAGGGTTCATAAAGTTGGTCTACACAGATTCTTTTACGCATATCAGTACAATACCATGTTTTAACGACGCTGATAAAAAGGCTTTTGTGTGAAAAAGGAGAAAATGCTGCAGTTCAATGACATGGTATAATTTTTAGGAAAGATAACCTGTCGGGTAGCTCAGTGGTTAGCGTGTCTGGCTCATGGCGTAGTGGTTGCGAGTTCGATATACCTGGTGGAGGAAAACTTTCTTTCCTGCGTTTTTTCGCCTCTCACCTCGGATGCATGTTAGAAAAGTTGTCAGTGGCTTGGAAAGAAAGTTGTGTCAGTACTGGTGTGACAAAGCCAAGAAACATATGCGTAGGTGCACTGATCGCTGTGATATGACCTAAGCTGTTAAAACGCCGTTAGACTCCAATACAAACAAAGGAAAGTCAGCGCTAAGCCCGGAATCGCAGTCGGTAGCGTACATGACTTGATAGCCAGGTTTCCGCTGAATCGAATCCCCAAGTTGGCGAATTTCTTTCCGAGAATTGATGATAGCCATTGCGATAGGATTCATTCCTCTCTCACTGCTGTTCATGGTTTCGACGACATTGAAGTGGGAAAGCAGCAAATGGCTTGGGAAGAGCGTTACGCGAAGTATTGGTAAAACAAACCCAGAATAGATAAGTGTACTGCCTTAAATAATGTTGAAAACAGCGTTAAACATCAAACAAACAAACAAACAAATAAAGCTTGCCAACTCAGACTTTTTTTTTTTAATCACGTGACCAGCGGAAATGAGTCTCAATTGCGATTTGATGATGAAATTGATAAGGATAAGTATCAAACATGTAACCCGTTACCAAATACAATGTATACCGTGTTTATTTACCTTGATAAAAAGGCTTTTGGAAACATTATGGGAAAAAGGAGAAGATGCTGGTCTCCAGCATTTTCTCCTGTTTCCACAATGTTTTCTGTCCTTTTATAGCAAGTAAGAATTTATCAACATTCATATACTAAACGGAAAAGAAAAGCGGGGTAAATAGTTTATACGCTAAGATGAAAGGCGTTATATTGTTTCCCAGGAAAGCGCTTCCAGTGCTGCTCGAACTTTGGGCCTTCAGGTTACGAACCCCGCACTTTACCACTGAGCCATTGCAGGGCCCTCCGCCTGTCTGTTTGAGTAAGTCAGTATCAAATGATGAGATCAATTAAGAACAAAATACAAACAATACCGATTGAATCATTCTTAGATCTTTCCCACAATTTGTTGAACCGCAAAATAGGTACTCCGGATATTAATTTTCTTTTCTTGTAATGACTTTTTCTTTGGCATGGCACTTCTTTCGCACGAGGCTGACTTCTTTCTAGTTTCTGTAATCACTTTATATGGCCCTTTGATGTTATAAAATGAAATGAAATGTTTATTTCCGTAACTTCCGCCCGGCATCATAAGATAAAGTGACCTGTATCGCCGACCGGAAATAGAATTGATTTAAAAAGTTACTCCACCGCCATTGTTAACAGCTGCGCATCAGACAAGAACGCCAAAGACGAAATTATTTTTCTGTTCCAAATCTGTAGACGGAGAGATATCTAACCATATACCAAACTATCCCGACTTTTAACGACCCTGAGGAAGATGATTTTGAAGACATTGTGGGAAAAGGAGAAAATGCTGCTTACCAGCATTTTTTCCCTTTCTCACTTAGTTTTTTTTACACATTTAAAGGCAATACTTTGATTTCAGCTACATGTAATTTGTTCCCTGCTTTCAGTATAGAAGAGTCGAAAATTTTATGGTGTGGTAAAGAGTTAGGTCCGAGAAATGACTTTGTCTTCTGAGAGATTCGTTCATTTTATTTTTTTCCAAAAGTTGATATTATATGATTTTGCTGAAATACGAGATCAGACAACACAGAAGATGAAGCCAGGGACCGTATTTACCAACCATTGTCTAGACCATTCTTTATTTATCTAATTCTGGATATAGAAAGTAACTCAACTTCTGATTGGCTAAACCATTTGGTTTAGCCAAGCAGAAGTTGTGTTACTTTCAAATATGGAAAATTTTTCAGAATAAGACAATGAATATTCTTAAGAATGGTTTGTAAATATACGGACCCTGATTTAGGCTCAACCCTAGGTATTCAACGGGTATTCTAAAACATATAAATATGTCTTGGAAATAGAGTACTTTGGTCCATTCTGTAGACTGAAAAACGTCAATTTATTTTGCCCACAATGCACTAAAATTGATAAGAAAAAATAGATGAAGAGGTCCTGTTGAACCCTTTAACAGACGACGAAACTTCAGACTTTCCAATACTGAAAACACTTGCAGACGACAAATTAAATATACGAGCGTAGCTAGAACGATGTAATTTGCATTTAAAAGGGTGAAAAACATTGTGGGAAAAGGAGACAATGCTTGTCCCCGAAATTTTCTTCTTTTCTAAGTGATGTCTATTATATGAAAAAAAACATTTTCTCGTTTACCCGCTTTCAGTTTTTGAGTCACATTTAATTTGTCGTCTGCAAATACTTTCAATTTAGACCAGTCTAAAATTTGGTTGTTTAGTAAAGACTTAAAACACTGGTTTGTTTGAAATAGAGCAATGCCATACCATAGGGCATTCCCCTTGACCAGCGATGCCAGCAGGAATCGTACAGAGATTCTTGCAGAATAAATTTCACACTCGGGCCACTTAGGTACGCCCCCCCCCTCCCCCACCCCACCCTACCCTACCACCCCGAGCACCCTGTAGGGAAGTAAATATCCACGAATTCTTGCATACTATAAGTCATTGTAATACATGATTTTAGGCAATGGAAATTGTGCGATGATTGCAGTTTCAAGGCAACTTGAATAGAATCATGTCACTTAGTGTTTTTCTTTGTACGAGAGCTGAGCAAATAGTTGTTGGAATTCCTTCATTACTCGTAAATTGCGTTATTGTTTAGACTGTTTTCTTTTGAAGCCCTAGATGCCTCACAGCCGAGCCCAGTAGCTCAGTCGATAACGTTCAGAACTTGAGAGGTCGTTGGTTCGAATCCTCAGCTTGGCCAGTTTCTTTCTTAGGATTGGTAATACTCATCGCGACAGAATCCATTGCTCTGTCACCGCTGACCGTTGTGCGACGATGGTAATGTTGGACATTAGCCTGTGGCTGGGGAAGAGTATTGTGCAAAGTACCGGTGAAAGAAACTAGGTGAAAGCATGGATAGATGCACTGGCCGCTGCGATATAACTAAAATAATGTTGAAAAAGCCTATAAATACCGAACAAACAAACATACAGATCTCATGCCTGTTTGGTCAACATGCTCGGAAACATTTTAGTATGCCACGACAGAGGTTAATCAACTTTGTCGGCGTGTAAGTGAAATTCTTTAAACATTGCGTGAAGAGATACGTCTTGCCGTCTGCAGAACAAAAATTAGTTTTCATGATTCGGTCGAATACAATATTTAGTCACGCTAATCCATCTTGGTGTTTTATTTATTCATGCGCCAGGGCCAACGATTTGTTTTCGTTAATGCTATTGACAGGGCCATTCTAAAATATGTATGTATGCGTCTCGGGACATTTGCTTTAGATCAGTCCGCATAGCTCAGGTGGTAGAGCGTAGGCTTGTAAACATCAAGTCTTGGGCCACTTGAGGGTGTGGATTTGAGCCCCACGGCTGGCCATCTAAAATTACTAATAGTCTTTCGGATGAGACGTTAAAGCGAGATCCCGTGTGACGGTGCTATACACCGAGAACGTTAAAGAAGCAGGCGTAACTTAGGATGGTGTGGGTGTTTTTTTCCCCTCATATTGATATACATGAATGTAGTTTAATCTCCCATGAGGAGGATAAATAAATAAATAAATAAATAAATAAATAAATAAGAGGGCGTCGCCCATATGGGCAACCGGTGGCGACGATAAATAAACGCAAATTCAATCAGACCTGGCTTTGATACATGTTTGATGTTCGACATGTGTTGTAAGTAGACTGGAACAGAAAAGAGATAGTTGTAAAAACTTATAGAATTCATGAAACTATCTATGGTAAAAGCTTTCAAATAATTACAAGTATTTTTATACTCATACACGCAAGTTTCGTCATGACTGCTTTAAACCCCTTACCACACAATGCCATGTTTTAACGACCCGAAGGAGAAGGCTTGTGAAACCATTGTGGGAAAAGGAGAAAATGCTGGTAAGCAGCATTTTCTCCTTTACCCACAATGATTTCTAGTATATCGGAGAGCTGTGGTTCATTCGTGCTCAAGAGTCAAGAATGCGTTGTTTGGGAAAAGGTGTAAGTGTTACGACCTACAGAACTCGGATCTGCGTTAAATGAAAATGGACTATGCTCTGTGAAAAGAGAGTTTAATGCATGTGCAAAAAGTATCAACCCAGGTCAGCCTCGGTCAATTTGTTTGCTTTTGATAAATTTCCTGCATGTCGAATGACCATTACCGTATACCTCATTATTCAGTCGAATGTAAGATTAAACGGACTTTAAGGATCTATAACTAGTTGATGACTGCTTTTGTTATAATGCATCACGTAGATGCATTATACGCCTTTTGGCCAGGGCGCGGCTCATATATGAGATGAACTGTTCTATGAAGCTGTAGTATTTGAATGTATATGGTCTGCAACACGCGAAAAAGGGCATTCGGACATTTGCGTAAAGTGTCTTCTCGGATCAGCCTGCGCAGTCTGCGCAGGCTAATCCGAAACGACACTTTCCGTTTTTATGTAATTTTCTGTTTTGCACAAGTCTACTGTAGCACAAAATCTAATGTAGTCGTAAAGTGCCGTCTCGGATTAGCCTGCGCGGACTGCGCAGGCTAATCCGAGACGACACTTTACGCAAATGTCCGAATGCCCCTTTTCGCGTGTTGCAAGCCAATTATATAAAGTCAGGGTAATCAATCTATCAAGCAGTTTTTAAATAAAGACCACCAACTCAAAATACCTATACAACAATTATGATAAAATCATCTTCATGAGCATCATTATAATCATCAAGTATCATCATTTCTGCTTGTCATCATTAGGATTAAATGTTATTATCATGATACAGAGGAAATACGTTATGCACCCTTTTCTTCAATGATGTACCAGGAAAATATCAGTGTAACAAATGAGCCGTACTCTGTGAAAAAGGATTTTAATGCATTGTATCGACCCAGGTCAGCCTACGCAGACCCCGCAGGCTGACCTGGGTCAAACATTTTGCTTTTGATATTCTTTTCTGTATTTCCAAGGACATTCTATTTCAGAGTTTAGCCATTTGTTATAAAAAATGGATTTTATCGATCCATAATTATATAATGACATGTTTGGTAAAATGCATCACGGAAGTTTATTAAAACCCTCTTCTCAGAGCATGGTTCATATATTTTCAGTCCTTCTCAAACGATTAACTTCAAATCCAGACATGTTTGATTTACAATAGTCTTCATAGATTTTGTGGAGACAAATATTTTGTCATAAAAATGAAGGACATTTATGATACATGTACCCTAGCGTGTATCGCGATTGATAGTTATCAATGTTAATTGTACTAATGCTTTTCAGCAACAAGAAAACAGAATTGTGTCACAAAAGATAAATTAGAGCGGCATCTGAAAGCTATTATCCGTGTTGTCTATTGTACAGATATGGTTTGCGTGTCCTTTTTTACTCGAAAAATTGGTCTAATTATCGACCATGTGGACTTGATGTTTTCCTCTGTTTTTAATCCTGTACTAGGCGACAGAATTTTAGACTCTTCCAATCTAACCGTTCACTAAACAATGACCCTAAAGAACATGACAACATATGAGGCATGCTCTGTGAAAAGGGAGCTTAATGCATCTGCAAAAACTATCGACCCGGGTCAACGTGCGCAGTTTTACCGACCCAAAAAATAAGGAAAACATTGTGGAAAAAGGAGGAAATGCTGGTTAACAGTAATTTCTCCTTTTCCCACAAAGGTTTCTACCCTTTCACAGACAAAGCCCATAGTCTATGAGACAAATACAATTTATTGTCTGCAAATGCTTTCAAATCTGACGAGTCTTCTGTTAAAGGGTTTAGCCCTCAAAAAGGGGGATGTTTTCTTTATTTGTTCAAGAGTAAGCAAATTAAAAAAGTATTATTGTAAAAATTTGATGTCTACAAACTTTTTAATTGTCCCTTTTATAGACAGCTAAATCAATTTGAGCGCTGATCGAATTCCCAAGACGCACAGCCCGTGACTTATACGGTAACAATTTGCCCAAAAGAGTAATACATAGAGGATTTTTCTTTTTTCGGTGAAAGAGCGAAATTTATTTCATCGAGTGAACATCAACGGTAATATTTTCACTCGTGAAATAAATGTAGATCTTTCACCGAAAAAAAAAAACAACAAATAATCTATTTTTGTCATGCTTCTAACCCCTTTTTTGTTGGGACTTTCGTCAAAATCCAGTACTGTCGATTTGAAGTAATTCCCCGTGGTGTACCTTCCCCCACTTAACAACGCATTACAATATTACATAAAGCGCTAGAAATGTAGGGTAAATGCGCGTAAATTGCATCGTATTTCCGTCTGGTTGAATGGCACGCACTGTTTACGTAGGTAACTAGTGCGCGGGAACTGCTGTTTTCGCCTTTAATTGAAGAGTTAGAAAATATGAAATCGGTAAATTTCACTGGTCATAACCATAAAATATCAACCAATATTTCATCGTTATTTCTCGATAACTACCGAAAAAAATGAAATGATAAGTATTACTTTTTTTGGCAGGAAATATTTTTTTAAAACAGATAGACGGCGGAAGAGGTACTGGAATATGAATATTGAAAAAACGAAAAGCAATCAGAAGTAATTTCCTCTTTTTCCTCAATGCTTTGCATGTTCTTGAATGGTGAAATTTTTAATTAGACATGAGCCAAGCCCTGTGAAAGTTGGGGCTATGTGGTCTTGAACAAAGTATAACCCAGGTCAACCTAAGCTGTCCGCGCAGGCTGACTTTGGTTGAAACTTTTAGCAGGTAGTCAATTTTCTGCATGTCAAAAGACCAGCATACTTTACGATTAAGTAGATTGTTATACAAAAAGAGTTTTAGGGCTGTAGAATTATGTGAAGACTTGCATGGTATCATGCATCACGGAGATACATTAAGCCCGCTTTTCACAGAATATGGCTCATATTTTTACAAGATTAGATGATTATCCAGCTCATCGTTGGAAAAGGAGCTGTTGCTGCTAAAATTGATGTATATTTGTATTTGAAAACACAAGTACAGTAGATATCCAGTAATGGTTTTTAGGGTAACGCTGAAAAAAAAATTAGCGGTAGCAATGCTTATATTTTGTTGTCATATTGTTGTATATTGCTGCAGATAGGTCCATAGGGGGAGGGGCGCAGAATTAAAATTTCAACGTTTTTGACCAATAGCAAATTACTATTTATTCACCCAAGTATATCAGTATGAAAAAGTTGGTCAAAAGCCAGCGTAGTCGTCTACGCCGATACATGTGACATCGACAGTGATTTTCGACTTGCAGTTTAGTCAATATCTTAGTTTGATTATTTATATTGCGAAATGAAATAAATGGTAATTTCCAGTAATTAGTAATGGACAAAATGTTTGCGGTTTCGAACTTCGCTTCACAGAAAATGTTTTATCGTATGGGAGAGTGTAGATCTAAGATCAGACTATATGTTTAGTCTGATCTTACACACACTGTCCGCATGAGCGCCTGGCTGCGAAGTATCATCATGCAGGCGATCGTCAATTGTAAGTTTTTGTAAAGAAATCTAAACTTGGTGAAAAATAATCTGGTTTCGTTATGAAATTAGCAACAAAAACAACAACATTAACAACAACACAGACAAATAAACAAGCAAAGAAACAAATAAATAAATAAAATATATAAAAACGCGTCCATTTCGGGGAACAGATTTGTATGCGTAGACAGGCTGCATGAAAGTATGAAATATCTTGCGTCTATGGTTGAACAAGCGATGTGTAGAAATTACAAACTTTATTGCACGAATAAGTCAGTTAATAACGTAGACCTGGCCATTGCATTGAATACGTTGACTTCACCTTCACCTTTGTCGTGCTGGAGTAGAACAACCATGGAAATAAAAAAACCTTTTCAGACTTAATTACTGAGTTTGAAAGGGGATTTATGAAATAAAGAACTTGGCTGAATCTCGAAAAGTATTGACCAAGATCAGACTGCACATCTGTGCAGTCTGATCCTAGTCCACACATTTCGCAAAGGACATCACAGGTATGTTATGGATTGATACGACAGGAACAAGTGAAGGATATTGGGACAAGAAAAAATACGAAATTAGGTATATTTACATACCGGCTCTAAGAGATTTACTTTCATAAATTGATTTATAGATATAATTCATATCTAGTTTTGTCTGCGAAAAAAAAGGTAACTGAGATGGGAAAGATATTAAATCGTCGCAAAATGCTACAAGTCAAGTCATTTCCAACCAAACGTGAAGACGTAAATCTATCGTCATGAAATGAATTCGGAACCGAGACAATACAAAAACAATGCACAGTTCTATTTTCAATCTCAACCGCAAATGTCAAACACCAGCGAATATTGGTAACAAAGGTGGATATTTATCTATTCTTTTTTTTTTCTAAATTTCAATTGCTTGTCCTTGAGATGTTTTTGTTAGATTCTAACCTGTAAAAATATATTGTTTAACAATATTTGACGCCAGTATGTTGTCAAACACGATGGCTGCAAATCACTTTTAGGTCCCTTATGGTGTCGCACAACTGTGAACTGCTTCCGTGTCGTAGTATCATAAGAAGTCCCGTTTGAAAAATGGACACCAAATGCTTCTCTTGCACTATCTTATCAGAAAAAAGAAAATAAAATGACAGATCCAGAATGTGTATCTGTTGTTAAATTGACATTTTTGGAACAACACAGACAAATAAACAAACAAAGAAACAGATGAAATAAAAAAAAATAAACAAAAACGCGTCCATTTCGGGGAACAGATTTATCTGCGTAGACAGGCTGCATGAAAGTATGAAATACCTTACGTCTATGGTTGAACAAGCGATGTCTTGGAATTACAAACTTTATTGCACGAATAGGTCTGTTAATAACGTAGACTGGGCCATTTCATTGAATTCGCTGACTTCACCTTTGTCGTGCTTGAATAGAATAACCATGGAAACAAAACATGATTTTAGACCTACTTACTGAGTTTGAAAGGGTATTCAAAAACTGAAGAACTTGGTTGGGTCTCGAAAAGTGTGGACTAAGATCAGACTGCACATCCGTGCACTCTGATCTTAGTCCACACTTTTCGCAAAGGACACCACAGGTTACAGAAAGTATGCTATGTGTTGATATAACAGAAACAAATGAAGGATATTAAGACAAGAAAAAAAATACGAAATTGCGTATATTTAAATACCGGCTCTAAGAGATTTACTTTCATAATTTGATTTATAGGTATAATTCATATCTATTTTTGTCTGTAAAAAAAAAAAGGTAACTGGGATTGGAAAACCGTTAGATTGTCGCAAAATGCTACAAGCTTAGTCAATTTTCACCTAAGTTTACAATCAAACGTAAAGACGTAAATCTATCGCCATGAAATGAATCCGGAAACCGAGACAATACAAAAACGATGCACAGTTCTATATTCATTTTCCGACCTCAAATGTCAGACACCAGCGAATATTGGTTATAAAGGTGGATATTCATCTATTCTTTTCTAAATATAAATACCTTGCTCTTGATATGTTTTCGTTAGTTTCTGTCCTGTATGAGTCAAAGCTGAAATTGTATAACAATTCTGAAACTCACTGTGTACGTACAAGTGGTTCTACACGAAAGGCTATATATCACTTTTAGGACCAATATGGTGTCGTACAGCTGCGAACTGCTTCCGGGTCATGATATCAAAAGTAGTTCCTTCTAAAAGTTAGACAGAAAGTACTTCTGCTGTACTGTTTATCGGTAAAAGTGGAACGAATATTCTAAAATGTGTTTCTGGTGTTGACTTGATGATATATGTGGAAACTGAATGTAAGTTACATATTTCTTAGGAAACTACTTTGTGCCTGTGATTACACAAAGAAACATGATCTACAACTAGGGAGGGCCTTTTCTCACCGAGATTTTTCAGTGGTTGTTATGTTTGAGATGGAATAGCAATAAATGCAATCGATTAAGTTTGATCAAATTCGTTATGATGAAACCCCATTCCG